>BPLQ01007249.1:0-633713 GCA_021605075.1 Caerostris darwini | reverse complement strand
GTTAATTACGCTGTTTAATTCGATTAATATAATGTTCTAGAACAATTAGAAGCCGTTACTTTTAATAACGACTCATTTCACTTATCAGTTCAGGTATTGTCTGGTATTGAAGTATTTTATTTTGACAACAAAGATTCCAAGCATTTCTTAAAATTAAAAGAAGGGTGCTACAGCAGGGATTTAAAATGTCAAGATGAATTGAAAATCATTAAATTGTGCATATTTCAAGGTTTGATTGCTAAGAATGATATGATTCTAACGGTTATGAAAGATAAATCTGATGCATATATGTGAATACGCAAAGCTAAATTTAATGGTGTAACAAAAATGTAAAGAGATCCATTCGTCAAAATTCGTATTCGACTGGGGATATAACTGATGCGATTGAATATGAGCTGAATACCGTGATTGATTGGACGAGTTTTTGTAGAGAAATCTGCATGGATGTCATTATGTAAGAGAACATTATTCTGGGTGGTATACAATGCAAAGTGGCCCAGTCAGTTTAATCAAATTCCAGCATTCCGTGGTATGTAAATTTTTCTAAACTTTCAGCATTTTTTTTTTTTTTTTTTCCATTAAAATTCATAAAAATTTCAACATTCTTCTTTGTTTTTATTCAAAATCAGTTTCGCGAAATCGAAATACTTAAAATCTCTGGCTTTTGGTATAATAGGCTTCAGGTTCGAATCCTGGCGGTGGCATGGATGTTTGTTGGTGGTTCGGTATCACGTTAAACTGTAGGTCCCGGTCTGGTTAAACCTCATGTGCACAAGATGACCGTAAAGCGACAAGCCAAACTTCACTTAAAATCACACTTGTTATTTGGCGCACTTTGGCGAACATTTTTGATGCCTATAATATTGTGCGTCACAATATTATTGTGTTTAAAGCTTCAAATGAGTTTTTACAGACTTAGAAGTGAAGTTGCCCCATAACAATTTTGCACAATCCCCCTCATCCATACTTCTGAGTCATGTCATACTTTCTATTGCGCCCTTGTTGGAATAGATGGAGTTTTTGGTTCAGCATTGCTTTATGAGTTTCAGACCAAGCATGCAACATATTATCCATCAGGTTGCACTGGTCCCAAAAATTAGGAACTGCACAATGTGGGCAGAAAAATGTCATCTAAAACTTAGTGTTAAATTTAAAAGGTGATCTGGATCACTAGTAAATTAATGGAGCTCTTGTGATATATACAATAAAAATCAGGTAATTGTGTTTCTAAAATTTGTGGTTGCACATTCCGAAAATATACTTGTATTTATCTTTTACAAAAATGTTTACTTCTCTCTTTCTCTCTTTGAAATAAATATACTTAAAAGTTGTTAAACACAACATATTAAGCAGATCATGCATGCCTTCTTGCAAAGCATGCTTATCATGTATCAAAGTTATAACTTGGGTTGCTCCCTCATGGTTTTTATAAACAGTGCTTGATGAGAAAATGTCATAGACTTCAATATGAAACCCTTAGTAAATTTTATATTGTAATTTTGCTACAAAGAGAGGAATGTCTATTTTGTTTGAAGTGAAATTTAAAAAAATCTGTCTTCAAATATAGTGCAGAAAATTTTATTATAACCCACAATCATTCATGGTATAAAGCATTTCATATCCATATTATCAATTGCTATCACTAATATTATAAATATGCTGAATACTATAATACATATTAATTATTCATATGATTCTAACATGAATAACTTGGAAGTTATGAAAGTTAAATCTGATGAATATATGTGGAGATGAAAAGTGAAATTTAATGGTGTAGCAAAAATGTAAAGAGATCCATTCATCAAAATAGCTATATGGTGTATAGAATGCAACTTAAAATCCTCTAAAAATAGAAAAGGCTTTAGCACATATCAAAACTATGTGAATATAGACCTGAGATTTACCAAAATTTCATTTAGATTCAAGAATTTAATAAAAATAATTTATATTTTCCTCCCTTTTTCTCTAAACAAAATTTCATCAAAGTACCAAAATAAATTAAATCAAATGAATTACACAAATATGAAAAACTTTTAGCCATAAGTACATTTTCTATAAAAATTTTATCAAGTTAAAAATTTAATAATTGTTAATTATTATAAATAACTTTTCTTAATGTAAATTTTAATTAGCCAGTTTTAATGCCCATGAACCATTAAATTTCTGTTTATTCTATTGCTCCTTTAGCATTATTTTTGAATAATTTTTTCTTAATTCAAAACTTTTCATTCATTAAAAGCAATTAAATTTGATTTTAATTAAATTTTTTAAATTCAAAATTTTTTATTATCTAGTATTTTTTTTAGAACCTGAATGGCCGAGTGTCAATTAAATTTGGATGTTTGTATTTCGGAATCCACTTTAAGCCGTTAATTTTCACGGAGCAAAGTTCTTCTACCTACGGGTGCTCCATCACAACTGCTTCCTTCCTTCATTAGCCCCTCTAGTAAGTGGGATATTTTTTAGATGCCATGTATAGAATATGTTATAGTTAGAACTTTGTAGTGTTAAATTGTCAGGTTTTTACACTATAAAATTCAAAGAATTCAGTTTTTATAAAGTTTGATGCTACTTATTTTTTTATCTTTTAGCAAATTATTATTTTTTCATTGCTATTAAATATTTTTTAAAGAATTCAAAAATACCTTTAAAATGTTCAGTATTTAATGATTTATCAAATGAGTGAAAATGTACTAATATTTCCAAAATAAATAAAATTATTAGAATCTCAAAATCTTAATAAATGAGAAAAGTGATTTATTAAAATCTCAATATGATAGCAAAATACATTCACTGACTAGTGATTTTGAGATACATCAGTTTTTACAACCTTCAATCCCATTGAAATAATATAGTACTAATAGATACAACTATGCAAACAATGAAATTATATTTTTAGTTCTATAAACATTTATATATTGCACATCACATGCTGTTTTAAAATCAATCATTTTGTTACCATGAATAACAGCTTCCTTTACAAAACTACTTCACAAGCAATTTCTATAAAATATTTTGTTTCAAAATGCACTTAAGTTGTGAAAAATATTTCATTATCATCAGAATATAACACATGAAAATAATAATAATTTCAAATATTTAAAGCATACCATGTACATTCCATTTTTTTTCAGATGGAACAAATGTATTATATAGAACAAATACTTAAATTGTATGAAAAGATAATAAATCAAAATTATCTTTATTTTTTTAAGAAACATGAAGCTTTTAAAACTGTCATCTATAAAGCATTTTTACATACAATTAACACAATTTCAAAGCAATAAATTTATAGAAATATCAAATAATTCAGCATGAATAAAATAATACTCGGGACATATATGAGCATATGCAAAGATATCTAATATTAAAATGTAGGAATGTTTCGATATCACAGGAATGTTTTAGAAAACTTGTAATATATATGAGTTTTATGAATGAAAATTAGAACAATATATTTACCATAATTTCCTGCCTATAAATCATGAGTATAGTTTTCCACCCAAAAAATATATAATCAGCAAACAATTTATTCATGTTGATTTGATTTTTTGAATAACTATTACCTATTAAATTTTGTTTTTATAGTTATTTATTAGCAAAAGCTTTTTTGTCATAATATTAAAAATTTTTTTACTAAAAACCAGAAAGAAGATATACATGTAAGAGCTATAATAAAAATAAAGGCAAATATTTTTGTAATCATATTTATGAGATAAATAAAAAAATCAAGCTTTTCATCTAATTATTTTCTTCTTCTGTAAAGCATTTTTAATTCTTATATAATGACTTCTTTCCATTCTTTTTTTATTCCCTAGCATATATTAGCATACAGAGATATATCCACTGTATGATGCATATCACATTTTGTATACTTATGTACAAGCATGGTTCTCTACCATTGTGCCTTTCTTGCTCTTATGTATTGATAGTTAATTTTTTTTTCATACAGTTTTATTTTTTTGGTAAAAATCATTTTTAGAATGTTGTTTTATAGAATAATTATTATAAAACTTACAAAAAAAGTCCATAAATATAAGTCCCACAGTCCCATGCTTATAAACCTCAGTCCCAGTGGGCTATAAGCCACACCTAGAGATGTTAAGATTTTTTTTTTGTAGGTATAATCACAACATTATAGGCAAGAAATACAGTATTATTTATTCTTGAACAATTAGGATATTATAATTGTATTTAGATATTTATTATGGATTGTAATGTTTCAATATATTTCAATGTAATATCAATTTAAGTTGTATGTTTAAGTTATATCATAAACCTTTATTAAAATTTCATATTTCTTAAAAATTTTAAGCTCCTGATTTAGGAATGTAATAAAAAAGTTGAAGTTTTTAACACAGATGTTCTTTATAACTCCTATCTAATGCAATATCTGAAAGAACATTGAAACAATTGACAGAAAACTAAACAATATTCAATAGAGAAGTTTTGATTTTGCACAAAGATATCAGAGTAAATATTTTTATTCAGATGAAACAAAACAGTGTATTAATTCGTGGAGCAAAATGCTACTTTTATGATAATGATGAAAAGAAAATAATGCATTGTTTTCCATGAAGTTCATGCTAACAATACATGATTTCATGCAAATGTTTGGCTTAACCTATTGATCGTTACTTCGCTAACAGATGCCAAGGGGGCAAACTGATTTTTCAATTCCGGTAAAGGACCATCTTCATCTGTACTTTCTCCATCATCTTCTTTTACTGACTCATCAGGATTCATGTCATCCAAAGCCTTAAAAAGAAAATTCATATAAAAATGTATTTAAATATTCAATATTAATAAGTGCAGGAATAAAATATGAAAATAGTTATTGAAGACAATAAGAAATATTGAAAATATTTTAAATAAACTTTTAAATCTATTTATTGTAATATAATAATATAATTCTTAATTTATTAAATGCAGTTATGTTATAATAAATAAATTAAAAAAAACATTCAAATTAAAATTTATTAATTCCGTAAAAATTAAATTAGGTAAATGAATGCATATAATAATAATTTATTTATTGAATACCTTATATCATAAACATTAAATTGCTTGTGTTAATTTTTGATTATTCAATTAGCAACAAAATTTTTAAATTACAATAAACTTTTTTTTTTTAAGATATAACAATTTTTTGTGGCATTTTCCCAAATGTAAATCTTGCAACCTTAAATTTGTAAAATTTATTTCTACCTCTATTGAGTTAGAATTGAAATATTTTTAACTTTTTCAAAAAAAATTTCCATCCTTAAAACTCAACAACTCGGGTAACAAATGAAAAGGAGAAATAAAATTTTATCATGTAAAAATAAATTATGACTCCTGATCATTCCATCATATCTTCTGATCAAGGACAGGCCATTTAAAGTAATCAGGAGTCATATTGACAGATAATAAAAATTGTCAGATAACAGAGAAGCAATTTCATCTGTGATATTTTCCAAGCATGCAAACATTGCAAGCATAAATACAATAAAAAACTAAAAGTAGTAAAAAACTGTAATTATACTTATAAATAAAAATAAAACAAATTGAAAAAAAGAAATTAAGATAAAAAGAATAGATTGAAAATGTTTACATAGATTTTGATTAACAAAGACCTACAGTAGTTATTATACAGTATACCTAAATATCTTTTAATGTAAATTTTTTAAATACCAACTTGAAATAATAAGAAAAAAATTACACAATTTTATTTAATAATATTTTACATAATTTTAAATTTTCTTTCACATTTATGTGATTAACACTAAGTTTAAAAAAAGTCTATAATTCCAGAAAATTTTGTAGAATAAATACACAACTCTGGGGAAAAATAATAAATAGTAAGCTATATATTTAATCTTCAAATTTTTGTTTCCTTAACAAAAGATTTTGATTCCACAAAATTATGTGAACTCTTTTAATACATAATTTTTAGGAATGTATCTATTTCACAAAAATATATTTAGATGTACAAAATGTTGATTTCTCAAGTCTTTTATTTACTGAAATTCACTCCATAATAAATTTTAAATTACATCCAAAAATATTTTAATATCTTAAAATAAAAGAATTAAGTTGTACTAACAGTGCTAACAAGCTGTGCTCCAGCCGGGTCCCATTCAAGTTCTTGTGAAGAAGTTGAGCGCAGAGGTGCCATTTCTATTGAATCTGCAGGTGTATCTACATCTAGAATTATGTGGAGAAAATAGATTTTAACATGTAAATTACACCCAAAGAAATAAAAAAAAATGTGATATTATATAAGAAAAATAATTTTTACCTGTATTAAACTGTACATTTCTTCCATTTGGTTCAGATGGAATAAAAACTGGCTTGCCAAAACTAACTGAAGGTGTGTATGCTGGAGGGCTATCAGGAAAGTGTACCAAAGGAGTGACACTATGAGAATAGTCATCATCAGGTGAAAAACTTACAGCTGAAAGATAAAGTAGTTTTTACAATAGACTCTTGAAATATTTCATAGCGAATAAAAAAAAAAAAAATTTATTAAATTGAATTAAAATTTACTGCAAATTCATTTATACAAAGTTGTTGAACAAAAAGATTTAATAACTATTTCAATAAAATTTGTTGTTGTTACTAATCCTCCTGGTGCAAGAAAGCCTACACTAAGTCCAAAAGACCCTGTTGCAGGCAACTGGGCCATGGCTAATATGCAGCTTCATTTTAGAGAGGAAACACAAGGGCTGAAGACTGACTAAACCTCAAAAAAAAAAAAAAAAAAAAAATGCTATACGATCCTATTAGACCAGGCCCTACGGTTTAAAGTCGATTCTGAACCACTACAAACACTAGCATCGCCTGGTCTCGAACCTGAAACCTGTGGTACCGAGCACCAGAGTGCTAGCCACTCGGCTATCAAGCCCCACAACAATGAAATTTAAACAATAGGTATTAATTCTCAAAATTATAAATTTGTAGTATGGGATTAGAAAATATTTTTAAGGCCATAAATAGAAATAAAAAATATTTTTAGTGGATTCAACAAAATAGCCACAGCAAAGCTAAAAAGTTATTCAACTTGCAGAAATATTTCAGTGTGAAGAATGAAAAATTAACAATTCATCATCTGAATGAATTAAGAAAAAGATACACATTTAATATGAAATTAAGCTGGAATGTGTGTAATTCAAATAACTATATTATTTACAACAACCCTTTTTTAAATTTATGCATTTTTACTGTTACCAGAAATGGATATTTAATGTACAAATAAAATATTTTAATTTATAAAAATACTAACATAATTGACTCACCTTTTCCACTACGATCTCCACTTATTGTTCTTCTTTTACTGCCTTTCCTATAAATTTCATACTCTTCCCTAATCTCATTCGTTTATGGCGACGTTGTATACGGTAAATATAAAACATTAAGGCTAACACAACTACAATGAGAAGAATACCCATGACAGCTGCCACTCCTATAAATATATAGAACATTTAATAAATAATATGTAAACAATTATTTCGATTTCATAAAATTAAAATAATTTTTAAAATTTGAAAATGTACATACATTTTACACATAAAATCATCATTTTTTATTTATAATAAAATTTGATTAAGAAAAACAAAATTACAAAAATTTCTATCAGATTTATTTTAGATTAATAATAATTACTACTAGAGAAATGATGGATCAAAATATATAATTGCTACTATACAAAATTGTACATAATAAAAGAGTTAAATTCTAGATAAAAGAAGAGTTACTTTAATTAATGAAATAAAGTCTGGCAAATATTAAAATAACATGGGCACATGCCATTTTTGGCATAACAAGCATAAGCAGCAATTTAATCTTTCTTAACAAAATTAAAGTTGATGGCTAAATTTTAAATGATATAGGGTATAACAAATTCAGTTTTAAAATTAATACAAAAGATTCTAACTTTTATGAATTGCTTATGTAAATCATTAATTTAATTGGTTTTGAATAGAAGAATAAATAAAATGGAATATTACATATAAATAGAATTGCATAAATATATACATATACAATTATATAAATAATGCTAAAACTAAATCAATATTAAAGATAAGATATTGAAAACTTTATCAGTAAAAGAAAAGCGGAAAGATCAAATATAAAGCAAACATGATTCAAACTAATTTTGTAAGCTAAAAGTAAATGAAAATTGCTATTTTTAAATGGAAACTTTTTGTTCCTTTTAAATAAATTTATAACAATAAATTAACAATAATTAATTCCTTTTTTTTCCTTTATTGTCAAATAACCAACTGAAAATTTATTAAAGAAATACTTAATTAAATATCTTGTAAATACAATAAATTAAATATATACTTACGATTACTTGCTTTAGTAATTTTCTCAAGTGGTGTAACAGCCATATCTCCAAATATACTTTTATACTCAGCTGTAGCAGGAGGATCAGGAAACCATTCTGGGCCTTGTATCTTTTGAAAAATGATAAAACATAGTTGTTAAAACTAAACTATTTGCAATTTTCACACTTTATACTTTAAAACTTATTAATAAATATATTTATAAACAAAAAATAATTCTCCCAATATTTAGAAATTATAAATATCTATCAGAAATCAATTGCACAAATTATTTTTTTAGCAATTGCAATAATTTTACAGTTCTTAATAATATATAACTTAACATTAGCATACTGTAAACTTTTAAAATTTCATCAGCTAAACTTTCACAGCATTTTACAATATCAATTAATATAATGTTAACATCGTTAATGTCATTTGAAAAATAATTATTTAAATATACAAAGTTAAACATCTGAGATAAATTATTTAATAATATTTGTTGTTGACAACAAATATATAAATTTATATTGAATATAAAATTAATTTAATTGTAGCAATATATGTCTATTAATATCTAATATTAAAAATTATAGAGCATTATAATATGAATCATCATTAATAATATGAATGAGTTTAATTTTTTAAAAGCATGTTAATTTAAAATATGCATCACAAAAAACTGTAAAAAAAACTATTCTCTGAAAAGACTGAAAGAAATCTGTATATTTTACAGAAAATCTATAAATATTATTAAGTATGTATTCCTTTACAAGCGTAAGTTTTAGATTCTGCACAAATCAACTTACTTCAGGAGGTATATTAGATGGTAAAGTTGCAGTTAATTGAGATACCACAGCAAATGCTGCACATTTTCGTTCATTCACAGTACCATCAACTTTGATTTTATCCAAAGAACCTTTCTTGTAACCAAATGCTGTTTCAAGAGGTGTTAATTTCAAATCAGCAAATTCAACCATAACATCTTCAAAAAGATAAAAGAAGAAAATGTATGTAACACAAGTTGTAGTAATTTTTAATTTAACACAAAACAGAAAGCACACAATTCAATGAAGACAAAAGTCATAAGCAACAATTTAAACACACAGTATATAAAAGATTAATTAAATAAAACTGTTCATGTTCATTTTAATTGATGGATTTACAATTTCGAAACATATATTTCTGACAATAAAGCTGATAATTTACAAAGCAATAAAGCTAATTTACAAAGAAAAATCATTTCTATAACGAATTTTACCCTTATGTTCAAATTGCATTATAAACGAATTTTTTTACAAGCACATTTGTACCAGAATTGTCTAGGGCCAATGAATATATTTTAATTCGATAAATTTAAAAATATAAATGAAAGATGTAAAATATAAATTCAAGTGAAAATCCTCCTCTCCAATACAAGGGTGACAGTAAATATATTAAAATACAAAAAAGTCATGGAAAAAGAACAAATAATAAAATAGAAGTGTGATTTTCAATAAATACATTGTTAGAAAGCAGCATTTTTTACCTGAAAAAAAGGTCTTAGATTAAAATGTAACCGATAAGATGTATCAACAAGAATGCATCTTGTACAATTCAAATAAGGATGATTATAAAAGAACTCAATATTCAGTGAATCCTTTGTTTGGTTGAATAATAAATTTGCAAATGTAGAATAAGTTGATATCCAAATTCTTCATAAACATAGAAGCAGAATCAAAATAAATATGTATTGAAAATGGTTAACAAGATGCTAGTTGAGATTCAGGATGTAATAGAAATGGTATCGCATATCCACCACCACAGGATAAAAAGAATTGGTGGCAAGTAAGAGCATGTGTCATTATATATTACAGCATTCCCGGATCGATGTAATTCTATTGAATAATTCCATTCTATAAATTTGGTAGGACTTATCAGAATATCTATGATTTCAAATAGTCTTTCAATTAGAAACCAACTGATGTCCAATCTGGAAAGCTAGGCGGCCATTTGATAGCATAATTAATATTAATAAGCCTCTCTGTTTCAAAAGTTTTGATCAGAAATAATTTAACTGGATGGGCAATGAGTGAGACACTCTGCCTTGCATAAAAATTGCTATAGATAGCAAGTTTTTTCTTTCCCAAAACAGCACTAAACAGTAGCATAATGAATAAGATATTGCATTGCATTCACTGTTGTTCATGATCCATCCATTAGTTGGGTTAATTGTTTCAAAGAAATAATCTAAAATGAATAAATCTATGAATCAATATTAAACTATTACCTTTGAAGAATGAAGTTCTTGTCCCAAGTTCTTTAGCAGTTTAGAGGTCAATAATATTTGACAGTTGTGGCTGTTGGCCTTTGTGCAACATAAAATGTGTTTAATTCATCAATAACACATTAAACAGCCACTGAGGATCTCTTTGTAATTTTAAGTTTGCAAAATAAATGTTTCACTGTCTGTGTTATCTATTAGAAAAAGTTTATTCAATTCATAGGGATAGAATCTCAGATGAAAGATATTGTGTATCAAGGATGAATGTAATAATATGATACACTAGATTATCCCAATAGCTAATGATGATAGATATTCCTCTTTTGGTACTTCATCACAGCATTTCCTTAAAAAATATCTCCCTCTTCATGGACAATTTTTTAATATGACAGTTTCTTCCAATAGTTTCATTAGTTGCAATAATTCAGTTGATGTTAAAAGGCTCTTTCAGCTCTTCAATTTTTCTATAACTGGAATTTATGCAAGGTTTCTATGTCTGATTCATTGCTACTGTAATGGAGCTTTAAAAATAAAGCTTTTTTTTGGGATACCTAACATTCTTGAAGAAACAAAATAATTCACCTACATAGGCTATAAGTTAATTCATGGAACACTCAATTTTTTATATACTTGTCAACTTCCACTGCGTTCTACTGGATATCCATTTATTCTTTGTATTTTCCTGTGGTCGGAATAATCACAGAACATTCAATGTTACTTTTCCATTAACAAAATACTTAATTAACATTCCTGTGAATATTCTTGTTTTACAAACCAATTTGATGGTTGTATCAAATAAGAAATCTATCAAGTATTCAGTTCTTTTATGATCATTTGCATATATTGAGTAAGATGAATCCTTGTTAGTGTCCTATATAAGTAACTTTTTGAAATACAAACTTTTTTTACAGTTAAAAAAAAACTTGTATCCTTACAATGCTTTTAATGAAAACTTTACTTTTGTATTTTAATTTTTGTTAATGAATTTTCAGTTTATATGGACCTCTTACCCAGCCTGTGTATTCAACATTAAATTTAAAATTTTATCTTCTAAGACAGCTGCCTGTCTAATATCCTTTTTTTTATATTATTCATTACTCGTTAGGCAATGATAAACTAAGATTGAAGAAATCTGTTATGTCTAATATTCTTGTAATCATGAATTTTATCATGGCCGTTTATGAACATATTTAGAAACAAATATGGTTGTCAACAATCAAGTATTAATACCCACTCAATCAATTATAGTAATTTCCTAACCATCCATACATTTCTAATCTTAAAATAAATAAATTAATAATACTTTTTTTTATTTTTAAACAATATAAGACACTCACTTGAAATGCAACCTTTGAAATTCTTATACTCTGGACTAATAATATTTTTAGGTAAACCAGATACATGAAGCAAATTTGAAATTCCTTCAAATAAAACTGTATTTGTGTCAATAAACTGAATATATGGATTATAATTTTCACCATCCACCTATGAAATAATAAAATTTTAGATAAATTCTAGTTAATATTCAGTATAACTCAGATTCTATGAATACAAGATTAAAAAAAAAAGTATGCAGCAGGATTGAGATTTTCATTAAAAAAACTTTATAAATTTACATTTTTTAAATTTAACAACAAATTTCGAAAATACCTATATACACTCATGTCCATAAAATAAGGATAATTCAACACAGAAATTGAACTCTAAAATAAAAATTTCAGCTGTAGAATTATCACATACATCTTGAAGAAGAATATGCAAATTACAGAAAAACCACCAGATGGCGAGAGTGTAAGAGAGGGGTATATAAGGAATGGTGGCAAAGAAGTAAAATTGTTCACAAGCGCTTTAAAAGCCTTTCAGTGCAATAACCGCATAGTTATGGCACAAAGGAAGCATTTGGATGATTTTTTACGTGGTAGAATTATCGGACGACTGGAATGTGGACGTACCCAGCTGTAAGTATCCGAGGAACTTGGAATCGCCCAGAGTGTCATCTCCAGGCTTTGGCAACGATTCCAAGATGATGGTAATGTGAGTAGATGTTACAGCACAGGTCGCCCCCGAGTTACAACGCCGAATGAGGACCGGTATTCAACAGTTACTGCTAAAAGAAACAGACAGAGCACAGTATCAGACCTGTCTCGTCAGCTCTCTTCAGCTACCGGTACGACATTTTCAAGGCAGACCGTGTACAGACGCTTAGGGCACATTGGTCTATATGCTCGTAGACCTGTCAGATGTGTTCCACTTACCGCAACTCACTGTCGCCTGCGATTAACCTGGAGTAGAGAGCATGCATTGTGGACACCGCAACAGTGGTCTGGTGTGATGTTTTCCGACGAGTCTAGGTTTAGTTTGCAGTCTGATTCTCGCCGGACTTTCATATGGAGAGAGCCAGGTACCCGTTACCACCAAGAGAACACCATTGAACGACACCGTTACGGTGGTGCAGGATGGCTCGTTTGGAGAGGAATTATTCTTGGTTCCAGAACTGACCTGCATGTTCAGAGTGTAACGATGACAGGCCACATCTATCGGGATGTCATTCTGGAACAACATGTACGTTTGTTTCGGGGCGCCATGGGTGCTGAATTTCTGTTTATGGATGACAACGCCTGTCCTCACCGTGCAAACTTTGTAGACGAATGCCTTCAATTGGAGGATATCACTCGTATGGATTGGCCAGCATACTCCCCGGACTTGAATCCAATAGAGCATGTGTGGGATATGCTTGGCCGACGAATTGCAGCCCGTCAACCCCCTCCCGCCTGTCAACCGGAACTTCGGAGGGCATTGCTTGATGAGTGGTGTAATATTCCCCAAGATCAGATTGATAATTTGATACTCAGCATGCCTAGGCGTCGTAAGACCTGTATTGCATTGTCCAGGAGACATACTCCATATTAACCATGTTATACTGTTTTTTGTAAATAGGTTCTTTTTTGAAATTTGCTCCAGGGAGTAAAAATCGCAATTTTTATTAATTATGTCAAACATATAGCATCTTTTTTGCTTTTTACCTTTTGTTTAATAAATAGACTTTACAAATAAGTCAAATTTGTTTTGCTTCTGTCTCTTTCTTTGCCTGAACTTCATTATCCTTAATTTATGGACATGAGTGTATTTACAAAAAAATCTCAAGTTTACCTAAAGGAATAGGGAAAAATTATCATCTGAAAAAAAAATACAATTTTTTATGTACGTGTATTAAAAATAAGCATAACAAGGATTTTTTCCATACATATATTTTTTAGAAAAAGAATACAAAAGATACATTTTTACAATTTAGAATTTGAAAAAAAATTTTCTTGTTTTATAAAAATAATTGCTTATTACATTAAAAAAAAATATACATATTTTTATTTAACTATTAAACATAACATATTAATGTACATATTTTTATTTAGTTATTAAATCACTATTAATTAAGCTAAATCATTATTTGTCTTGAGTAAAGAAATAATTGCATTTTATTTAAATGTTTAAAAAACATTATTCACAATTTATAAAATATGAAAATTTGTGAAATTTTAACAAATTTATTCAACGTAATACAAAACTTTAAATTAAAAAAAATCACTTACAATAAGGGTAACAATTCCCGATTTCCATGAAAAATAAAACCAATGCCTATTATTGTCAGACCATGTACTCAGAGTATTTGCTTTCCTTCTAACAACTAAAATAAAATAATCAAGCTTAAAATAGAGAAAATTTTCAAATTTCTATTTTCTTTTAAAGTTCATAATTTCTATTTTCTTTTAAAGTTTCCAATTTATTAACAGTTATTTAATATCTTCATTTCACTGTCAATGAATATAAAAATAAACATAGAAATAAAAAAAAGGTATCCATACCATTGTTCGATAATTTTTCTTCAACAAATAAAGAATGATCATCTGATATTCCAAATAAAATATATTTCCTAAATGAGAGAAGGAAACATTTCACATTAAACAAAATAATTATAAGACAAAAACACATTCAAATGAAAATATTTTTGAATTATAAATGAAATTACCTTACATGAAACTGCACAAGCAAAAGCACTTGAGATGAAGTACTAGTTGAATCAGTAGAAAATGCTAACCTAACAGCCACATTATCCTGCATATCCATAGTTACATCTTCATCATCATATGAATAAGTTAAAGTTGTTGTTCCATCAAAATTGCCACCTATGTCTAAAATTTAAAGCATATTTAAATAATGACAATAAAGAATAGTTAATGAAATACTTAATATAATAACTAATGTTACATTATTCATAATACAAAAATAGATATTCTATTAATAAGGTACCAAACAGAAATATCAACAACAATATAAAATAAAATAAAAGCCACAAGATATTACACATTAAAAAATAATCTACACTGTTGTTATATTTACAGAAATTCTATATATTTTTATCCTTACTAATTTATATATTTCTCTTGAATTAACATCAAAATACATATTTATTATATGTATGAAATAATAAAAATATTTTGTTATTTATTCTTGATAAAATTTATCAATTTTACATTTTAACAGCCAAGAAATCTCGTTTTAAAGTGAAATTTTAATGTTTTTTAATTCAAACATTTTTTTTTTTGAAGATAACTTAAAAATTGTACAATCAGGAATCATTTTATAATTAAATTAATAACTATAATGTATATAATATATATCTATATATAGCTATCATTTGTAACTACTGTATCTAACAATTTTTTTGCTCATATATACATTTCTTTCTAATTAGATTAATTATTAAAAAATTAATAGTGGAAGCTATTTAAAATAATGAAAGTATACAAATGACTTATAAGTATATTAATTTTAATTATATAATTTTAGTTTTGGATTAAGATACACAAATATACTTTGATAGTTTCCTTATCTTCTGAAAAATTTTCATTTTGTAAACTGAAGTTGTTTTCTGAAAATGGCTGAATCAAGACTGAAAAGTTTTTGTTTGTTAGATTAATTTTATAATGTTCCTGAAGATTCCTTTCTAAAATATTAAATTGCACATTAATACCATATTTTACTTAATATATATAAATTCATTAAATTTATGTATGAGAAAAATGTATGAAAAAAAATATTTTTTAGAAACTTAAAGGACTTTCAAAGTATTTCATATATGTTAAGCAATATTTTTTATAGCTTATAATTTCTTGAATATAATATGATGCACCATAAAACTTTCCCAGTGTAATTTATGGTCCATGAGAAAGAGATCTGGTATAATCTATACCTGTGTATAAACCATGGGTTGTACTAGTATATAAAATCACAGCTCATGTACCATAAACCAATTAAATTTAACTTTTATATCCATGGCATAAAACTAACAAAAACGTTTTTCAATTTTAAAGAACGTTTTCATGCCACAATTATATAAAAAAATTATTCTATGATTTAAAATAGTAAAAACCCAAAAGAAAATGTGCATTTAGTAGATGTTTTTCCAGTGATATATAATCTTCGTATTTGCAAAAGATAAAAATCTTGATGTACCACAATTAATTATTGATTTGGCTTTCAATAAAGCATTTTAAATTATAATCTGTAACTCATCATTCAATGCCTTTTTTTTCACTAGCACATACTTATACATAAAATGCACCCCATTTTGGCAAATTTTGAAAATGTTTCCCTTTCATTGTCTACCACTTACTGTGTGGATGACACTTCAAGTGTTTCTTTTTTTTATGTTTAAAAGATTGTTTATTTTTCTCTCACATAAATTCTTATTAATCTTTCGTTAGCATAAAGTATTTTTTGTAATAGTTTTAAAGAATTTATTTTCATGACACTTCCAAAAAAAAACGTCCACACAAATGAATGCAACAACCTATAATCTGCACCTGGAAATTTTAAGGGGTTTTGTAGAGTATAATCCACAGAATATAACCAAAGAATTACACCACTTCCTTTAAAATAATATTTTTATATGATAACTAAGTTAATTAATTAAATCTAAAAAAATGACAAAAAATAATATTTATGAATCTGAAAAAAACTAAAAAAATGCGATTTTTAATACTAATTTTTTCTTTTAAATTATTAGATAGAAAAAGGAAGTTGGAAAATAAGTAGTAATTTTAAAGTTACAAATCATTAATGCAAAAATTTTATTCTTTTAAACATCAAATTTCAATTGCAAAATAAACATTTATAACAACATTTTTAAGTAAATCATAAATATTCTTCAAAAATACTTAAAAACTCCCTATAATCTTTATGTTTCACTAACATTTTCTAGTTTTCATAATCGCTAATAATTAATAAATAAATATTTTATTAAGTGACAAAAATATCTGTTTGGGTTGTGTTATTTTCAGTATCCTATTTTAAATACAGATGAGCACCTTAAACAGGAAATAACCTTTCTGACATGCTTCTCCAGTATATGAGGTGAGAGAACAATCACAAGAAGTAGCATTTTCTCTCCAGTGTTCAATGCATACACCTTGGTTTTGACAAGGATGGTAGTCACACATCATAGTACAACCTGGTATCAAAATTCCTATAACAGAAAATGAATCTGTGCTTAGTAAATATATTATAACAATCCACATTAATAATTTATCCATTTAATAATTTTTTTAAAAATCAAGTACTTGATTGAAGTACTTTTTTTTTATATAAACATATTGTTAATATTTATCAAAAAAGTATATAAATATTATTTAAATATTACTAAATGAATTTTTAACAAAAATTTTAAGCATAAAATAGTATTTTATAGTATTCTTATACAAAATAGTATCTTATAACAACATTTAACACAAATGAGTAAATTCTTACTCTATTTATTACTCCCTTTGTTCTATAATAATAGTAACAAGTGAATATTTAAACTGGAATTATTGGCAAATGCAGCTTTAAGTTATGCTGTAGGCAAATTGTGAAGCCATCAATCAAAATAAGTTTCATGGCATCTGTCATTTGTTTCAACACATCTTTCAATTTTTTAATCATAATTTCATTTCTCTCTGATCGAAATAAATTTTTTTATTTCATTTGAATAACAACCCATTGTAAAAGTAAGATGAAAAGAAACTTTTCAAGCACAGATTGAGTTATGATTGTCCAGTTATTGATGCATCAAATGAAAAACCGAAAAGTAGCAGAAACGCAATTACATTACCTGCAAAACAATTTAAATGCAACAGAATGACCATATAAAGAATTTGGAAATGTGCTTCTGAAAATAATTACCAAGGTGTATGTTATGCTAATGTTGATTCTTTGAAAAAATAAAACCATGGGCATAAATGCAAAGATTGCAGAGAAAAATTTAAGACATATTCCTCTTAGCAGAAGATGCACTATAAAGTTAGCAGCTCACACCATTGAATTCCCAAATCTACATTATCCCAAATTTTGGAGGAAAAAAAAAAGGAAAATTCATACAATGAGGAAATCCATATCCATTTTAAGCTCATGCATATAGGGAAAATATAGCTTCACAACCAAAGAATCATATCTTCAACTTTAAAAGGCAATAATGAATTACCGAAAAATTCAGAAATAAAAATTAAGAATAATAGTTTAATTTATCATTTAATTTAATCTACTTTTTTAATAATAAATGCTGTGTTCTAGATTTATTTTCTTTTGCTACTATTATTGTGGGACAAATTAAATCCATAAACTGCCACTATCATGATGGGACAAAGGGGATAGTATTTAAGTTTATTATTAACATTTCTTCATTTTTGAATTAGAAAATATTTTTGTATATAGTAAATGAAAAATGTATAATACTGAAATATATTTAACATTTTCTTTATGAAATATGAGGTATGTATTTCTAGGGTAATAACAATATTTTTTAAATAAACATTAATCTCATCCTCTAACTGATTTAAATATTATAAACTTATCAACTTTTGAATTATTTTTAACAAATTCAGAAAGCTATAATTATAAAACAAAAAATTTTGTAAGAAAAATTACCATAGTTTTATTTCATAATTCTACTTAAATAAAATATTTACCATATTTTTCATCTGGAAGTGGTGTTGATGCAGCTTCTTCAAGATCAAATACTTCATCTCCAATCATAAATCCTTGAATACAACCAGCAAAACCCGTTTTGTAAGATTTGTTTCAGTACCACTACCAACATGTCCCAAAAACATTTCACTATGTTCAATAGTTCTGTAAGTGCCTCTTGGGGGAAAAACAGTTTCTGAGAAGAAAAAAAACAGCAAATTTCATTTTTAAAAATATTACTGATGATATATACAGGAATTCAAAGAACAATACAGCCTATTTTGATGATGACTTTATTTTTGAACCAAAATGACAAAAACCTTAAATACAAGAATACATATATCTTAAAACATAAAAATACATAAGCATACTAATAAAAAAGAAGGTATAATATCTAAAATTCAAAAATTGATTTTTAAAAGTGACATAACTTTGAACAAAAAAACTCCAATTAACTATGAAGAAAAACAAAGTAATATATTACAAACATGTAATACATCATTTACCTAATTTTTCTCCACTGTGCCATGGCATTCTAAAGTACTTGTCAACAAATCGTATAACAACATCTTCAGTAGTATTTTTATCATTTACAAATAATGTTGTACTTTTAGGCAGTCGTTCTACTTTAACCTGTACAGGAGATCCATTTGAAAGATCTAAAGTATTATAATGAATTATAAAATGTTTTTTTATAACATAATACAATAACAATAACAGTTAATGTTTAGAAAATCTGAAATAAACTTAAGTAAGAAATAACATTAAAAAATACATGAACAACTTTTACAATATTAAATACATATGAATAAAACAAAATCAACAATTTGCTTCAATTTTAAACTGTTCAAAAGGTTTTCGATAGCTGAAAAATGTATATAAATAAATTATTAAATCAATTTTGTATATTTATGATCTCAGGATTCATATACAAATTGTGAAATAAAACTTCCTGATTAAGTATTTTGATAAAAAAAATTCCAAGCTCTTATTTTGATTTTTCTGTTACATGATTGAATAACTTTCTAATAATAAAAGAATTTTAATCTAATTTTATAAAAATTCAAACTGATATATAGAAAAGATCTCCTTTCTTTCACAATTCATAAAAATAATGATTACTTAATTAAAGAAAACTGTATAATATAAACAAAATGAATCATATGTATGAATAGTATAATTTTTTTAAGTTCAGTTTGTATGAGAAATGGAAAAAACTTTTGCTTTATTAAAAAAGATGAATCCAAATACCAGATAAATATATATATATCATGAAAAAAAAAAAAAAGGGAATTTTGCATTAGAGCTAAATATACTACTTTATTATTTTTTTTCTCTGCAGTGAAATTAATTTCTATAACTAATAAACCCATAATTTTATCAGAAATTGCTAATTGTGATATGAAATGTTCTTAATTTAATATATAAAGTTGGGGAAAATATTTTAATTTCTAGAGTTAACATCAATACAAAATTTCTAAATTTTCCAATAAACAGATCACAAATTTAATAAAAAAGCAGACATACAAATACAAATTGCAATTCCAACTCATTTTATAATTAACAAAATAAAGGAAAATAAAAAACATTTATGTTTGATACTATATTATGCATATTATTATTAAAATTTTAATATATGAATAATAAACTCATTTACTTTTCACAAAATAATAAAATTATTTTATTATTTCTAGATTCAAAATAATTTATCCTGCACAAGCATTTCAAAGTGTAATAATGTATTCTAATTTTAATTTAAAATAAAAAATTACATTAACTTAATCTAAAAATCAAATGCATCAAAAATGTTTTTAATACATCAAAATATTAAAAGATTTATTTTCATATATACTTATTTAAACTCTTGTGATAATTTTATATGTAATCAAATCATACAACATAGAAATATAAGCAATACACCTTTAGGACATAATATAATTAGTTAAAAATTCTGGAATTCAAATTACAGAAGATGCAAATTGTTGATAATTGTTGTAAAATATATAAATGAAAATAAGTATTAATTGTTCATAAATCTATTTTACTTTATAATTTATCACTATAACCAATATGCAGAAAAATAAATCTTGATTAATAGTTCTTATTGTTATAATTCCCACTTGAATAATGTGATTGCATGTTTCAAGCAAAATATGCTATAAAAACAGTCAAATAAGAATTTCTTCAGTTAAATGAGTTGCTGAAATAATTCCTCCAAGAATTTTCATATATAATAATTTTTAAAACATATGTTATATATACAACTAAATTAAACAAAGATTTAAAAAATGCCAACTAACCTTCAATTTCCACAACTAATTGATATAGAGTACGATCCGAGTTGAAAGTAAAGTAAACTTTTTTATTTGCAAAATGCAGCTGTACAAAATTATTGTAGTGATCAAATGCATACAGTAGAACACCTTCTTTTTCATATGTACGGAAATTTAATAGAATGTTTTTTTCTAAAACAGGATTTGTCTTGTTTCCCTCAATTTTATGATGATAGTATGATCTTGGAACAACAACTGTCATACCATTTGTATTAACATCTATAACAATAAAAAGTTTAAAATGTTAAAAAGAATTTTTTTAAATAAATGAAAAACAATATTTAAAACTAAGAGAAATACTTTACTTGTTTCACAATTTTTTCCAGAATGAGCAAATGGATTTACACATTCACACATATATGACCCCCAATATTCTACACATGTCCCTCCATTTTGACAAGGGCTAGAAGCACATGATGGCTGACAACCACGTACAATGGCAGATTCACTAAAAAAAAATTACAAAAAATATATAATTTTAAATCTATAAAAAAATATCCATTAATAATTAAAAAATATATATATTCAACATGATATTCAGTATAAATGAATAAAACAGCATCTAACCTTCTTGTCATATGCTTATATAGATCCACAACAACATCATTAATTACAAGTCCTCTAAAGCACCCAATGAATCCTTCTTTAATAGCTGAATCTCCAGAAACATGTCTAAAAAATTAAAAATAAAGAAACATATATATTGTATACAAAAATTTTGTGTAAATTAAATAATCAGTTGATTTTTTAATTCTGTTAATTTTCAGCAATGAGACAAAGGTTACAAGATTTATATTAATAAAAGGCAAAAAAAAAAAAAATTTTTTTTTTCATCGGTTCATTGAAAAAAGATTATTTTCCATTTAATTCTTATAAGTGCCATTGTCATCTTTTATTCAAGCTTGTTTAATAGCTATATTATTATACAATAGTTGATATAGCTATGTTATTTCTAACAAACAGCTAATTCTGCAAAACAAATGTTGTTCTCAATTATAAAATAAAATAAACCATAAATATATTATTGTTCTCTGTTAGCTTATTTTTTTTTGAGTAATAAAAAAGCTCCCAATTAATACTAAAAAAAAAAAAAGAATAACTTTAAAAATAAACTTTTAGTCATTCATGTGCTTTTTTAAAACTTTTTTAAAATTAAATAAACTTATGTTCATCAATATGAAAATAATTTTCAAAGAGCTATAAAAAAAGATTTATATTTTTTTCTAAGAATAGAAAAATAATATAAATAATTATAACTTATACTAAAATTTCAAAAACAGATAAATCTATTGAAAAAATAAATACCACATATCATAAAGAAGACATAAATTCTGACCATTATTACATAATCATATTCTGGATTTAGTATCTGTTTTGGCAAATACTATCAAATATTTTTTTCAAACTATTTTAATTTTGTTTTTGGTACAAAAAAAAAAAAACGTAAATATAATTTCGATTTTAACTTACTCTGGAACACCTCCAACATATAAAGGACCTTCAAATGGGCCAACACCATGAGATTCACCATAGTCAACCATTGCAAAATCTAAATTCACTGTAAAACGCATGTGATGGGAGTCATGATCTACCCATACTTGCTGCCATTCACCAGAATTCAGTTTCCTCCTTGAGGTTACTTTTACACTTCGTGGGCGATTATTCAGAGTAAATTCAAATGAAAGTTCATAATCTAAATAAAAAAAAGACAAAGGTATGAATTAAATAATAATAGTATAACTCTAATTATCAATACTGATTGAAAAATTATTTCTAAAAAAATTCATTTCTTCCCACCACTTAAAACAAGAAGTTTTTTTATATTGCTTATATCATACTTGTATTGAAAATCACAAACATCTATCTATTTTATACACTATACTGATTCTTTAAAATATATATGTAATATATATATATAGCATTTATTATTAAAAGTTACATAAAAAACATATATGTAAAATAAAAAATTCCTTATTATTAAAACATTCATAAAAGAATTTTGTTCATCTGCAATCTATACTTCTTTATTATTATTTGTTTTCTTCTTTTTTCACACTTAAATTCCCATCTTTTCATGTTTAAAACATTTAAAAAGTATTCTCCTTTGCTCACAAAATGATCAATAAATGAATAAATTACAATATTTAAAAAAATACTTTACCATTTATTAATAGAACTCTTAAATAACCATGGGTGGTATGCATCGATGCTTGATAAATTAAGACAGCTTGACTATTTGAAGTTCTAAAACTGAAAGCAATATCTCCTCTTCTCCAGCCTGGAACTTCAATAAATGAATTCCAAGTTTTAAATGTGATCACATATTCTTGAGTATCTAAAATAAATGGAAAATACATAAGTATGACTTTCTAATGAATTGTCATATTCAAATCTCCAATTCTGAAGATTTAACAAAAATCTCAAATTTAGTTTTAATCTATATATTTTTTTAATAAAAAATTAAATAAATAACAATAATCATTGATACATAAAAATATGAAAAAGATTTGGGTAAAAATTAATATTTTGAGACAAAAAACTATATTTGTTATTGTGAATTAAAGAGAATTTTTGCTGTAATTTTATATCTGTAATCCACTACAATGTATAACTTTCTTTTTTTTTTTCTTCTTTTCATCATATTTAAAGTTATGTAGCCTCCCTACCAATTTATATAACTCATGGGTGTAATCTTTGGCTCCAATTAAATAAACAATCTCATATAATTTGTAGACGATTCAAATATTTTCTTTGACACCACATATCAATCTTCTGTTTTTATCCCATGATATAAAACTAATAAAACAATTTTCTGTTTTAAAGAATGTTTTGATGTCACAATTATATAAAAAAATTATCTAATATATCTATTTCTATACATTTAGGAACTGTGGCAAAAACAAAATAAAACTATATTTTTCTGGCAATTTGTAATTTTTATATCTGCTAGAGATGATAATTTTGATCATTATTGATTATTAATTACTAATTTAGCTTTCTTTATAGCATTTTAATTTTTAAAATTTCAATCCAAATTTCTTTATTCTACTGGAACAAACAGAAAATATGGAGCTAAATTAATTTTGTCTACTTTTGTAAAAGTCCAGCTCTTTTACAATTTTAATGTTTCTTTCTTTAGAAAATTGTTTCTTACTTTCTTACATAAAGTGCTGTCCTCTCTCCCTTTTCATATTCTAATGTGAATATTTTATAGAAATAAAATTTATGAAACTTCCAGAAAAAAACTGCTGATTATATACAACTACGGCCTATAATCTGTAAAATTCTAAAGTTTTTAAATCTATAACATACGGACTATAGAAAAGGAATTACGGTATATATTTTAATACATCAGAAAAAAATAATTTCAATCTGGAAACTTTACTAAATGAAAGATCAATTTCAAAACAACCAATTTAAAATAAATTTTTTGAATGCAAGATCCACATTAAAAGTTTACTAGATGAAAAGAAACTGCTATCTGTAAAAACAAATTTGTAATATGTTACAAATTTATTCCCATACTTTTTTTTTCTAATGCAGCTGGCAAATACTTAGACAGTTGTTTTTGATGCCTTAAGCAAGCTCTGCAATGATGTTACTCACTTAGCACTACCCAAGAGGTGTGCGTAGCTTGAAGCTACATATGGGGAGTAACAATACCCTCGTAACGTTCTACAATATTGTTAGACTGGGACCTATGGTTTAAAATGAATTCTGAACCACTACAAACATCCATGGCACCGCAGGGACTAGAGCCCGAAACCTGTTTTGCCAAGTGCCAGAGAGCATTTGACCCTCAGGCCCCATTACTATACTAAATTAATATAAAGGAACAAAAATAATTAAAGAATATAAATTAAATGTTTAAAGATTCATATTGTACAATCAAAAAATATATAATGAAACTTCAACAGAAAAGAAATGTCTATTAATGAGTACTTCTGCATTTTTAAATCAGTTATGAAGTTTTCATATGAGGGTGATTATAATAGTAAAAATAGACTGAATAAATCAACAAATAAATAAAAACAGAGAGTTATTTTTTTTTAAAATATTTTACTTGAAAAGTAAATTAGCAATTGTGGTCATAAAAAATCCCTTTGTGATCTCAACTGGTTAGCCAAAATTATAATAAATGCATAAAATTATTATATATTAATATGTAACAAGACATTTTCTTTTAGTCCTAATATGTTCTTAAAAAATTATTTTTTTGAACAAATACCTTGTTTGTATCAATTTTTAAGCTAATGCATCAATAAAGACTCATTGAAATTACCGGTTTCAAGACATTCTAAAGGACCAAGAGTGAGTCGTCCTTCTGCTGATGCTTCTAAATCATCAGGTTGTAAAATATAAATTCTAGTTATGCCCAAATGAATAGGATTTTTATATTGTCCTTCATCCACACGCCATCGTGCGTCAGCAATATCACAATTACACAAAAGAGATGAATTGGCACAGGCTTTAGTATTAGCACAAGTGCAGCCTTCTGGTTGACTTCCTATGCTAGTGATGTAATGAGATGATCCTGAAGATTCCATCCAAGTAAATGTACGTAAACTGAAGTAAAAAAAAAAAGTCATGCTTAGCTTCAATTTTATTATTTTAGTTTAAAACTAAATAAAAAATTACACTTAAAATTTCCAGATAATATTGGGAAGAATTATGAAAAACAAGTGAGGCAGAATGTTATTCGATACAAGTACTTATGAAATCGTTTTTCAGAAACAATGTTAAATAAACAATTTTATTATATCAAAAAGATAAATTTTTCAATAAACATGTATACATATACTACTGCGTCCAAAAAGTAAGACCAATTTTCAATTTAAAATTCCCGAGGCTTATAGAATTTAATTTTTTTTTTCTTTTTTAGGTTGCAGGCACTGTCCTTGATATCTGCATGAAATTTGTTTGTGGAAACGAATAGAATGTTGCAGAAGGCATTCGGTGAGCATTCCTATATCGGAAAGAAACGTTTAGAAATGGTATAAACAGTTCAAAGAAGGCAGAGAACGCGTTGAAGACGAAGAGCCTTCTGATCGGCCGTCAACATCAACCGACGAAAAAATAAAAGATTTGATGCTTGCAAACCGTCGATTTACAATTAAGAGACCTTGCTGATGATGTTGGAATTTCAAAAGGATCTGCCAATTCCATTTTGGGCCTCAAACGCGTCAAATCTCGATTGGTACCGAAGACACTGAATGCGCCAGCTCACACTGCATTAATTCTCCGTGACATTTTCGGCAAAAATGAAACCCATATCGTTCCACAACCACCGTATTCCCACCGTGCAACTTCTAGCTATTCAATGAGCTCAAAAGACCACCCCGGGGACACCGTTTTGAGTTGATTGAAGAGATTCAACGTGAATCGCCGCGCGCTTTGAAGGCCACCCCTGTCGATGACTTCTTAGTATGCAATGAGGAATGGAAAAACGTTGTCATAAGTGCATTGTGTCAGGAAGGGATTCTTTGAAAATCGATTCAATAAATTTGGAAGAATAAATAAAGAGTTTTTGAGAAAAAAAAATTGCTCTTACTTTTTGGGCACAATAGTATGTGTGTTATACACACATCGTATATTTTGTATATAAACCGAGAAAATTTATAACTCTTTTTAAAGCTAAATTATATGGGCGGCTTATATGGATAAGCTAATTTAGCAAAAAACGTAGATACTTTTCTGTTTACCATTATATTTAAGAAAAACTAATTATTTATTTATTACTGATTATTGATCACTGATTATTATTTACTGATTAGAAAAGCTAATTATTTATTGACTTATTTCTATTCAAACCATTTATATTACAATACTTTTAAATACCAGCTATTGTCCCTTTTAAGATTTAAAAGTCAAACTAGAAGATATTTATAAATTACTCTAAAATTTTACACCTATGTTACTACAATTTTTTTCGTGCAAGAGAGAAGGAAAATAAAGCAAATTTTACATGTATAGACTCTAAAGTGAAACTTAAGATATTTATTGATTACTCTAAAATTTTGCACCTATGTTTTGTATATTCTTTTAATTGTTTTACACTAGCAAGCAGAAAAATCTGAAATTAAAAGAGTAAATGAAAATTGAAAGTTTACATAATTTTCAACTAATTTCACACATTTAGAAAACAAAGTAGAATAGAAAAATATTAATAAAAAGTAGAATAGAAAGATATTAATTGATTAATCTGAAATTTTTTATCTATATTTCTGAAAACATTCCACAACTTTTCTGTGCCAACTGCAAAATATAGAACAAAAATTACATTCCATCCCAGTATATGTGTGTGTGTGTATATATATATATATAAGCTATTTTAATTTGAATACGGAAGTTTTATTTAAGGAATTTAATATCATATAACATTATATTGGTAACTGTATTACCCAAGAGGTGTCTTGAAACATTCATATTTAATGTACTGGAAACACATTTTTGAATGCTTGACCAGTGACTGCAACATTTCTGGAGTAAATTCTCTGTAGGTTACATCAATAGAAAATGATTTCATTCCAGCTTTTCTCACTACCTATGAAATCATACATTTAAAAAAAATATATATTAGCAATTAATCTAAGTTTACATATTTATTTACTGAAAATATTATTATTATTTTAGTTGTAACTCACCATTTCAGGAGGCATATTATTTTCAACTCTAGTAGCAATTGCACTTCCGCTATCTCCCATATCACAATAAACATGAGCAGGAGGAAGAGGACCATTTCTATCAATATCAATAGTATATACTCCTTTTTTCGATATCCAACAAGGTATAATTCTTCACAAGTGCGTTTATAAAGAGCTGTAAAGGTATTTAAAAATTCTAGTACAATAAACAAAAACAGATCTTTTAAAATGTTACTAAGTTTATATCAAAAGATTATCTTCAAATGATAAAGCATTTACATCCAATTTGCTTAGATATTTTAAAATATGAAATTCTGTCTTAAACACATTTCAAAGTCGCAATCAAAGTTTATTTTTTCCATTCACATCAAATTTATTACATATAGTAGAAACATTTGATCGTTCTTTTAAAGAAAAAGTTAATGAAAATGTTATGCATGAAATTTTAAAACCATGAGAATTTAAAATTTCTACAAATATAAAAAAAACACATATAAAAATCTTTTCAAATATAAATTATGAATGTATCAATCATACAAAAATGTTAACAAAAAGAATACTCACAGAAATGACATGTTCTTCCAGTATATCCAGTTTTTTCACAATCACAATATGTTTCTCCTTTCTCAACATAACATCGGCCCCCATGCTCACAAGCATGCGGATTATTGCATAAATTGACTAACAAGCAACTGTCAAGAGAAACCTTACCAGAAACTTGTTTTGTGTCAACCACAGTTCGAGGATCAATCCAATCACCAGCTACATAAATATCCCTCATACAACCAATAAAACCTATGATAAAAAGGATTAAAAAAATCATGTTATATGAACATTTTAAATCAAATTTAGGAGATAAAGTAAACAAAAATGCAAGCATTAAGATAAAAAAATACTTTAAAATATTGCAAAATTCACAGATTTGTAGAAAATTTAAATTTCTAATATTTATTATGAAAGAAAAAATTACATCAACTAAACATAAATTTTATATCCATGTAAAGACTTAAAATTATTTATAAAAATTATTTTGAAATAGCTCTGAAAATGAAAGGAATTTGAACACAAATTTTAAAATGTTGACGAATTTCTTTAAAAACTTCTTTGTAAAACTTAATTTTAATTTTTGATAGATCTCAAACAATAAAAAAAGAATACCAGAAAGAATTTATTAATAAACTTTCTTTGAAAGTTCTTAAATAATTAATTATTCCAATTACCTCTTTCAGCATTTTTGGCACTTGTGGTAAGAATCATTTGACTCATGAATTCTAATGGGTGTGTAAACTCAGATTTTGAAGCAAATCGATAATCAACTTCTAGTTTTACTTCTCTGAGAAAATAAAAGGAAAATGTTATGACAATAACTCAAAAGAGTTATTAAAAACTATTTATTAAAAATTAATTTTTAATAAATAGTTCTAGAAATTTCTTTTTAAAATCTTACACAAACATACAGTAATTGAAAAAGTAAATATAAATTTAAGCTTATTTTATCTCAGTATTATAGAACTATTCTTAGAAATGAACAGTCTATTCCACTGAGAAATATAAAAAGTTTAAATGATGATAAATACACACTCACACTCCAGCAGCATTTCTAAGAATAAAATTATTTTTGCATTTTCTCCAATTATAAATTACACACATATGAAAACAAAACTATATAAATTCTCGAACTAACCCACTATCATATGACACACCAACATGGTGCCACTCATCATCTGCTAATTGTTTTCCAGAATGTTCATCATTCAATGTCCATACCAAAGCAGGGTCTTCCATTGGAGAACGGTTAATAACAAATAAAGCAATTCCTTTATGAAGCAGCAACTGAAAAAAAATTACATAATGTTAACTATCAGTCATTTATTGTACATGCAAGCATAAGAATATTTTTTTTTCAGTAAATTTTCTAAATCAGAATTATAATTAAGAAACTTACATCTTACCTCCCAGACACCAATCCCACTTTCTGTCTTAATTTCTCCAGATGCCAAAACACAATTCGTCTGGAGTGTTTTAAATTCTAAAGATAATTCTAGTTTTGTTGTACTAGGCATTGTAAGGATTAATTTGGATTCTGGAAGAGGGAATGTCACAGGTATAACATTTGTAGGATCACATCCATATTCAGCTGCAAACATGCTGTGATACCTTGCAGCACTCTCACCAGTGAATAAGGAATGTAAAATGTTTATATCATTGAAATAAAAGTTACGTAAGCAACCGATGAATTTTTCTCTTGATTTCAATCCTAAAAGAAAAAAAAGGGAGGGAGGGGGTCAGAAATATTTTTGAAAATATACATCAATAACCTTTTTCAATTTACTGTTAACTTATGAATGACTTTAAACTGCACACATTGTGAAAAAATTTTAGGATTTATTTTTAAAAAATTTTTTATGTATATAATGATTTAATAATTGCAACACTAGAATTTTAAAAATGTTAATTTTTATAAATTTTTCATTTGCTCAAAGAGATAAAGGAAAAAACAAAAAAATACTTAGGTAGATAACAATTTATTAAATTTAAGATTCAATATATCAAAAAGTAATTTGATAAAACAAAAAATGTTCACACTTTTTAAAGTGTTATTATAAAACTCTTTGGGAATATTTTACAAATTCCAAAACCAAATTCTGAACAGGTAAATATTGATATTAATTCTTGCATGAGCAAAATATTATTTAATTAGTTAATGCAAAATAATCTTCTTGGTTATATAGATAATGGTACTGACATTATAAATTATACATTATATACTTCAAAATATATATTATATTTTTATTAAACAAAAGGTCATTTATTCATACCTTTAGCCTTTTTTGGGGCAGCACCAATATAAATCTCAGGGTCTAAATGAAGATGATGATGTGTTCCGGATGCCAAAAGAGAAGAATACCAGCGAGAATCAAGTTGAAGATTAACATCTTTGGCAGAATGTATTACAGTCAAGGTATGCCAACTAAATTGTTAGAACACAATAAATCAATAAAACAGAGAAATTATACAAAATGAATTTAAAACTAAAAATTTAAATTCATTATGTAATTAGAACACGATTTCAGAAGACATTTTCTAATCAAACATAAATAAAATATTTATTAATTATCAAAAATGAAAATATTTAGAATACTAAATAATATTCACAATAAAATAATAATAATATAATTTTTTACATAATATATGAACATATTTGTAGAAGACTTATTTTTACATAAGTTGGACTTCATGTTAGAAAACACAAAAGCATTTTATTTATTTAAATAAAAATACGTTTTATATATACTAAAATAATTGAATATTTTTAACAAAATTTAAAAAATATCAGTAAAAACTTACGATTCATCATTTAAAGAGTATCCAATGGTGCAATTTAAAGGACCATCTCCAAAATTTATTTCAAAATGCAACTGTCCACCATAAAGGCTTATTGCAACATAATTTCGACTGGGATGTTCTCCAGATGCATACATGAGAACAGAATCTTCAAAAAATGTCTGATAGAATAAAGTGTAAAAAAAAATATTTTAAATAATTACCATGAAATTTAATTGAAATTTAATTTTTAACAGCAGGAAGTAAAATTTATTACGAAAAAATTAATAAATAAAATCAAAATTAATTTAGATATTTTGAATGCAAATCTAATATTTAAAAAAAAATTTATACATATACATATTTTTTTATACATATTAAAACCTACATATTAAATCTCTCCATACATAATACAAATAAAATAAATATCAGTAAAACAAATTATATCTAAATTGAAACTAAAATATTCATAATTTATTCAACATATAATTTATACACATTACTTTTCATTAGAAAGTAACATAATTTTGATCAGAATGAATTAAATCAATTTTAATTTAAGTAAAATCGTCTTATATTTGAAATGCAACAAGATTACATAAAATTAATTTAAGAAACAAATATATTTCATTTTTACCTTTTACGGATAAAAAAATTAATATCTTTACAGTCTAACATTATTTGAGATAACACTATTCTATAAAATAAAATTGATAGAGAAATATTTAACTTCAGATACAAAAACAATTCATTTAAAAAATTTCAGAATTTTTCTGCAACACTAACTTTGATTGTACTGATTTCTTTTTCTATTTTTCATACAATAATTTGGTTTACATAATCAGAATAGAATTAAGTATTCATTTAAAAAATAATATTTTATAATAAGAAAATGAAATGCTTAATAAATAAAAATACATCCCCCTATAAATAAACAAGAAAATGTAATCATAAACTAAAAATAAATAACAGAATATTAAAAACCAAAAAGAAAACAAAACATACTCGAAAACTAAAACTAATTCTTCCAGCCTCAGAATGCACTCGATCCCTCCAGTCATATACACGATATGTTACATAAGAATATCCTCGAAAAGTAACTGAAACTGGATCTACATAACAAGTAACCTTAATTAATATGAAAACGTTTTTTAAATGATGATTAAAATTCATACATTTCTTTAATGAAAAAATTATTAATTTTCAGTAATTTTTATCTTTATAAAAAAATTATAATTTGAAAAGAATAAAGTTTTCCAAAAAAATCTGAATAATTTAAAGTTTAAAAAAATCATGATAATGTTTGTGAAAGTGAATGAACTTATATTAAAAATTTTCTTCAAAAAGATGTGCATCTATTAATTTCAAAAATTCCTGAAATGAATGTAATAAGTGAATGAGAATGTATAGTTTGAACATTTTGTTTCTAGAATTTTAGTATTTGAAAAAATATATAAATTAATCTGTACATTTACTTTTAATTTATTGAAATACAAACTAAAAGTGATTTTTTGATCAGAATTATATCAAATTGATTTTTTTAAATCTTTTATGAAACTTATTTAAAAATTCATATTAAATTCTCATTTGAACCATTTATCTCACCATACTTTAAAAAAATTATGAATAAATTTACATATAATAAATTTAAATTCGACATACTTGTTTATTATATGATCATTTTCAAGTATATGGAAGATACAATTATAAAACCTAATTTAACTTAATAAATTTTAAAATATTATGTAATATATTAAGGATTGCTAAGAAAATTTAGTAAATTTTTCTACATAGATCTTGAAACATCATATTTTTTTTTTTGTCAACCATGCAAATAAATGTTTCACTATTAGAATAAAAAGATATTCAATTTCAATAAAAAAAAAACCTATGGTAAATCCAATAATTGTAGTTTAAAATACAAACACAATTGCATTATACAATTGTTTTCTACAAAATTAAATATTGAAATTTATCAGAAAAAATATTACCAGCACTAAAGCAAATTTTATCTTCATGACCAGTTCCAAAACAATCACAAGAAGTATGTGTATAATGATTAATGCAACGTCCATTATATAAACATGGGTTTGTAATTTCACATTGGTCAAGACATCCATGAGCCAATTGATTTTCTAAAATTATCTTTGTTGGGGTTAATGGATTTCCTGATTGACTAAACATAATATTCCCCAAACATCCAGTAAAACGAACATAGTTGTACTTTTGGTTTGTTGCATGATTGTTTGGATCAAGACCTGTAAAAAAAAAATATATCACGCATTACTTCGTTTTTGTTTTTTTTTTTTTTCCCCCATTCACATTGCAGATTGTTATAATACTACTAATAATAAGATTTTCTTTAATAAAAATTATATAAAATAAATATTTTTGCATATGAAAAGTATAATACTGCTAAAATAATAATATATTTTATATTTAATAAATATATATTACAATTAAATATAATAATATTTAATTATAATGTATATTTATTAAATATTTTTGCATATGAAGACAAATATAATACTACTAAAAATTATAATTTTTTTTCCAATTAAAATTTAATTTATTGTAAAAAGTATTGTTAGTAAATATTTTATGATAGAAGAAATTTAAAATTTTCTACTCTCAATTTAAGAATGTATAAAAATGTATAAATTATATAAATTATACAGATAGCTAAATTTTTTATGAGTAGTAAAAAAAAAAGAGTTTGAGTAGTTCAAGGCATCAAATACTCAAATAGAATTTCTTGCATCAATTGCAAAATTAGAATTTGTTAAATCTTCATTTTCTAAAGTTCCTTAAATTTTAATATGTACAATGAAAGCTGTAGGAAACTCATAAATAAACATTAATATTTTATTCAATAATTCTTACCAAATAATAACATAACATGTTTAACACAACGTTATATAATTTTATAACAACCATATCTTAAAAATTTGATAATTTATGATACTAAAATGTATATAAAATGCTGGTTTTAATATGTTTTAATTCTATTTAATAAAAAATTAAACATCAATAAAAACTATTTCATAAACTGATAATTTATAGTTGTCAATGATACTGACCACTTTGAACTAAATTATTTACCACTTGATTGTAAGCAGGTATGCATTGTGCAGCTTGGGAGAGGGGTGGGGATTGCTAAATACTGCATCCTATTTTAACAATACAATTTCAAACTAACACTCCCAGGGAGGGCATTGGTGGGTTTATACTTTTCTACCCATTCCCTCAAGCTAAATGAAAGGACATTCCAATTTACAGATTTATTGTGCCTATAACTGGTATAGTCAGTGGTACATGCAGTTGGGTTTCAACAGTTGGGTCAGTGGCACATACAAACTCAGTTCAACTACTTTGGAAAACCAACATGCTATCGACCAGGCCACTCTGGGTAAAATTTATAGTTACTCTAAAAAAGTAATAAATAATAAATGAAAATAATAAAACAATATTTTTAAAAGGTTTTGTAAATTTTCATTCTCACATTATTTGCATTGTACAATTATATAAAAAAAATCTTCATCTTTTTTAAAATGTTAAAAAATGTCCATAAAAATCTTTTGCACTATATTCTTCAATATTATTGATTAATAAACAAAAGTTATGCAGTTACGACAAAACACATAATTAATGGAATAATTGAGTTCCATAAATTTTTCACTAACATTCTCCTTATATTTAATTTTGAACACCAGATATTTTTGTTTTCTATGATGGATAAAATTTGAAGTTAATTACAATATCATTATGATTAATTACTCTACTGGTTTTTTTTATACTCAGTAAGTAAAATAATTATTTACCTCCAAAATACATAACAGTTTCAGGCACATCACCAATAATACCATAACCTGGGTTATGAGCCAATGAGGGCAATCTTACTGTCATTTCATGAGCATCGACTTTGACATATAACTGTGCAGTGCCAGAATCAATACGCAAAGTAACATGATGCCACTTGTCACGATTCAAACCTATAATTTTATAAGCAAATCAAAATTACATTTCATTTGATACAAAATAAATACAACATTTTAAGACATACAAATTAAAACCGTATAAGATGAGATATATTTTTAAGAAAGAAATAGCATTTCAGTCATTCTTACCTTTACCGATGAAAAATGTTTCATCTTGATCATTCAGGAAAACATGAATGATTTTTAAACGTCCATTTTCTAACATGACATAGAGTTCATACAGTGGAAATATTTTTGTATCGGATATGGAACCATGAAAGAGAAGTAAACCATGAGGTCTATCTGTCCTAAAAACAGAATGTAACAATTTGATATAACATATTTGATATAAAAATTTTATAATGCATATTATTACACAAGGTAATATTAATATTAATGAAATATTACAGAATTTTATACAAAACTACTGATTAATGCTTCTTTTTAAATTACAATACATATTAAAATTTTTCTTAATAATCATTAACATAGACTAAAGATACTAAAGCACAAAATTTAAGAAAATGTGTTTTTTGTATAACTCAAAATGTGATAAAAAGTTCACATTTAAAAAATTTCATTGTTCAATAACCACAAAGTATTGTAAATTTTTTTTCTTGTGATATTTGAATTATCGAAAACAACAATAATAAAAGCTTGTTCAATATTTGATAGAATGTATTGTATTATTAAATAAATAATCTTACCTAAATTTAAAAGTAACTTCTCTAATGGCAGGTAATGACCACTCAGGCATTAAATGTAGGAATGATTGTGGTTGAGCGAATGTGAACAACTGACTAGATAACAATGTACTACTTTCAAGAGACTCTGATGAAAGCACTGGTATAAGGATGGATGCAATAGCAAGTAGTTGATACATGGCAAATCTTGGAACTCTAAAATATAAAAAGAGTAAAAAAAAATTTTTTTATAAAATTTCATTTTTTGAAATGCAATGAAGCATTCATTGTAAGCAGAAAATTAAAATTTATTTAAAAATTGAAATACAATGACTCTTAACATAAGAATGAGCATATATAATGTTTCTACTAAAAAATTAAACTTTAATAAAAACTATGATTTATTACAGCAATTCAACACTTTTATTAATAAACAAAAGTACTACCTTTAAAAATTAATTTCACTAATAAAATTAAGTTCATTATTAAAAATTAACTTTGTTTAAATATAAATTTTCAGGTGAATAAATTTTTTCACTTTATTTAATATTCTAATTGCACTTTTTGGAAATTTACAAAAGTAACCATACATCAATGTGTAAAACACTAAGGTGTATTTAATAAAAACATTTTTAAATATATTGTTTGTATTTATAAAATGTAATATATATATTTTATAGAAGGAAAATCATAACTTAATAAGCATAATATTAATTAGATAAATAAATATACTTACACATTAAATTATAAAAGATAAAATTAAGACTCTTAAAAACATTGAGAATATATTCATACATTCAAAAAGGATTTAAAATTATTTTTTAATACAATAAATTTTACAAACTTACTAAAAATCTATGTTTATCTAATTTAATCACCATGATTAAATTCCTTTCTATCATAAGGTGATATCATTACTACTTTATATTTAAAAACTTTCAATATAATGTTAAAATAAAATTTAAAATTTTTTTCTTATCATACAAGACGAGTTAAATATAACACTACAATTATCGATTTTTTTTTCGTTAAAAATATATTATTAATCATTAAAAAATTTATAATAATAGTCATTCTCAAAAACGGGAAATGAATCAGTTTGATTTCGCGAATTGAGGACATGCGGACTCAATTTTCAATACAAAGTTGATCAATACAATGCTTTAAAAATAAATATAAAAAATTGTGATATAATTTTTATAAATTAATTAAATAAGAATTTGCGATCATACCGATACCCATTTACTGTTCACTTATTATTATAAAAAAGAATGTAACGAAATTCCTCAATGGGAAAATTAACCACATTATTGACTCGAAATCTATCATAATATTCAATCAATAAATTCAAGCAATACAACGAAATCGAAAAAAAAAAAAAAAAATTTTAAATTTAACTACGCTAAATTCAATTTCCCTCTAGCAATTTGTTGTATGCGCGCGCGCAGATAAACAGAATGAATTCCAACTTTCTTCAATACATACACTGTGAAAAACCACTTGCTTCGGCAAACGATTTCTAACCCCAAAGCACACACTGAAGGAAAAAAAAAAACTCACCCAGTAACGCAGGATAAAAGCCGAGGCTGTCATGCCTACAAAACGCTACTCGGAGTTCTGAGGCTAATAATAAAAAGGGAAAATGGCAGGCTGCTGCAAAACACACATCCTGTGTGACGTGATCATAAAAAAGAAAGAATTATTAGAAGTGCAGAAATCACTATTAACCCTGTCTAACATCGCGCTGATCTGTTCTTCCTTGCTCCAAGATCTCTCACTATTTTTTTTCCCCAGTAACTGTTCTTCCTACAATTTTTGATAACTTCCGTTTTGCGTCGAAATTGAATATTGCGTTTCTTTCCTTTTTTCCTTTTTTTTTTTTTGGAAAGAATCTACTTAGAAATTTATGAATGAAACATTTTATATATATATAAATTAAATAAAATTGTGTCACTACTACATGTCATATATTATAAACTAAAACTTACTATTTAAGTTAATACGAGCAGGGACATATACACTTGAAAAGACAGTGAAACTTTGAACATCACAATTATCAACATATTTCATTTATTATTATGTATTATAATATATATATATATATATTTATATATATATATATATATATAATGCAGTAAAAAATAATTAAAGAATTTAAGCGTATTATTACATTAATTTAATAAACACTTTAGTGTTTCGTTAGATCTTTGTAGAAATTAAGCATAAAAGTGATTTTACAGATGTTATTTAATTTTCATTTTTTTTTTTAAATTCATGCCAAAAAATTATTGTATTCAAATGTTTACCAAAACAGTCTTGCGCATCTTAATTTATTTACGACCACAACATTGTTTAGAGTAATTTCAAAAGGGAATATGTTTTTGACTATAAATATCACAGAAATAATGCATCAAGGCTAGTAAATTATTGACAAAGGCTCTAATTTTCTACCTTACAATAAATTAGAAAACATGGAATAAAATATTTATTTTATTTTATTTTTATTAAATCAAGGCTGAATCATATTACCATATTTCTTTACAAAAAAATTTAAATTGACATATGATGAAGCGGTTCGCTAGAAAAGTAAAACTGGGCCGCATTCCGGGCTGCGGCTCACGGTCTGTGCATGCGTTTCAATATATAAAATTATAATTCTTTATTTAACCATAGTAAAATGAAACCCAATAAAGAATACTATCTCGTTTAAAAATGAATTTAAAAACGTAGCACATTAAACAAAATTAAGTGATGCCCTGATACCCAATATGTTCTAAATAAATTATTCCATGTACAATATGTAAGCAGCTATCTATTGCTATAGAAAATTTCGTTTAAAAAACTTTTAAAAGTATTCACTCACAGAATGAATTCTATGGTATATAACTTTGTAACATTTGTAATAAATTTTTGTTTTAATTTATTTAACCTAAAATTATGTCCTTTCATGCTATCTTTCCATAGCACAATGTATACAAACTGCCAGTGCTGTCCTGCCTTTCCTCGATACAGTGTGTTTTCCACTGATTTTTTGGCAAGCACGATCTCCAGATCTATCACCAATTCCGAAAGTCTAATCCTCAATTGCCCAAAGACTAATGTCCCACCACTCTGTTCTACTCGATTCTAATCGAATTAAAGCTGTTACTGCTGCCAGAGGGTACCAATTTCTGCATGCTCTGAATTTGTGTAAAACGAGTAATTTTAATTATGTCTTTCCGCAGCACACTGTACAAATATGTTTCCTCTATGAGCTTTCATTGTCGGTGTAACAATTTTATGATCAGCAGTGTATTTATGTCCATGGATGTTTGTAGTGGTTCGGAATCCACTTTAAACCGTAGGTCCTAGTCTAACATGACTCTAGAGCGTTGGGCGTACGGCTGACAACCCTACTCCGTAAAAATAAAACATCTCCTGTCCAGAATAAAATATCTTTTGTCCAGAATAAAACATCTCCTGTCCCACCATGGGGCTGTTGCGCCATTGAGGATGATGGATGATGATGATGAGTGCATTTATGTACAATTATCGGCTAAATACTAAAAGCAAAAATGCTAATTATAACAGTCCATATCCATAGAATGTAACATTATTTAAAATGGAACTCAATTAATTACAAATATAAATTCAAAATATGCGAAATGAAATTTTAAATGTAAAACAAATACAACTGTAGTAGGAAAAAGGAAAAAGCTTCATGTTCCATGAATCAGCAATAAGTTTTCAATCTTACAGGAATCAAAACACTTTTTGTATAAAATACTAAAATTTGGTCTAAAAAATCAAAAGAAAAAGAGAAAAAAAAAGGAGGGGGGAGGGAAACCTGAAATGGTAAAAGTACTAAAATGGTTTATTTTCTTTTACGCAAAATAACAGCATTTGGAAATGCAAAGTAAAATTTTGTAAGAAATTTAAAACGTGACAGTAATCATTCTACAAACATAATAAGCAAAATCGTAATAAAAAGGAAAAAGCTTAAATTCCATGAATCAATAAGTTTCAATCTTAAAATAAAAATTTTTTATTTTTATTTTTGGTTCAAAATCAAAAGGCAAACAAAAGAAAGGGGGGTCTTGGATGCCGTAAATGGCAAAAGTACTAAAATGTTATTTTTGCTTTTACACAAAATAAGCCACGGACGCGGAAACAATGCCCCCGCAACGCTCTACGATCCTATTAGACCGGGACCTCCGATTTAAAGTGGATTCCGAACCACTACAAACATCCATGGCACCGCCGGGACTCGAACCCGAAACCTGTGGTACCGAGCGCCAGCCACTCGGCCATTCAGGCCCCATTCAATAATAATAATAATAACCCCATATTTTATATTGGAGTTATAATTATGTTTATGTTTATGTTTATTTTTAGAAACATTATGTTTCTAAAAATTATTTGCGGAAACACTAGAAAATCTTCTGTTATATGCAAATAAAAGAGATTATATATATATATATGTGTGTGTGTATGTCGTATCCAGAATGGTGACTGAACCAGTAAGGCCAGAATGGTTCCGACTGAACAAAGAGGTTTGGTTTGGTTTGTTTCTCTAGATCTTGGCACACTTTGGGCTAAACAGACAGAATCCTACAGTTTAAAGTGGAAGAACAAAAACATCCATGCCACCGCCAGGACCTGAAGCCTGGGAGGCAAAGAGGAGAAGGGAAACGGTGAAGATGCAGCGATCACGACAGTAACTCTGGAGAACATTTAAAGAAGTTAATTTAAGAAACTACTGTCTTTAACTATTGTAAACAATTTTAGATGTCCCCGGTCCTCAGATTTTTGTAATTAAATAAAAGTTATTATAAAAAAATAAAAAATAAAAAAAAAATAAAATAAATTATTACTATTAAAAAACGAACTCTATACGGGGACTCGGCCGGGATTTCAAAACAGAAATTATCACTCAAAAATTATCTGCGAAGAAAAGTGCCGACTATTAAAAGATAACCGCCAATGATTAAAGATTGAAGATATCAAAAGAGTCGACGCGTGGCTCAATGGCAACGTGAGCTGTTAGTGAGCATTAGGACAGAGGTTTAATCCACTGGCGGCTTTGTTGTAGACACTGTTTTAAAAAACGAGGAGACTCAGCTGGTGTTTGTGATGTTCGTCATCCTGCCCCCTTAGTCGGACTCCCTGGTGGGAGTTTTCTCCCATACGATACGCAAATGCGGGTTGGTTCCCCCTAAAACGGCCTCCCGGAAGAACTGCCATCTTCCTTCAGCGAAACGGAGCCGAGTCAGTCTTCTATCTACGGGTGCTCCATCATATCGGAAGCTGTCCACCTCTTTCCCACCTTCTATGAGACCACGCTGGACTTGGACTAGATGTTACAGTAGACAAAGTGGGATAAGGGGAAAAAAAAAAAAAGCCATCAAAAGAGTTAATTTATTCAAATTTGTTTATCATTTAATAAACATTGCCGGATTGTAATTTTCAATAGACAATGCTAATATATCCAATATATGAAACCTACAGAAATGGATTTTTGATACAAATGGAGATAAAAAAAATAATATAAAGGATTTAAAGAATTTAATTTTATTTGAAATGATTAATTTATTGCTGGAATAGAATTGATTAATAAATTATTAACTTTTAATAAAGCTCTTTGTAGACGTAACTTACTAAACATAGGAAATGAAGGAAATAAAGAAAGAGTTATTATTCACATTGTATTATCAATGTTATTTGATCTTAATAAGCTTAAAGCTTATCTTTTTACAGGGTAGGGTTGTCAGCCAGACTCCCAGCGCTCTACAGTCATATGAGACTGGGATCTACGGTTTAAAGTGGTTTCAGAACAAACATCCATGACACTGTCGGGACTCGAACTCGAAACCTGTGCCTCCGAGTGCCAGTCACTCGGCCGTCAGACCCCTTTTATTCCGTCAGAATAAAAAAATAAGGTCTTGGCAACATTTGAAAAAAACTATTGCGGTCGAATGCAGTATAAATTCGCAGTTCTGTCCAGCTACATGAGATGTTATCAAAAAGAAAAATGAGAGAAAACGAATCAATAGACGAATATTTCTTAACAATGAATCAGCTATGCCGTAATGGTAAAATAGAAAATAATGCTTTGATATAGAAGGCCATAAAAAATTCACTATTCGGCTCTCAATAAAACTATTTTGTAGGGTTGTAAAACACTGAAAGTGTTTAAAGAAAAATTAAATGTGTATGAAACTATTAAAAACAGAACAGGAAAGAAAATAATAACGCTAGAGCTAAGTATTACAGCATTAATAATAAAGTCAAAATGTTTAAAGTAAATAGTAATTATTACAAATCTAAAAGTGATAAACGTTGCTTTTCATGTAGTAAAATGGGTCATGTTTCAGTGAAATGCCCAGATAAACCCAAAGTTTTAAAGTGCTTCAAATGCAAGAAGTTTCATTCTCATATTGCTAAAAAATCGTCTTCAAACTCACGACGTGGACAGTACCAATCAATTTAGCGATCAACATGTCCCTAATTAAATATTTAAAGATGTTTTAATATTGGATTCAAAAATAATGTCAGTAAATGATATTGGAAAATTAAAAAGAACATGTATGATTTATTTAACTATCCGAAATTATTGCATGGTGATATTAAATTAAAGGGTATTAATAGATAAAAAATTATTCCAGTAGGATGTTTTGAAGTTGTCTACGTCTTCTGCTGGAATAGCCCAGAAAGCCAAATTTCTCCGCACAGTTCTAACAGACAAGTCCCTTGTACGTCCTCAGTGTTCCGCAGTGGGGGACGGACATCCCATGAGTAATCTACTCATGGATGGAGGGAAAGGGGGCTGTTGTGATGGAGCAACCGTAGGTAGAAGTCTGACTTGGCTCTGTGACGCTGAAGGAAAATTAAAAAGAGGATTTATTTAACTATCCGAAATTATTGCAGGGCAGGTATTAATAGCCTTCCGGGGCAAGTTTTTAGGGGGAACTATCCTCCGTTTGCGTATCGTATGGGAGAAAAAACCCGGAAAACTCTCACCAGATAATCCGACTAACGAGGCAAGATGCTGAAAATCACAAATGCCATCAAGGCTCCTTGTTTTTTTTAAAACAGCATCTACAACAAAGCCGCCAGAAGATTCAACCTCAGCCCTAAGGCTCACTAGCGGCGCACGTTGCCACTGAGCCAGGAGTCGGGCAAGAAAACATTGTTATCCTCAAATGTTAGTACGTTCAATAGTACTTCTATTCTTTGAAATGGCTAGTTACTCTTAGAACTATTCTTTGAAACGGTTGATTAAAAATTGAAGAGCTTTTGCTGGGAATATGACAAGAAGAAGCAACTTAAGGCAGGTTGAGTCAATCACGATAGAAATCATAATAACACTTTGAACTCTTCGTCACGTTTCTTATTCCTTCCTAAAGAATTGGAGAATCATTTTCCACGATCTAAAATGACCTTCGAAATGGCACCGATAACATATTTCCGTCTTGTTAAGCTTAACATAGTTGATTGTTATTTAAAAATGAATTTTTAATTGTTGTAAAAAAATTTTCTTAATAGTTTAATAAAATTTCAAATTATAATGAAAAGTAATTTTCCACATATAACGTCAGCCCTAATGCTCACCAGCTACTCACGTTGCCACTGAGCCACGAGTCAGATAAAAAGAAAAGTTGGAAATAAAAGAAGGTAAAGATTTTTGGGGGTTTCTATAGTTGGTGTAATAAGTGTGGGAGAGAATTATCCTTTACCCTGAATTTATTATCCACTCTGGATTTATCATCCACCCTGAATGATGGATGACTGATTCGCACTGGCAAAGAATTGAGAAGCAAACAAAACGGAAAGCACCTGAAAAATCCTATGAATGAACGAGATTGGTCAACATCTACGCAGAACATTTTTTCAAGAGTAGGTTAATGAAACTAAGCAAAAGAAATCAAATCACGAAAAGCTAAGGTACAAAATAAAATAGCTCCTAATTCCAAAAAAATAGAGAAAAGGATTATAGAAATGGGATTATTGTTATAATTTTTAGAGCTGAGAAGCTATTAAAGTTCTGTACACTTCGCTGCAAGGGACAAATGTCAATTTCATACGCTGTCATGGCTCGTAAATAACCTTGCCCATATTTCTCTCTACGGATCCAGCCTCTTTTAATTGACACGACAATGGATGTCAAATTTCAGTCTCTTAACAATCTGCACTTGACGCAATCCTTTTCGCAATCTCTGCAGAATTCGCCCCCAAATCATCATTTGTCACTACGACTATCGTTTTTCTTTCTTTCGGTGGTTCAATTTTTATGGTTAGCCGCAGCTTTCTAGTGGTTCGAGAAGTATTGATCAATCCATTCAAACATCTATGGAATCTTCATTTATTTACAAGCAATATTTACAAAGATATACAGGGTTGATGGTAACAGTTCAAAGGCAAAAGCTAAACTGGAAGAAGAATGTTCTTTTTAGAATAAAACAACTTTGTTTCCACAGTAACAGCTGGTCTCCACGGCAACAGCCCGTTTCCACAGCAACCAACAGCCCGTCTCCACGGCAACAGCGCAATTCTGAATCGGTTGCAAACGATTTTTATAAAACTACCACGTGACGCTGCGTGGCGAGAACTAAAACATAAGAATTCCAACATCATTCAAACGTCGCTGCTCATTCATTTTGATTGTCTGCTTTTAAATTTCTCCAAATGTTCCAACAACGACAAATTGCCAAGAAATACGTCGATACGTGAAAATGAAGGAAAAGCAGAAATTGTCACTTGCAGTTCTAAAGCCTGTACGTATTCGCTTACATATTCAACATTAGAGTTTGGAAATACTTGCACATTTTCGTGAAAATAGACAAAATATGCAAAATCACTCTTAATTTTGAACACCAATGTAATATTTTAATTTTTAAAGCAGAAATAATATAAAAAATACAGAAATAATAGAATTTTTTTTTAAAAAATAAGATAAATGAAATGCTTTTTATTTATTACTAATAATTAATAAGGTTACTATCTTTTGATTTAATTTATGGGAAAAAACGTACATTTCATTCAATTTTGATCATTATAATTTCTGCATCAAATATTTCAAAGCAATTCGCGCATTTTAAAATATTGAAGGGGTGAAGAACACCTTTTTTAAATGTAATTTGAACTACATATTATGATTAATTATTGATTTTTTCATTTCTGAAAACTGTTCGTATTTCAAAACTTATTTTAAATTAATGTTATAAGAGGAAAAGCAAAGAAAAAAAAAAGCATAATAATTTCAAAGAAATCGGTTAGGTGAAACGTGACTTCCTGCTAAAAAAAAGGTACAAAATAGATAACAGAATCCGTCAAGGTTAATTTATATATTTTTTACATTTGCGAGTGATCACACGTGCATAAAAATGAGCTATAATTAAAAATACTGGACATAATAATTCTCAATGGTAAGAGTATGATATAAAAGTCATTTCAGTCTTAGAATGACCGAAAGAAAATAATTACATTCCTCTAAATTATCTTGCAAAATTGTAATAACGTACATTGTATCTTTCCATTTCTAAGCCAAGAATTTTTTAAACTTTTTCTATAAATAAATTACGGAGGTCAGCTTATATACAGATCCGCTAATCGCGGAAAAAAAATCCGTAGATTCTTTTTCATAAGCCGGGCGCAAGCGACCAATCGCCAAATATCGGTATATATGCTCATTTTAATTTCTGTAGTTTATATTTTGGTAAAATCGCAGAGTAGGGGCCGTTGCGATTTGGCATCAAAAATTTTTTCGCCAAAGTTCGCCAAGTGACAGGTTGTAACTGGAAGCGAAGTGAATTGCAAACAAAACTAGAAACTCGAGTTATCACAATTGGCGATTGTAGACTCAGTTGGCGCCAAAATTCACTAAATCCCAACGGCCTCTATTTTATGATTTGGCCTATTTTTTTAATGAAAAATATTAATTTTAAATGAAATGAGTAGGTCGTTTTATAAAAATTTGTTGTTTTATTTTAAAAATTGTTTATATTGCTGGTTTTTTACAATGTCGCTAAAATAAAAAAAAAATTGATGGTGGCAAAAATTTGCGGAAAATATCTAAACGGAACGGAAAAGGCCAGACTAACGGAAACATACAAGCAGCAGAAACAGCAAAACACATACAGCAGAAATAATAATAGAATATTGTAAATAATTAATACATAAAAATAGAAATGAAGAAAGAAAATTAGTTTCATCATTTAGTTTTTAGAGTGTTTTAAATTCAACTTTAACGCCAAAAGAAATAAAGTAATAAGTCCGTGTCAAAATCAAATAGTTTGTCATAACTATCCTCGCTGGTGCTGGCATTTTATTTTACAGCCATTACAGAAGAAAACATTCCAACAGTTTATTCACTTAGCAACATTTCGCCCTCATGGCGATATATTTTGCAAGAATTTATTTTTTTCATTTCGTCTTATATAAGGGTGTTTAACTTAGGAAATTTTTGGAAGAAAAACGCCCTCTCGGCTTATATTCGGAATTATACGGTATTCCATATAGTAGTTTGTGAATTCCAGTTCAGCAACTGCTCTATGCATAAAATGCAAGTCTAAATATGTTTACATGGAGAGGTTCTTAAAGTTATCAGTGAGATTGATAAAAATCTTCAATTAATCTCTAAGCACTGTAAATATGCTACAAGGTAAGGTGAAAAGTTATCGGCCTGGCAATGAAAGACTGCGACTTTCAGTTAAAAAATCATTTTATTTTTCTACATAATTTCCCTTGACTTTAACACACTTGGTCCAACGTTTCTCCAACATCATAATTCCTTCCTGGAAGTGAGAATCTGGAAGGTTGTGAAAATATTTATCTACGGCTCTCTCAACTTTTTCATCGGATGCGAAGCGCTTCCCAGAAACAAATTTCTTCAAGTTTGGGAACAAATGAAAGTATGAGGGTGCCAAATCAGAATAGGGGAATGGCCGAGCAAATCATACCCCAAATCCCGCAGTTTTCCCATCGCCAACACCCTTTTGCACAGGTGCGTTGTCCTGGTGAAAGATGACTTTTCTCTTCTTCAATCCAGACCTCTTCTCGCGAATTTTAGCATCCAGCTGGTCAAGAAGGTTGGAGTAATATTCGCCTGTAATTGTTTTGACTTTTGCAAGGTAATCAAACAGAATCCCTTTCGCATCCCAAAATACGCTGGCCATGACCTTTCCGGCAGATGCGATCGACTTCGCTTTCTTTGGCGCTGAATCACTGGCTTTAACCCACTGCTTGGACTGCTGTTTTGTTTCTGGCATGTAGTGGTGGACCCATGTCTCATCTATGGTGACAAATCGCCCCACAAAATCAGCTGGTTTCCCTATTGACTTGGTCCAATGATTACAAAGATAAAGCTTTTATCAACTTCGAAGAATTGTATGACCGCACGATATTCAAATGTGTCAATTTTAACGAAAAATACGCAAGACGTCAAATGCAAAAATTCGTGTGAACAAACTAATTGAGAGAACAAGTGGAAACTTGTCATACGAACTAATGGCACGTGCAGGCAGGAAATATAAATTTTTGCTGATTGGAACGCCATCTCTGTGTCAGGCCGAGAAATTTTCACCTTACCCTTGTACATCGTCATCCATGAATAAATGTAAGTTAACTTTTTAAAAAGTATTCCTTAGAATATTCCTCTTCCATTTTTGAAGTTAATAAACTACAAAGTTCTTCTTAAGCGTATAAATTATTATGTAAACAAAAGTAAAGCTATACTTTTGAAAGATTATTCAAATACGAATTACAATACATAATTTGTACAATATGTACGTATAATTGAATTGTAATTTTCCACTAAAGGAGTGGTTCTCAAATTGTTTATCTTTGTGATAAGATAATATTGTCACCCTCACTTTTTATTAGCCTAGCATGCCATCCATAACTTAAGCCAGTAATGATTTTGACATTTTAATTAGTTTCTGTTTTGAATATACTATTATATATATATATATATATATTATTAATATTTTTATTAAAAATTAAAACATTCAGAATATTATATCCAGAAAATTAGTCTAAACCGTTGAAATTATAATGTCGGTGTACGAGAATTATATGAAAAGACACAGTGTAAAATTATATAAAAACTGTTGAAATAAAAAAAAAATCTGTACCAAAATGTAAGTACAAAAATTTATAAACTTCTATGTAAGATAACTTGATTATTTGTAATAAATTCGAATGAAGCCAATTATTGACAAACATCAGAGAAGAGCAATGTACTCAGACTACGTCGTTGATTTTCACAAGATTGGTATCATTGAAAAGTCATTTTGTCATAATTAAAATTAAAAATCAAGGAATTATTTTCCTGCATTCTGCACGGAATTTTTAAACACATATTCTATAGCAAAAATGTTCATATTGGTACTTTCTATCATTCATAATTCAGTCAAAGTTTTTCCGAACACCTTGCATAATTCATTTATTTAACAAGGGCAGGTCACGAAATGTCTGTCACTGATTTGATTGAAATAATTATAATGTGTCAATTATGACTAGAATGTTAACTCATCAAAGTAGTAAGAAGTGCATCACAGTACAATTTTCCAGAAATTTATATTATTGATTAATTAACAGTTGGGCTGACATGTTCGTAGGCTGACACATAGATGGCTCTACTAGTATTAAATCCATATGATTTTTAGTTAGCTCTAACCTTCAAAAGACACGTGTATAAATTTGACAGCTGTTGCACTATTAGTATGTGAGTTATAGCATTTTTAGTGAAGCAACTTTTTTTAGTTTGAAAAAATGGATAAAAAGGAATTCCGTGTGTTAATTAAAGCATTGCCTTTTGGCGAAAAAAAATACTATTGAAGCCAACGTGATGAACACTAAAAATGCTATAACTCGCATACTAATAGTGCAACAGCTGTTCGTATAGGGCTAACTAAAAATAGGACTGATAGGGCTAACTAAAAATCATATGGATTTATTACTAGTAGTGCCATCTATGCGTCAGCCTACGAACTTTTCAGTCCACCAGTTATATTTTAATTAAGTGATTTTAAACAAAAAATTTAAATCCTGCAGCGCCTTTAAACAACTGTGTATAGCATAGTGGCTAAGCGCAAGATCTGACAAATGAAATGGCACTTGTTCTATTTCCTCTGCGATTTTTTTCTTTTCAATTAGTAGCGTTGCACACAAAGAAAACAATATGACAGAATTATACAAATTAATAATTATTTTTTGTTAGAAACATACTTTAGTGCATTTTTTTTAAAAATTCGTATGGATTTTCTCCTTACATAAAAAAGTAGTTTCGTTTTTTTTTTAATCGTTAAACGGTATTTTTTCACATATATACGCTTCTGAATAAATATTCCTAATTATAAAATTCTGATGGAAATATTCTATAAAAAAATATTTTTGTTGATAAAAAAAATGTTTGTAAAGAAAAATACCCTTAATTATACAATGGATATCTCTCTCTCTCTCTCTCTCTCTCTCTATATATATATATATATATATATAGCTATGATAATTGGAACACGAAGAAGGTATTGTCAGAAATAATTTTCGAATGTGTCTATAACGTAGTAAATGATTACGAAATGAAAATATAATTTATTGCAGGAAAAAAACTCACATTCATAGTGCCTGGTTGGGGCACATTTAGCAAATCAATACAATCGGCAATGAGATATATAGGCTTTTTATGATGACCTGCGACATCTCATTCTACAAATGCTGTAAGCGTGCCTTTAGTTCTACCAAACAATAATGCTACCCAACTTGTTGACCAAATCATCCCTCAACTTTTCAATTGATGACAAATCTGATTATTGGGAAACCAAAGAAGTGTGTCAATATTGAGAAGACAGTCCTGTGACACCTTTGTTGTGTATGGCTGAGCATTATCCCGTTAGAAAATGCTTCTTGGGAATCCTGTCATGATATACATATGGCTAAAGGATATGACGAACGTACAACAGAGCTACCATGGTGCTGCGGATCACTACTAGATGGAATCGAGAGTGGAATGCAATGGTACTCCAAGAAAATCCCAACAAGTGTCACACCAAACAGCAGGTAGCGTTGAAGCGTTCATCAAAGGGCCCCCAAACACGTATATGTTTGTTCTCAAAACCCAAATAAAAATTTGATGGCGCTCTGGCGCTGGGTGCCACAGATTTCGGGTTATTCCCGGAGGTGACACATGGATGTTTGTAACAGTTCGGAATCCACTTTAAGCCGCAGTTCCCGGTCTCATACGGCTTAACTCAACTTTAGGCACAGTGATGTGGTGTGGTGTAGTAGTAGTGGTCTCATACGACTGGTACCTGATGGCCGAGTGGCTAGGTCTCTGGCTCTCGGTATCATAGGTTTCAAGTTCGAATGCCAGCGGTGCCATAGATGTTTGTAGTGGTTCGGTATCCACTTTAATCACTAGGTCCCTGTCTCATATGACCGTAGAGCATCACAGAGCCCAATCAGAATTCTTCTCATCCACATCATTCCCAAACTGTAAAGGGGCAACTCAGCTCTAAGCACAGTGATGTGGTGTGGTAGTAGTAGTGGTCTCTGGCTGTATGTTGTCTCTGACTGTAGAGAGTCACAGAGCCCAGTCAGACTTCTACCTACGGGTGATCTATCACAACAGAAGATGCTCCCTTTACTCTTCAACCATGAGTTCATACGGTTAGTGGACTTGGTCTAGATGTCTACCAAATGGGATAAGAAACAACAACAACAACAGAAACTTGATTCATCCCTGAAGACGACCTGTCTCCACTCCACCACAGTCCAATTCAGCCGATATATACCATTCCAAACGGGATGATGCTGGGTGTCAGGGGTTACAAATGTAAAGGGCACTGCGATAACAAACGATTGTCAGTCAAGCATCTTACACCAATATTGATAGATATAGGGGCTCGTGCTGATAGTACTTTTTGTGTATGGATGTCGTACAATGATGTGTAGTTGTATGCGTGCTTGTCGGATATCAGCCCGGTCTTCTCGATTGTTAGTCGCTCAAAGTCCGTCAGGGTCCCACCATTTCCTGTAACTGAGTTCAACATCTCCATACAATATTGTCAAAATAGCCAAAATGGCGAGTAATAGCACATTAACCATCCAGATTCTGTAATCGAATGATTCTTCCCTTCTCAAACTTCAACAATTGATAATAATATTTGCCTCGATGGTGGCATAAGAACATCTCTGATAACAAAACATCTATTTGAAGTATAAAAATTGTATACAGAATGCATTTTGGCGACTATCAATGTCTTTTATTGGTTTTACTTAATGCGCAATATCGAGTAATTAATCATTTACAAATGTTCTTGACACAAGCTTCACCCCAAATTTCGTCGAGATCCGGCAACTCTTTCTTTTGAGCGTTAATTTTTATGAAATTAATGTTTCTCAATATTCATTACATGTTTTTAAAAAATTCAGATCCTTAATAATACGAAAGTATTTAAATTTTTTTCACTCAACTTTTTCGAAAATTATTTGGATGTATAACCTATTGGTTTGATCAGTTAATATCCTAGTCCAGCATACACCTAATATAAATTTCAATGAAATTTAAACAGTGATCTCTCTTTGTAAGGAACATACATTCGTGCTAAAATAAAAGACCAATTAATCTTGGCCAATTAGTCTTGGTCGATTCTAAAGTTTCGTTAACAAAACGAGCCCTATTTGTATGTTTGCTAATGACTAAAAATTTTTCTTCGCCATATGTTAGTCAAACCAACAAGATCTACTTATCTTAATGCATTTTAGATAATTAAAAATTGTTTTAATATATTAAAATTAACTAACGAATGATTGTTTTAAGTTAAAATAACATGTGATAAAGCGATAATCCATCGGTAAACGGAAGGCCGCATGTAGCTTACGGGACGCACGCCTGTGTATCCCTTATTAACTGAGTGAACTCGTTAAATAGAGACGGAAGGCTTCATTTGCCAAACCAATTAACACATCCGCTGAAATTCGAATCGACGCAATTCAGAACTTTGTTGTAGATGAGTTTATAATCTCTATTCCAGAATGCCTTTTTTGATGTTTCATGTATATGATTATTTTATTATGTGGCTTAACTCAAACTCAGATTTATAAATTATCATGACTATCAAAAAATTATAGACGTTTTCTTCGAATGTCTGTTTATTCGTTCTTTCTTAGGTCAAACAACTTCAGAACGAAATGAATATTGGTGGTCAGATAAATACTTGTAGCACATTAAATTAATCTCAATTTTCTTGGGGATCTTTAATTCAAGAGTGAATTGATTATTGCAAATTTTTATTGCATAGAATATATACAGAGGGTAAAAATTACATTGAAAAATTCAGATATCATGTGCTCTAATCTTATTGACTTTTATCATACTAAAAAAAATTCAATGCAATTAAATTAAATTATTTAAAAAATTTATTTCAAAAATATTTTTAAAAAATAATTCCAGTTAATAAATAACAAGTTTAAATACATATGCAAAGTCTAAGTGGTACGAATATCCAGTACTGTAGTAAACATATGAATAAAAATTCCTACTTTATTTAATATGCAAATAATCGTAGAAATATCGTAAGTTTGAAATGTTAAAAATGTTTTTAAATGTTTATTGATTAAAGCATTTTAACAGAAAATTTGAAGATTTTTTTTCAAGCATATATTCAAAAATCAAGCAAAATTTCAGGCTATTATATATTTTATCAAACCAAATAAGTTAATAAATATAAGTTTATTATCCAACTGGTTTTTAAAAAAATGTCATTGGTCTCACTGTATACAAAATTGTACTATAATTCAAAATTTATCAAAATAATTTGTATTTTTTTTTCTGAGAATTTATATTTACTTTTGAAAAAAGATCCTGTATAAATTATGTAATAAAATTTAAAAAATAACTGGAATCATCAAAAACACAAGTTATAAAAATCTAATATTCATTTTAAGTTTCACCTTATAAAATAACGATAAAATTAAATACAAGTTTTATGTTGATTCAATTTCTAAAATTATAAGAAACTGAAATCCGTTCACATTTCAATTTATTATGTGTGAACATACTTTGCTGGACGAATATATATGGCAGTATGTTCAATAATCCTATAAATTTAAGAAGCGATTGATCAGAATACTTCAAGAACTATAAAAATCGACAACCACATGAGCCGCAAAAAGTAGAATCAATAACATCCACATTCTTGAAAATGAAATTATTCGTAATTCTCACAATCACTGCAACATCAAGATATTTATTCGTAAATTATTCACTAATTTTTTCAACAATTTTAACAATATTGCAAATATTGAAATTCAAAATCTCCCTGCTTATTATTTTACTCTGTCCTATAATTCTAATTCTATCAGGCTGTAGATAATTCAAATGTTTTAGCTAAGATTTATCATCATAGCTCAGAAATCCTCGCAGTCCTCATAGCTCACATAATACACTATCATTATACACTATGTGGAAGAAAGTGACGGGACACGACACTATAACGACATAAACCCATATTTATTAAAATTAATAGGAGGTAGGGCCTCCTTTGGCTACGATCACAGCTGCAACCCTTCTGGGCATGCTTTCCACTAAATTAGCCATAGTGGCAAGAGGAATTTCCTTCCAAATGTTTAACAGGAAGTTCCATAGTTCAGGCTTGCTTTTTCGGAGTGGGGTGCAGGCCCTCAACCGACGGTCCAATTCGTCCCAGAGATGTTCAATTGGGTTAAGATCAGGGCTCTGCGCCGGCCACTCCATGCGTTTAACGTTGTTGTTCACATAAATCAAGAGTCCTCCCTTGCAACATGGCATGTTGCGTTGTCGTCTTGATACCAGCAATCATCCATACCGTAAGTTGCCCACAAGGTAGGAAGGACATGATTGTCGAAAATATCATAGTATCTATCGGCATTCATCGCACCATCAACCTTCACCAGTGGGCCAGCCCCATACCAGGAGAAACAGGCCCATACCATCAATCCTCCTCCACCAAACTTTTTGGGACGACACACTCGTTCAAAAGGCGTTCTCCTGGTAAACGCCATACCCAAGCACGTCTATCGGAATGGAAAAGGGTAAATCGTGACTCGTCACTCCAAAGGACGCGTTTCCAGTCATCCAGAGTCCAAGTACGGTGGTCTTTGGCCCATCGAAGGCGCGCTTTCTTGTTGGTTTTCGTAATCAAAGGCTTATGGGCCGCCGAACGTCTAGTGTAACCTAACTTATGGACCTCGATACGAAGAGTCTTAGTCGAAACGGCCACACCTGTGGCTTGTCTAAACTCATTAGCGATGTTATCCATGGATGTTTGACGGTTACTTTGAATCTCCCTGCCGAGCACCCGCCGGCCCCTGCTGATGAGAACTGTAGGTCGTCCACTTCGGGGTTTGTTCTGACAGTGTCCCTCAGTCTTGTAGAGACACACAACACGTGCTACAGTTGATTTTGAGCAGTTACGGAGGCGGGATATCTCCTATGACACCTTGGCAAGATGCAATCAACCAACACTCCTTTCTCGAACTCAGACAACTGTTCCCGTGGCGGTATCTTGACAAAAAACAACTCTAGTCGACTCCACAGAGTATTTATAGGGTATGGCTGACACGTGATACCTATTATTGCGCATGTGTCAGCTGTATTGTCGACTTTTCTACTTTTCGAGGGGTGTCCCGTCACTTTCTTCCAGATAGTGTAGCTCAGATATCATCGCTGCTTGAAGCTCAAGTTCAACCCTTTTGGTTTGCCACTTTGCACTCTTTTATTTTTAAAATTTCACTTTTTAATTCATAGTTTTCTTATTTTTTTTTTATTTTTCCTCTTATATTTTATATTTTTTCCTTTATTTCAACTCTAATTTTAAATTTGGCCATGTTGACTCGGTGCCTGATGACCAAGTAACTAGCGCTCTGGCGCTTGGTGCCATAGGTTTCGGATTTGAGTCCCGCAGTTGCCATGGGTGTTTGTAGTGATTTGGAATCCACCTTTAACAGTAGGTTCTAGTCTAATATGACTGTAGAGCATTGGGCTAGGGCTGACAACACTAACCCGTAAAAAGAAAACACCTCTCGTCTCGAAATCTGTCAGTAGGCAGACGGCCTTGGCCCACCATGAGGTTGTTGCGCCTATGATGATGATGATCATGATGATGACATATTGATTCATTCCTTATTCACAACGCAAATGTGATCTACAATTGATTCTACATTGGACAATTCATTTTTGTGATCTAATTACTGGCCATGTAAGAAAAACTTCTCAAGACAAGAGTTTTAGGTACCTAAGGGCCAAGATATCTACGCAAGCTTAGGATAAACAAGTAATGTATAAAAATAAAGTTAAAGTCAATTCCAACTTTTTTTCCACTATATTGCAGAAAAGTCCTTTACAAATAATTTTCATTCATTTTTTTAAGTTTCTCTGGCGCCATCTATTGGTAAATATATGCAACTTAAATAAAAAAAACTAAAATTAATTAATTAAATTTAATTACTGAATTAATATTTGAAAAAACTGTATTACCATCAAGTGTTATCCACTACAAGTTCAAAAAAAATATATTTGAACTTGAGTGGATGAATAAAAAATGTTTTATTAACGATTGAAAATTTGAACAAGATATATATAGGGAGAGTGTGAGCTAATAGAAGTAATTGAATAGTTTATACATTTTTTATTTTATGGCTTCATTTTTTGGGGACATCACTAACCTCTAACTAGGACAGCATCATGTTTACACCATCATAATTAAATTAACTGAAAAGTTTGCAGATAAATTACAAAAAATAAATAAATAAATAACGATTATCTTTAAACATCTGCATGAATAAAACATTTTACAATTTTGTTAAAAAAATAACACCTATTCTAAGCCTTTTGCCACTATTATTTGATTAGAGGAAGAATGAAACAGTGCCAAATATAGTTTGATGACAAATCCGTCCAAAGAAAATGATGAGCTAAAACGGTTACTCACGAGCTCCGTTACAATTGAAACATGAGCCGCAAGAGCAAGCGACTTCAATTGAGGTAACAAGAAGGCATAAAAGACTCAAAAATTGCAATCGTAAAAAGAAGTTCGGTATCGTAAAATGTAAGTGGGAGAGTTTTATTGCTTCTCCAAATAGCTGTAGTTATACCATTGAAAGAGTAGGCAAATGTTTAGCAAAAAGAGAATTGTGGGGTATTCATAAGTAAATTAAAAAATCGAACAAGGCATCATGAAAAGAATATAGCGAATTTTTTTGTGCTTAATCTCTTTATTAAATAAATAAAAAAAAAAACGTTTTGAATATTTCTTTGTTGAACTTTTCCTTTTCTACACAGTAAAATGTTTTGCAGACATCAACAGATATTAAACAAATTTTAAATATTATTTTTTTGAGTTTCACTATATTTTTATTAAATAATAAATATGTTAATAATTTTACTAATTTTACTTCAAGAAATATTTTACTTTTTATTAATTGTACTTAAAATTTTTTATCATTCGCTATGTTGCTGTTGTTGTCGTATCCCCTGAAGAGTACAAGAAAATCAAATATTACGTTGCTCCCGAATAATATTGGATATGTTGATGACCAGCTCGGAGTATAAATTATCTTCCGAGGGATGACCCAGAAAATGCATGGCGGCTGCAACAGCTGAGCAATCAAAGACAAGATGAGGAGTAAGCTCGACCATAAGGGCAATTGCCACATTTTTGGTATTTTTAAAGCCATCAGCAAAAATTTTCATATTTTTGTGATGTTTCATCCTTAATCTTAAAAGGAAATATTAGTTTAGATTTTGCCAAGTCATTTGCATCTGCAAGGAAAGTAGGGATGACAATCTGATCCAGATTTCTGGCATTCTTCGTCAAAGACTCTGCAATTTCTTTAAATTCGAAATCCACATGAGCCATTACAGGATACATATTCTGTGCAAGCGATGGATTTGTTCTAAAAGAGATATAATGTTCAAGATCATACTTGAAAAACCTTTATTAAGAGCCTGTAAGGCAGACCTTGAATCAGTGAAGATAGTAATTCCATTCATTTACTGTGATGGAGGTAGACTCAGATAGGCCTCAAATGCCTTTTGAATGCTTCCATTGTTTTTTCTGTTGGGAAATAAAATACCTCCCGCGGACTAACATGTGGAAGCCCAACCTCTAGAGGCAACCCTTCTCCTTACGAAGAATTATTCGCTATTAAATCTTCCTTAAGATTTATTTGTATCTCATATCTAGAATTTTATTAACAAGAACGAAAATTTATTTATTATAATCAAATCAAAAATGTTTTATATCACGTAAATCTACATTTATTAAAGTAAAGCAGATGCTTCTCAGAGAGGTTAGAAAATAATCAACATTATTGTCCAAAAATAAAGAAATGCGTAATTTTTAGCAGACATTTTAGAAACACAAAATATAGTATAAACCTTGCAGTAATTTATTCCTTTCCAGAAAGGTAGCATTATTAGTGAGAGAAAAATTATGAGGAATTGTGGCATTGTCAAGTGAACAATCAAATACTTCAATCGGCTCCTTTAATTATTTTCGAGAAGAGATGAAGCAACTACCTCTTCTCATTTGCAGTCAACAAATGCTATGTCACGATGTTTTTCAAAACTGTGGGCGCGGCCCGCAAGGATTGTTTAAAAGCAAGAGTGGCGCATTTACTACTTTATAAAAATCGGATCCTTTTCAGTAAATGAAATATTAATAAAAAAGCACAGGAAAACACAAACTTTAATTGTTTTGAATAACAAAATTTCTGATAATTAATTTTAAAAAAAACTCCGATTTTAAATAAAAAATGAATAAAACCCTTATTATTTTCACAGTAAAGTATTTTCATGGCTATGGTTTTTCTTCCCCTACTATCAAATCGGAGGTCAGTACCAAATATTCCATAAAAACTTACAGAAAACTTTCTGCACGCGCCAGACAAGACCAAATCGCAAAATAGAAGCCGGTGGGATTTGGCAATTTTTTTTTTTTTTTTTTAGGAACCAGCTAGGCGATAAGTCGGCAAATGTGGTAGCCCAGGTTTCTTGTACTGTTTGCAATTCACTTTACTTACAATTTCAATCAGTTACTTGGCGCACTTTGGCGAAAATATTTTTTGACGCCAAATTTTCAACGCCCTATTCTGCGATTTTACCCCAGACGAAAATACAGTTCTTAAAAACAATAACATTAACATTTTATGATGGCTTATATTAGGTAGAGTTAGATATACGGTGCCCCAAAATTCACGCAAGATTAGAAATCCTAAACATCCAAAATAGGAATGTTTGGTAATGAAAGAGCTGATTTCCCTTCAAAATACATCTTTAGGCTTGGGGTATGATTGGGGGGGGTGAATTAGTATACCAAATTGTTTTCAAAAACAAATTCTCTTGTACCTTTTTATTAAAAGCATTATTTGTTGGTTGAATTTTGGGGAACCTTATACAAATACAATTTTTAAATAGTTGATTAACTGCAATTTATAATAATAATCTAAATATTTTAAGTTTGAATTAAAAATTTTACTATTCACATATTGTAAATATAAAATCTGTTATTATATTTAGCCATGAAAGATGGGCACGACAGATTATTTTCCCTGACAAAGATAAACTGTTCTATCATATTAAAATTTGATAATCCAGAAAGCCAATTAATTTAGCTGATTGTCTTTCATGTTGTGTTATTTGTGTACAATAACTGCTTCATGAGAATGAGTGCTGACGTTCGTTAAAATAGAAGAATCGCTAACCCCTCTAACATATAGTCAGATAGAGATCAAGAATGTCATCCCCAAACATCCTCAGAAAACATATGCACGTCTAGTCCAAGCCATAACATGCCACCAAGGTAATTTTACTTTTAACAATATTTTCCAACAGCTGTGTCGTGTTCCTTGATCTCTTCAGATCATTGTAAGACATAAAGCGTATTTTGACATTTCGCGAAGCATTGTTGTTGTCTACTCCATTGACATCCACTCTTCCCCATCTCAATCAATCTGCTCTCTATCTATGCGAGAGAGTGAAATACAAACAACAGATTTTACGTCAAACAATTTTTGAATGCGCAATTTTTTACTTATAATAAGAGCAGGTATTTTAGTTTCTGTATCTACAAAATGAATAAGAACAAGATAAAACCCTGTGTCGACTATGTTGTCTTCTAGCCGAAAGAGCAGAAAAGTGGTCTTCAGGAGTTTTCACTTGTAAATGGTGTATGATTGACCCTCTAGATATCTTAAATTTGCTGTAGAACTGATATTCTTAAAACTGATTTTTAAGTGCTTTTCAGAATTAAGTCTATTTACATCCATGTAGCCCCATCACAGATTGCTGTGTTTAAGAAGTATTGAAGTTTTCCTTAAAATGTTTTAATTATTATTTCGTCATATGCATAATATATTTTAAATTTTATTATTAGTTTTTTTAATTGCGTGGAGGACTGCGTCGTATTCATCATGTCCCTGTGAACAGCCCAATACAAACTAGCCTTGAAAAAGGCATGCCGTGTCGGCTGCAACGACGAACGCTGTTACTCATTTGCACTCCCCAGGGGGCACGTGTAGCTTGAAAATCTACTACGGACGCGAGTAACACTATCCCCACAACGCTCTACGATCATATTAGACCGGGAATCACAGCTTCAAGTGGATTCCGAACCACTGCAAACATCCATGGTACCGTCGGAACTCCAACCCGAACCTTGTGGCAACGAGCGCCAGAGCGGTAGTAACTCGGTCATCAGGCCCGAACTTTATAATGGGGCCTGTTGGCCGAGTGGCTGCACTTTGGCGCTCGGTAGTTCGTAATCCACTTTAAGCCGTAGGTTCCAGTCTAATATGACTGCAGAGTGTTGGGTGTAGAGCTGACAACCGTGCCCCGTAAAAAGGCATTTCCACGGAGCCAAGTCAGATTTCTACCTACGGGTGCTCCATCACAACAGAAACTGCCCCCCTTTCCATTCTTCCATGAGACTACATGAGTTCTTGGACTTGGTCTAGATGTTGCTGTCTACCAAGTGCGATAAGAAACAACAACAAGAAACTTTATTATTTATATCTACTATAAACTTTATTGATATTTAAAAAAAAATTCCATTATATTTTCTTATACATTCTTTGGACCTATAGCGATATACAGCAATGATGTGTAGGTGCAGTTTATTATTCATTGAAGTTTAGAGAATTTCTTTCTAAATAACATAGACCACGTTTTATTTTCTTAAATATTATAAATAAAAATTCTACAGCAATAAATCTGTTTTGATATAAATAAAATCCTGATTGTAAAATTGACAATTTCCCCGTAACGACAAATAAAAACAGCAGTTTATTACAAATGTGACATAGTTTAATAGCTGTTTAAACAGTCTCGTTTTCAAAAGGGAAAGATATGTCATACTAAAGTTATTTACTACTACTACACTACAATATTCCAATTTAATGTCATAAAAATTTAATATTCACCATGTGTATCCCGTAGTATGTAGGCTGAATATAACTTTTAGCTGAATTATGAAAACGTAACGGATATAATTAGGTACTGTCCATGTAATATTAACTATCACATTTAAAATATAGTAATATTATAATTTGCGTTGATAATATAAAAATTAAATAAAACTAAAAAATGTTGGTTGATGTAAAATAATAAAATTCAAAATTTAATCTACAAAACAAAGCATGAGCAATATAGTCTTTGATAATTTGATTTATGATTACATAAACAACTGAATAATTGAAAATAATCATTATCATATCAGAATAGATCGTAAACGTTTTGTAAGAAAACATTGTGTTGTGTTGTTGTGTCTAATCCTCAGTGTCCTGCGGTGCGACACGGTCATCCCATGAATAATCTACTCACGGATAGAGGGAAAAGGGTAGATTCTCTTATGGTGGAGCACCCGTTGGTAGAAGTCTGACTTGGCTCCGAGTCGCTGAAGAAGGAGAGCAATGCCTTCCGAAGGACCTTTAGGGAGAATTACCCCATATTTGCGTATCGTATGGGAAAAACCCGGAAATCGACCACAAAGTAGTCCAACTAACGAGGTAATATACTGAACATCGGAAATGTCATCTGTACTCCTCGTTTTTTTGAAACAGTGTCTACAACAAAGCCTCCAGTGAATTGCACCCCAGCCCTAGTGTTCCCCCGTAGCTGACGTTGCCACTGAGTCACTAGTCACGCAAGAAAACATTTTTATCATGAAATGCTGGTAAAGTTCAACAGTATTCCTATCCTTAGAAATGATTAATTAGAACTACCCTGTGAATTGATTGATTAAAAATTGAAGAGCTTTTGATGGAAATATGATATGACGAAGCAACTTAAGATCAAGGCGCACTTAAGGCAGGTTGAGTCAATCACGACAGAAACCATAATAACACTTTGAACCCTTCGTCACGTTTCTTACTCCTTAAAGAATTGGAAAATAATTTTCCATGACGTAAAATGACCTTAAAAATGACCGATAACATATTTCCCACTTATTAAGCTTAACATAGTTAATTGCTGTTTAAAATGAATTTTTAGTTAGCAATTAAGTTAGATGCATTGCCAAAGTGGCCCGCAAAATCATTTGAGTTGGCCACCCCCGGTCTAGATGTTGCTGTCTACCAATTGGGATAAGAAACTACAAAACAGTAACAACAGTAGCAGTAACAGTAACAACAACAGTACAACAGTAACAGTATACATAATATGTTCATAATGTTCACATAAGTTTTCGTTTTTGATCCTGTCACTGGCTGAAGCTGAAAAACTAAGGGGTTCGTCACAGATTATAGAATAAATTTAGTTTAGAATATTTAAATGATTAGTCAACAGCATTTCCTGATTAGTTTCAAATTTTTAAATGATTGTAATAATTGCTTCTTCTAAAGGTTAATACTAAGCTCTTTCGGGTACAAAACGACAAAGTTGACAGGCGTTTTACTTGTTTTTTTTTTTTTCATTTTTAGCACAGAAATGATAATATCTGCTTCTTTCGCATTGCCCGTGCTTATCCTGCTTGTCCGGTGTTTGTATTTCAACCACTCATATAGACAAAAAGCAAAATGACCGAGATATACAAGAGGATGTCAATATACAAGTCAATGGAGCAGAAAATAATAATATTTAAAATCACCACATATGTCTATTACAACTCAATTCTTGATGAACAGCAGAGGAATCTGCAACATATCTGTGGTTCAGTGGTGAACGGTCTCAGGTCAAATATAAAGGTCTATGAAAACATTATTAACATTTAATAACCCAAAAATATGAAATATCTTTCATGTGATCTAATACACTGAAGTGACAAAAGTCATGGGATACCTCTTAATATCGAGTAACAAATTATATCCTTGCCAATAGTGAATTAAAAAAAATGTTTACAATTCTGTCATATGAAAACATTCATAACTCGCATAGAATCCTCAATAAGCAATAGTGCAAAAATGGCTTATACTAAAATGATTTTAAAAAATTATATGTAGAATAAAGTAAACTTGATTTTAAATGAAAGAAGTTAAATTAAAATATAGTTTGACACTGCAAATCTAACTGCTTTTTATTCACTTTCTATAATGAATAGCCAATAAGAATAATTATAAATCTCGTATCATTTAAATATCCGATGGTATTTAGAACAATTTGTCTATCCCTTGCCTTTTTAAGGCTAACAGTGTGTTTAACTCGAATACTTGCAATTCTTGTTTTCGTTTCTTTCAGGTTATAAAATTAAAACATAAAAAGGTAGCCAAAGTGAAATAAAATGGCAGGATTATCTATAACAGATAACTGAGTGACTGCAGGATGACCCAATTTAGCAGACAACTGCTCTAAAAAATTTACATAAAATCCTGACTAGCATTGATAAGAAGATAATTATTTTTTTTGTTATTACGAAAATTAATTTATTTTTGTATTTAGAAACTAATGTTATGACTAAATAATAGATACCATGGTGCAGAAAAATTGTAGCAAATGTATAATCTCATAGAAAAAAAATAAAAAAACATATAATAATAGCAAATAATTTATAAATATGATTTTTTTTTTAAATAATGGATATCAACTATGTCTCAACAATGCATGTTGATATTTCATTATAATTAAAATCTGTATTATGGACGGTAATACTTATATTTCACATTAAGATTAAATAATGGAAATTAAACCATGACAAATAAGGGAACAAATAATTTATAAATAAATACATTTATTAAAATAAATCTTATTTTCTTAATATTTTTAAAATATCATAAGTCATATTTTTAGAGGAAAAAATTATAAAGTTTGGAATTTATAAAAAAATATTATTTTGTTAGAAAAAATAATATAACTGAAATAAACGAATTTTAAGTTGGTAGAAATATTTAAATGTAAAATATTTCTTTAAATAAAAATTGAAAAACATGAAAAATTGAGGAGAGCTATGTAATTTTATTTTAGAAAAAAAATAATAACTCATGATTTTTTTTTACGATAAATTTTGGATCTGATCAAAATATATTTTTTAAATTTAATGTGTGAAATATCCTTAATTAATCTCTTAATGAAACGAAAAAATGATATTATTATAAAAAAATAAGAAAATTACAAAACAAATCAACGAAAAAATTAAATTCGTTTTACTTTTTAACCCTTAGAAGTAATTTGCACAATTAAATCAGAAGATAAATTAGATGCTTCATTATTTGAACGTTTTAGTTCTTAATTTGCACTGTTTAAATAAATATGAATTAAAATATGTATTATCCTAATCCTTATTAAAATATGTTCATAAAGCATCAATTGTCTTCAAATTTTCAAAAGCCAAAATGTTGATCAAAATAGCATCAAAATAGCATTAAATTTACAAATGGAAATCATTTACACTTCATTCGATTCACACGATCTCGTTATGATGATAAGTAAGAATTATTAGAAAATACTACAAAAATAACATTTTGGATATGTCTCCTATTTTAGTATTAATTCATATATGATTTTTCCATACATTATTTTTATTCGTGCACTCCTTAGTCAAACTAAAAATATATATGAGCTATTATTATTACATTTTTCTTATGAAATTCAATTTAGAATACAAAAATATTTGTGTAAATTTCAAAATAGCGATTCTTTTCTAAGGCAATAATGCATTGGTATATAGCTTTTTTTTTTAACTTTCCATTGAGAATTTCTGATTTTTTCACTTGATGTCAAATATGTCTTTATTTTACAACAAATTTTATAAATATATAGTCATATATCGATTTAAAATCTTAATTTGACCATATTATAACACCGAACATCCTATTTATTCTACAGAAAATTTAATAATTATTTCAAAATAAAGGTAATTCCAGCCTAAAGTTATATTATGGTTAAAACACATTTTGTGTATTTGAATTTAGAAATATATGTTTTTCATGTAAATTTTTCAAACTTATTGAAGAATTTCATTTAATAAAGAGTAAAATAGAATAAAAAATTATATTGCCACATAAGGTAGCTAGATCTAGCTAGTATTTTATCATAAAGATATGAAAAAAAAAAAATCTATAGCAAGAAAGAAAAGCAATCCCAGCAAGAAAGAAAGTTAAACGTCCCATCTAACTTTTTCTTTTGATGTGTCGTATAGCAAAAATTGAAAAATATATTTTATCGTTATGTTCGTTTAATAATTTGTTCGTTTTAGCACTATAAAAACAACATCATTTGATTTTCCTCAAATTCTGTACAAATATTTTTAAATAAGCAGTTTAGAATCTTTAACTTATTAAAAAAACCTGCAATTCAATTTATTTATAATTTACTTCAACCATATAATTAATTTAAAATAACTTTAGTAATTAATTTAATTTGTAATTTGGTGGATTATTCTAAACGAATATTTATCTTTAATGTGGTAAAAAATTAATATTTCATTATATTTATTATTTATTCAGATTTTAAACTTAAATTCTAGAAGAAAAAAACTGTTCTTACAAATCAATTTTCTTCTCGCAAAAAAAAATTATCGTTATTTTTTATTATAGAAATAAAATTAAAAAATTTTTCTCTTATTTATTTCTGTTATTTTTAATACTTATCCTTAATTCAAATAACCATAATATAACTGTAGTTCAACTATTCCAACAAATATTGGCCAATATTGTTCTGTTATTTGATTTTGTACTCATCTTTAATATAAACAAAAAAACAAATATTTCAACAAATATTGGCCAATATTGTTCTGTTATTTGATTTTGTACTCATCTTTAATACAAACAAAAAACAAATATTTCAACAAATATTGCCCAACATTATAATAAGTATTTAAATTCTTGTTTAATTGCATTCTTATTAAACAATCCCAAAAAAGGTAATAAAAACTTTTACTGTTTGAACCCTGTATAAACCAGATAGCATGATAAAAATTTCTAGAAAACATAAAAAGTTTGTTGTCGATTCCTACTTGGATTCTTTTAGTATTTTTATGATAAGGCTATATTTTTTATGCATTGATAAGCAGTTTTCTTTTTATTTTTCTTTTGAAAATTTTTGTTTTCATGTGATGTCAAATACGTCTTGAGGAAACGAATTTTATAAATATACAGTCGTAAATCGATTGACAATCTTTTAATCGTATTAAGAAAATTAATATCACATTTATAATTCAGAAATTTGTTAATTACCTATAAAAATTAAAGTAATTTTAGCCAAAATTATATGTTTTAATTTTAAGAATAAAATTCAAAAATTTTCATATTTTTAAATGATATGTCTCTAAATTCTTTTTTGGTAATTTCCTTCTTCTGTTTAATACTTTTTTTATTTTATATTACAAAATAATTTCTAACAGCTACAATTCGTCAATGATTAATTAGTTGAAAATTAATTGATTAAGAAAGAATTAAATCTTAAAATTAAATTATCTAAAGAAGTAAATTAAAATTAATTAAATGAATGAAAATTAAATTAAATTAAAATTAATTATATAATTCATTAAATTTAATTCTTCGGTAATCAATTAACCGAATAAGTAATCAATTTAATTTTCTTCTTTAAACAATTAATGAAAATTAAGTTTCATTTTATAATAAATTAAATAAATGTATTATAAAATGAAAATTAAATAGTTAAAATTACTCAAAGAAAAAAATTAAATTGATTACGAAAGAATTAAATCAATTACCTAAAGCAATTTACTTTTATTAACAATTTATTTAAATATTTTATACAAACAGCAATATTGAAATGTTTTACCATCTTATAAATATAAAAATTAGTTAGTACGTTTGAAGTTATAACACATTCAATTGAATATGAAATTAATTACTTTTTCACAAAAATAAAGTTCATAAAAATATTCGTAAAAAAAAAAAAAAAAAGATGTCATTGACATTATTCAATATATGATTACTTATTTATAGATTATAAGTACTGAAAAAGTTGACTTAATAATAATTTTAAATAACAATTAAGTAAAATTTTTCTGTAAAATCCCTTTTTAAGTGAATGCTGTTATTTTTTTCTTCAAAATATATTAACGCATTTTTACCTTTACTGCCAAACACTGAGAAATTTCAACCAAAGGCCACTCCTTTAATTGTTGAGGCTATACTTTAGCAGAAGTTAAGACTTAACAAAATACTACACACCTCTGATATTTTTTGAGTTCAATGAGATACATTCAAATATCATCATTTAATATTGTTTTAAGAACGCACATTAAAGGTTGACATCCATTGAACACGAAGTATGTCCATAAATTACAAGTCAACAGAAAGCTAGACACATTTCTCCAAGTCTAGTTCAAAGTCCAAGCACGATGGCAGGAAGTACAACACTAAGATTACCTTTACAACATTACCTCCTGAGTAAGGCAGAAGGTGTCTTATCTTGCAAAGGAAAAAGCCGTTAGAGCTCGTTTGTTATCAGTGACGTCGGAATTGTGTGTACACAGTGTTTTGGTTCAGGTGAAAGCAGAATGAAGCAGCAGAAGAAATGAAAAAAAAAAAAAAAAAAAAAAAATTCAATTGATTCTGACCGTAACTGGATAAAGGAAATTGTGAAAGATATCATACATAAAAAGAAAATGCTAATGATATAAATAAATGAACAAATAATCATTCACAAAATGTAAACAGACGGAAGTCGTGTCCGTATTTAAATGTAGTACATGAATAGGCCGATAAGGGTACTTTATAAATAATAGACCTTGATTGATCGCCTTTGTGAGAATGAAAACAAATGATAAATTAAGAAAAGTGATATAAATTTAAATAACTGTCATTCAATAAGTTAAAGTAAATAAAAGTACAATAAAATATGCACATATTCAATAAGCGGATAATTGCATTATATAGCTAAGAAATTTTAGCATATAATTGTTTTGTTATGGTTTATCAAAAAATATTCAAAAAATACTTACATTTGAAGTAATTTTATTCCAAAAAAAAAATATGAATAGTTAAATTAAGATATCTTCACTTTTTTTTGTCATAAAATATAAAAAAAAGCAGTAAAGAAAATATTTAATAATAAAGAAATACATTTAAAGATTAATATTAAATAAAATGCTAATATTTAACAATTACAACTTCGGAACGATGAGAATGAGTTTCAAAAAATATTTGACAATTTACAGAGCTATTCAGAAGAGTGTAAAAAGATTTATCATTTTAAAATTCCAAGTTCAAAAAATTTGAAGGATACTATGATGAAATTATAAAATATATTTTTGTTCCTTCTTATATAAAATACTGATGGTCAAAACAATTTTAATTTTGCAAATTATTCTTATTATTCAATTTTGTAGAAAGCATCGTTCGATTGAATTTTTTTTTTCAAATTCCCACACACACAAAATATCTTTAAAAGAAATTTAAAATATTTAAAAAATGATCGTTCTCAAAATATTTGAAAAATTAAATAAATATGGGGTTATAAAGAAATCTTCAAAATAACATAGTTATAAAAGATTTAAAATTTTCAATATTATTTATTTTCTTATTGAAATTTTTTTTCAATATTTATTAAAAATTAAAAAAAAAAATAGAATCTTATTATAGAAATCTAGATGACTACCTGGTTCAACAAAATACTCTAAAATTTAAATAACCAACTATGAATTTCATAATTTGTAATAAATGAATTTGCATTTATTTATTGATTGATTTTATATATTTTAGAGAATAACGCTATAATGATAAAAATTAAATTATAAAATAAATTAAATTTTACAAAATTAAAATTAATACAAAAATTTAAAAATATTTATTTATTTTAAAAATCAAATAACTTAGAATAATTAACAAAAAGAAAAATAAGTTATATCTTCTCCATTTATATAAATCATTTAATTAAATGCAAAGAGTTCACAATTAATCTAATAACAAGCCCAATAGATACAAATTACCTTTGAACATTAAATGGAATTTTGAAACTAGGCTACAACTAAGTTTCAAAAAGCTATTTGATGAAATGGGATATTTCAGCAAGACTAAGCACCTCATTAACTTAGCATTTACCTACGACAGCTGAGCTCATAAAATAATCCACTTCCTGATTTAAAATAAAACGTGAACAAGGTGATTCTTCATTAATTTTTTAAAAGAAACTATTGAGTTGCAGTTCTGTAAAACTGTTTTTATGAATAAAAAATTAAGTTACAAAACTATAAAGAAAGCATTTAATTAACAAAACTATATTTATGATGGTGTAAATAATTGGACGATATTTTTATGACGTTTATGGCAAATATTATTGAATATAGTTCAACTACTGATTGTGTGGAAAGGTAAGACAGAAATGGGCGAATAGATTACTTAATAGGGTACATCAGACATACGCGGCGCAAAGTAATTTTTTCTAAAAAGTAGATTTTTTTAAAATTTTCCTTTGATATTGTGTAATTTAAAATATTAAAAATTAAAATTATTTTCATTGCAATTCAAACCACCCTGAAAATACTTTTCTCCTATTACGACTTTTCATACGAATCCGTTTGAATGCGTACGAATTGACACTTTTAAAGTTTACCACACAACTGGTAATCGAACTATAAGCGCTAACTTTTTTTAACTCAATTTTCATCTTATATTTCTCCGGAAAAAGACTAAAAGATTTCAAATCTATTTTTAAATAATAATATACTACTAAAAATTATGTCTACAAGTGCCTTTATTGGTCAGACAAAATTCTTCCATAAGTTTTTAATTTTTAAAAAACAGTATTTCAAGAATAATTTATTTGATATAATAACTTAGCTGATTAATTTCCTACAACAATTTACATCAAATAAAAATTGAAAATAAATTAATACAATTAGTATATTCCGGTTGATGAGTTAATAAAACTTTAACAAATGAATTAGTATCCTTTAATGAATTTTTCGTCAAATTAATTAGTTCGTTAACGAATCTTTTAACGAATTAATTCCTTTTTTAAATGCGATAGCGGTCTCATAATTTAAAAGATTAAGATCAAAAGTTCAAATAGTGAACTGAGCAAACAAATAATAAAATAGTTGAATAATTTAATTTGGGAATGTAAAAAGCTTAGCATTTATAGAAAAGTTATTTACTTAAGAAAAAAAAAGAACACCTATAAATTATATATATATATCAATGCGATAAAAAAGCATATTTTATTTATTATACTTTCGCATCATTAAAAACATCGTGTCAGCATTGTTATTCAATAAGAAATATTTATTATCTTTTTTTTTTCTGTTTTTGCACAGTTTACTACTATAAGTTCAACAACAATCAAAAGCATCTGAATTTTGTTTTTGCTTTTTAATATTAATCATTTATCCTACAAATCGACCGCATTTGATATTCAATGGTGGCGTACATTGCACTTCCTCATTTGATTACATGACTAATATTACAGACCAATATACATAGCATCAGATCAGTGAAAGTTCTTACATACGATACGCAAATGAGGGGCAATTTTCCCATGAAAATCATACCAGAGGGCATTTCTCCTCTAAGAAACATATTGTGGTATAATTCGCAACAAGAATCATTAATGATAAAATATTAATAGTTAAATCTTTTCACACAAAAAAAAACCACTTTTATAATGGCTGTTTAATTTTAACCCAAAAAATCCATATTAAAGAGAAGTATAAATATCTGAAGAGAATATTTCGATTTAATAAAAAATCTACTTCAAAGCTGTTAATTTTTAGTACACTTAAAACTGAAGGCAAACAAACAGTCATCTAGTTTACGAATTCAAGCATTCTAGTACTTTCGATGTATGACTTGTTTTATATCAATGCCATTTAATGGAAGAATATTTTATGATATCCCATAAATGAGTAAAATAAAACGAACTTTGAGAATCATTGATAAAAGCAACGAATAATGTTGCTGTATCTGTTTTATTGTTCAATGCAAAAAAAGAAGAAGAAAAAAACATTTTTTAACAATAAAATTTTTCTTTTAAGCATTTGTTATTCAAAATTAAAACTGAAAACTTTTTGATAATAACCGAGGACGTCCGTAATTTTTTCCCTAGCGCGCATGATCAGTTTCCTATGAGCATGCCACTCAATTAGAACATATGCAAAAACTCCCTAATAACGAACATTAATTTTTTATCCACTCAATTAGATATACTGCACTATATTTGGAGAGAAAAAAATGAAACCGAAATTGAGGCTATTTCATTTAGTAAATTCATCCTACTCAAATCCCCCGATGTATCTACCATTAATTTCTATGCATCTGTGCTTTAAAATAAGCTTTTTCTAAGCTGCACACCAAGGAATTGGAAGATCGTGGTAAAGGTGTGGAACAAAATCAATCTTGATACTTAAAGAAAAGCTCGTTTATTTTGGGAATCAAAATTTAATGTGATAGTTTAGAAAAAGGGTTATCAGACTGAACATAATAAAAAGTAAAATTTTAAATCATGTAACACAATTTCGGCAAAGAAAACTTTTAAACGAATCTTTCTCTCAACGAAAAAAAAAAAAAAAAAAATAGGGAGATCAATTTTCACATTTGCAGTAGGGTCCAATTTTGATGATATTTCAATTAACGTTATAAATTCCTCAGAAAATTTGTAGATTGAAGAAATTTAAAAAAATATATTCAGAAAAAAAATAATCTTGAGTAATATCAAAAATTACATATTTATGAAAACATGCCTTATACACTGCTGGTGAAATTTTTGGAAAAGTTTTTATTTTTTATTTTGTAAAAAGTCCATTGTGAACGATTACAGCTCCACAATTTAGTTTCGATTTCTAATAACATTAATAACAGACATTGAACAGAAAATTTCATTCAATTGCTTTTCATCTACTCTAAATTTAATAAAATATACAAATACTAAACATTCAATGATTAATTATTAATTAAATAATGATTATAGCAGAAATAAAACCACATAAAAATCTCAATGATGTAAGAAAATCTGTGATTTTATATTAAGTCGGTTTCAACACTGAGATGAAAACCGTGAATTGGACAATCAATGATTGAAAAATACACTATTTGATGTCGGATTCTTAATTTCATTCATCATAAAAATCGACTAATTATAAAATATTGTTAAGGAAGAACATAGCAAGTTTCTTAACTAATTTAGCAATACATCTTTGTATTAATATATAAATACACCAACAAGAAAGCACAAATAATTAAATTTATACTGAAAAAAAAAATATTCGCAATAACAAATAGATAAATGTTATAAAAAAATCGAATGAAAGTCTAATCTTAGAAGAATTTTAATTTTTCATACAAGAAGAGCAAATAGATTATAAATTTTAAGAAACAGATACGCATGAGAACGACGATTTTCTTCGCATTGTTTCAATCTTGCAATCATCGGTTATTACCCTTTCAGAATCCGAAACTATAGAAGAATAAAAAAAAAAAGTCCCAACTTCCCGCCTCAACAATACGCGAGTGGAATCGTAAGCGTGTAAACATCTGGAACTTCATAAACGTTTTATTGTTCAAATGAATCAAGTTTTAATGTCAAAAAACATTAACACATGATAATAAATAGAAATAAAATAGCATGTTACCTGTGTCGCTTTTCAAATTCATTCGAAGCTATCCAAAAGCATGCGGTAGCCGTGTAGCGAAATTAAACAGTTAATAGTATGAGATTAAAGGAATAGTCCTTTCGATACGGTCTCTCTTCTGGAACTACGAGAAATGAGCCCTACTTTCACCTGTTGAAGGTCGGACGATTCCATTGCGGAGGCGCGGTGTTAGACCAAGCAGGGGTAAAGGGAGGAAGGTACACTAGCAAGTTCGCGGCTCCGCATGAATAGAATTCATTAGAGCAGAGACGGGGTTTTAAAATGTGCTTGATCATCGAAGTTGTCGTCCGTTTGGGCACGGAACGTAGCCGTAATTTTATGGACAAGTTCTTCTTTTCATCAGCAAAAAGAGCATTGCGTAAACTGTCCTACTTTCTTTTTTGTTTATACTCGCAAATGTTATTTATTTATTTTGTTTTTTCTTTTTCACAGAATTATCGTTTGTCAGAACAGGAAATTTTTTGAGATGTACGAAATTTAATCAAATAATTAATATTAAAATGAAAAGAAATTAGTTAGAATAAAAAAAAAAATCATATAAATTAGAAAATACATAAGAATATAAATCAGAACGTAAATACCAAAATATCGTTCGATAAAAAAAAATAAGAATTTCTTATTTATTCTTACGTTTCTCTTGCTGATAACATGTGATGTCCTTGTTTCAGGTGGTTAGTTAACTAGGATATTTTGTCACTACTTTTTCCTTATGTGTATAATGATGAAATGAGTATCGTTTTATCTCTCTACAAATACTTGTTAGTCCACAAGTGAAGGAAGTCTTTAAATAAAACTTAATTTTGCTCTTTTCAAACAAATTTTAATTTTTCTTAAGTAAGCAATTCAGGAGAAAAAAAAAACTATTTTTAGAAAAAAATTCTAAAAAAAAATTTTTAAACAAACCAAACTGGCATAATTATAATCAAGCATAAATCATAATTTTAAAAATCAAATATTAGTTTTAAATGGTTCATTGATTTAGAATTCATGCTAGTTTACCATGAATCGAATTTTTTTCAAAATTCAAATATCTATATATTAAATTAAATAAAAATGGCGATTCTTTTTTTTTTTTTTTTTTTTTTTTTTTAAGTATAGCACACTACAAGCTATGAACAAAAAACAAAAAGTTTTCTTCAAAATATCATGCGTAGAATGAAATGTTTTATTTTACTATTCTTCTTTTTTATATGATATTTATTCATATATTTTCGATTTTTTTTATCAGATATATTCAAAAGTGCTCTGAGAGTAAATAATATTCAATACATCAGTTTTCACCATTCTTACTCAGTTCTTTTTTTTTTGTTTGTTTTATTTTTATCTCTTCAAAACAAATGTTTATTTTACTTATTTGGTTTATGATATCGATATTTTTTTTTAAATGTTCTTTAAAAATCAAATAATTATTAAATAGCAGTATTGAATGTATTATTTGATTTTTCGTTAACTTGATGTAACAAACTGGAAGTATAGTAAAAAAAATTACCATTTTTTTTTCTGGTAATATCTTATTCTATATATTATTCTAAGATATCTTATTCTAGGTTAAAAGTAAGTCATTTTGGTGTTACTGACTATCAAGATTTTTTTAATATTTATATTAAATATTTTTTAAATATTCATAAAACTAAAAATATTCATAAACATTCATGAAAGACTGAATACTAGTTATGATGGTTTTCATAAATTATTAAAAAAAAACAAAAAATAGTAATAAAACAAAAAATTGATTTTAATGAAACTGACATAAAATATATAACGTAAAGTAAGATGTATATTATATGGAAACTAATTACAAGACAATCATGACGTTTTACAAAATTAATACATGCATGAAATTGAAAAATTGATATTGTATTCCTTATTTCAGTTAAGCAATAAAAAAATTTCGCCAATTTGGCGTAGAAATGTATCGATGTGTGATGCTGTCAATTATGCATTTGATGAGGACCGTAGCAACCGAGAACACTGTTTCTGTAAAATTGTTCTAAGCTCTACAAGAGTCAGAAAAAGAGGATTGAGAACAACATGTCCCCTATAAATATCCCAAACAATTTTGGAAGGGATATAGATCCGGAGATCGCAGTGGCAACTGAATCAATGCGTTGAAATTTCTTTCTCATTTCTCCAAAAGATAATCTTCCATGTACGATGGGATTATCACTTATTTCACCTGCATATCGTATTGAATAATACACCAGTATTACATGCACAAGTCTTATAATATAATTAACAAGTACTATAATATTACATGCACAAGTCTTGTCTTGCTATAGTTACCGGAAGAATGGCGTCAGAGTCGACGAAAAAGCTTCATGAAGGTCATCTGTATGTACGGTGACAAACCATTTTTGTGGCATTCACTTCGAATCACAGAAAAATAAATTCGAGCTGCTCATACAATAACGCTTTATGTTGCTTTGGAAGCTAAACCTGTACTCATCCACGAAGAAAGCAGCCCTCCATCGATCTACAGTTTTGTGGATATGGTGAACTGAAATGTCCATCTCAAACATTCCCTCGTGTACAAACCACCTTCCCCCACCTTCTTTGTGCGCATAACCACAAATATTTTTCTTGGACACTTGACGAAATGTTTGACAGTTCTTTGATAAACATTTTGGATATCAAATTTGTGATATGAAAAAATTTCCAAAGTAAGTGAACCACTAAATGATTTCCATTTTTTTTATCTTACCCTCCTCTGCCTGATTTTAACTTGTCTATTATCTTACAATGGGTCTGCATTCCAGTTATTCCAGTAAACGATGCCTTGAAGTCATTGTAAGGAATTGTCTATTCGAATTTTTTTTTCATCTCACTTTACTTCAAAACTTATAGTTTTACTCTTACGCATGCTTTTTGATGTTACTTATGGATGGCGCATTCTGAATGCAGCTTTACTATTTTGCATTTTGGGCTTTTAATATAGTTAACAACATATTCAAATTCCGTATCAATTTCTTTTTGCACAATTTTTTAAAATTTTTTTCTTAATTGATGGAGACCAATTTACAGTAATTTAAAAGGGATGTCATTAAAAAAAATAATAATAAGCAAAATTTTTTTTAAATAATAGTTTGTTTAGGAATCTAGAATTTTAGTTAACTGTTACTCACTAAATTAAAAGATATTACTGGAGAAATGTATTACTTTTTTGGAACTAAATTAAATTTATTGAAATTGTTGTTTGTCATACAAAAGAATTACTATTTTAGTAATTCATTTGTATGACAAACATAGTTATAAAAAGTTTTATTATAGTTATTAAAATATAATAAAAATTTTATTATATTTTATTTATAGTTATAAAAAGTTTTGCAGCTTTTATGTTCAATCATAATTTGGTGAACAACACTGCTTTGCAAAAAAAAAAAAAAAAAAAAAAAAAAGGATTATTTTTTTTTTCGTTTGGTACCCATGGTCGTAAACTGTGGTAACTTAAACGATAGATGTAGACTTTGTAACATGTTCTGCTGTAGTCGAGAGATAGCACTGATATTTTCCTCTTATGTAGATTAATACTCAACAAGAAGACTTTCTAAAAGAAGTTACTTATATTCATTCATGCTGTTCATTTAATGAAGCAGCTAGGATCATCCTAATAATATCGGCATGGACTATGACTAGTGATATTAAATGTATTAAAAACATAAATTCTTAAATTTTATTCGTTCAGTGACAAAAAAAAAGTGCACTTTTTTTTATACAATATAATCCTTTTGCATTGAAGTTATCATTTTTACAAGCAGGCATTCATGCATTTTTGAATATTAGTAATAGTAATAATAACTTAAGTTTTCTGAAACATCCAGTGAATGTTAGAAGAAAACCTTTAATCTAGAGAACCATAAAGTTTAAAACTGCAATAAAATTTCTAAAGTATCAGAAATCTGTTAAAAATATTGCCCATCTGTAGAAAATAAATAAATAATATTTTACAATTTCTACAATCATATAAATTTTTAAGATCACATTAGAACACACACCACAGGTGTTTACACAAGATTGTTTCTCCCTCAGTCACTTCACTTTATCGACTTTCTAAATAGAAAGTTTTAAGTGCAATGTAATCTAAGGGTCAAAGAAGACAAAAAAAAAAAAGAGGATATTATTTAAGATAAGCATTCCTTTTTGGTGATCATATATACTTAGGAACCATTCTTTGAATATTGCTGTTTTAGATACATGTAGGATGTTCTGAATTATGAAAATTGCTTATATGTGAAATCATTAAATTAAATAAAATTCAAATTTAAAACTTAAAAAGGAAGACGTATAAATTTATTATGTGTCATTGCAAAAATTAAATTAAAATAGACAAAAATTTTTAACAAAACATCATACGTAGATTATATTGTTTTATCTTAATTTCATGCACAGATTAAGATTTATTTTTTTTATAAGAACGAACGAATAACCTTTTAATTAGAAAGAACGAATAACCTTAATAAGAAAGAACGAACAACCTTTTAATTAAAAAGAAAGAATAACCTTTAACTAATATTCAATATATACCAGCTTCCAATAGCCTAGTTTTGAAGTGATGGACAAAACGGTACAAATGTTAACAAGTGAAAATTTTTCTTTATACGTATATATCCAAAATATGCAAGCAGCTGCAAAGTTTTTTTTATGCTTAAAGGAAAAAAAAAAAACGTTTTCTCATTATGTGAGAGCTAAATATTGAAATCTCCATTGTCTTACACGAATGTCAGTTGTAACTTCCTTACTTACAATTAGGGTTATCTAAACTACCACATTCTAACGCTTTAAACAATAAATTCAGAAAAAGACTTTTATAAGTACAGACGACCCTACCCATAAATATAATGCAGACCATGCAAATCGCATCAAAGTGACAGAAGACATTCTGTGTTTGACGAATGATTGAACAGAAAAAAAAAAAAAAAAATCAAGATATATAGGTAGTAGTTTTTTTTTATTCAGATGAAATCTTTCCCCTAGTTTATCGATCTCTGTTACAATTGTTGAGCTGTTCATTATTAATACTACACTGTGATGCGCATGTTATTAGTTAACGAAAAATATTTATTAAACTATTATACTGGAACAAAAACTGGTTATTCCTGTATTCATGTCAGTTTTGACCAGGCTATAATAGAAAGAGCTTCGTATCTGCACAGTTCATTATCTTTTAAGAATTTCCCTATATATTTTGGAATTATGGAGAGTTATTAAGATTTTTTTTTTTTTTTTTTTTTTTTGCACATTAGTTTTATATGTTATATATTTATAAATAGTTTTATCTTATTATATTTATTGTTTCTTATCGTCTTTTTATATAAATTCGAAAGTTTGTTAAGATTGCGAATTCTTTTTGCTATTTTATTTATAAACTAATAAAATAGAAACGTCTTGTCTAAATGAATTCATAATAAAATTAATGTTCATAGATATCAATACCTTATTGTCTAGAAATAAAAAAAAAAGATATATTGCTAAAATTGTGTAATATATAAATTTTTTAATTTTTAAATTACGTTTCTTTTCCTGCAAAATTTACTAAAATAAAATACATTATTGTATTCATTGAATTTGACCAACTGCATATTTTCATATTATAACTACATATTGTTGACTTCTAGCTTTCGCAGTGGCCTGATGGCCAATTAGCTAGCTCTCTGGCCTTTGATGCTTCAGGTTCGAATCCTGGCGGAGGCATTATTATTTGTTAGTGGCTTTGAATCCACGTTAAACTGTAGGTCCCGGACTAATTAGCCCAGAGTGTGCAAAAAATTACTGTAGAACGATAAACCAAATCTAGATTTCGTTGCTTTCCTAGTTAGCTTTATTATAAGAAGACCTAGCATTTTTAATTCATGCTAATTAAAAAAATAACGGGAACTATTAAGCATGTTTTATCCTGTAAAATTTAAAAGCTAATAATGATATTTAAATATCTATATATTAATTTTACCTAAACTTGGCTTCCTGGCCCAAACTATCACATATAGAAACTAAAATAATTTTGTATTCATTGTAGAATTGTATGTATATACAATAGATTTTTTTTTTTACCTTTTAAATCTTCTTTTAAGTTAAAAAATTCATTGCATTCCTTCTTATAATCAAAGTTAGAAAAATCACATATCGTGAAGTTTGTTATCCGATATTAAATGGTTCGTTGTTGTTGTTTCTCATCCCACTTGGCAGACATCGAGGCCAAACCCACGAGCCCATATGTACTCATGATTGAAGGGGAAGGAAGCAGCTTCTGTTGTGATGGAGCGCCCGTAGGTAAAAGTCGACTTTTGCTCCGTGACGCACCTTTGCAATTATAGGAGACCGGGACCTATGGCTTAAAGTGGATTCCGAACCACAACAAACATCCATGGCACCGCCGGGACCCGAACCCGAAACCTGTGGCACCGAACGCTAAACAATCGGTCATTCAGGCCCTATTAAACGGATAAATGCATTTACATTTCCTTGCTTATTTACTGAATTTTCGCAATGTTAGTGCTACCATCTTCCAAATAGAGGGTTGAATGTTATTGTACTGTGTCTAATAATTTTATGCCATTTAATATTTACACGATTCATAAATAGTGATATGTCCCAGAATATTTCTAATTTTTGGTCCTCTCATATTTTTCAAATTAGTCAGATATCTCAAAACATAGTCGGTTAACTGCTGATTTATTATTATCCTGATAAAAAAAAAAAAAAAAAAAAAATAGGGAAACTTCCTGATAAATCAAAATAATAATAAAAAAAGTATCGTATCACAATGCATCTCAAGCAATTATAGTGAAAATATTTGCTGTATCACACAGGAAAATTATACAGATAAAGCATTTGTTAAAAGATGATTCCTAAAATCAAAACTGACAAAAGGAGATGACTGATTTTGATGTGAAAACATCTATAAAACAGGTGTAGGTAGCTGGTTCAGGATTGGAGCGTTACATTTTCATGTGTAGTTTAAAATGTTAATAACTCTAAAACTATATATAATTTGTAAAATATAAATATACCATTTTGTAGAGAACAGTTGATTTTGGTTTGGTTTGTCGCTCTACGGTCATCTTGTGCACACTATAGGCTAAACAGACCGGGACCTACAGTTTAAAGTGGATTCCGAACCACTACAAACATCCATGGCACCGCCGACACTCGAACCCGAAACCTGTGGTATCGAACGCCAGAGCGCTAGCCACTTGGCCATTCAGGCCCGAGAATAGTTGAAAGATTCTAATAGGAAGGCGGGGAGGGGGGCACTCTGTTCCTGTTGTTACATCTCGAGATCCGGACGTGTTACAAGAGTGATTAAAGGCTCATTTGAAAGGTATCAACTAGATCTAATTAACTATAATAATGAAAACCACAGTGAAATAAATGTATACGTATGAAATCCAAAAATAACAAATTATTTGGGAAAATTTTATAATGTCGGCTGAGAGCTATGAGGGTAAAATAAGCAAAATTCGACGAAAATGATTGCTGAAAGTATAGACTCAAAACGAATCCAAAATCAAAACTATATAAGATCCTTCAAGTCATATACAGATAAGAAACATGAGTACCAGGGTTTGAATTTTAGTTTTGGCGAGTAACATTTGGCGAGTAACTCGTATTTGGCGCGCCAAGCACCCCTATTATACTTAATGAGTGACTTAAATGAGGGTATGATACGTATTACCTGATGTAAAATATATTACTAAAAGTGCCTATGGACATTAATTTCAAAAAGACCAGTTTATATGATGATCATTCTGTTTCAATAAATGTGTACACCATTCATTCATTCGTTTCCTTGTTTCATTCACTATCCTCCCCCCCTCCCCCTGAAAATCTGTTCACAGAGATATTTTCATACATTAAGACAACGACATAGACCAGAGTACTGTGTCTCCTTCATTTTTTTTTTTTTTTTTTTTTTTTTTTTTTTTTTTTTTGTATAAAAATTAATTAATTATTTGAAGATGTCTATGAATATAAATAGTAATATTTAAGTTTAAAAAAAATAGTTTGTAGTAATAAAAAAAATGTTGAATGATTTGTAGAATGCTTTCTTTCGCAATTTAATTAAATTACTAAATGTGGCAAGTTGAAAAAAAAGTTGCCACACCCCACTTGTGATCCAGACGTGCGTCGAGCAACTGCATCAATAATTTCAATTCACGGCTCGTTTTCAAAGTAGCTTCCAAAACCAATTTAAAATGGAAGAAGAATTTTTGCACTCTTTACGTCTAAAGTCAAAGCACAATAGAGTTTATTAGTAAGGGAGTAATAAAATACAAGGATATAAGCCTTGTATCCATGAACAAATATAGAAAATAATTCGCCATTGGTCAAAGCCTTTTTTTTTTCGTTTGTTATATAATTAGAACATATTAATAAATATTTGGTTTTGATTTGTAATTCCATAACAGCCAAATAAAAAAAACTTACAGTTGCATAAATACGCTGTTGCAAAAGGATTAAATTTTTTTTTAAATGTTTTATACATGAAATTGAGAATTCTGTATTGTTAGAGACTAGTTGTGATTAAAAGTTCATTATAACAAAAGTCTGTATACTACAAAAAAAATTTTATTTTTCCGTGTACTTAAATTAATTAAAATGCTTTTATCTCTAGAAAGTATGTCCCACATTCATCAAAATAACGGCATCCTTCCTACAGTTAGAAAACCAATATACCAATCAATGTGACCTAGTGTTGCTGGCTTTATCAAATATCATAATATATTTACTTTGGTAAAATTTAAAGCTTAAAAAATAAAAGTTAAAAATACTAGATTTCAAAAGATTAGAATTAGTCCGAAAATTTCCTAGAGTTAGATGTTCAATGCATACAATTTTATCGTAATCGACTATTTCACATGGATTTGAGTTTAGATAATATAATGTAATGACAAACCTAGAGTTCAAAATAGGAATTGCTTAAAAATAGGCAAAGATATTATCGTGCGTCAAATTATATATTATACCAAAAATGGAAAAGTACAAAAAAAAAAAAAAAAAAAAAAAAAAAAAACCCCGCAGTTACTTAACAAAAAAAAAGATTTAGGAGAATTTGAAACTATTGCTTACGGATTGTTTGTGATTGAAGTGACAAATATTTTTCTCCCTAGATTAGGGTTTCCCAAACTTATTTGTCCTGCCACCCCCTTTCACAAAAAAATAATAATAAATAAAATAAAAAAATAATAACAAATTAGTCAGCGCTCCCCCTTTCTGAATATATCTTCTTTAAAAAAACGAAAACACAAAGATTAAAAAAAATATTTATATTATTTTATGTATCTATACATCAACGTAAGCCTTAAACATTAGTAAATAAAGATATTTTAAATAAGATACGTCGAAGTTTAAAATTATACGAATTTTTATTAAAATCAATCATTATAACATTTTCATTACACACAGAAAAGTAAGATAACGAAGGTTAATACGAAAGTAAAAATTTCGAATAATATTAAAAATTATCTTAATGAGGAGGTTTGGCTTGGTTTGTCGCTCTACGGTCATCATGGGCACACTTTGGGTTAAGCAGACCGTGACCTACAGTTCAACGTGGATTCCGAACCACTCACAAACAACCATGCCACTGCCAGGATTCGAACCAGAAGCCTGGGATACCAAAGGCCAGAGCACTAGCCACTTGGCTCACCAGGCCGCGCTTAATGAGGAGGATGAATCTGATACACTGCAATTAATGAATTGCAATGTACTCTACGCTACTAGCTCGTTCAACAAATTAAGATGGCTTAAAGATGGGTCGTAAAGATCATCAAGTCGACTTTGTTTTCAAGAAACTCTAGCATTGCGTTAAAATGTTTATAAAATACATACAATATTTTGTTATACAACGACTTTCTGTATGAATCAAAAAACGATTGAATTCTTCATCGTTTTCAATTCAAGGTTATCATGCAAAAAAAGAAGAAGATTTATAGAACCTGTCATTAAATAAATTGATTCTGATTTTGTTGATTACTTTAATGACATCTAATCACCTATGTACGCGTTAATTCAGATGTTTTGCAACAAAAAGTTGACAATGAATGGACAGTGTAATTCGCCGTCGGTTTTTTTTAAATATACAAAAAACCGACTCTATCGTCTTATCATCGCTGTAGGATGATTGCTAGAAACTGACAGATATTACTCAGAGAATATTTCTTTTTCTTAAAAAAAAAAAAAATTAGTAAAATATACATTCTCCAATACCGATTCTCCTTTCGTTTCAGTTTGCACATTCTTATCAAATCTATCTACTTATCTAGCAAGATTTATTCTTTTATGGATGCTAAAAATTCTAAAAATGCTCTTATGCTAAAAATTTATTTCCTGATACAGTTGACTCATCAAGATCTAAAGAAAACTGGGATGTCCTTAAAAACTCACATAATGAATCAACAACATTTTTGAGCTATTTCATCAATTCTTCTTTGCTTTGCATTATTACTTAAAGAAATTTTATTGATAACTATAATATTAGACGACGTCGTGTGCAGCACAGAACGTATTAACTCACTTTTGCATCATCAGTATATTAATTTTTCACCAATAATGTGCGGTTTTTTCAATTTTAGCAATAACAAGTGAAATGTTGTAAGAGACACACAACACATTCATCAACTTGTTTGGATAGTACTGAAAATAGTTTAACTAGCCTCGGTAGTTTCAAATGCTTTTCTTTAAGTGCTTGAATATAAAGTAAATCTTTATTTTTTTATCATCATGAACTTTTATTAAACGTTCCCTTATTCTTGAAGGCTTCTTAGCCTCATTCGATAAAATTCGTCATCAGACACATTGGTAATATATACTGAAGAGCCAAAACATTATGACCACCCCTGCATTTTGCAATGAACTCGCCTGGATGACGTGGAAGGCACGTGATCAGGTGGAAGTGGTATTTAACTGGTATTAAATGGTGGTATTAATCCATACCAAGGCGGGTTGAAGCTGTGTTACGCGCCAAAGGTGGGACAACTCGTTATTGACAGGTGGTCATATTGTTTTGGCTCTTGAGTGTATGCCCGACTCGTGGCTCAATGATAACGTGCGTCGCTGTTGAGCATTAGGACGGAGGTACAGTCCTCTGGCGGCTATGTTGTAAACATTGTATCAAAAACTGAAGAGACTCAATGGTGTTTGGGATGTTCAGCATCTTGCCTAGAGTCGGACTACCTGGTGGGAGTTTTCCGGCTTTTCTCCAATACAATACTGAAATGCGGGGTAGTTTTCCCTAAAAGTCCTCCTGGAAGGCACTGCCTTCCTTCTTGAGCTGAAGAAATATACGTTTTTTGAATGCACATATTATAGTGTAAAATTTTTGCACACACTATAGTCCCATTTTGCGGGAATGAAGCAAAACAAAAGGGCAAATATCTTCTATGTGCCTGTTAGTTCATATAAGGAGTGCTAGTTCATATCATAGATTTAATCCGCTGGCGACTTTTTTGTTAACACTGTTTCAAAAAGAATCGATAGCATTTATGATGTTCAGCATCTTCATGCCATCTCAAATACGATACACAAATGTGGGGTAGTTCCCCCTAAAAGTCCTCCCGGAAAACATTGCCCTCCTTCTTCAGCGACACGGAGTCAAGTTAGACTTCTACCTACGGGTGCTTTGTCCCAACAGAAGCTACACCCCCCTCCCCGCCCTTCCCTCCTTCCATAAGAACACACGGATTCATGGACTTGGTCTAGATGTTGCAGTCGATCAAATGGGATAAGAAACAACACATTGGTATTATAATTTTTGTTAAACGACTGAATATAAAACCATAATTTAAATATTCAATATACATTTTTTTAAGATTCGCCGATAATATTACCTATAAAAAATACAATTAACATTTATCTAACAATAAACATTATCTCTTCGGAACCAAAATTCTTTGCAACGTTGTGTGATATTTATTAGGATAACGTCTACAACATCAGGTATATAATGATTTTTACGTAAGTCTGCAAATGACGAATTAAATTACTAACGAAACTAATAAAACCAAATTTTATTTTGTGTATTTAAAATTAATTTTAAAAAATTAAATTTTATTAGATATATTTATTCGATATTAAGTTGTCAAATATCAAACAAAATATATCAAGCAATAATTAATTAAAAAATACATTAAGAATGCAATTACAAATTGGTTAACAGTTTTTCAATTTTCCGTTATTTATATAATTGCTCCTTATTTACCAATTAACGCAAGTAATTCAATAGATAGAATTAAATATTAATGGCTAACATTCCTTTTTTCGATTTCATTCCTCTAATTTCATTAACATAGCGATGCAAATATTTTATTAATAATAAGCACCAACAGTAAGACATAGGAACCGAAAGTTTACAGTAGTAGATATGCAAGAAAATGTATCCTCAGATGTAAATTGCTGTTTAACTGAGACAACAATGATAGAATTTACTTTGTATCTGATCCATAATATGTAAATATCCAAGTTATCGAATATGAATTAAAATGTTTGAAGGAAAACTTAGCATTATAGTTAATTGCCTTGTCACACAATTCAAAAGCAATCTAAAGTAGATTTCATGCATGACCCCAATTTGTTAGGTATGCCACTTTTTCCATAATCTCAGTGCTAACCATTAGGAAACAAGATCAGCTTCAAACAGGTAAAAAAATATTGTCTGAGGTGAGAAGATAATTGCTATCACCACAAGGACGGCTGTGTCGATTAGTTAAGATTAATTAATCTTAGTTAATCGACACAATTGCGATTGGAAAAGATTGATTGGTTGCTAATTGGCGCTAAGATCAATTGTTTGACGATAATTTATATAAAGAATGACTTTTGATAGCTTTATATTAATATACTTTGTGCATAATTTGTGGATAAAAGTCATGGGTGTTATATAATCTGAATATCATCATTTGGATATTGTACTTATTTATATTATCATATTCTCAATAAGTCATTACCGGTACATATGCTTACTGATCTACGCTGGATTCACCGAAAACCGCGCGACACACTGGTCTACCCAAACTTGCTTGTTAAAAAGACAGGCAGCTGACTTGATCTGATGTGATGACCCCGAAAACGTTATACAATAGGGGAAATATGCATGATAATTTTTTCTAAATTTTCTTATCTTCTCTTCTTTATACTTTTGCTCTCCTCCTTCCTTATTTGAATCAAGATGTACGAGAAGCTACTATCACCACAAGCTAGTTCTTCAGCTCCCTAGGAACGATCCAGGAAATATTGCTTTTGGAACTAGTCCTATAGATGTAAATTATTGATATAGAAGAATCAATAATCCTATTCCTTATAATTGTTAATATAATGCAAAAACGTTGTTGGATAATGTATACATTTTAATCTTGGCTGGGATTACATCCTCAATTGCCCGCCTCTTGTCTCAGTGGCAACGCGCGCGCTGCTGGTAAGCATTAGGGTGGAGGTCTCATCCGCTGGCGGCTTTGTTGCAAACACTGTTTCAAAAATTGAGGAGATAGCGTTTGGGATGTTCAGAATCATGCCCCGTGAGTCGGATTACCTGGTGAAAGTTTTCCGGGTTTTCTCCCATACGATACGCCACGGAGCCAAGTCAAACGTCTGCCCACGGGTGCTCCAGCACAACAGAAGTTCTCCCCCCTTTACCTCCTTCCATGAAACCACATGGGTTTTTGCACTTGGTCTAGACGTTGCTGTCGATCAAGTGGGATAAGAAAAAAAAGCATCTTCAATGTACGTAAATTCTCCTTATACAAAAAAAAAAAAAAAAAAAAGGTACACCTACTTCTATTACTTAAATAAAAAATCGATTAATTCCATTTAATTAAAGCAAATAAGGTGATAAAGAGAATTATTGCTAGAAAATAATTTTAACTCAAATATGAATATATGAGTAATATAATATTGCTTAAAAACTTTTTTATTCAGAGAAGCCAATTACCTGACAAAATATTTACATTTTGAGCAGTCAGCTTTATAATCTTATGTTGAAAAACAATAATATATTCAACATTCAAAATTCGAAATTTCTTCATGTAGAAATACGTGTATACCTTCTTAAAATTTGAATAAATTCATTACAGCTGCGTGATTTGCATAAAAGACAAACAAATGTAATTTTAATTTTATAGATTTAGACGACATAAGTTTTCGTTAAAATGAATTTGAAGAAAAATTAGGCAGAATGTGTGAATGTGTTATGTCGATGAAATTATTTCAAATATAAATAATGGAGATCAATGTTAGTCTGATGTATTCATATTTACGTTAATCAAAAGTTATTATTTATAAAAAAGATTTTATCATTATTTTTGTAGAAAATGTCATAGACCAGAAAAAATAAATTATTCATATATGAAAAAAGATGCCACACCCTATTTTCCTTCTTTTTGTCAAAACGACGTTTTTCGACTTTATTTTAGCATTTCATTTTCATTTTTATTTAAATGAGATTTCACGAATTTCCTGAACTTTCAGAATTGTTAACAAAAGACAAATAAAGGAAAATGCAGTGCATTGCGAAATGTTGAAGGTCATTATATTCTTAAGATTTTATGGGAAATTTCTGACCACAAAATTTCTTGTTTGGAGGGAAGCATTGTCAGGATTTCCTTTGAAAACCTATGAAGCTACTTAAAAGATTTTCTTACTATTTTACAAACTAAAACTAAATATTTAAATAATTACAAGTTTGTATTTAATTCAAATGATTTAATTTTTCAACATCTTTAAAAATTTCTTTACAACTTTTAAAGTTAAAATCCTTGAACCTTTTAATGAAGTAAAAGAGTATGGCATTTTAGTGGCAAGGCATGAGTGGACAACATGTCGATTCTCTTTAGTGACGTGCATTGTGGACATTATTTTTAAAACAAGCGGACTCGATGCCAACTGTGACAGAGAGTCTCGCACAGAAAATTTTATTTCCTTTTTTTAAATATGTAAGTATGATGAATGTAATAATGGTTAAAAGCTTTCTTGCAAATACAGAACAGATTTCTCAAAAAAACCTATTGAAAGGCATTACTGTCCCCCTCCCATATAGAAAATAACAATGATATATCGAATTAGTTTCCATAATAAAGTTCATAAAAATTGTTGGCATAGTAATGTTATAAATACAGATACAGATCGTGCTCTAGTATTGAAAAGAAAAAATGAACTAGAAGGCATAATATATCTCACTTAAGATAATTTAAAGTAGCGATCTAGTGTGATTTCATAAATTTCTTTGAAGTAGTCGAGTACAGGATGTATGGCAGATTTTAGCTCCTTTTTTTCTTTCGTAGTTTTGTGAGTGAAAGCTACTGTCTCACAAAACATTCTACAAAAAGACATTTTTTTTTCTCATTTTTTGTAGAATAATTTTTTAGGAAATAAATAATTTAATTGAAGATTAAATTGCTGAATGTCATATGTTTACAGAATATATAAATAATGAAAATATTTAATGATAGATGAATTTAAAATTATATGTTTCAGAGATAATAATTTTTTTTTTATTTTACCATATTTATTTACATAAACATGAACTACTTTATTTTTAAAGTACCATAATGCTAGTCTTCGGATGGGCCGATATACAGATTACCCATAAAATTTTTAATTTAATGTAAGAAAAAAACGCATAATAGCAATCTAAAAATAAAAACTTTAGAATTCCAAACGATTTTCTTTTCTTGAAAAATCTCATTATCACTTTAAAATAAAATTATATTTGCCTTCACCAGACGAGATCTTTTTTAACAATTTTATATTAATTGTTTTACTAAATTATTTGATAATTACTTAATTATTTTGTAAATAAATATCTGAAAGAAAAAGAACCTGAAAGAGTTTTTTTAAAATTACAGATTTCAGTGAAAATTCCAAAATTGAAAGCGATCAAATACAAAAAACCCAGCTTCCCAAAACAATAACCATATATATTTTATGGGTAAAAAAAAAACTGCTTTTTTCTCTTCTATTCCCTTTCTCTCTCTCCTTTGCTTCAAATTCTTTTTATTTTATTTATAAATTTTCTGTTCGTGAAAACAGAATTTCTGCCATACCGTTCTCTCATGTTTCCTAATTAATCACAATATACATTCATGGCAACTTGATTTATTAGACGCCTAGAATTAGATGAATGGTTCGATCCAACAAATTCCAGTTTCATGACTAACTTGTTAGTAGATTTTATGCTCTAAGATATCACCACGTTCAACTCATACTACTGTCTGTCATAAAAGTATTATTGAGCAAGAGCTTTTAAAAAATAGACAATTAGGAAAAACATTTATCTCGGAAATTGACTTCCGAACGTCTATTATTTTTTTTCTATAGTATCTATTCTAGGAAAAATATTTTTAAAGCTAAAATAATATCATAAATACACCTAGCAACTTGAAAACAAAAATACAAGAAATGTATGCCGATATATTTAAAAAGCCTTTCATCTATTTTAATTTATTTGCTTTATATGAAAATTAGTCACAGACCTTGAATGTACATTAGTAGACGTTTCTAAGTTTTACTCTCAGTAGTGCTATTAAATTTTAATTTTGTTCGAATCGTATGACATTTCATTGTCCTTGCACGTGACATTTATTTAAATCAATTAATAGCTACTAGAGAAATCTTCACTTTAATAAAATAATGACGGTACAAAAATGGATAACCTTGAAAAAAATGTTTTGAAAAATAAACAAACTTGAATTTTTATTTTAGCATTGAAAATTTCATCAACAGTTTTACGGAATTTCCGTAAAACGTAAATGAAATTGCACAGATAAATTTCTAAATTTAAATTGTTTGCAAATTTTCTCCATATTGACGTCAAACAGTGAAAATACATTGGAAAGACAATTGATAAGAGATATTGTTAATACCAACAAGTAGATATAATTATTATGTGAAATATAAAACAGGTTTTTATTCAAAGTTTGATAACAATTATCTTAAAATGAGGTGAATATTTTTTACATTTTTTTGAATGAATGTTAAAAATTAATTAAATTAAAAAGTGCTCCTAAAGTAGTTATTATAATTTATTGCATTTATGGGAAATTAAATATCATTTGAAATATAAAAATTACGAATTTATAACATTTCTATCGAATTAATTATATAGTAAATTAAACGAATTACTTTAGAAAGTTAGTATTTAAACTTAAGAAAGTATTGAAAGAAACGTTATGCTTCGTACAAACTTTATTGATCTGCTCTTTGGAATAAAATTTGGTGAAATTTTTCTGAAATGTTTTTAATTATTAATAGTTTTATGATTTTTAATTATTTTTTATACAAATTAATATCCTCAATAAAAAATTACTTAAATAAATAACGCAAGAATATTAAATAATAAAATAAAATAATAAATAATTGCTATTTTATTTTAATTACTATTTTCCAAAGGTACAAATGACACAGTCATTAATAACCATTATGATGATGTTGTAGAACACTAATATTCTTTCGTTTTAAATACATTGAATTTTCTTTCTTAATAAATTGTTTTTAAAAATTTACTTATCGTATTAAAGTATTCAATTTAAGTTTTTACCTCGTTAATTATAAAATTATCATTAGTATATTGTGCATTAATTTTCAGTTTTACAACAGTTAAAAGATACACAAAAACTGGAAACTTGGTGGAAAAAAAAGTTGTATAGAGAATGGAGGCGTAAATATTTGCAGACATGTTAATTTTAGATAAAATCTTGATCAAATTAAACTAAATATTCCGAATTATATTCAATTATTAGCGTATCTAAATTTTTTCCCAAATAAGTGATAGTCGTTAATAAGGCAACGAAAGTAGAAATTAAGGTTTGTTTGTTTTTACTTCGGTTTGTTTTGAACGAATGGCGAACGAGCTGGCGAATTCGTTATTATTTATCAATACTTAAAATTGTTTATTGATTTGACTAACTGAGATTATTATCATTTATTTCTAAATTCTAGGTGCCTAACTCAATAAGTGAATTCAGATAGTCCGATTTCGCAGACAACATCTCTGTACGAATCTGCGGGGACCAAATAAATTTAGGTGCAGAGAAGCAGACTCCCTGAATAAAGCTGAATTCGCTAAATATTTATCATTATAGCGATGAATGATCTGGGTCAGTGTACATTTTCGTAAAAAATAATTAATGAACAATAAACTAAATAACCTGCAGCAACTAATACACTAGTGGCAGTATAGGTACTTATGGTGTGAATGATTATCGATTAATATAATATCGATATCGATGAATTTGATTTACATATCGATAGTCTGCATTACACTGACAGTTGGCGCATTAGCCAGATCAATCCCGATAGCTAACAGAAATACATAAATTAGCGGGTATAATTGTTTAAGGTTTTCTCATTTAAAAAGTCGCAAGTGTACCCACAAAAATCTGATTTTTAAAATAAGATACAGAAAGAAAAGGGGGAAATTGTAAAAACGAATATCTTGAAAGAAAGATTTTTCATCAAGGAAGTTTAACAAGGAAAATACATTTTGAGAGCACGAGGTCATTCATCACAGTTAATATTAATAAAACATACATGACAACTTCTTATTTACTTATACAAGGCGAAAACAATTACAAAAAGGGAATTAAAAAACTTCTTTTGAATTGTGGATCGATATATTGCTCCTGTAATTATTAATACACTTATAATATATATAAATGTCAATCTCATTATGAAATCTGTTACAAATATTTCTCATAAAAAAACTTAAAAATCATGGATTCCTAACCAGGGACCAAGGTATTCTAATAAGTGCATGGGTTTGCTTCAGGAGGCCCGTAAGCTTAGATAATAAAATTTTTAACAAATTATATTTTTTCACTGACCTTAAACTAATTCTAGCATATTTCATACGAATGTGCACAATAAATTACAATTTTACTAGTTATTTTTGTGATTACCAATAAAAATAGCCAATTGCTTTCTACCACATAATTATTATATGTAAAATAAGCAAAATTATATTAATGAAATGTGAATTATCCAATACATAATAATGCATTTTATAATTACATATTTAAAAAAAGCATATTTTTCATTAAATGTTTTCATTATAATTAAGTCGCTTTGATTTATTTTAAGCATTTAAAAAAATATTCTGAGAAGAATGATTTTAATTGGCAAACGCCAATTAAAATTTTCATCTTCAGGCAAAAGGATTTTGTTGAATAAAATATGTTATGAATCCCTGACAAGTAAAAAGAAATTAATTTCCTTTACAGTGTTAAGTTCATTAAAATAAATTTTTATTAAAATTTGCTAAACAAATTCTTTTGTAGTTACTTTAAAATAATATGTATATATATTAAACATAACATTTGTAAACATAATTCTCTTTCGCGAAGAAAAAAAAATTTTTTTTTTCATATTGCGCGATAGCAACAAACTAACACAAAATATATAAAAACTTTTTCACTTATTTCAATACTTGCTACCCATTATTAATTAAAAATTTAACTTTAAAAATGATTTTAAACTTCCTATAACAAGACTTCATAATTGTAATAAAAAAGAACGATTAACAAACTAAAGAAAAAAAAACTGTAACAAAATTTTTTAAAACAAAATAAATTTAAATTTAACTTTAAAAATGATTTTTAACTTCCAATAAAAAAAAAAGATTTCATAATTATAATAAAAAAAGAACAATTAAAAAACTAAAGAAAAGAAAAAATTCTTATGGCAGGTGGAAAACGCAATTCGAAAATCCAAAGAAAACAAAACAAATGTTCTCGGATGCCAATGTAAACGAACTTAATTTAAACTTGACTGAAAGTTATAGATTCTGAGAAGGAAGAAATCCTTCAAAAATATAAATAAACTATTATTAAAGTTAACAAAAATTAATTTTCCAATACGCTTAGAACCTTGGAATTAATTGAATTCACCAAGAATCGTTCGTTCATTTGAATCATCAAAATTTTCAACCCGAGCATTCATTTTTCTAAATTTTAGATAGATATATTTCAATATCTTTTTAATTCTAATTTACAAAATGGCCTTCTGTTTTATAAAATAGCTATTTCATTTTATTTTTCATCATTGTTTGCAATATCCACGCATGCATTTATGATAGCATTTTTACTATTAGGCATATTCAGAAATGCACAAAGAACGTAAATAATTAGAATGATTAAATAAAATTCAAAAAAATTTAATCCATTCACTAATTATTACAAAAATTAACATATAAGGTATAAATAGTTTTCTTAATAAGGTGCTAAATATATATGTGTGTACAAATTCTATGTTTAAATTTCTTAAGCTTCTAATTATTTCATAAAATTCTTTTTTGATGATACGATCTCAAGTTAGAAGCTATTTTAATAAAATTCAAATATATATTTTTAAATATTTAATGAAGTATATATATATATATATTAAATATATGATATATTTAAATTTGGACTAAATTCTTCATAATATGTATACATTAAGGAGAATTTAGAATTAAAATGAAAACAAATTCTAATTTTTAAATTAAAATTCTATCAAAAATCATTTAATAATTTTTATATCGTATGCATTAAATTATATTTATGTTTATTAATTAAAAAAAGAATAATATTTTGCAAACCTAAAAAAAAATTTTTTTTTTTTTTTGCTAATAAAACAAAATTTAATAATGCAAGAATTTAAAAATGCATTGCATAAAAATTTCGTTACAAGAAAATTATAAAATAAATCTCACTTACTGTTTTGTTTGCAGGTTTAGGAATTAGAATATTAGGGCACAATGAATATTTTAAAATGTCTGAGATTTAAAAATTGCATAAATAACAACAAAAGCAAAAGTTGCAATTTTTTTTAAAAATCATTTAGCGAATGGAATAATAAAGACCAAGGTGAAAATTGGATCCTACATTCCCGATTACTCTTGGCGCACGACTGCATTGTACGTTAGAGAAGAAAGGGAAAAGTTTCTATCGTATTCGTTCTGTTTTTTTCCCGCACTACTTTCTTCCGCGATGTTGCCTTGAGGTCTATGTCAATCCCTGGCAAAGAGTCATTTGGCAGACAAGACGAATTACTAAACCGTTGGGACGACGGAATTCTTTCACTTCATTTGACGTATCATGATCGTCCCGGTTCAAAACAAAAAGAGATAATTATTATGATGGGCTAAATAATAAGAGGCGTAGTTTCCTTTCCTTTTAATTTTTTTTTTCTTTACTTTTTTTAATTAAATAAATCGTTTGTCATGTTCTTTCCTTTTATTCGTTGAAATTAAGAATAACACAGAACTAATTGCATGGTGTTTATTGAATAATTTTACGCTTATTTTCATAATAAGTTAGTGTTATTTTTAAATTATGATTATTTGTTTATTTATTATTACTATTATTTTGATAACTTTTTCATAAAATTTTTAAAAGAACATTTTTTCCCTATTTCAGAGATCTCACGTGACCCAAACAGAATGTTGTCCCTATTTGTGTAAAATTTCTCAATTTTTTTTCCCGAATTATTTCTCTACGAATAGTCTCACTGGTGAAAGTAGAAAAATTACCTTCTAGAAGACTTTCAGGAATGATTGGGTCACGAGTCAAACTTGTACAAATATTCAAATCTATTTTTAAATAATAAATTTAATAACATAAATATTGCATTGAAACTTTAATTAATTTTCAATTTAAAAAAACCTATTAAAAATTTCAGCATGTGATACGGAATCTGTCTGCCGTTATTTCACTGAAAATTTAAAAGAAACCTGTTGAATTCAACACAATGTCCTTATATATCTCTTGAAATAGAGAAAATTATTGATGCTTTGGGAAAATTTTCTTCGCCATTCAGTTGATTTTGAGAATGTTCCCTAGCTTTTGTTTGTAAAAAAAATTTTTTAAACAGCAATCAGTTCAAAAATTCATTTTTCCCCTCAATGACCAATACTGACACAAAGATTCTATTAGCAGAATTGTCAATAGAGCAACAGGGTGACTGCAATTCCAGAAATATATATATATATATATATATATATATATATATTTTTTTTTTTTTTTGCTGTGTGTTATATTTAAATAGAATTCAAGAGATTTGATATTTATTTATAAAAGAATGTCTTTAAACTTTCTGGAAAAAAATATATTGGTAAATAAAAATGTATTATTTTTTTTTATTTGTAGCTTTGAAATTAACAAACCTTTTGCATACCAAATATTAATTGTATATTTTTATCATCATATTCAAATGCACTAAAAGAAGCATTAAGACATTTTTCTTATTATATATATATATATATATATATACATGTGTGTGTGTGGAGAGAGAGTTTTAAATCCAAATGCTTATTTAAAGTTAGAGTCATTAACAAGTATAAGAAAGAGTAGTATAAGGGTATGTACAAGTATAAGTGTGGCAAACCTCCTTATTCCCATTGTACACCTTGGATAACTCTGAATCTGCTATACAACAGCCGAACTAGAAGTGAATGTGATTACAAAATCCTCATTCAAAAACAAAATATTTTGTTTTGTATTTCATTTCAAAATTAAAATTTTTTAAAAAAATACAACATAGGTGGGGATTTTTTTTTTTTTTGGGGGGGACTGAGTGTATTACTGTTTACTGTTGTGCATTAAATTTGTGATATTTTAATTACAGATATATACAAAAAAAATACGCAGGTCACGATAAAAATTGTTTCAATAAAAGAAATTTTCAGAATTTTATGGTTCTGATCAATTTTTTTTATTATGAAACAAGTGGAATTTCATAACTAACTAATGCATGTATTCTAAACAAAAGCATTCGAAAGTCGAGAATTGATGAAAACTACAACTATGTTTTTTTTTATTTCCAACTAAAAAGTACATTTTTCGTAGAATTTCTACGAAATCCGATGATTTAGAAAATTAAAAACGATTTCTGAATACCGTTACATCATCACATCATAACATGTTGAATAAAAACTTCTTCGAACAAGTTTCAGTTCCCAGAAGTATTTTGTAAACTTGTTTTATTTCTTTTCTTTTACTCTTTTTTTTTTTAATTTTTTATTATTGGCACGCTTGTTACGTCAACGTGGTTGACTAACTTGACTCGAGAAACTTCAAAACAACGATAAATGGATACGAGCATTAGGAACTTATTATTCTTATCACGTTTAGATATGTGAGTGAATGCGATTCTGTTAAATGATCTGTATTAAAGTTCGTAACATTGGATTGCATTTCGTGTTCTAACATTTAAAATGCTTAATACGAAGTGATATTTTTTTGTTTGTAATAATAAATTGTTTCGTCTAAGTTTGCAATGAAATTTCAATAAATATTTCTAAAGCTTTTTTATGTAATCGTTTGAATTAAAATATTATTATGAAACAACCTTGTAAATATATAAATAATTGTTCAATTTGAAATCGTTTGTAAACTCATGTTTGTGAAAATTGCAACACCATGAAGGACTTACGCGAGTGAGCTGAAATTTACAGAAAATGCAAATTAGCGCATGATATGCAAATGATTAGAATTTCAAATCCGTAGCGCATGCGTATGCTGAGCAGCGCCCTCTGAACGGCGGATGGATCCGAATAAATAGACGGCTGTAGCGAGGCGTGTATGGTTATCGGTGGTTATCTGCTAGTGGTAAACGTTAGCTCAATCGTTACTTATGCGTCTTCGACGAAAGAGAGCGAGATTTGAACAACTTACAAAGTTTGAACGGGGGAGAATCATCTGCCTTCGTGAAGCTGGATTGTCTTATCGTGCAGTAGCCGCACGTGTGCAGCGTAACAGCAGCACAGTGATGCGTCTTTGGAAGCAGTGGACGGACGAGTGTCGGAAATCCGGGAGTGGACCCCGAAATGTGACGTCAGCTCGCGATGATAGACACCTGGTCGCATGACTCTGACGGACCGTACAGCTTCCTCTAGACGATTGGCAGCACAGTGGTCAATAGCTACAGGTGTTTCATTGTGTGCTTCATCAATTCGTAGACGTCTGCTGCAGCGTGGACTGCGCGCAAGGACTCCTTTATGCAGGATCCCTCTCACGCTAAACCATCGCCGCCTGCGGTTACAATGGGCCGCTCAGCATAGAGACTGGCGTTCTGATTGACAGCATGTCGTGTTTTCTGACGAATCCCGCTTTAATTTGTGGTACCATGATGGCCGCATTCGTGTCAGACGCTATGCCGGTAAACACCACCTTCCGGAGTGCATTATCGAACGCCACAGTGGACGAACACCCGGAGTTATGGTCTGGAGTGCCATAGCATATCATGGACGATCTCAATTGCTAAGAATTGTGGGCAACCAGAACAGCAACCGGTACATCAGTGAAGTTCTACAGCCCCAAGCTGTTCCCTTCCTTCAAAGCTTGCCAGGCGCTGTATTTCAACAGGACAATGCCCGCCCTCATATCGCTAGGACTGTTCAATCCTTCTTTGCAACGCGGCAGGTACAGCTTCTTCCTTGGCCTGCGTATTCCCCGGATATGTCGTCGATTGAACATGTGTGGGATTTCGTTGGTCGGTGTCTCGCTCGTGATCCTCGTCCTGTGCTTCTGCAGACGAACTTTGGGTGCGCATACAAACAATATGGAATGCTCTTCCTCAGGCAGACATTCAAAATTTGTTTGACTCAATGCCACGTCGTGTAGCAGCACTTATTGCAGCTCGTGGTGGCTACACAAAATACTGATTCCGATCTCTTGTTATTGTTTGTTTGCTTTGAACCTTTAATCATTTATTTGTACCACTACCACTCAACTGTGTATTAAATTTCATTCAATTATGACGATTCCTTCATGGTGTTGCAATTTTCACAAACATCAGTTTAATTCTTATAATTATTAATCGCTTGTAATTCTTATAATTATTAGTCGCTTGTTATTCTTACAATTATTCTTATATTATCGTTTGTAATTCTTATAAACCATTACAGTAGTTTTAAAAACAGTTTGAAAAAGAAGGTAAAAAAAAGTTTTAAGTTAGTTTTGTGTCTCCTTTCTTACCAAGAGAAAATTCTCTCGCTCACTCACACACACGCATATATATGTATACATATATATGCATAAATACACACACATTTATATATATATATATATATATATATATATACATAATAGCATACAAAATAGCATTTGTTTTACAATAATTTTCATGTGTCTCTAAAACAGCTTCATCAAAATAGATATACAAGGAAAAATAAGATAAGTTTGATTCAAGATTTGTTGGAACACAGAAACTAAAAATCATAAAAATATTATATCAATAAGTAAAAGATAAAAAAAACTGTAGACGCAGTTAAAAAAAGGGGGAGAAAATGTGCAATAGCAGGATAAAATACATTTAGAAAATCTGCAAAATTCCTATAAGAATACAATTATAATATCTTGAATCCGAGTTAAAATTTATCTAGTGGTGTATTCGAACATTATGGAGTATCAGATTTTGTTCTGAATAGGAGTGATAACTAGTGCGTGACAATTTATATAGATGCTTTCATTTTTAAATTAAATTGAATGTACTTTCAGAAATAATAAGAATAAAATTTAATTAAATATTTATATTTGAACTTCAGTGGACTTTGTTCCACAAATAATTGGCCAACGGACGATGATGGAGAAGGCATTGTCTTCCCGATTGATTTTAATGAGTATCTACACCACTACATATAAAAAAAATTTCGATGCGAGTCACTATCATAATCTCATTGCTTCTAAAAACGATGTCTACAACGAATATAGCAATCAGATTTGAATCTCTGCGGCCAGATAGCTGATCACATCACCACTGAATCACGAATAAAGCTTGTTTAATTTCAGTAATATACGAAAAATATCTTTTTTTAATAAAAATTGTATTCAGAATATTAGTCTGAAAAAAAAATGTTGCCAGTTGCAATTAACCAACATGTGCATTGAAATGAAACGATAAATAACAAATATTTAATTTCTTATCTCAAATATAATTTAACATTTAATTATCCTTTGTCATCAATTAATGGCCTGGTTCGGTGAATTTTTTTTCAACTGATGTTTATAATTAAACATCAGTTGAAAAGTAATTTGTTAAATTTAATTTTTAAACTATTCTTTTTATTGGGAAGTGCGTAAAAATTAACAGAATTGTAGAGATACACACAAAAAATAAAATAAAAGTAAAGGCTATTTATCAAATAATCTTTGCTTTTTTTCCACTAAATATTGTTATTTAGATAAATTATTAAATGTTATCAATAATTTAATTTTAAAAATTTGGAAAGGAAAAAATCACATTTCGCATTTTTCGAAAAAATTGCAAAGCATTTAAAATCACATGCAAAGAGAATTAAAAATTAAGTAAAGGTTGTTTTTTTTAGGCGAAAATAAATAAATTAGATGTTAAATTTTTTTGTAATAGATGGTATTAAAAGAAGAAAAATTAGAACACGAAAAACAAAATGTTACATTCTTATTATAATTACATTCCACATCAATACATTTTCTTACATTTTAAATAAAATTTAATGCAAAGTTACCCAACGTTTATAGTTTAAAATTTTATATTAATAGTGTAACCGTGCTTCCTCCTACACACTGGCAAGAGCGTCTCTTTGCCGTTCAAGAGAAATAGTCAATAGGCCTCGAGACTCTCACCCGAGAAGTAGTACAGCGAAATCACACGCTTCTGTTGAGAAACATTTAGTTTATAGTCTCACATCCCGAGAGGAAAGATATTTAGCGCGCACCAGCGCATTAGTTGGCCTGCAGACTCTCACCTGGAAAAGAATTATATCGGGTTTTGGGCTTAGAAAAGGAATCTTTCCCCGAATCTATAATTATATGTCTTTAAATGTGCTAAATATTGTATGTCTCTAATTGCATGTGTTTGTGTAAATAATGATGTAAGTTCTCCAACCTGTGCCTCAAATATCTAGCCATATATATATAGATAGATATATAACCCTTTGGTGCCTTTTAATTAATTTTTTTGGTAGTGTTATATTTAAAGAATTTGATTTTATGAAATTTAGAGAATTTTCTTTTAGTGTGTGTTTATTGTGGATACTTCACCCTTTTTATAAACGTTTAATAGAAATTTTACTAACATATATTATTTTTAATGATGTATTAAATTCAATTTGATAAATCTAATATGATTTTAATTAAAAATTGGGAAATGTAAAAAATTTATTTAAAAAAAAATGCGTTTTCTATTAGTATCCCACGCTATTTTTAATTTGTGATATTTTTATTGTAACAAAAAAGGACCTAATTTAGTACAGTATAAAGCTGTAAGTTTCTGTTTAAATATGAATTTCTTTATGTTTAAAAACTGTAAACAATTTTTTCTCTCTAAAATAATTCTTTAATCGATTCTTAACAGAAAATCAAAGAATATTCTAATTAGATCCTTTTCAATTAAATAAAAACTTTAAACAGTTGAAATCTTCGTATTTCAGGTTGTGTTGTATTTAAATATATACTATTGGTTGTTTTATTTCAGAAGTTCTGTCATGTTTAAATTTTAGATAGTTAATTGTCTTTTGTAAAATGAAATTTATACAAGACTGCATTATTTTTTTACAAGTATAATGACTTCAATTGTGTAAATATATGAAAGGATTAAATAGTATGAGCTAATATGATATATAAAGCATTTTTCTTCTAATGTTTTTCTATATTCTTATTTAATCTTAAAAAACCAAAGTTAACGTATTATACTACTCACTGAAGCCGAACAATTCCAGTCAAACCTGTTAGTATATCATAAAAATAAAATTATTAAATAATTATTATTAATAAACTTTTTTTCTCTCCATATTTTGATTAATCGGTTTTGTTTTTCAAATACAGGTACTTTCAAGAAAAACAAAAACCATTTAACATTTTTGTAAATATTTTCATTTAACAAGCTTACATGAACCTATCGATTGAAACTTGAAAAAAATTAATTATTTTCTTTCTTTTGTAAAATGTATAATATGTATGTTATGTTGTGTCTAATCCTCAGTGTCGTGGAGTGTGGGACAAACATCTCTTGAGTAATCTATTTATGGAGGAAAGGGCAGCTTCTGTTGTGATGAAGCACCTGTAGGTAGAAGTCTGACTTGGTCCCATGTCGCTGATGAAGGAGGGAAGAGCCCTCCGGGAGGACTTAACTCCACCCAAACCTTAGGGTGAACTACCTCGCATTTGAACATCGTATGGGAGAAAACCCAGAAAACTCCCACCTGGTAGGCCGACTAATGAGGCAAGATGTTGAACATCAGAAAAGCCATTCCGCCTCCACGTTTCTTTGAAACAGAGTCTATAACAAAGCCGCCAGCGAATTAAACTTCAGCCCTAATGCTCACGTTGCCATTGAGCCGAGAGTCGGACATAATAAGTATTGAAATATATTATAATTTTTTTTTAATATATAACAATTTTTTATGGCGTTAAAAGAATTGTTTTTTTTTATATTTGATACAAAGAATTTGTTTTGTTTCAATAGATTTTTTTCCCCTTCCAAGCTAAACCAATATATCATTAACACTAAACATATATCATTTAACACTAAATGAACTAAAATCCAAAAATTTGAAAACTTATTAAGAAAATTGATTTACAGATTTAAGCACCTATTTTTAAATTAAAAATAAATTGCCTTGCTATATATGTTCTATCACTTGCCTTTATTGCATTTATACCACGTGATCCAAAAGTCGATATACCCATGAATTTGCTAATAACCTTTTAACAAATGAAAGAATATTAAAAGTGAACATATATATCAATTCACGATCTATAGAGAATGCCACAAATACAACCTGCATTAATTTTATTCTGCTAACGTGCACATAAAAATTTTTTTAAAACAACGCCTTACTTATTAACTTTTTTAATTATTGAATTTTAAACTTTTCTTCCAAAATCAATGATACATAAGCTTGTAACATATTGGGATCATATTTTATTTGCAGTTGAAAGCAAATTTAACATATTTCATTCCCACGGCACAAACTTTATAAAGAAGAAAAAATAAAGAATTTAATCCGAAGAACTTAGTTGGATTGTCCGTATGTTTGTAGGAGGGGGGCATGTCAGCGTCAGGACTAGGTAATTTGGTTATATATTGATGGCATAATGAATCATACTCTTTTAATTAAAAATTTTAAAAATTTTTTTAAAATATCAGCCCAAAGTTTAGATATTGGGAACAACTTTTATCTAAAGAACATAGCTCTCAGCGTTTGCTTATGGTGTCTCTATGATTATCTCTTAGTTCTAAAATGAACGGATCTTTGTAATTCACCGGATTTAAATTCAGTAGTACACATATGGTGACAATTAGAGGTTACAGTACGACAGCGAGATTTTAAAATTAAAACTAAACTAAAAGCATTAATGATCGCAGAGTAAAAGAACTTTGAAAACAGAAATTTAAAAAAAAAAATAATAATAATATTGAATTTTTTGTTCAGACATTTAAAAGCATCTTATTAATTGATTGAAATGCTACAATCTTTGCTGATATGTAAAGATTTTTTTCTAAGTGTACGAAAACTTTTGTGTGGTAACTTTTTGTTACTTTTTATTTATTGAATGGAGTCTAACGTAGATCTACCTCCTCGTAGTGCACTCCGGGCAACGTCTGATACGGCCTTCAGTTTGGCTCTCAGTGGGAGTTAAGAGTTCTGCAGTGGAATGCAGGTGGATTGTCCCAAAACAAGAGAGAGGATAATTAAAAAGATCCTTAGGTGTTACTTCGTTGAAGATGCTGCTGCTAGAAACAGTCACCAGGCCTGGTAAGATTCTAATTATGGTATCCCTGAATGGCCTAGAGCAGGGGTCGGCAACCTGCGGCTCTTTGGATGTGAAACTGCGGCTCTTTAGTTCCATACGCAAATATTATTTATTTTATAAAAAAAAAAAAAAATTTTAAAATCGTTCTGAATCGATTAACGAGAAATCTGAAGAACTGTTTCGTGATTTCAAAAACAAACCAGAAATCTTGAAAAAAAATCAAAGATTTGCCACTATCCGCTAAAACAGTAGAAGATAGAATAGCTAAAATATCTTCAAATGTAATATATTTGCAGGTGGAAGATATTCAACTTTCTTCTGCCTTATCACTGGCTATAGATGAGTCTTGCGACATAAAAGACACGGCACAAGTTGCCCTTTTTGTCAGGTATATGTCTTCCCAAGGTCCAAAAGAAGAAGAACTTCTAGGATTCCTACCGCTCTCGGGACAAACTAGACGGGAAGGTATAGCGAATGCCGTGCAAAAATGCCTTGAAAACAATAAGATCGATTTAAATAAAATCGTTTCAATAGCAACTGATGGAGCCAGAAGTATGACAGGAAAAAATAAAGGGGTAACGACGATTCTTCAGAACAAAATAATCCACGAAATTCTTACGTTTCACTGCACAATACACCAAGAAGCGCTTTGTGCCCAAACATTTCCGGCCGAAATAGTTGAGGTCATGCATTTGGCAATCAAGATTGCTAACAGCATCTTGTCAAAAGCACTCTACCATCGTCAGTTTAAAGAATTCTTAAACGAAATGGAGACTCAGTATTCCGACCTCCTTCTTCACAATAAAGTGCGATGGCTTTCCAAAGGTAAGGTGTTGAAACGTTTTGCTTTGTGCTTGAATGAAATAAATACATTCCTAAATAAAAAATTCATTAATCACCCTGAGTTAGAGAACAGCAAATGGTTGCGAAAATTTTACTTTATGGTGGATATCACAGCAAAATTAAATGAGCTGAATCTAAAACTGCAAGGAAAGGGAAGCCCAAACTTTGTTTTGAAGAAAAATTAATTCTTTTGGCAGAAGATATTCAGAGCGGTATATTAATCTTCAATTTCTAAAGCAATATCGTGATAAAACTAGTGCAACTGTTGACACGAGGTACTTCAGCACAGTTATACAAAAAATTAAAGATGAATTTGCTGATAGATTTGAGCAATTCAAAACCAACAAAACCACTCTAGCATTCATAGCAAATCCTCTCAACACAAATAGTAACGAAATCCACATTGAGCCATTTGGAACTGATACTGGATCTCTAGAAATGCAGTTGATCGATTAAAAAAGTAAAGCTTTGTGGAGTGGAAAATTTACAGAGTTGAAAAGCAAGTTGGAAGAGTTGGAGGTCCAGAAATGTATGTACATAACGCAACAAAAGTGGACAGCTGACAGCGGACAGATTGCTACAGTGAGGTGACGAAGTTGGCATTTGGAGTGCTGACCATCTTCGGATTGACATATTCGTGCAAGCAAGCGTTCTCTTGCATGAATATAATTAAAAGTAAAGTAAGAAGCCACCTAACATATGAAAATTTAGAGTCGTGTTTGAAACTTAAAACAACAAATTATGGGCCAAATTTATCCAAACTTTCTAACACCATGCAAAGCCTACACTCCCATTGAATTTGTTTGCTCAAATGTATGTTATTGGGTTTTTTTTATTTTAAGTACAAATTAAATTGTTTAGTAAAGTTTAAATTTTCTACTTGAATAACCATGCAAAGCCATCGCTCCCATTGAATTTGTTTGCTCAATTGTTTGTTATTGAAGTACAAGTTAGTGTTGTAAGTAAATGTTTAATTGTTTTAATTTTTTACTTAAATAATAAGTAATTATCTAATAATGAATAAATAGAATGATATAATGAATAAATAGATATGTTTTCTTATGAATAAATAGATTCTTTTTTTTTTTTTTTTTATCAAAAACCTTTATTTATGCGAGTACTAACAAGTGGGCTAGTATTATTAAATCGGCGCTACTAGTATTAAATCCATATGAGTTTTAGTTAGCCCTAACCTTCAAAAGACACGTGTATAAATTTGACAGCTGTTGCACTATTAGTATGTGAGTTATAGCATTTTTAGAGAAGCAACTTTAGTTAGTTTCAAAAAATGGTTAAAAAGGAATTTCATGTGTTAATAAAGCATTGCTTTTTGGCAAAAAAAAGTACTATTGAAGCCGAGGCTTGGCTTCATAAACATTATTCGGACTTTGCACCAGGAAAATCGACCGTAGAGAAGTGGTTTGCTAAATTTAAACGAGGTGAAATGACCACCGAGGACGATGCACGCAGTGGACGCCCCAAAGAGGCTGTTACCGACGAAAACATCAAAAAAGTCCACAAAACAATTTATAATAACCGTAAAGTGAAGTGGATTGAGATAGCTGAGACCCTAAAGATATCAAAGGAACGTGTTGGACATACGGTAAAGGAATATTTGGATATACAAAACCTCTGTTCAAAGTGGGTGCCACGCGAGCTCACAATCGACCAAAAACAACAACCAATTGATGATTCTAAGCAGTGTTTGGAGCTGTTCAATCGTAATAAACCCGAATTTTTGCATCGATATGTTACAATGGATGAAACATGGCTCCATCATTTCACACCAGAGTCCAATCGACAGTCAGCCGAGTAGACTGCACGTGATGAACACTAAAAATGCTCTAACTTCATTAAAAATGCTATAACTCACATACTAATAGCGCAACAGCTATCAAATTTATACACGTGTCTTTTGAAAGTTAGGGCTAACTAAAACTCATATGGACTTAATACTAGTAGCGCCATCTATGTGTCAGCCTATGAACTTTTCAACCCACCTGTTATTTATTGTTGGCCAGAAAAATTTTGTGGGTCTTTAAAAACTTTGAAATTTGTAAATTGCCATTTTTGGCTCTTCCGACTCAAAAGGTTGCTGACCCATTACCTAGAGAAAAATCAGTGCATTGCTGCGGCTCTTCTGTGGTCCCGATTGTCACCGCAAGCACCTTCACAGAACTAAACTGACTCCTGACCATCTCTGTCTCCTATTTTATGACCATGAAGAAATGGCTATGTCTCACCTTGCTGCCTATTCTGCACTACCTCCTGGTATCGTTATTGGAATACAGACTTAAGTTAATGGATTAACTGATGTCATTTGTTTCTATCTTGTTCTTTATATTTATTTTTTATGATATCTGCTGTCCTGTAAATTTGCCATTGGAAATAAAAAAATTATTGAATTTTTTAATTAAAAAAATTTTAACAACTTTCTCTAATCAACTAGAAAATGTTTAAACTGCATATAAAACAGCTAAAAAATGATTGAAGTTTTGCTGTTCTTAAAAGAGTCTTTAAGTATATTTGAATGTTTTTAACAATTATATGCTATAATTTTTAAAAACATTCATATATGAATATAAACATATGTTCTGAAGACATTTAATATAATTTTGTTAAGAAAAAATATAGATATTATAAAATATTTCATTCTGAAATATACAATTTTATTAATTGATAGAACAGTATTTTATTGAAATTCGTAAGTGTACAAATATTTTTGGGTGTCACTATATATTGACTAATTTTAGTGCTGATTAATTTATTTGAGAATGGAATATTAAGACACATGAACTGTTTTACTGCTATCATTTTAAAAATTCAAATTTTTGATATTATAAATTTGATGAAAAAAATATTCAGATCAAAACTATATTAAATCAGCAATCTTTACATAAAATATAAGTTTCATAGGTTAAAATCTAGGATACTGTACCACTGAGGAAGTCGCCAACCTTGCAACCCTGAATATTTCGCCAATTTTCCGCCAATTTCTTTAGGGTGGCAATATTATAATTAGAGGAATTCGTAGCTTCATTTTCCAAACAATAAAATGACTATTTATTGTTATTGTGATTATATTATTATTTGCAGATTTCTTATTTGCAGTAAATAAGAACAGAAAAATATATTCTTTTAAATAAGTATTCCAATAAATTATTGATTATTCCGAACTTATTCTTACAATGTATGTCAGTCACTGATTCAGAACATAAACAATTTTTATGATGTTGCCACTCAGGAAAGTAAGAAACAAACAAGAAAAATGATTTTTTTATTTATTAATAACTTATATTTTATTCTTAAATAATTAATTTTCTTTTTAAAGATGTTCGTTTAGTTAGGATTTTGTGGCACCCGTAATTGGAATTCTCTCGGAATATTTGAAGCTTTAGCTTTTTAGAACGTTAGTTAACGTAATAGCTATTTGAATGATAATGTTGGCGTAAAAGCACTGTTTGGCTATAAATTTTGACGAAATAGCATTTTACAATGACACCGAACTTGGGCAGCCATTTTGTCTGTTTACTTGGCGATTTGGCAACCCAGTAAAGGATTTTGGCGTAATATCATTTTACCGCGCAAACTACCTGGCCCATTCATTTCTATGCTTACTTACCGACTTGGCAACTTGGCGATGTGTTTGGCAGGATTCTAGATTTCAGGATTCTAGATTTTAACCGTTTCATAATATGAGTTTGATTTATTTAAGCACATTATTTCACATTCACGTGTATTCGGATTGAACAAAAGATTTAAAACAAAAAGAAAAATAAATAATTAATAACAATCTAAAAACAACAAAACAAGTCTCTTTTGTTTCAACTGTCTAATGAGGGGTCTCCAAACTTTCCAGCATTAGGGCCATACTGTTTACTCCAGTAAGTACCAAGGGCCAAAACCGTTTTAATTTTTTTGCAGTTATCTATAATTTCTAGACTAGTCGCCGAGTACGCGCTCTGAGCGAGCATACGCTTGCTAAATTCGCTGGTTCAATTACTACAATTACTATTGTGTGTATCGGTACGACCGTGACTCTTGAGGACATCTAGTGGTCAAAAGCGGAAATAGGTAGGTATAACTACCGAAGGTAACCGCGGGATGTTCACTAGTTTATAATATTAGTGGGATTCATTTCAATTATTTGTTAGTTGTTATGCTTAAGTTAAATTTTCTGCGTGTTATGCTTGTCATTAAGCTTTACCTAGCAAGTAAATAAAACCGAGTTATTGTCATTCTGTGTTACTTTTATCCAACTTATTAAAGCAGCAATAAGCTATTTGCTGTCGCGGGTCGGATTGATGACACTGGCGGGCCGGATTTGGCCCGCGGGCCGTAATGTGGAGACCCCTGGTCTAATGCATGCAACAATTATTATTTTTCACTATTTGAAGCAAATAACAACAAATTAAATAGAGAAACACAACAATGTCAAAACAATAAAGCTAGGTTAAAATTATAAAATAACTTAAACCACTTTTTTTTGCTGCTTTATATACATTTTAAGCAATTTTTTATATGATTAAAGAAAGTTGACTAATAGACAGTTACTTTTATCTTTCATTTGAAAAACATTTGAACTGATTAACGGATTGGATATATTATCTAAGAACAATCTATTTCAATTGAAAGATATTTGTAACATAGAAAATTCCCATAAAGTTCCAATTTTCGGGTAGTAAAATCAGAACAATTCACTCAAAGGATTTAAGGTAATATCATTTACTAGAATTGATATTAATAAATTAGAATATATTCAAAACTTATACAATTGACATAAAAATTTGATAACAAAATTTGACCAAATCGCAAAATAGGGGCCGTTGGAATTTGGTGATTTTTTTGTGGCGCCAGATGAGTTATAAGTCGCCATATGTGATAACCCGGATTTCTTGTATTGTTTGCAATTCACTTCACTTACAGTTGCAATTGTTTACCTGGCACCTTTGGTGAAAAGAATTTCTGACGCCAAATCCCACCGGCCCCTGTTTTATATTTCCGAAATCAATTAATTTCTAATTAAATAAAAAAGTCCTTGAATTTGATCTTAAAAAATGAAATCGTCCTATTTTTGGGGCAATTCAGACTAGCTAATAAGTAAGAATATAGAAGAGTTCGATAATATCTTATTATTTGAGTTAATCTTCTTCTATATTCCAGTTATTTTAGCAAAAAGTATTATTAATACTCAAAACAATATTCACAAAAATGTAATTTATAATTAAAAAGTTAAGTTAAGCAAAATACTATCTTTCACAAATGTGATGTGAAATCATTTTAGTCCTTTTTTTTTTGTATATAACTTTAAAAACAAAGATTTTCACCTAATAGATTGATTTATTTTAATTTTCCTTTCATTTTCATGACTTTTCAATATTAATAATCACACTTTATAAAGTTTTTGCACCGGATTAAATTGTAACTTTATATGAAATCGATCAATTCCTTCACCCTTTTGAAAAATCACGAGAAACATGTATAGGTCATAACTTCGTTTCTATAAATGCTTTTTTTAATGCATATTTGCAAATAAACAAGCATGAAATACAATCCCAGGGGCACATTTTCGATGTAATAGGATGTGGTGATCACGTGCAAGCGATTAAAAAAGTGTTCTGTGATCGCGCGTGACTATGTCACATTTATAGCAGCTGGTATTTTTGTGAAAGATCCATCGAGGTCAAAACCCGAAGGGTGAATGCTGTTTTTTCCAGACATCAAATGATGTATGTGGCTTATGTCTGTGTGTAGCTCCACAATTACTCATTCCTTATTGACGAATATTTGCTCAGAGTTATGCGGAGGAAAAGAAATGTGTCTTCTTTTTTCATTCTAACTAAGTATATTCGTGATGCGAAATAGTTTATGTAACGGATTAGAACACGGAAGACTTACTGTAATAATGTTCCAATGTAAGCGAAAAGTGTTTGCTCCTTTAATTTGCCAGAATAACAGTATTCCATTAAGAATCTATTTTTTAAGCTGTAATTTCTGAATAGATATTCGCAATTGTTTCCTTTTTTTAAAAAAACACTTTTTATTCCATTCTTGATCCAAAATATATTGTTAGATAGAACTGAAAATGAATTTTTACTTAATGATCTGAAATTGAAAACAATTATTTTATGTTTTTATTTTCCATCAAAAGTTTTTATTCTTGTTTAGATAAGAAACTATATTGTTGGATAAAACTGAAAATGAATTTTTACCTAATGATCTGAAATTGAAAATAATTAATTTTTTTCCTTCAGACGTTTTTATGTTTAGATAGGAAATTATATTATTGGATAAAACTGAAAATGAATTTTTACCTAATGATCTGAAATTGAAAACAATTAATTTTTTTTTCCTTCAGACGTTTTTATGTTTAGATAGGAAATTATATTTCTGGATAAAACTGAAAATGAATTTTTACCTAATGATCTGAAATTGAAAACAATTAATTTTTTTCCTTCAGACGTTTTTATGTTTAGATAGGAAATTATATTACTGGATAAAACTGAAAATGAATTTTTACCTAATGATCTGAAATTGAAAATAATTAATTTTTTCCTTCAGACGTTTTTATGTTTAGATAGGAAATTATATTACTGGATAAAACTGAAAATGAATTTTTACCTAATGATCTGAAATTGAAAATAATTAATTTTTTTCCTTCAGACGTTTTTATGTTTAGATAGGAAATTATATTACTGGATAAAACTGAAAATGAATTTTTACCTAATGATCTGAAATTGAAAACAATTAATTTTTTTCCTTCAGACGTTTTTATTTATGTTTAGATAGGAAAATAATATTGTTGGATAAAACGTAAAATGAATTTTCACCTAATGATTTGAAATGGAAAAAAAAGTTATTTTTTGTTTTTTTTTTAATTCAAAAGTTTTTATTTTTGTTTAGATAGGAAAATAATATTGTTGGATAGAATTGAAAATGAATTTTTACCTAATGATCAGAAATTGAAAACAATTATTTTCTGAGTTTTTTTTTTACTTCAAAAGTTTTTATTTATGTTTAGGTAGGAAAACCATATTGTTGGATAAAACTAAAAATGAATTTTTACCTAATGATCTGTAATTGAAAACAATTATTTTCTGTTCAAAAATTAAATATAAATTATTATTATAATTAAATTAAAAATAAATTATAATATTATAATTAAATATAAATTATTATTATTATTATAGTTCAAAAGTTTTTATTTATGTTTAGATAGGAAAATAATATTTTTGGATAGAACCGAAAATGAATTTTTACCTAATGATCTGAAATTGAAAACAATTATTTTCTTTTTTTTTCCTTCAAAATTTTTTATTTATGTTTAGATAGGAAAATAATATTTAAAAACTGAAATAAATAAACTTTAGTTTAGCATGCGTTTTATTTGAATATGAACAATATGTTTTTCACATAAAATAATTATAGCATTTTATACTTAGTTTTGTCGATTATATGACACGTAATGTAAAATGCTAATAATAATAAATTCAGTATATTTTGATTAATTTTTTTTTCTTTTAAAAGCATCTCAGCTATGGAATAAAACATATTTTAAAAAAATTCTAAACCAAGTCTGAATGTAATACTTATACTATAAATAATTTATTTAAAGTCATCTAAACAATGATTATGATGACGATGATGATTCGAAGATGTTCTGTAATTTTCTCACTATCATGAATTTTCTTTCTAATAATTTATGGTTATTTATTTTTAAATAAGAAAATGAAGTAATATTAATTGATAAAATGAGTAAAAATGAATTAGTCGGAAAAGAAAATTCAGAAATCACTTTAAATGATTGTCAGATGTGTACTTCAGAAGTTACTTTTATCGTTTGCTGCCTTCAAGGAGATTTTCCTAAGTACTTGTTGCCAAACAGGGTGTCTGCAAATTATATTGAAAAGTTAAAAAAAAATTTTTTTCTTAACTTGTATGTTTATGACAAATACTACTGTGCCAAAAAGCAAGACAAATTCTTATTTTTTTTAAGAACTCTTTATTTATACTTTAAAATTTATTTCATCGCCTTCAAAGTAATCCCCTCTGGATACAATGCACTTATGCCAACTTTTTTTCCAATCCTTAGTGCGTGCTAAAAATTCATCAGAAGGGATGGCCTTCAAAGCACGCGCCGATTCACGTTGGATATTTTCAATCGACACAAAACAACGTTTTGAGTTTAGGGAATAGCCAGAAGTCGCACGGTGTGAATATGGTGGCTGTGGAACGATATGTGTTCCTTTTTTGGCGAAAAGGTCACGAAGAATCAATGCAGTCTGAGCTGGCGCATTCAGTGTTTTCGGTACCAATCGAGATTTGACACGTTTAAGGCCCAAAATGGAATTGACCGATCCTTTTGAAATTTCAACATCCTCAGCAAGGTCTCTAATTGTAAATCGACGGTTTGCAAGTACCAAATCTTTAATTTTTTGGACCTGAGCTTCGTCGGTTGAGGTTGATGGTCGAGCAGAGGGCTCTTCGTCTTCAACGCGTTCTCTGCCTTCTTTGAACTGTTTATACCACTTCTAAACATTTCTTTTCAATATAGGAATGCTCACCGAATGCCTTCTGCAACATTCTATATGTGTCCGCAGACAAACTTTAATGTCATTTCTTTGCTCATTCAGACATTTCAAAAATCGCCGGAATCGGTTTTAGCGTTTCACAAAGCTAAGCGTAACTCAAACACTAATGAATATTTGAAGTAAATTTCACACAGATGTCAAGACAGTGCCAGCAACTTAAAAAAGAAAAAAAAAATTGAAATTCCATAAGCCTCGGGAATTTTGAATTGAAAATTAGTTTTACTTTTTGGACAAAATAGTATGTATAATTTTCAGTTTGAAATAAAAAAAATGGCACGATGGGAGGAATTCTAAAAAAAATATTTATAACAAATCAACATTACAATTTTATTTCTTGCTGTATTATAAAATAATTTTTAAGATTAATAGTGCAGTTTATAATATATTAATCTTAAAAACTATTGACTACTAATCTTTTTTTTTTTTTTTTTTTTTTTGGTTTAGAATTTTTTTTTTTTTTTAAAGATGATAAAATTTTATTTATTTTCATATTGGAATTTTGTTCTTACTTTTAATAAATTCTTATTTCAATTTTAAGATTTCTGTAAAATATGGTATTTGTAATAATTAAAACTTAATAAGAAAATTAATGGTTAAATTTGTAAGCTTTTATAAATATTATAACATTAAAATCTTTTTTTTTTTTTTACAAAAATAAATGGCTATGTGCCATATGATTCTTCGTGGCAAACGATATTGCCCATCGTTCTGGTTGCTTTCTATAATTAAAATTCGAGTCCACTCCCACAATCGTGACCTTTTACACCTGTCTATGAACCTGTAGTAAAAAAGCAACTCAAACACCTACACCCATTGGCATTTTTTTCCTCCTTATTCAAGTCACGCTATTGCCTTTTGCAATTATGCCTTTCCCACCCTAGCATCATGGATTAATTGCTGACTTTTTTGGAGAAAACAGGTGTTTTTCTGATCCGAAAAGATAAATAATATTTATTTACATCTGCGTTCTAATGTTTCATTTCATGTTTTAAATGGAAATGACGAAAAAAAGTTGTGTAATACTTTACAAAAAAAGAAGAAAAAATGCCACATGTTTTATCTTGGATAAAAACTGACAGCAAGTGATAGCAGAATCACACATAACTAACATAAGATTGTTAAGATAAAATAAGATAACATATATATACTATTAGCATAAAACATAAGTCAACTTATGTTATTTTAACATATTATTAAGATAGCATAAGATTTATTTATTTTTATAATATGTGAACATGATGTTGTCATGGTTAGGGGTCCGTGACGTTATCCGAAAATGAGGGTCAAGAAATTGAAACTCCACTACAAAATTTGGCGGAAAATGGTAGTTTGGGCACCTTAACTCTTGAAATGATTCATGAATAACGTTAATCTTCAGGAATTTTCTGTAGAATTTGCCTTTTGCTTGAAGTGTTTTGTAGTATGGTTTTGAATCACTTTTCATGTTTTGCGTAGGGATTTTAAACATTTGCATATCCAATGGCTATAAGTACTCGTAGTGCCTTGATCAATTCCTTCTTTTTGAAGTTTCATATTTCTCACTTTTGGCATTTTCCCATGCCTATTGAGCTGTATAGTACTTCTTATTGTATTTGGAATACTTCATTCTTCATTTATACCTCAAACTTTGGCTACTGAATGTGTTAGTGTTCATTGTAGAATTTGGAATACTTCGTTTATGCCCAGAATTTTCAAACTTTGATATATTCTTTTGGCTATTGAATGTGACAACGTTTCTTGTAGAATTGGGAATACTTCATTCTTCATTTATGATTACATTTATCTTACTTCTGTGTATTCTTTTAGAGATTCTTGAACAACTCATTTTTCATAAAGTTCTTGAGCTATTCAACATTGCTATATTCATGTGGCTATTGAATTTGGTCATTCTTGTAGTATTCCAATCAATTGCTTCATATATCTCTTGCATTATTAAACATGGTTACATTAATGAGTTTATTCATCCGTTCTCGAATGTTCACATGATTTGCCGAGCAGATTTCGGGTTTTTTTTTTTATTTACTCTCGCAGAATTGGTTTAACAGACGATAAAAAACGATTCGTTACAAATGTAATTTATTAGCAGATTCTATAAGAAAAAAATTAGCAATAGCTAATAAAAGCTAAATGAGACACATTCACGTTCATTTCTTATAAATCTGGATAAAAAAAATATATATATTAGATTTATTGAAAATTTAATTTTAATATTTAATTAAACTTTATATAAAATATCTTTTCTGTGTTAGCAATTGTTCCAATTAAAATTTAATTTAGCAAATCAACTAAATTAAAACAGCAGTAGCAACAGCAGTGTTATTATATTTACATAATCATAAACCATAAAAGTCCCAGTTCGAGATTCATTGAAAATTATCGTTTACTAAAATGAGAGATTTATATGCACTTAGACAAAACTGCTTTAATTGTAGGCAAGCTAATTGTGTGGATTTTTTTCTGGTTTGTAACGTATATAAAGCAAATTGAAGTGTTCTCTAATGAAAACGGTTTTGCCTTACTAAAATTCTGTAGTAAAGATCCTCACTAAAATTGTCCTGTAAATTCCCAAATTAATATTCACTTAAGAGATCCTCTCATAAGAAAATAATAAAAATTTCATTCAATAAAATTATATATAGTAAAGTCTAAAAAAATTATTTCTTCCGAATTTTACAATTCTATGTGTTTATTTGTATTTTTTAAATGCCTTATTTATTTATTTTTCAATTCCTACTATTAGTTCACACTCTCCTTATATATATCTTGTTCAAATTTTCAGTCGTTAATAAAACACTTTCTATTCCTCCACTCAAGTTCAAATACATTTTTTGAACTTGTAGTGGATGACACTTGATGTTAATACAGTTTTTTCAAATATTAATACATTAATCAAATTTAATTAATTTTAGTTTTTTTTAGATTTAAGTTGCATGCATCTACCAATAGATGGCTCCAGATGTAAGAGGAAAATTTCAACTTTATTTATAAAAGACTTTCTGCAATATAGTGAAAACTTTAATTATTTTATATTGCTTGTTATTATTATAATAATAATAATAATTATTATTATTATTATTAAAAAGCATAAATGGGGTTTTGAAAAAAATTTTCTTCCTTAATTTAAAGCTGAAATAGAAAATAATAAAAAAAATAATAACGTTGATATAAAATTAAGTAGAAATGCGTTTGATCAATAATTCCCTTTTTGTTAGTTTTTAAAGTTTTATACAAATGTTTGTGCTGAAATTGGCTCCATTCCAAGAAGAGTACCTCGTCATCGCATTTGCTCATTTATATTGATAGGGCCTCTATGCATAATCGTTTTTTTTTTTTTTTTATCTTTTTTTAGGCTACGGCTAATAAGAATCTGGTACCCGAGAGATCTTGCATGAAATATTTGCATTGTCAAAAAATTTTCATCCTTTGTTGAACTCCTAAAGAGCCGTAATAAAGTTATATATATTTTTTTCTCTGTTGATTATTTGAAGGAAATGGTTATCTCCGGTATGAATTATGGAAAAGAAGACAATTTTCTATATTTTTCTTACTTTTTACAATAGTTATGGCATCGACAACTGGTCCCTAATTGTATCGAATTTAAACTTAACTTTAAATTCTTTTATTTTGCATTTTAATTTTTATTATTAGTATTTTTAATCTTTTTTTTTTTTTTTTTTTTTTTTTTTTTTTTTTTTTTTTTTTTGAGTACCACGTAACTGAATTTTGAAACTTTATCTTACATTTTCTACTAACATTAATTAAGCAGCCAATTATAATTTAAAACATATCTATGAATTAAGATGAGGAGGTTTAAGGGGTATTTCCCCCTGTTGGTACTCCGTAATCGGTACGCCAGTTGCCAGTGTTTAAATAGTTGTCTCTGTTATTTACCATTAAGTCTTAGCACGGTTTTTTTTTCCCTTTTTAAATTTCTACTATTAGTTTACACTATCCCTTTATATATCTTGTTCAGATTTTCAAACGTTAATTAAATACTTTTTATTCATTCATTCAAGGTCAAATACGTTTTTGAAACTTGTAGTGGATGACACTGATGTTAATACAGTTTTTTCAAATATTAATTCATTAATTAAATTTAATTAATTAATTATATTTTTTTTTTAGATTTAAGTTGCATGTATCTATCAATAGATGCGCTAGATGAAAGGGGAAAATTTCAACTTTATTTATAAAGGACTTTCTGCAATATAGTGAATAAAAAGTAGGAATTGATTTAAAAAAAAAAAAATTTTTATATTACTTGTTTTTGGAACAGGTAAAAAAATTTCGATCTCCTTATAATTTGGTGTTACAATAATTAGGAATTTTAGAAGATACATACATATAACAAAAAAAAATTAAATTTATCAATTTAAATATAAAAACTAGAATTTATAAAAAAAAAAGTAAATAAATTATTTTACTCTTTTAACAACATTATATATATTTATTGATCTATCACGAAATGTTGTTTTACTCTATTTTCTAAGTTGCAATTACTGTGATTTGCATGAATTACTTTAGGATCTGGAATTTAAAAAAAAGAGTTGCTTTTTTTTATAAATTAACAACGTTTGTTTAGTCAACGGAACACTGAAAGATTTTTGTTGTTGTTTAGAATAACAAAGAGCAATACCCTTTTTTGCCTTAACAACCAGTGGTTTGAAGATCCAAACAAGCCGTGCTGCAAGGAAAAAAAACGGCTATATTGCAAGTTGAATGCTTAACTAGATCAAAACACTGCAAAATCAAGAAATAGAGCTTCAAAAAACAGTATTGACTGAAGTTAGCAGTACTATATTTAGAAATATGGTAGTTAAGGATTTTATAATTATTTTTCAAAAAAAGATTCTTTTTTTTCCCTTTAAGGCCTATGTTTATGTCGAGTTAAAATTTTTTTAATTAAGTATCAGCTTTATAGTATTTTAAAATATTGTTGTGAGTTGAATAATTAGTTTTTATTCTAATCAAAAAGACAATTAAGCAAAATATAAATATTTGTATCTGAGGTAAGAATAATTTTAAGGAATAATTTCTAATAAAATATCCAATAAGTTTTTTAATGGAGAAATATGTATGCATATTTTGAAGAGAAATTTTATCGGTATGCTTTTTAACCTACCTAACTTTTTTTTTTAAATAAAATTGTACAGATGTATGGAACACACAGATAGAAAAATAAGGCAACTGACACTAGTGGACAATTAAATACTAATCAAAAATACTAAAACTATTTTAACTCGGTAATAAACGAAAATTACGTTTTTTCAATTTATTTTATTTTTATAGAGGTCAACAATACTGTTATTAATAAAAAAAAATAATAAAAAAAACCCTAATTCTAGCAAATATTAATCCGACTAACTTTGAATACTCGTTTAAAAAAAATATATTGTTCTACTAACTCATTCGTTATTCTTTTTCATTTTTTAGAATATTTCATAAGAGTTAATGAAAATTGTAAAATACTGTATGGAAAAAAAAAAAAAAAAAAAAGAAACAGTATTGCTTGAAGTTAGCAGTACTAAATTTAGAAATTTTGTATTTTAAATTATTTTTAGAAAAAGATTCTTTTTTTTTTTTTTTTTTTTTAAGGCTTTTATTTATGTCGAGTAAAAATTTTAAATTAAGTACTAGCTTCATAATATTTTAAAATGTAGTTGTGAGTTGAATAATTAGTTTTTATTATCATCAAAAAAGACGATTAAGCAAAAAAATAAATATTTGTATCTGAGATAAGAATAATTTTAAGGAATAATTTCTAATAAAATATCCATTAAGTTTTTTAATAGAGAAATGCGTGTATATATTTTTTAAGAGAATTTTCATCGTTATGTTTTTTTGTCATTAATAATTTTTAACTTGTGTAACATTTTTTAAAAGAAAATTGCATCAATGCATTGAACACACATATCGAAAAATAAGGCAACTGACACTAGTGCAGAGTAAAATACAAATCAAAAACATTAAACCCATTTTAACTCGGCAATAAAAGAAAATTACGTTTTTGAATTTATTTTATTTTATTTTTATAGAGGTCAACAATACTGTTCCAAGAAATACTCATCCTGGAAAATACTAATCCTACTATCTGGTAACACTCTTTAAAAAAAATGGCGTTCTGCTAACCCATTCGTTATTCTATTTTGTTTTTATGATATTTGACAAGAGTTAATGAAAATTGAAAAATACTGAATGAAAAAAAAAAAAACCATAAATAAAATTTTTTTACTGCAATTTTTACGATGTTGGTTCACGAAGAAAAATCTTAACACTTGAAATCGTAGTAAAAAATTGAATTTTCAAAATAAATGTAAAGTTTATATATCATTAATAAATAGAAAGCATATTTATTTTTAAAAAATATTTGCTGATTATGTTCGCGTATACTTTGAACAATTTAACATATCTCACAAAATAAATAAAAAGAAAATATTCAATTTCTTAAAAATACACAGGTTCTAGCTATATCCCTAAGCGGGCTTGAATGGCCGAGAACTAGCTCTCTGGCGCTTGGTGCCACAGGTTTCGGGTTCGAGTCCCGCGGGATCATGGATGTTTGTAGTGGTTTGGAATCCAATTTAAGCAGTAGGTCCCAGTCTAATATGACAGCTGGGGGATAAGATTACCGTCATAATTATTTCATGGAACGATTGAAGAAATGTGACATTTAAAACGGATGAAAAATTTAATTAATAAAACTAATATTTTAGTAAAAATATTGTATAACAGCAGGACATTATAAAGTAGTAAAACACAATAATGTGACAAAATGGACAGCAAATAATGTGACAATATAGAATAACAAAACAATGTATTTTAGTATATGTCAGTAATTACAAAAATGTGTGCTCGAAGTGTCTACAGTTAACCACATCTGCATTTCGAGTAGAACTGCCTGTTAAATGTCCTGTAGCATTTTAAGTGTTACGCATGATAACCCGATCAAGAGGACCATTAACCATTACATGATAGCAAGCTATACACCTGAGGTTTTTAGATTGCCCCCCAAGAAATCCAATGGAGTTAGGTAAAGTGACTGCGGAAGCCATTCTACATTATTTCCATAACCGATTAGCTTATGCTTGAAATTTTCCTATAGGAAGCTTCGCACACTGACACCACACGAAGGCTGACATCATGCTGGAATCACCCAAAATACAAATGTACTAAAGGCAAGTCACCAAGAAAATCCAGCAAATGTGAATTTCAATTAGAAACTAAGCAATATTTTTGTCATTTTAAGATCTTTTCGAAGAATACTAGTACGATGAGTCGGTTGTTTCAAATTCCGCATCAGATATTGAGAAACCAAGGCTTCTGATAGTTGCAGATTTAATTTTACTAAAGCCTTATCTGTGCGATGCCATCAATGACATAGCAGAGTGCCTACAGAAACTATGAAAAAAATGTGACTTCAGCTAGAAATCAAGCAATAGTTTTGTCTAAGATCTTTTTGAAGAATACTAGTACGATGAGTCAGTTGTTTCGAATTCCGCATCACACATTTTAGAAATTTTTAAGAAACTGAAAGATAATCTCATAATTAAATCTGAAGGCAAAAGTGGCATAATATTCAAGACAGCTGGAAAATCTTTTAACACTAGACCATGGAAAGAGCCGGTTGCCAACTTTCGATTAAGAACTGGACTCGATTGTCTTGCGAAACACCTTAACAGGAGAGGTGTCCTCGCCTCGAACACTTGCCCAATATGTAGAGCCGGTGCAATGAATACAAAACATCTTTTGAAATGTCCAGGACTGAAGAGGGAGGCTTAACGCCAAGGAGAAGTCTTGCAGTTGTATTGAGAGGTCAGAGGCCTCATAGACCGAAATAAAATGTCTACCTCCTTTATTTACTCTCTACCACTTTGACTTTTTGTGATGTGTGAGATCCGACTTATTGTCAATTGCAGTCTTGCTGTATATATTGCTTTGTTCTGCTTGTTCCTTCTTTGTGTGTGATTCTTATTGTAATAAGCATGCACCTTTTGAAAACAACGGAAACATTTCAGTTTTTTATTAAAATCGCCAATTGCGAAGAAGAAAAATGAATGGTGCGGGCAAGGATTGTTGTTTAACATTGCCTAAATTTTTGCACGGAAATCTGTTATATTTTTGAAAGGTACTTACAGTGACTTATTATCTGGCTTCAGAAATACTTTCAAAATGGCCATTGCGCTAAGTTTGCATGGATTTAAGACCATTTAACACTAGTGTTCCATCTGAATTTATTTCTGTAGGGAATCTTATTTAGTTGTCTTGCAAAAAGAATTCGAAAATGAAATTTAGCAGCATAGAATTGACAGAATTTTGAATATCTCCTTCTAAGTTATAAAAAAACTCAGCCGATTTGAATTTCATTTCAGATGTCGTACTGGTAGATTTTCCTCAATTGCGGCGATAAAGATGAAGTATCGAGCAAAAATCAACGTGGAAAGGAAATGCGGGTGTTCATATCCAGTTTAATTCCACCTATTTAAGAAAATGAGCAGCAATTTCTAGGCTCCTTCATTCCATTAATTTAATGTTAATGAAATGAATAACAAATAACTAAACGAATTTATTCAATAATACAGGCAATAATTTGTATCTCTTACTAATGATTAGTCTTTAACTTAGGATAAGGCATTACGAGAAAATCAAACAAAGGCGCTGTGACTCTAGGCCTTACTACTACATAACTATAGCATTTTCGTTCCAATGTAATTTTGCTACATAAAATCGTACATTCTGATCGCTATTTGTTATACGTCTGCAAATAAACGATACAGAATCACAAAAATTATTATTATTATTTTATGAAATAGATTCAGAAATCAGGAAAAGTCTCTTTTTTTGCAAATCCTGATATTTCAGTACGGGGAGAAAAAAAGAATTGAATAATTTCATTACATAATTTTCTAAATTAAAATTATAATTCTTGCTTTCTGTAAAATAAATTATTATTTTCCGCTAAAGTTTAAAATAACATTTCATAGCTAACTGAAAATACACATTTTAAAATCAAAATTGTGAAAGCAATACATAAATTTCTAAAAACCATGCAAATAGCGAAGAAAGTTTAAAAATAAGCAAGTGTATAACCATGAAAGTAAGTCAAAATATGACATTTGAAAGATTTTTTTTATTATTATACAAAATCTATGTAAAAGAAAAAAATGCATCGGAAAAGAAGTTTTGAAAATAACAAAGAAAATTTATTAAAAACCTTTATGCCATATCTCAATATAGTTTGTTCTTAAAATTTTTATTTTATTGTTGAGTTGGAATCGCAAGACTACTTAAGCAAAAAAATTTCATAGTTTTTCATAACGAATATACCAAGAAAGGTAATAACCAATAAATATACATTTAAGATAAATGTTATCATTAATAGTAAATTATGCAAGATTTTGTAAAAGGAACATTCAAAATAAAAAATACTTGCAGGCTCAGAAATGTTTCATATAATCAATTATTCTAATCTAATTATTATTTTTATAAAACATAGTGGTTATTTATCAGTTAAAAATATTTATTATTTACAGTATACTTATATAATTAATAATTGCATTATTAACATATAGTTCATTATTTTGGATAAATAACAATGATCTTATGATTCTTCTATTCAACGATGACAGTTCAAACTCTTTTTAATTCTTAATTTTATTTGGGGAAAACAGGTATGTTCATGACTATATACTGCCATCATTATATACATTTTGGCATAATTTTGTAAATGTCTCATTGATCATATGACCATTATGTTCTTGACTTTTATCTCAGTTTCATAATGAATAAAAAATATTAGCGATTACAAAAATGATTATGATTAATATGTTTGCGAGCAATTATAAAATTTCCTTTTAGAAAATGAATATTGACGAATAAAAATTATATCAACATATATGATGTTACAAGTTTTGAAAATGCCATAATTCCATATATTGTTTTGTATGTGCTTAAGTAAAATTGATAATATCTAATAAACAAATACTTTAATTTAAAAAAAAAAACTGTTTCCAGAAAGAGATATTTAAATGAGATAATATTGTTAGTTGAAATATGTAGATTCCATTATAATTATAGGTTACAAATTGATATCCTTCTTGTGAAGCTAAAACATAAGATAGTCTACATAATTAGAAAATTTATAATTCAAGAAAGAAACTATAAAGAAATGCAGATTTTTTATTTCAGTTAACTAACATTCAATGACAAATGTTTTTTTGCTAATATTTATATTGTGCTTAAGTGTATTGAATCATAAAGATAACATTTTTTATATGATATAGTATGTATGATGGGTAACTATAAATTAAACAGAAAATTTTATGATTATAGAAATCTAAATGAAGTATTTTTTCATCTAAACTTAAATTTTGAAATGAAACATTTATTAGAAATTTAATTTCTTTCAAATAAAAAATAATTTTTTTTAAATTCTACCTATTTATTTAGATGGTCAATCTTTAATTAATATCTATTATTTCAAAATCTTTCATAAACTTGTTAAAATACTGCTTGGGTCACAAGGTTATGAACGGTTTGGTTTGTAGCTCTATGGCCATTTTAAGCTAATTAGACCAGGACCTACAGTTTAAAGTGGATTCCAAACCACTCGCAAACATCCATGCCCCAGCCAGGGTTCAAACCTGAAGCCTGTGGTCCAAAGGCCAGAGAGCTAGCCAATTGACCATCAGGTCACCAAATGAAATAGGAGAAAATTTTGCAAATACTTTAATAATAGAATACGAGTTCATTATGAATAAGGAACTCATAACTACTCTCCTCCATTTAAATAAAGACTTTTATTTAGTATTGAAATTTAATAATACAATTTGAAAATTGTTAATTGTATGATATCATCTGAAAACAACATATTTAGTGATCAGCTAGTACCCCTAAAAAAATTTAAAAAAAAACTTGATCCTAATTACTATCCCTTGATTTAAACTTGATCCTAATTATTTTAACAGAATGGAATAATAATAATCTTTTGCTTATTAAAATCTTTTTTAGTTTAATACAAAAATGAAATAAATTCATTGCAACCGTTATCATACCATTTGCAAATAAAAAAAAATTTCTTTCAAAAATATAACAAAAAAGGAGAATTGTAGAATATGATTTGACTTTAAAAAAATCTTGTTTTCTCAATGCTTCTAATATTTTTTATTGTATATTTGACAAGTAACGAAAAAAAATTGCACTTTTATTATTTTAAACCAGTGGTTCGCAAACTATGGTATATTACATATTTTCTACAAGTAAAAGTTAAATCATCTTGCATAATAGACAATTTAACAAAAAACAATACAGAACTTTTGATGTGCACAACTAATTGTAAAACTTCAAAATTATCAATAATTAGTCCTTGATTGGTAGGGCATTTTAAATCTAAATATATTAATTAATTACATAACAAATGCATCCAATCATGTTTTTTCTTATCTGGATATTATTGTATATATATTAAAAAAATAATAAATTGCAAAACCACTAAAACTACTTTAATATTCGATGATGATAAAATAGTAGGTAATACTGAACAATAAATCAATATACATCAAAATATTGATTTAAGACCAAAGTCGTCTCCAATTTTAATACACTTACATTACCGAAATTCTGATTTAAGATATTGATGTTTTGCAACATCAGCAACCTTGAAATACAGAATTTCACAATTGGTGTAACTGCTTCAGAGATGAACAGTACATATGACCTGTGCAAGAAAGCAATTTAACATCAAATAGATGATATACGAAATCAATATAATTGCTTCAAATAATCCTATATTTGTTTAGCTGTGTTTCTAGATAATTATTATCTTGTGAATTTTCATGCAAATTCCTCTTTCCTATTTTCGAACAATATCTAGTTGGAGTTAACTAGATATTGTTCAAAAAGTTATTTTAATTATTATTATTAAGAATTCCCCCATAAAATAAAATAATTCCTTAAAAATTAAAATAATAATATTACCTAAAAATTTCTATGTTGAATTATTCAATCTAAATTCCTCCAATTTTGATTTTTTAAAGTTTTATAAATTCTTCTGAAGAAGGATTATCTATTACACAGAAATAAAAAATTTAAATAAATGAATAAATTAAAATAAAAATTCATACTAGAAAATAATTATTAATCTGTATAAAATTGATATATCACGATATTGGATGGATGATGTATCAAATTTAGAAATTTTAATATCATCCCGCCATAGTTGATAGACAAAACAGAACATTAAAAGTGAGAGAACCACACGGTTATAACATTTTTTTTCCATTCTAAAAAAGATTAGAAAATTTCCATTTTTAAATTACAAGAAATTAAATTTAAAGGAAAAAAAAATTATTTTCAGTTTTTCCCAAACATGTGAAGTTTTCTCAATAACATAAATAAAGGATAAAAATAATTTATGCATTCAAAGGTTAATAAAAATTTTAGAATAACCCCTCATTACTTATTATAAATTGATTCTCTTGACAAATTTAAAAATTACTTAATCAAGAAATTGGCAGCAAAAGCTTTAATCATATCTGTTAAGGGGCAGGGAAAAATAGAAAATGTTATCGAACTAATTAATTAATTCAAAGATTTAAAAGGTGTTAATTGAGATAATGACTAAAAGGAATTACTCGAGACTTACTTTACATGAAGCAACAAACTTATTTTAACCACAAATTTTAAATACAACAAAAATAGATAATTAATCAGATTAATCATATAATTTCATGACATGATTAAACTTTTCATAAAAAAACAAAAAAGTTAAATAGAAATCTGAAAGTTAAGAACTTCCTTGAATCGATCGTTTTTATTAAACATTCAACAAAATAGCATTAAGAATAATTTTAGTGTGTCCTATTGCAGGATGAGATATCAAAAATACAAAATTTGAAAAACACAAATATAAAAAAATTATTTTATTCCCCTTTAAGAATTACATGTGCAATCACATTGAAAACAGAAAGTGATTTTCAATAATAAATACACAGGATACAATGCATTACAATGAAAACATCAATTCTAAATGAAATGGAATTTATACATTACAAAGAGCAAAATGAAATTAATCATAGCAGTAAAACCTACATTTTGGGTATTTTAGAGCACAGCATTCAATGAACTTATCTAAATATATATTACAACATCAATATACTAGTATTTGCTTTCTCAAGCAGATAAGAATAAAATATTCAAGTAATGTAAAAAAAGGAATCCAACTTTCAACCAAAATTCAGCGATGAAAAAGGCAACTGGTTGTTTTCTAATAGATTTTTACAAGTCCATGTTTACTTTATTTTAATAAGAGGAAGACATAAAAATATCAATAATGATTCAAATATTAAAACATCGATATTGCTTGAATTGCATTCACTAAAACGCAGCAATGAAAACTTCTTTACATTCATTCCTTCATTGTAATAATAATCATAGTGATAATGATGTTAATAGAAATCAGTTCCTATAAGCAATAAAAGTTAGAAAGAAAAACAACTGTTTATGTCCTTAAAACAATGCTTGGGGAAATAGTGAAATGCAGTGAACATATGTAACAATGGCTCAAACACATTTAATCTGTTACAGCTAAAGTAGTTGAATGGTATTTTTACATTTGAACTTTCAATACACTTATATATACAATAAAAAAAAAAAATAATAATGTTGGTAAAAATTGGATTTTTGATGATGAATAATAAAATTCAACCTGGACAATAAACATTCTTTAAAAGACATTTTCGTTTCTTTCATTAAGCAAAATGACAGATAATCTAAGAAGAAACAAAAAATATGTTAGAAAATACAAATAGTTGATGTAAACTAAAATCTGCCTTATTGAAAAGGGCTTTTTTTTTTTATTATCCTTTAATTTTATTTTATCATTCAAATATGTCTAACAATTAAGAAATAAAATGATTTCTTTTAAACCTAATAATATTTCTCAAGTAGCATTATAGTTATGCTTTTTTTTTTTTTACAAGTGTTAATAATCATTTGATTATCTTGATCTTTTCTTTTAAATTAAAAAAAAATATTCAATGATTATGCCTATAAAATATTTAGTTAAATATTGTACATAGTTCAGAAAAAAAAATTATGCATTTCATTTAATTAATTAAGAGATACACAGACACAGTTAAAAAAAAAAAAAATGAAATTATTGAATGAAACAATCTTATATAAATAAATATATTTTAACAAATATTTAAACAAATAAAAGTATGACAATGATGTTAGTTGTAAAAATCAAATGCAAAAATTATACATAAAACTATTACAAAATATTTTAAACTGACAAAGAGATACAGTACTTACAATTATGTAGGATTTATTTTATGAATACTCAAATGCTGATTATGATGAGGTTCTAGAGAAGAGAAAAAAAATAATAATTAGCAACAGAACATTTAAAAAATTATGTGAATTTTTATCTGTCAATTTCCAAATAGGAAAAAATCCAAAAAATTTCAGAGGAAAAAGTCTTATTTTAGAAAATGACACTACACTATTACAAAGAAAAATTAAAAACAACAAATTATTATTTTTATTATAAATTTTTTTTTTTTTTTTTTAATTTTCAATTAATCAAAGCAAAAGTTAGATTTCACTTGGTGTGAGGGGCATCATATAGTATATCCTAGAAAGTTTGTTGTTTCTCTATAAAAAAAATAATAGTATATTCTTTTTCTCTATCAGTTATTTTTCATTTTCAGTGGTTATCTCTTTTGAAAGGCATTTCAAATAAATAGTAATAATAATTAAATATTTTTTTAAAATTTCCTGTCAAGAAAACTTTATAATTTGATTCTTGACCCTCTTTTCCAAATAAGTAATTTCACAAAGGTCAAATAATAAAGAGCAGCATTTTTTTGGAAAATATCTTCTATCTATATTTTTTTGAAAGATCTTCAGAAATAATTTTTCAATTAACATACTGCAAGAACAACAAAAGATACATTACCCTTTATTGTCACTACCTGTAGCATCTGGTTTTCTATCTTCCTTTTCAGCTATACAAATAAATATAAGGATACATATTAAAGAATTTAATTTGAAATTTGTTCATAAATAAATGTTCATTTTTCAAAAAGACAAACTAAATTTACAAATATGGGATAAGAAGTATTTAAGTAGGAAGAAATGATTCGGCACGTACAATGGTACTTTCAGATATGAGTTTATTTCAGTGCATAACTGAGCTGCTAAACAAAAAAGCTCCTATCTTAGATAAATTTTTCCCATTGAAATTGATTTATACCTGGAAAAACCTCCATTTTTTTTTTAATATAAGCATTTCTAATGAACAATTATTGCAAACATGCAAATAAATCCAAATACATGCATATATGCAAAAAAGGATCCTTAAAAAATCTTCACTTTCTTTACTGAGTTTACTTTACTTTACTTAATTTACATCTAAAAATTAATAAACACTTATATTTTCATTTGAAATAGCAGGAGGTCAAATCCTCATTAAGTTAATTATATGTCAATGTTTTATTACAAAATTTTAAATTAAAAATAAAAATGGATTAAAATTATGGTTATGAAAATCCCATACAAGAAAAAAAAATCTTGAATTCAAGACAGCTAAATTTTCTAAATATTCATACAAAGATTATCAAATATTTAAGAAAATACATTTTAACCCTTTGCACTTTAGGGCTCCGGAGCGGAGCCATTTAAATTATTTCATTATTAAATTATTTTCCTAAAATCATATTCACATGCAAGTTTGATATACGCATTATTTATATTGTTATTTGCGTTGTCTCCGTAGCGGAGCCCTCGAGTGCAAGGGGTTAATTTATATCCTTCAGTCTATTATATTTTTTTAAAAAGTAAATATATATAAAAAAAGCTTACAAAAACTGCAATTTCTGCAAAATTTTAAAATTTATTTAACTTTGATTTAAATTCCATATAAAAACAAGACTATAAATAATTTATAAGTTTTTATGAAATAAAAAATTAACCTTTGATATCAGTTTCTTTTTTAGTAACATCACCATCTTCATTTTTGTGCTTCTTCTTGGGTCGATGAGAACGCACATCTCTTCGACCGTCACCTTCATCTTCACTATCTGAGAATTCCTCATCACAAGCTATTCTTTTCTCAGATGCACGAATGCTGATTCGCTCATCAGGATTTTCTTTGTCTTCATCTTCACTTTCATGGTCAATAGCATCTTCAGGAATAGCTGCAAAAAATAATTTGGCTTAAAAAAAGTAAAACTTTTTCGACTTTTAAAGTAATTAATGAATTTTAAACAGAATAAATTATTTATTTTATATCAAGTATGATAGTTCATAAAAGATAGACATTTACAACAGCCTACATGTTAAGTAAGTAATTAAATAAATAAAAAATGAAATTTAAATTTTATTCAAACACTACACTACATTTCTATTTATTTTTTTTGTTACATTTAGAACTTCACCAGCTCAATGATATAAAAACTGCTGCTCATAAAGAAATAGCTTATATTTCTACAACATTTTTGCTTATTAGTCAAGGTAGATATAGTCCCCCCCCCTTAAAAAAAAAAAAAAAAAAATTCTATTATTTTATTTCCACCTTTAAATGCAACCCAAGGAAGCCATATGTTTATACACCTTTTGAATAAAGATGTCGAATTTAACAATTTGCTAACCAGTGCATATCCAATAGAGAAAAAATTTTATTAAGTTTCACTTAGAGATTTTTTCCAATTTGAAATCAATAACTTTAAATTCACTCAAATCTCATAACAATATCATGAATGGCATATTTCCAGTAGTAATTTAAAAATAGCTATAAATTTTGCTATTACAAAGATCGTCAATATTTCATGATTCTAGACTGAACAATTTTGTTCAGATGCAATTATAGAAATGTCGATAGTGAAAAACAAAAAATTATTCACAATAGAATTTGTTTTATCATTAAAATGCAAATATGAAATAACAGATAAGAAAAGTTTTGGTTTTATTTAAGTGCAATTAAAGTACTTATATAAGAATATAACAAAAAATTTTGTATAAAATTTTACAATTCTTATATAAGGCTCATTTATGTTTTTTTTTTTTTTTTTTTTTTCCCATTTCTTTTTTCAAATATCAAGTTAAAATACATTAGATAGTGCATTATACTCACGTTGCATCTGCACACCAGGAGCATGTGGCAACATCCTTAAATTCTCAAATAATCTTGTTCTATAAAATAATTAAAAATTTATAATAAATCAATGGAAAATATTTTGCATGCCCAATTTTAAACTTATTAATTAAATTACTTTGAAATGAAAATAATTTTTATACACATATTTCATAAGATGAAATCTCAGCGGGAAAAAAACTTCCACAGTATGCATCAATACAGAAAATCAGCTTCAAAAGTTTTCACAGAATACAATTAGTGAAATGAATGCTTTTACTAAATATATAAGGATAAAATATATAATTTATTTCATAATATACATATCTGCCAATATGCCAATTCTGAAAAGATAAAATTTTTCGGAAGTCTTACTTTCATACATTAAATGTCTACCGATGTACTGATTAAATGTTTACTTTGATGCAACAAATACATGTTGAAATGCATAAATAAATCTAAAATTTCATAATGCCTTCATACATATGATTAAATTATTATAAAAAGCAAAATAAATTTTTAGTCATAATATAAAAATATAATAAAATGATAATTAAAATATAATTAATGTCATTTGTATTATAAATAATTCATAGAAAATTATACTTTTTAGGTCTTTAAATCATCATAGTTTAAAAGTAGCATGAAAATTTAAGCATTGGTTGAATATATAAAACAAAAAAACTGAATTCATGAATTTACCCAAGGAAAACAAAACAATAGTGAAGTAAATTAAAAATAGCTGAACTGATTAAATAAGAAAATTTTTAATCCTGCAACCGAAAAACAAAATTATCCGAACAAAAATGACCAAAACAAGTCAAATGAAAGAAATAATGAAAATGACTGAAATAAATCGAATGAACAAAATTACTTAAAAAAAGCAACATGATTCAAAGGTAAAAAAATATTATTCCTTTGATCCTTTACTATTTAGCTAGTGGTTGGGAAAATCCAATGAATGAAATGATTCTATGTCCAAAATATTGTTCAATTAAACCTCTATGCATTTGCATAGAGCTTTGACTGAATGCTGATGAACAAAATGATTCAAAGAAACTGAAAATACTATTTGTCAGTCCATTTCTATATTTACTGTTTAACTATTGGTTGAAAATATTTAATGAACAAAATAATCCAAAATATTAAAGAAATGTCTATATTAAATATAAATATACCAATTCTTTCGCACATATCAAACACATCCAATCAACAAACATTCTTTTGTTTCAGATTCTTAATTTTATCTTCTAGATAAGCCCTTCTAAAAATTCCATTTGTTCACAACCCACACATCTCGAACTGCTTCTATTACTAATGGAGCAATATGAGAATTCCTGATGTTGAAAGTATTTCTCTGTCTTTGTTCTAGCCAATACGAATATCGGCTTAATTTTTCAGACTAAGGAGGAAAGGAAACCTTTAAGAATTTTGCAGAAAAAGGGAATATAATTTTACCAGGTATATGTTCAAGTTTGCAGAGTGCCCTAAATTCATACAGTGTACAAGCAAACCATACTAGTTGGCAGTTATCAGTGTATTAATTAAATGCAGTCAATATATTTATTTATTAGATGTTGAAATTATAATATGCTAATTTAAACTTTAATTAATATTAAATTCATATAAAACTTGTTACTTACCTTATCTTTTCTAGATATTCAGGTGTATTCTGATTAGCCATATTAGATGGGCTAATATGAAGTTTAAAATCAGGACCAAAGTATTCAAAATAATCATTGTAGGGCAATTCTGGTAGAACAAAAAAAATTAGATAAAAGTGAAAGAGAATTTTATTGATAAAATATTTTTAAAAGAAAATATTTAATTTTTGGCTTTGACTTGAATGTTTATTTTTAATAAAATCTAAATAATGCAATAAATATTAAAAAAATTAAGACCAAAAATGAAATATTAATTTTTTTTAAAAATAAAAACTAATGTTTAAACATTTCATTTGACAGCATTTTTCAGTATTATTATGCTACTATAAACCCTTACTCTTAATAAATATTATCAAATTTTTAATTAAAAATTTCAATTAGTCAAATTCAATCAAAATTTCAAAAAAGCAAAAATTAAAAGCAATTGATAAAATCTATGGAAATATAAAAACATACAATATTATACATGTAATATGTTTGTAGAAAATGCTTTATTTTTCTTATTTAACATAGTTCACAATTAATGTTATATATATCAAAAATTGAATACTAGCATACTTTTTTTTCAATGATTTCAATTTATGAAGCATTAAATTTAAAAATATTTTATAATTAATTTCAGAATTTTTTTTATCATTTAAAAATAGCTTTGATACTATACAATTAATTTTAAAGAACTGCTACAGTATTAAATAAAATAAATTTGCATTACAAACTTCTATTAAAATGTTTTATTTGGTGGGATTAGTTAAGTAAACACTAACTTAAAATTAAGAAACTTTACATACCATTTGCAACTTCACAATTCAGTGCAACTGAGGTTTCATGGGTCCAACACCTAGCTACATTTCTGATGGTGTATCCTCCTCCACCTAATAGCAGGAGAGGTAGATTATATTTCTTCACAAACTCCACACATTTACCATGTCCTTTTAAAGTTAAATTGAAGCATCCAAGACGATCTCCTGACAAAGAATCAGCCCCACATTGAAGAACAATGGCGCTTGGTTGGTACATTTCCATGACTTTTGAAATCAACTATGAAAAAATAATTTAAATTGATTTAGGTCCTACAATAATGCTTATACAATAAAATGCAGAATTCATTTTATACAATTCTAAATCTATACATAAAAAATGAGAGGTTCTACAAACAAAAACTGTGATTTTAAAATGAAAACCTATATCTTTATACATTTCACTGAAATGCAACAACAAATACCATTTCCTTAGACAAAGGCTGTTTTATTTAAAGAATACCTGGGGTGGTTAAAGTTTCCCTGCAGCTCCTGTTACTTAATTATTGATTAAAATATTTATATTAAAAGGAGTTTAACATAAGAGATTTTACAATTTTTAGAAAGGTTAAAACTATTGAGATAATTAATATGGGCCATAGCTCATAAAAGTAGATAATATTAGATATTTAGAATAATTGATTGAGATAATTAAATTTAAATCCTTAAAAACATGGCAATAAAAGCTTAACTTTTTAATAACTATAAAACAAATGCACAAGTTTATGGAGAAAAAATTAATTATTATCAGAAATTAGCGCCATTCTTATCTCTTAACATAAGAGCCAAACTGATGATTTTTTTTTTATCTAAATAGAATATTTGATTATCTTTTTGCTATTTATTTAAACCAATAGAAAAAAATGTATTACTTATATTTTAAAATCAGTAGAATTTCTTATTTTGCTCATTAGGATAAAAAAAAAAAAAAAAAAAAAAAAAAAAATCCTATAATTAAAGTATATTTAAAATAAGGAAAATCTACTGAAAAAAATTTGAATGAATTATAACGTATATATTAACATGTAAACAAGAAATCTTACAGGTTGGAAAATTCCTTGCTCATATGATTCATCATCAATTCCATCACGAAGAGGGAAATTCACAGCATAATATTTGCCCTTTCCAGCCCCAATATCCTAAAATAAAAGCACATTTTTTTAAAATTTATAACATTTTAAATATTACTTTCGATTTATTTTAAAATAACAGAATGAAATGATATTAAACTAATTGTACCCTCAGATCTCCAGTTCCAGGAAAATATTCACCATATTTGTGAAATGATGCAGTCATTACTCTGTCGGTAGTATAAAAAGCTTCTTCTACACCATCACCATGATGAATATCAATATCAATATATAATACTCTTTGATGATATCTGTAAAAAAATAAATACACATTACCAATTTACTAGAATCATATTCCTACTGAAATATTTACATCAAAAGATTATTTAAAAATTTTAAACTCAACAGATGCTATAATTTTAAAGGAAATCAATCAAGTAGGCAATATTTTATGATGCATTGAGTTACAAAAATAACTGATGTTTTTGTTTTTAATAATTCTTCTGATGCAAGATTTCTAATTATTATGCCATATTAAAGAAAACTAAAATAAAGTAATACATACATATATTACAAAGTAATACATACCTATTAAAATGCAACTTGCCCATTAAATTCTGTCTCTTTAAGTTAAGACCTTACAGGTACAGCACTTTTTGACAACAAAGGAAAAATACAATATCTCTGACAATGACACATTTCTTTGAACACATTATTGAACAAGATAGAATGTTACTTTCTCAATTATTTAAAAAATTGCAATAATTTCTGACTTTTCACAAAAATTGGCAGCATTTTTATCACAATTTATGGAAGTTCTTTAATCATACAAAATTTAGTTTTTTTAATTTCTATAGAAATATTACTTTTTATCATTGTTCATGGTTAATTAAATTATTATTTTCCATAATAACTTTGGTGAATATGTAGCAAATGACTCTTTGTTAATCCTACTCTGAGGATAAACAAATTGTATTTCAAACATGTGATTTTGATAACACATAAAGTTACCAGTACCAGAATACTAAACTGGAATCTCCATAATCAGTATTTATAATATTTATAATGCACTGAATCAATTTTAAGAAGGCATTTATTTACTTCCAACAAGTTGGACTAAGTTTCTTGATAAAACTAATTCAAATAATTTTTTAAATAGCTATTTCAAAGAAATTACTTTAAGCAATAAGTAACAATTGTTTCCTATTATACTGATTGCTCAAATTGCTGCCTATGAAGATTTCAAAATAGGAAAGAAGAAATGCGCAATTCATTTATTTTACTTTTTTGTAATAACTCGCTTTAAAATATATATATATTAAATTGAGTTATTAAAACTTCGAGAAGACATATATATATTTCTCGAAGTTTTTGTGTATAGGTCACTTATGCACACCCGCAAATTACATCAAAATTGACAGGGATATTTTTAATAGAAAGCCTAGTTAAATGTTTTTAATTGGATCAATATTTGTTAAGAAATTACCCAATTAAGTTTTATGCCAATTTGATGAATTTTTCATGGTTGAAGCTATGTGTTATGCTATTGTACAATTCATAAACAGGTTGATGTAAAATAAATAAAACATACTTATAATTAAACTGCAACCTCCTAAAATTTTGTTTAACAAATAAAAAAAGAAAAAAAATGCATCACCATATTATTAATAAAAATGGCCAGGTTTAATCATGCACTCCTGTACATCCGAGAAGTTATCCATGTAGCAATCCAAAGTATATTGCCAATTCTTTTAGGTTACAATTGTTTAATTCAAAAAATTCTGAATTGGATTTTTAAAATTTGATAGAAATCGGGACGAGTTTAGGAAGGGAGGAGCTTTTCTCAGAGTTGAGAGAAAGTGTCTTCATTCCCAGGATATCCTTAATAACATCCAACACACAGTTCAAATTCAAAAGGCTACAATTACTGGATTTGCTTTTGCTATGTCCATAAACAAAGTAAAGGCCAATGATTGTAGATCAGATTGCTTTAGCATGTGGCAATGCCTAGAGTTGGGAAATATTTATATGTGCTAGTAAACAATGGAAAAACAAAGAATGTTGTTTATTATCAAGTTCTAATTGTTAAATAAATACAACTAACACAATAATTATGTAATTTTTGCTAATTAAAATGATGTTAATAAAATAAAACATAAAATTATTGCATATCATAATTTTTATATATTAAAAGTAAAACACTTATTAATTCCTCATTCACATTAAAAAAAAATATTTTACCGACATCCATGGAAAGAAATGTAAAAAGATGCTTATTTCTTTGATGCAAAACTTACCAAATTATCTCTTTGATATAAAAGACTTAATAAGTTCCTTTCCCCATAAAGCTGGGTAAAAATGCTAGTTTTAAATTATCATTAAAAATAATTCAATTTTAAACTATAAGAACTTACTTTAAAAGTTCCAAAATAGCCAATACAATGTCGTTAACATAGCAAAAACCAGATGCTTCAGATTTTTTAGCATGATGAAGTCCACCAGCCCAGTTAACAGCAATATCAGCTGCTTGTTTATTCAGTTTAACAGCACCAGCTATATAAATAATACATTAATATAAGCATATTATCGATATGTTAACACATTCTGAAATCTATACATTTTTTCAGGACTGAACAGCCTGAATTTAAATTAATTTAAAACATTACCTATAATTATTTACAAATCTTTTCCCCATATAATCTGTTTTAAATATGCTTATTTACTGATGTTTGAATATTCATAAATGGCTGACATATTTTTCTCAAATTTCTGTTCAAAACAATAAGTTTCACAACTAAAATATATTTATATTTTTCATTTGACAGGGAGCTTTTAAACATATATTTTTGCTATACAAAGTCAAGTATTCTCGCACATTAAAATTGTTGTGAAGAATAGTCCAAAATACAAAGCATAAAATCAGAAAAACAATTATACTTTAATCAGCTATCTGAAGCTTCTATTTTCTTTTGGTCTATTCTGCAGAAATGAACTGAAAGTAGGCTTGATTAATATGATTCTGATATCACAAAACCAGAAGCAACTTTTTCATCATTAAAAAATATATGTCCTCTTTGGCATTTTTTTTTTCCACCAATGAGCAGTCTCATCATTAAAAAACTGGTAGGTTGAATATCCACCTTCTTTATGAGCTGATGCACCTTCACCTTCTATTTTTAGATTTTGTAGTGATAAGTGTTTTCTGATATCAAACCACCCTTTGTTGGGTACAAAACCTGGATTAGTAGCAGTTTCTCCATTTTCCTTTAAATAGTCATAAATTTTTCATGCTATTAAAGCATTGTTTTATACAGGAGTTACCTGCCTAATAATACCAAATACTACATTTAATACTTTTTAAAAGTTAAAATATATGTACATAATTTAAAATCTGTCGAAATCAATCCCTTAATCATAACACGCACACAAACAAAAAAAGTATTTTTAATAATGTTGTTTTTTAATTAAATGAGAAACAACATTTTAACCTACACAGTATTTTAAATAAGTTAGTTATAATAAAATGAAAAGCATTTACTTTACAATATTTTCTGAACTAAAAAATCCATGACAATTATATTTGCACACATTTCTCATTATAATTTGATTTATATATATATATATTAAATCAATACAAAAGGACAAATAAAAAAATCTTACCAACAGATCCACCTGTTGATAACTGGCAGAATTCATACAAGCCATCAAAAACTGGACAATCTTCGCCAACATTAACTAAAATAATTAAACAAAAGTAAGGAAAATAAAATAACCAGAGAATATTTTAAAGTAAGCTTAATTAAATTAAGTATGAAATTTAATTTAAAAAGTAATTCATCACATTACATAAAATATATTTTTAAGTTGATAATTTTTTTCTTTAATTGGGTTATTAAAAATTTTTTTTTTAATTATTTAAATTACATTGTGTACAATATTCGAAAGAGGCTACTGCATATATATAAATAATGAAATACCAATAAATTTTAACAAAGGAAGATATTCCTAAATCATCAATGAGCTATCAGCTATTGTTGAAAGAAAACAATTTCAAATAAAACCAACAAGGAAAATATCAAAGGGTGAAACTTTACATTCAGAAGATAGAACTAAAATTAGGCCTAACTAGACAAATGTATACCAGAAATACATAGAACAAAAGTAATATTTTATGATAATTTTGAATTTGGATGACTGCCTAAAATATGTACAATTTTATAGCTGAATCCTGATGCTGAAAAATATTGAAAATTTTATGTTTCAAATTTGAAGCCTAAATTCTCAACAACTTTAGACATACAATATTCTGAATAATGCTGAGTAAACAAAAAGAACTTACATCTTTGCATTTGCTTATTGTATTCGCCCACGTTGTCGGGTCTTATACTACGAAGAAATCTAACATAATCATCACTGTGATATCTGGTCATTTCATCTTGAGTAGCTTTGTGAGGTCGCTAAAAATTAAAATCAAATAAATAATTGTCAACTAAATTTACAATATATGGCATAAAATTCAATTATTTTTCAAGTTAACAAAAGCTGATTATTTTAATTGTTTAATAACTGTTTCTTCACAATACTGTATCTTTTTAACATTCAGAAAATTAAAATCTCTATTTTATGCATGCAAAAATTAATTTTAAAAATTTAAATTTAAAAAAAAAAATACTTCGAATCTGTTTGCTGTAGGGTTTGTGAGTGTGCGTGCATGCACTTCTTTACAATAGTTCATGAAAAAAAATGTATAAATGGCATTATTGCAGAATATAAATGACATTACATTATTATGTTACATAAATTTTAATGAATGATAGTTAATAGTCAAAAACTAAAAATATAAATAGTAATATCTTGTGTGCTTCAAAGTTATGTTTTAATGCTGTACTTTCTCAATGCAAAATGGTAATGTTCAAAATGCAAAATTTGTGCAATTGGATTTACATCTAGTTAGAATGTGGCTTTTACTGATATAGACAAGGGTAGCTCAATGAGGAAGCATTATTTGATGAACAAGAAATTTATCTTTCCAATATAATTTAGATGACTTTATGCATGTACATATTATTGGAAAGATTGAAAATATACAAAAGACATTGTTAGAGAGTTTGGCATCTCCTATAGCTTTAGAAAGCATTTAAAACACTTAGAATGAGTAACAAGCCTCACGGAGGAGATTTTGTTAGAAATGCGATGCCTGCAGAAGACAGCATATTATCAAGAGATTGATGCACCATACCAGGAGGTTATTATTGCTACAGCTAAGCAAAACTCTTGAAAAATTATGATCAAACTTTGGAAGAAGACAGATAATATATCTAGAGACTTGTTGTTTAAGTTTCATTGTCCAAACTTCACCATAAAGTCAGTTTGCAATGGTGCTGTGATCATCACAATTGGACCAAATAGGACTGTGGACTTGCATATCATTTTTAGATTGCCAGATCTGATTTTAGATAACACTTGATCTGGTATGAGAGTGACTGTTTATCAGCCAGAAAATATCTAGGAACGAGACAAATACTTTATATGCAGTATCATGATATGTATTGCATCATCATAATCAAAGGCTGCACTTCAAGTGCCTTCAACTAGAACTATGATTAACCAATGATACATTGATGAAGTTCTCTGCCTCATCTTCACCTTTTCTGATGACAAATTTATTTTTTCCCATGATAAAATTTATAGATAACAAGCACCATTTCATCGAACAGTCGTTGTTCAGGGTTGTATAAACAGTGGAGATATTTAACGCCTTGTATGGCCAACATGTTCTCTAGATTTAAATCCTATTGAAAATTTTGGGGAGGCATCATGCTAGTCAATAATATCTTCTAAGAAATGAGAACATCCTTATCTGTGCACTGACAGAGTGGGATAAATTGACTCAATAGCTGCCAAATCAATTTGCGCAAAGTAAATCAAGATTTGTGAAACATTTAATCAGGCTCTGTGACGAGCATATCTCATGCTAATGGCTTTTTCAAACACTGCATCAAATAAATCCTTTTTTTCCTTAATAAATCTTCAAAACCTTCTTTATTTTAGAGCACAGAAATTATCTTTAGTAACAATGTGACTACATTATTTTATCCCATTTGCCTTTTCCCCTTCTAATTTCATTCTATAATGCCATTTGTGATCTGCCTTTAGTAGTTATCCATCAGTATATATGCTGCTAAACAAATTGATGCATAAATTTAATTATAACTTATTCTTAGTTTACTGTTGAGATAATCTGACATACCAATTAAAACTGTTCATATATGCTATGCAGCTATTTAACAATAATCCATCAAAGGTTTTTTGAAACTACAATCAAAAATTAAATAAACAAAACCGTTTTCAGTAGCATTTGGATGATTCACAATATAACTTGATAGTGAAAACTGTTAATGTGAATTTTGACAACCTATTCAATGCTAATTGTTGCAACATTTAGCAGTTGAGAAGATATTTTATAATACAGTATTATTTTAAGTGCTTTTGTAATAAATTTTTTTAACCTTAATTTTTTTTTTTTTTAAATAATTTTCACATAATCCTAATTGATGAATATCATAAAACTATATTAATGAGCCAGATACAAAAATCAATTTTATAATCACCTCAGGTTGCAAAATTTTTTATTCTGATAAAGCCAAAGAACATAAAAGCTTTACTTTTTGTCAATTATTTTCAACAGAAAAACAAACATCAATAATAATAATGATAATAATAAAAAAAAAAAAAATAATAAAAAATGATAATAATAATAATAAAAAAAAAAAAAATTAAAAATGTTAAGTTATATAAAAAAAAAAACTCAATGCAATTTTTTTTTTTATATATGTTAATAGATGTTTTATATATGTTAAATTAAATTTAATTATTTCTCAATATATCTAGAATAGAAAGCTATACAGTATTAATTTCCCTTTATGGTCACAAATTTTCTTTAATTTTATAAAGCAACAGTAATTCATGTCCACTCATGCTTCTTTACTCCAAACCTCTCCCTAAATATTTAAGAAAAAAAAAAAAAAAATTTCATCATTAATTTGAGGTATAGCTAAAATTTTCCAGACTTTTATTAATGAGCTAAAAATCATACAATATGACCTCGAAAATCCAGACTTCAAAACTGGACGACATTGATAAAAATCTTTTGGAATAATGAAAAATCCCTTTCGCTGGACAATATCTTCAAAATATAGACACTGTCCTTAAAAGTTTGGGGGAAAGTAAAGATCTTCAATCAACTCTCCTCCCATGTTTTTATGAACTTCACCAAATCCATCCCCTCCTGGCTAATGTTCCTCAAATGGTTTTATAATTCCAACATTTCTTTCGGTTTCCTCTGGAATTTCTCATTTTGAAATTCAATTTTTCTAAAAAAAATACATATATGTATATAAAATATTCGTACACTTTTCCTGACCGTTGCCAAATTTTACGACTTTTCCCAGTTGAGTAGTCAACTGGACAAGTTCATAATTTAGGTAAAGAAATATTTTTATTTTATATATATTATAAAAAGAGAGATTACTTACATAGATTTCCATCTTTCTATAGAGACCATAATTTAAAATCAAATTATGAGTCATGCGTATACGATGGGGCTTCATTGGATGACCTTGCCCATAATAATAGTTCCCAATATCACCTGTAATAATAATAAATACTGAAGAACTCTTTTAAATAAATGATAAAATATGGAAACAGGAAATTCAATCTAGATTACAACTTCTGGGTTCCCATGGAATTAAAAAATTTATTATTACTAATTTGTTTTCAGAAATATCACAAATTTTTTTAAAATACAATGTTTCAAAACAGAAGTATTGTAAATTTTAAATTAACAAAACAACTATAAAACATTAATTTACACCATATTATCAAGCATTTATTAACTAAATATTAAGTAAAGAAAAATATGAAACCGAGTGTAGCCATTTTTCCCATTTTAAATTCAAATAAAAAATATCACTATTTAAGGTAAGAAATAAATGTTTTTTTATTGAAATTTCCAATTTTTTTTTTCCAACAAATACTTATTAATTATACAAATCCTCATGCAATTAGATAGAAAATAAAAGTAACTCAAATATTTACAATTGAATTCTTTCAAAAATATCACTGTATGAATCGAAATGAAACAAGAATTTAATTAATTAATAATAATAATAATAAATTTTAAGAGTACAATTTTTATTAATTCACATTAATTTATCTCAAAAACAATTAATTTCTCTTTAAAAAAAATTAAAAACAGTGTGATTTATTAGTTGGCCTTTAAAAACAAATCAAAAATAGTAATGTCTAGCATAACATTGTGACATTTTTTTTAATTAACTTATTGAATAGTTAAAACTGCCTACATACTTTCAACAGAAAATTTTTTGGTTTTTCACTAACACAAACATGAGATAATTGAACAAAGCAGTGATGGCCTTCAGCAAAGTGATAAGTTAGATTTTTTTTTTTTAAATAATTTAACCGGCTTATAAAAATAATAAAATGTTTTTTTTTATTTACAAAACATTTAATTTTACATATGGTAAACAAAAATTATTAAATATGTTTAAAACATTACAAGTATATGCATTTTTCAATTCCTTCTATTAGCTCACACTCTCCCTAAATATATCTTGTTCAAATTTTCAATCGTTAATAAAATACTTTTTATTCATCCACTCAAGTTCAAATACATTTTTTTGAACTTGTAGTGGATGACACTTGATGTTAATACAGTTTTTTCAAATATTAATTCTGTAATTAAATTTAATTAATTTTAGGTTTTTTTTTAGATTTAAGATGCATATATCTACCAATAGATGGCATCAGATAATCTTAAAAAATGAATGAAAATTATATATAAAGGACTTTCGGCAATATAGTGAAAAAAAAGTAGGAATTGCCTTAAATTTTTTTTTTTTTTATATTACTTGTTTTTTTACTGTTATAGTTCAAAATCTACATTTCCAATCATTCAATAGTACAATATACATGAAGGTGGTATATGGAGCAATGAATGGTAGAGAATGCTCCTATAAAGGAAGCCAATCCTCAAAGCCTTGTTTTGGCACTAAATTATTTATTGCAAGGAGGTGAGATAAAATAGTTCAATATGGTCTATCATTCAGAGGCTTGTTTTTATATAATGACCTGTATAATAAATCAAGTCTTGCACAACGTACAGTCAAGTGATTGGTCACCCATTACTCACTCTTTTATGATTGTATGAAGTGCTTCTTTACTTTTCTTTTTTTGCTAATAAATTTTTTCATCTTTCTCTGCAATTGTATACAACTACCATCATCAAAGTAAAAGTAATATTTCTCTTGAGTACTTTATTAAAAATCTATGTATTACTTATTTAATTATATATAATCAATTTTAGTTAAATCTTAGTTCTAATAATTGCTATTTACAATCTTTTCTTCATCCGTTACTGAAAGGTAATTATTTCCAAAATCATTTAACTCTTAATCTCCTATACATTATGAAAGCTATATATTTACGTATTTAATTAATAAAATGCATCCTGTTTTTAATTGTTTTACTATTCTTTTTTGTGGGTCTGGTGAAGGTAACAACAATGATTAAATTTATTTAAGAAGCGAATTTGATTCCCAGCTAAGATAACATTCTTTATTATTCCTTTTCTGCAGTAATGAGGTTGCCACTTATTTAAATTCATATTTTTGTGGTTCTTCACCTCAGGGCTGGATGCTTCAGTGACAATCACTTTATTTACCCTACGCTCTTTTCAAAAAATGTTTCAATTAGAAAAAGAAGGAACCAAAAAATATTTGCTTATCTGACTTCAGTAAAAATATTTTCAAATAGATGTTTTGCTATTACCATGATATAAATCTCTGCTCTAAACATCTTTTCATTCAAAGTTATTGGTATCCATCTTTTTGAGCAATCTAAGTACACCAGGATTACTTGACTTAGTACATTTTCCATCATTAAAACTAAAAAAAACAAAAACAGCAACAACTTTGGCGAGAGGAATTTTTCAAAAGACCTTGATGCTATTTGCATAAGATGTTTGAGCATATCCTATATATTCTACGCTGAATAGTTTGTTGCACAATCAGTAATCTTCCTCCCAAGTTTTGCCTTGTTTACTTATTGGTTGGTTATTAATTTTATTTTGAAGCCACCATTTAAAAATTTTTGCTTATCTTGTCATTTTGAAAACAAACATGGAAAGATATACCAAGGAGAAGTACGATTTCCAGAACTCAGTTGTGGGACTCATTCAATTCAGGATTACAGTTGAATTGTACAAGGTACTACTAAGTTAGGTGACATCTACAGGGTTTAGCACGGTGTCAAAACAAAGAAACAGAAATTTCCATGGAAGTTGATTGCACATGTTACAATGAGGGTCGCAAATAAGTAAGCTCCCTCCCAAAAACAGGTTTCGTTAGCTCTCTCTTTTCTGGTCTTCCAAACAAAACAGCAGCAAATGCTCTTTTGTTTATCAGAAAACACAAGCCAAACAATAATATACATTTCTTGGATTGCATGGCTATTACACAAAACACTTTCTACACTGATATGGCATTTAAACATTCCTTTAAACCAATCTGAAGAAATGACGACAGCTCACTGACATCATTCCTTCAACAGAAAGACAACCTAATGATTAGCTCATTTGCATTTGTCTCAACCTGGAATTCGAACCAAAAATTTTTACTCAAATTATGATCTATATTAAAAACAACACTAAAAATTTTAGGACGAATTATTGAATTTTATAACCTTCTAGAATTTTCAGAAACTTTAGAAGATATACGAGATCTACATATTATTTCATCACACATGATGCAATAATTGTCTACAACCATTTCAACTCCGATAATACTGTGAACATTTTTACTTTCATATTTTTTGCATTGAAGTAATTTTTCATTTTAAATAATATTTACATTTAGAAACAGTACCTCTTTTATCACTGCAAAAAGGGATAATGATTAACTGTTAAAAAAAAAAATTGTCTAAATCATTGTGATTATTAAATTAACTTTCAATGCATTTGTCAAAAATACCTTGAAATAAATAAGCATGAAAAGAATCGAATAAGAGAACATAATTTTCATCTATACAGAAAAAAACTGGAAAAAGGATTGGAATCATAAACAATGTTCTCTGCGAGTTAAACATTGGAAGAATTTAATTTTGTTTGTAAAGAGTCCTTATTTGACAAGATACTTTAAACAAATAAAAAAATGGCAAATTGCAATATTTTTTATTTTCATCTATCATCAGGTAATCAAAATCAAGATGTTAAGTTTAATTTGTAAAAAAAATTCAGTGTTGTGGTAAAAAGTTTGTGTTCTGATAAAATAATCAGCCAAGTTCCCATTTACTAAAAAGCTTCAAGACCTGTAACTAACCACTACTTCCACCCACTCAACTTCTGTATAATCTATTTAAGCAGGAAAAATTGAAAGCGTAAACTTATTTCATTATTTTCAATACTAAAAAACAAAGATAAAAATTTTCTACAATTTTAAATTCTGCATCTTAAAATTAAATAAATTTTTTAATTTTGTATGATTAAATTGGTTATAAAAATTAATTTTGATTTGTATATGCAACACAGTTTCTGAAATAGTATTGATTTGTCTTAAAAACTGTGTCTATATAAATTCAGAGATGAAAATTGCAAAGCATTTATTTATTCTGACAGATAATTTTATTTTGTGAAATGTTTTTATTAACTATTATAAGAGAACAAAATTTTTTTCGTAAACACACAATTATAATTACACTATGAATATTTTCGGTTTGTATTTAAAATACTGTAGTAAAAATCATAAGCAGTTAAAATGATAAAAAAAAAAAAATTTACCTTCAAAATAAAACGATTATTATAAATTTAAACCTAAAAGACATGGCCGCCAAAATATAGAAATCTTTTTGACAATCTTTGAACCACATACCAATATCATGGTGACAATTTGATAAGCAATTAAAATTTAAATAATGACACTATAATTAAGAAAATCTTTAAATCCGATTTACATGTTTTAATTAATTAATAAAAAATTCATCTTTTAATATATGCAGGTAAATCAAATAGCAGAAAAGCATCAAACACGAAGTAAAATGTCAACACATCTTACCATCGTAATAATAACAAACTCGTTTTTTCGAATGCTGTGCAGTCATCATGGAAGGATTTTTAATAAATAATCTTCAATAATATTTTTATACACCAATCTATTTATCTAAGCAACAGCCGCTATAACACTTCGAAAAAAAAATGTATATATAAAAGACATGAATCGTTGCCATTCCAACAAAACTAAATTATAACATTCAGCAATCGAAACAAAAACTATTATGTTACAAAATTATGTTGAAAAAAAATATTCTTTTTCAAAGTTTACACAAACAATTCTTCAAATAAAGGGAATAAAATAAATCTCAAAGAATTTAAAAAGGTTTTCGATAATTTGAATATTTTTTAACAAAAAATTTAAATTATTTAAGATAAATCATAAACATTAAATAAGATGAAGCAATTATATTTAAAAATTTATATTAAATGTCAGTACCAAATGATTTGATTACTATTAGTTAGTTTTATAATTTGTAAACTAGCAGAAAATAGTAAAGTGAGCAAAGTCATAATAAGAAGATTGCCGTGAAAGAAACCTACTAGGTTCCGTTTTAATCAAGATTCTCTATAAGTTTATTTTCTTCCTTTTCTCTGAGGACAACTACCTCAGTCGCTAACTTAAATATATACAACACAGAGTGGCATTTCCGCATCGTTTGTTGGATATTGTATGAAAATGAATACAAAAATTTTTGAGCAATATTCAAAAATACACAGTTGTTATTATAATCATCTATCATAAGGTAATGATGAGCATTTCTTGATTAACCCTAAACTCATATAGCTAATAGTAAATAGGTTTACCTTTCAGGGACAATTGTCAATGTAAATACATAATACACCCATGTTTAATTATATTATGCATAACAAATTGCTATTTATTTTATAATAAATTTTGATTAGAGTGTCTGTGTATATACTGATTGATTTGCCTTAGTAAATTTATAAATGGACTACGAAATATTTGTTTATTTTGATTTGTATACAAAATAAATTGCTTGGAACGTCTCGATATGTGACATTATTCATACCGAGATGTTATTGATAAACTTTCTTGCGCGTTTTTAGTAGAAATTATTTTAACTATTAAAAGTTTTGTAAATTTCAATTTTGTAAATTCAATTTAATTTTAATTTAAAATAAAGATTACTCATTTTTATATTTCTATGCGATTTTAAATGTTTCATGATTTAAACTACATATGGTTGAATCTTCGCTTGCATTTAAGCTTTTATTTATGGGCTATAAATATAAAAAAAAAAAAAAAAAAAATTATATGCCTTATTTTGAATAAATAATGGAGACATCTAAAGATTATATTAATCAGAAATAAATTATGTTTCATAATAAGTCTAAGTTTGATACTTACTCCACTTTAATATTTTTTTAAAAATTTTTTACTTTAATAATTGTTTATTTAATCATACTCAGTTTTCAAAATGAAATTAATAATTTTATGTGAAAAAATAAAAATTTAATTCCAATTTGTTTTTATATTTCTATGCAAAAAATAGTAAAAAGTTTGCAAATACTAAGTTTATGTTTATGTACAATATATATATATAATATGTGTGTATTTACATAGACACACATAGAAAGTCTACATTTACATTAAGGCTACAATATTTGAATATATCATTAAGTAGTAAAACAAAAATTATTGGGAAATATATCCTGTTAGCATTTAAAATGTTATATTATATTGTACATATTATTGTTTCATATATTTTTCTTGTAAATAATTTCAAAATGTTTTATATATATTTTTGGTTTCCACATTGGAGATAAGATGTCACTTATGATTTCAGGAAGGAAATTGTTGCTTCCACTGCTTTGCTTAACGTCATGACTTCCTTGTCAAAATTTTTATTCTTGCTTTCTATGTATTGTAAACATTTACTTTTTTTAAATTATTCATAATGTAGAACTATATTAATATTTTTTATTGAGTTGTTATTCCTTTCATAAGTCTATATTTTATATGTTGAATATCCATTAACATTTTGGTGTAATAAAATAAAGCACATCACATTATGAAGATTGTTTAATTTTATGTATTATAGTTTTATAAAATTAAAACATGGTTTATTAGGTTATTTTACTTGACCCTTTGTATTTTTAGAGCATAGGTTGTCAATTCCTATCATGTGGATGAGTCATTATTTTCCTGATGAGATGTTAGTTTTTAGTATATTTATTATTCCCAGAAGAGTCTTGGTTTTATTTGATCCTTCTGATGAATACAGTTAAATGTCTTTGAGTTTTTGTAAGTAATATTTTATAAAATCTTTACAATTATACAAAATACTGCATTATTTAAAAAAAATTATGTGTTTGCTGTTAGTGTTAAATTAAAAAATATGTTTATCTTAAAAGTTTTGTGTATATGTATCTATATTCTTTATAATTTTAAAAACCATTACTCTAAATATAACTAAAAACTATAATGCAATTTTTTTAAACCAAAAACACAAAAAAGAAAATTCTTAATTATTTCTACAGTTTTATTTTAATTATATAATTTTGCTTCTAAATTATTAATTCATACATCTACTTTCCTCCATAATTTTTATGTTATATAAATTTTAAAAACTTACCAGAATGAAGAAAGCGATATCTTAGTTTTATATGCTTTCTCATTCACTTCTGTTATTAATACATGTTTAACATCTTTATTTATTGTTTAATTTTCTTTTCCTAAAAATGTTCCTTGTTATAATTTAAAGAATTTAATTAATATCTGATAAAATATTAGTTGAGTTTTATATTCATTTTAATGTACAATTAGCATAGATATACAATATTAGCAATTGTGATAAATTTTATAGCCTTTTGATTGTTTTTAAAGTATATTATGTTGATGAAGCTAGGTTACAAGAGTGCTTAGTAAATATATGTGCAATCATCAATTAAGTAATTATTTTTAAAAAAAAATTTAATGGATTAATGAAGTTACATTTTAATACTTATTTTCAAGTATATAAACAAAATGTTTTATTTGTTTCTGTAGTAGAAGGAATGAAAAAGTTCATACTTATGATTGGTTTTAAATTATAAAATGCATATATGAATGTTTAATATCATTTTATTGTATTATTTAAGATTAAGAATTTTTAGTAATATGTTGATCGTTATATTTATAAGAGTTTAACTTGTAAAATATTTTTATACAAGCTGAAATAATTTTAAATAAAAAAATTTCTGTTTTTAATTCCTTGGAATAAAAAGATTTAATAAAATTAAATGATTGCTGCCTTTTTTCCCGCTGGATATCCCTATTTAAAACAAGATTATTTCTAAAAATGTTCTTTCAACAATACTTCTATAAACATATTACAAATAATATACTCACATTATTTTTTAAACTAATATAGATCTAATTTGAAACATGCTAATTTAAATTTAGATGTGCTTAATTTTTATTTTGAATCTTAAATTTTTAGCAGCTTTACAAATACATATATATCTGTCAAAATGCACAATTAAACTATTCAATATTTTCAATAAAATGAATCTTGTCTTATCCTTTTTTCATGTTTCTTTACTAATTTATTCAATCAGCATTTAAAATTTGCTTAAACAAATCATTAACTTACAAAAATATTTGCATGTGTCTTCAGATTTTTAGAAAACTAAAGATATGGGAATTTAAAAAGGTACTAATAATATAAAGTATTAATAAATTGAGTTATTGCTTGTTCCTTAATTGTTAATATTCAGAAGAAATTTATTTAAATCAAAATATTTTGGTAAATTTGCTAATATTTTCTGTTGAAAACAGAAAATTCTATTTACTGACCATATCCATGATAAAATAAAGAATTACAGAAAAAACAGTTTAAAATTGCAAACTTTTTAAAATTTAGTTATGTGCCGTTTCTATTTTGGAACTAGTCTAACAGTTGATTGAAAGTGTTACATATTTGTATTATATAATATGTTTTTATGATTGTGACTGTTAATTATTAAATTTTGTAAGGTATCTAAAATCTCTATTTTTTAATTAATTGTATGGAAATATCTTTTAAGACTTATTGTTATTGTTTGCTTCAAGTTTACAAATTAATTGGAAAAAAGAAACATTTAATATACATTTTTAAATTATTTGATAATGCTTAACTACCAATTTTAATTGATTGTTAAAAATGAAATTCTTAAATTTTGTATATAAAACTAACATGTATAGATTGGAATGTATCATAATAGATATTCCAATAGATTAGAATATATATATATCATATATATTCCAATTTAAAATTATTCCGTCATGCTTGTAAAATATTTTAAAAAATAAACAATTTGTTTAAGTATCACCAAAATAAAAAGTAAATGTTTAATCTTTAGGTTTTACTTTAGGTAATATATTCTTAATTTTTTTAGTATTTATAATTTATTTTATATTTAATATATTATTAAAAAATACTTTTTAATCAGTTTAAAGAAAATGTTATAAATTCCAGTATTATATATTCACTGAAAAAGTTGAATTAGTTTTGTTACTTTGTTGTTGAATGTTGTCTATGAATGATTTTAAATACTGAATATTGCATATATATCTGGAATAGCAATTATTAAATTTATTTCCTACCAGTTAACTTGCATTTTATAATGACATTAATTGCTTCATTTCTATTAAGTTTATATTGTTAAAAATACAAAGTATTGTGTTTCAAAAAAATTTTAATCATGCTATCATGTTTTTCATAGCAATTTGCCCTAGGATTTTGCTGCAATGGGTAATATCTGTGTCAAGAAAAATGACCATGAGCAAAATATGCTTCAAACTAATGCTAGGGACAATCCTGAAATCACCATTGAAACAACCCTGTCTGGTGACAGTGGTGTAGAAAGTGGAAATGGTGGAATTAATCTACTTCATGAGAGGCAGCGGTATCCAAATTGTGCACCTAATACACCCATTCCCACATTTTCACCAGATGGCATCAGGCAAGGGAATAATTGCTGTAAGTATGACAAATTGTTTATTTTTATTGTTAATATAATTTTTGCATATTCTGTCAGCTAAAAGTATCTGTGGACAAATGTAAAATTCATGATACAATATATACTAGATTTATGAAAATATTATTTTGTGCAGAAATTTAAAAATATACATATAATAAATTGTTTAGAATATATAATTCATTTAAAATCAGTCTATTATTTAAATAAAATAAAAATTAAAAGAGATTTTTACTAAAAGAAATTAAATTATCTTATTAAATAAACTAGCACTTCATTATCATATAGCAAAGAAAAAGCATGATATAATGTATCACTTTATGACTTTTTTCTGGAAAAAAAAAAGTAATATAACAAGGGAAAGTTTATTATAGGGTGTGCAGAAGATCTACCTCCCCGTAGTGCACCTGGTAACACTTTTTAGTGCCTAAAAGATCTGCAACTTGGCATTATTGTTAGATTAATGAACTCTGTTTCAGCATGTTTTGTTGTTGTTGTTGTATATTTTTTTGTTTTTTTTTCGTTGTTCTTTTTTTGCTGTAACTGTTCATAATCTGCCATTGGAAATAAAAAAAAGTTTATTATATATTTCTTAATAAAATGAACTATTGGGTTGATATTGTCTTGATTTTTAAAGAATTATTATTAAATATTCAAGATCGGACTTAAATTTCTAAACTAAGTGTAATATTTTATTTATTGTAAAAATATTTATATTAATGTATTGTTGAAAATAATATGTCAAATACTAAATAATTTTATACAATTAATATTAAATATATTTTGCATTTTCTTTTAGTAAAAATTGTTGTTGCATTATATCCATACAATGCTCGAGATCAAGGAGATTTGAGCTTCCGTAAAGGTGATCGATTGGGGATATTAGATGACAGGTAAATTTTTTTTCTTCATTATTTGTATTTATTCTAAGCACTCCTGCATTATTTAAAAAACATTTTTAAATGTTAATTACAGTTTTTAAAGTTATATATATTGTAAATGTATTGGCTGTTGTGAATTTTTTACTGCTTTTTGAAAACATTTGATTTGTATTTTCAGATTAATACTGTAAGTACAGTATCGTTCTTATTTAGTGAATTTTCTTCAAATTTTTAATTCTTAATCCATTTACCTATTATTTAAAATCAATTCTAAATTAATAGTTTTTTGTGTTCCTATTACTTTTCTCAGGGAAAATGTTTTATTTTTGGTAAGATTTTTGTGTGTTTGTTTAAAATTTGTAATATACAAATAAGAAGTTGTTACTTTTAAGATTTTTGTTCCTTGAATCTAAATTATTAAAAATAAAAACCTTTTTTTTTTTTTTTTACCCTAAATGAAAGAACTATACAAAATTTTAATCCACAAAGAAGTTATTTCATTTAAAAAAAGTACCTTGTTTATTTATGTTACTATAACAGTCTGTTGCAAAGTTATAAGAACAACTAAAATTCAACCTTTTCTTAAAGACATTATTTAATGTAAATTTCAAAAGTATATGAAATTGCATTTTTGCAGTATTAATTTATGTTGTGAAAGTAATGTATTGATATCTTTTGTGCTAAACTATTTTTTGAAATCACAGTGTTACATAAATATGAGACTACTTGTTTTTCTTATAATGCAGATGGCTTTTATACAACAGAAAAATCATATTTTTAAACTGGAAAGAAAGAAAAATACAAAATTTAGATTTGAATTAGATTAGAATGGATATGTTTGTTATTAAAATGCTTCTTGTATGTAAATTGTCTGAAGTAGAAGCTTAAAAGATTTTATTTTTCAACAGAAAATAAAACTCTGAATTTGAAATAAATGAGAGTTTCTTGATTCTAAAACTGTTATTCACAATGTTTTGAGTATAAAAAAATCTTGTAAAAAAAGTGCAGAAAAAATATGGCTGTAAAAAACAGTTATTATTCATGATAATAAGTAAATCTTCAAACTTTCAGTGAAAAAATACCAATCCACTCAAAATAGCACAGCAGACAAGTAAACAAGTGTTGTGCAACTCTGGCAAAGTTTGAATGATGATTTCATAAACTAAGAAGAAAATTCTTATTTAAACTTCAGGAAGTGTCTAGAGCAAGATTGGTTATGACTAGAAAAAGGCTCAAATTAAGTTTGTTAATTACTGTGTAGAAAGGAATCTTTAAAAACAGTGAGGTCAATTGTCTTTGATTTTGAGTCATTCCGATAAATATAATGCATGAATTGGAGTGATAATTTTTATGTTGGGTTTTCATTTAAAAAACTTATAGAGTGCTATTTTTCTCTAGGAGTTAAAATAATTGTTTCAGGCCATGTGCTTGACTTTAAAATCTGCTGAAATGACATTTTCATTGATGAAAAGTAAAATATTTAAATTCTTAGTCAGGAAAGTGGAATCTTTACAATATAGTGAGATAAAAAAAATTGTATGGAGTATTTATCGAATTGATGTTTATTACAGTAGCTTTGATGTTTAGCAGCCATAATAGGAATGAAGTGGTAAACCAGCACAAATTTACATAAATACAATTACCTCTAAAAGTACTATTGCTTGTGTAGTTGATTCAGTCATTTTTATTTAGAGAAAAATTGGAAATTGTGGATTCCTGTGCTGACTGTAAAAAATCTTTTGAATCAAAAACAAGTCGAGATCATGATCAGATAAACTTTGTGGTCTCCTTTATTATTTAGCTGTTGCCTTTCGTGCTCCAGGTGCTAAACAGAAAGAATGGAAATTTTGTATATGAATAAAGAGCATAATTATTGTTTTATAAATCTAGTATAATACTCAAGAAGTATAGTACCTCTACCAAAGTCAATGGTTTGTACTAACACAGGGAGTGTGTATCTGTTGCTTTTACATGTTCTTCATAGTTTATACTTGGAACATTAGCCACGGTGGTAGAAGATCAAAGAAAGCAAGGACATATTTATTGAGAGGTGGAATTTAATTTTATGCATATCTGTTAATCTGTCTGTACATAATGTTATCGTATCTGTCCGTGCATAATGCGATTCTTCATCTTGGCATGATTGAAGTGGCCGAGTTCTGGTATCTTGAATAGTTGAACTTGGGAGTATTTTTTGGTCACGAAGTTTGTTCATTAGTGGATGGGTTAAGGATATTAGGATTCCATTGGGGAACATACCCATCATACCAATAACAAACATCTCATTGTTTTATGGTGTTAAATTCCTGTCAAATAAAAATAACCTTTTTTTTAATGAGAACTGAGATATTTTAACTAACTGTTTTTAAAAAACTGTTTTAAAATGTTTTTAGCCTTATTTGAAATTATAATTATTGTAAAAAACTTATCAATTAATCTTATAATGAATATTTTAAATGTATTCTCAACTAATATTTCAAACTCATTTGTTAGTGAAATAATTGTTCCTTTACAACTTTTTTTTTCCCCACAAATTATTTTCTCAACTTAGTGATCCAGATTGGTGGCATGCCTGTCATTTAACAAATCAGCAGAATGGTTATGTACCACGCAATTATGTAGCTCCAGAAAAAACAGTTGAAAGTGAAGAGTAAGTGAATTCATAATTTTTGATTTTTGTGTTGTTATTTATATACATAAATGTTTCATTATATGTCAAATCTTATACTGCATTGTAATAAAATTCTAAATATTTTAGCTGGTTTTTTGGGCGAGTTTCTCGTAAAGAAGCAGAGAAAATGCTCATGCTTCCATCAAATCCAAGAGGAGCGTTTCTTATACGTAACTGTGAACAAACCACAGGTATTATAAAAGGTTGTTAAACTTTATATATTTTGCATGAGAATTATATGCATGTGTCTTTTGAATGCGGCTAAGGGATTGTTATGCATGAAGCTTTTATGTATTTATGTATTTTCTCTGGAAAGATGAACTAATTTTCTTTTCTACTAATCGTAAGTTTTGTTACATGTTTTAACCTCTCTAACTAAAAAAAAATACTATTCAAAGTTTTAAACATAAATAATAACCAAAAGAGGAGTTTTAAATTTAATAGAATCTAATACTATTTCAAAATGAAGAAAATCTAATGAAATTTAAAACCAACTATAAAATTTTTTTTGTAATTTTCATCTAAAAAAATTAAATTAAAAATTCACTGTGGAAAATTAATGTTCAATTTAACATGTTATTGATTTCTTTGATTGTAAAAAAAATTATCTTAATATATATTAAAAATTTGAATAAATAATATGCAGTTTATTGAATTATTTCACAATATATAAATAGAAACAAATTAACTGAATTTCTGAATGATTATTATGTTTAAAAAAAGCATGCAAATTGATTTTACAAATAAAAAAAAAAAACTCATTTTATTTTATATTTCATTAAATATCAAAAATGAAAACTATTCATACTGTTAATTTATTTGTAAATAAATATATATAAAGCCATTAAACATGATCTTCAAAATATTAGGTAAAAATTCACTTTAAAGATTGGACATTAAAATAATTATTATAGTGGTTCTAGAAAATATCCTTGTTTTGATTTCAGGAGCATATTCTTTATCTATAAAAGACTGGGAACACCAAAAAAGTGATCATGTAAAACATTATAAAATCAAAGCTATGGATAATGGAGGTTTTTATGTAACTACTAGAAAAACATTTGCTACTCTACAAGAACTTGTTGCATATTATTCAGGTAAGAAAAGTTAAATTTAATAAGCATGCAATTTTTACTATAATCAATTTGCTTATTTAATAATCTGAATGAAAGGCTTTTATATTTTTGTTTTAAAACATCAATTTAATTGTAATATGAAGTCTTCATTTCGTATAATAGTTTTAGCAATGCTTATATTAATATAATACCATTATTGTTAAAAAAATATTTCTTGATATTTGTTACAAACAAATATCAATAATTTTTATTATTTTTTATTATTCACAATATATATAATTTATACATTTTATTAATTTATGACTTGAAAACAATTTGTGGTCATTTGAAAAAAACAAGATACTGAATACTATTAAACATCATATTTATGTTTATCATGCATTTGTATTAGTTTTATAAAACTTTTATGCTTAATTATTTACATATTTATATAAATAAATAGTATTATATATGTATACTTTGAATAAGTTTGTGATTTCTCTTAATTTAAAAAAAAAATTCTCTTTGTCAAAATATAACTGCCGCTATTTTTTTTCTTTCTTGTATCTAATTAATTTTTGTAAAATACTCATAAATATGTGTAAGCAATCCACTCAGAAAAGTTTATCTTTAAATATTTATTATTATGGTATTAAAGTTCAAAGTATTTCAAGTCTAAAAAAAATGTTAAAATTCATTAGTTTATTAGGCTACAGTTTCTTTTTTTTTAAAGTTATTATACTCATTTAACTCAATTATAATAAGATTCTCAAATTTGTATTTAATGTTAAGGTATTGCTTTGTTTCAAATCTGAATAAAAACCAATATTTTCAAAAGTCGAATATTTAAATTTATCGCCATATTATATTTATATTATAAGGAATTGCTATTACTTCTTCTGTATTGTGCAAAAAGTTTTTACCTTCATTGCAATCTTTTGCTTATATACATTGAAAATTAAATCTGATATGTTTTTATACTGTTAGCATAGTTAATTTGAAAAGTTTTCTGTAAATCTAATCAGCAAAAATCAATTTTGAAATGAGAAAATCTCTGCTCATCTCTATATTTTACATTGTGTATTTCATGATATACAAAATTATAGGGCAGCATAGTTTGTTAGGTTTTTTTTTTTAAAGCAAATTTTAAAAAAAGATGATAATACAATTTTTTTCAAAAATTATTTTAAACATTTAAATAGAATCTTAAATGCATTTATATTATAATTTTTTTTTCTTATTTTGTGTTACAATAATTGAAATGTACAAAAAAGTTTAGGTGCTTAAGGCAGGGGTGGCCAACCCAAATGATCTTGCGGGCCACTTTGGAATTGCATCATAACTTCGTGGGCCGCATATAAAATTATATATTGCCATATTAGATTTAGACCCTCTATAGACATTTTTTGAGTGAAAAATTGAAATGTAATGAGTTATTTTTGTGTTTACTATTATTCTTACAACATAGATAATATAATAATAATGTTACTAAACGCACATTGTAAAGAAATATATAACACTAAAATTGAAGTATAAAAAATATATAAATATAAACGAAATAAAAAAAAATTAAATCATTAAAAAATATTTATTTTACTAGTGCAATGTTTGTTTCTCCACTTTCACTTAGCTTTTGCAAATCAATCTCAATTTGGGTATTGGTCCGTCATAATTGGTGTTGCAGGCCCGTTATGTTTGAGCATATATTGTGTTTGATCAGTTTCATTTTTTAGGAAACCGATTCGCAAGTGTAAGTTTCTAACAACTTGCGCTGATAGTCTGATTTGCTCTGCTATCAACAATCAACTGTGCAAATCTAGGGATCATCACTTACAGTAAAACATAGAAACTGTTATATTAGATGTTCCAAGATGCGTGCTCATAATGAGTTCGCATAATTTAATTTTTCTGCGAACTCATAAGTAGTAAAATAGGCAATATCGGTTATATATTCGCAAGAATATTATTTTAAAATCAATTTCATATTCTCATAATTTCGACAGCTAATTTTTGAATATGTGAATGCACACATAATGTATTTTTTTAAAAATTGATTTTCACTACTTTGGCTGTTATAGAATATGTTTTGTAGAAGTGTGATAAATCTCACGGGCCGCAAAAATATGCAAGGTTGGCCATCCCTGGTTTAAGGTATGAAAATAATAAACATAATTATTTATGATAAAGTTAGGTATTTTGTATTTCAACTTTTTATGAATTAGTTTCACATTTTATCAATTCTTAAAATTCATATAATGTGGTGTAAAATCTACAATTTTAATCTTCTGCATTTTTGGAAATGGAAGTTAGCAGCTATGATAATGAATTTTATCGATACAATTATATAAAACTTGAGATTAATTGATTATTAAATTTCAGAAGGAGCAAATGGATTATGTCATAAATTGACCATACCATGTCCAAAACCAAAACCACATCTATGGGATCTTTCTCCTGATACAAGAGATGAGTGGGAAATACCGAGATCATCATTACAGCTTATACGTAAATTAGGTAGTGGAAACTTTGGAGATGTTTGGTATGGTAAGTAATGATTTTCTTTTCTTTAATTTACATGTAAATTTGATGTGAAACAATCAACTTTTTTATTATATATTGTTTGTTTATATTCGCAATTAAGAAACAATTATTTTACGCACAATTTAAGAAAACCAAATATGTTCTATGCTATAGCCCACAATGTGTCGTTGATGGGATACATTGTGAATGAATTATGTCACATTTAAACGTTTTTATTCCATGGATGGTCAAAACATATACACTAAATTCATATTCAGGAACTTACAAAATAATAACTTACTCTTTACATAAAACTCCTCATTGGCGAAATGCAGGATGCTGAATTCCTTTAAATCAACTAACTTGATTGACAATTTTATCTCTTTGGTAGAAATCCATAGTTCATAATTGCATTATACATTCGTATTTTTAAGTGTAATTTCTCTATGATGTAAAATTTTTAAAAAAGAAAAAGGTATTTCATGAACTTATGAATTTTTGTTAACTTGATATTAATTTTAAAGAAATGGGCTATAAGAGGAAAATTAAGCTATAAGGTGAAAATTATTATTACATATTTTAATCAAATTGATGTGATAAATATTACATTGATTATTTATTTTAATTAAAAGTTTTAATAATATCAATTTTATTTAGTATAAGTATGCTATGAATTTTAAAAGTATAAATATCTATTTAACATTTTGGGAATCTTTTAGGTAAATGGAAAGGCACAACTGAAGTTGCTGTAAAAACTCTCAAATCGGGAACAATGGCACCATCAGCCTTTTTGCAGGAAGCTACCATCATGAAGAAATTTCGCCATGAGAAATTGGTTTCACTTTTCGCTGTTTGTTCTAAAGAAGAGCCTATTCTTATTGTTACTGAATATATGGTTAATGGCAGTCTTTTAGATTATTTGAGAAATAAGGAAGGAAAGAACTTAAGGCTTCATGCTCTTATTGATATGGCTGCACAGGTTTGTTTGAACTATATTTTGACAAATTTTTTGGAAAAGGTTTTTTTATTTAATTTAAAAGTGTTTTTTAATTTCATTTAACACGAAGTATAATTGTGTTAGAAAAAATTTTAATGTTTTCACCTCAGAAATAAATAAGTTTAAAAATATATTATTTATTAAATGCAATGTCAGCTTTCGCAACAAATATATATATTGCAGTTTTGCTGGGAACTTAATGATCTAATTTGTTTCATGCACAATTTCTGAAAATTTCAGTGGTACCCACAGTCAGCCATATATTATGAAGCAAATGAAAATAAATAATTCTAATTCACCATATTATAAATCATATTATACAAAATTTGTTACAAAAATAATGCATCATTTTCCTTGAAAATTGTAATATTTTGAAAGCCTGGTTATTAAATTATGTGCGAGATAAGTAATGAAGTCTGATTTTTATCTTTTTATAATTTAATTTTTTTTCCTTGAATAAATATGCTTTGTTAGAAAGATTCAATTTATTATTTTATATTGCATTTGTTTTCGCTTTTAATTTTTTTTTTTTTTTCAAATCCCAATTTATGTAAATAATAGGGCTAGAATACTGGATTGAATAATTTAATTAAATTACAGTGTGATAATTTTATAGATTGGATAGCCTAAATATTAAATATTCCATAAGAAATCAACTTTTTGGTATTTGATGATGTTCTTTAATATATACATACAATACTTTAATATATACTAGTATTGTGCTAAATATGAGTGCAATATGTAATTTTATTGCTTATTTCTTTGTTGTCTGGTATATTTTATTCACATATAAGTTTCAGCATTTTTAAGAAAATCATAAACAAATAGAAGCATAGAATTCCACAAAATATGAATTATTTCTGTGTATGAATATAAACTTGGACATTCTGCTATTGAAACAACAAAAAGCATTAACTCTGCATTTGGGTTGATACAGCTTATGTATCAAAAGTAAAATGGTGGTCTGAGAACCTCAAATCAGTAATATGAGCTTTTAGGAAATGAATCCTGTGGAAGATTAGTAATCATCCTCTGTGATGTTATTCTAAAGTTAAAAATTGAAAACCTTACAATAAGCAACTAAGAACTAGCTGTTGATCTTGGAGCATTGCAACAGTTTTGAGAAATCTCACTGTACTTGGAAAGGTAAACAAACTTGGCACACTAAAAACTGAACAAGTTGAATTCCTCCTCGTCCACCATATTTACTAGATTCATACCGACTCCTACTGACTACCATTTCTTAAAACATTTGGAATAGAATTTTAAAAAATAAACGCTTTGTCAAAACAGCCTGAACTGAATTAACTAACTTTAAAAATAGGGTGTTGTTTGAAATTCATATAAAAATGCCTTGTAATCGAGAGCAGAAAAGAATTTATGTAAATGGAGCATATTTTCATTAATAATTTCAAATAATTTGTGTTTATAAATCTTGTGTACTCGAAAGTTCCTTTCATAAGGAGCAGTATAATAATCAGTTATTTTTTTAATCAAAAAACTAATATATTAAATTTAAAAATAGTTATATTTTCATTGAATTTTATTTTGTCAGTTGTATTTGTAGTATTCTATTGAAAAACTTTAGGAGCACTTTTTTTTTTTTTTTTTTTTTTTTTTTTTTTTTTTTTTTTTTTAACTCTAAATCTTGGTGTATTAAAATCAAATTTTGAAGCATTTTCATCAGAAAAAATTATATAGTAAACTTTCTGGAAAATTTTTTAATGTAAACAAAATTTAAGTAAAGTTCTAGCCACTATTTTGAATAGAAGGAATGCGCACAAAATTAAATTGAAGAAAACATTAGTTACAATTAGGAATATGACGAATCTATGATGAAGTCAGTGTTTAATATGCCATGAAAAGTTCAGGTGCTGTCTTATTTTAATAATTTACTAATTTTTTATATTCCTCATTGCACCTATTAAAAAATTTATGCTAAGAGCTTGAAATTCAGCTATAACAAAATGCATATATTATATATGTGTATGCTTTTGTTTAAATTATATGAAATAGAAATTTTTGATTTAACTAATTTCTAATTTATCATTTCAAAGTAGATAAATTAAAATAATAGAATAGAATACCAAAGTACTCAAATTATCTGCTAATTAAATGTGTTTGATGTATTTTATCAGTATATTATTCATTACAAAAATATAACAGAATTTCTAGTTTTTGCGAAGCAAAATTATGTTGGAATTAGAAAAAGTAAAATTATTGATTTTATTGTTATAAGTTTACATCTTGTATCTAAAAATTTGCAATTTCTTTTAGATTGCAAGTGGTATGGCCTATTTGGAGCGTGAACAGCTAATCCACAGAGATCTAGCTGCTCGAAATATATTGGTTGGAGACAATAATATAGTAAAAGTAGCTGATTTCGGTTTGGCCAGAATAATTGAAGATTCAGAGTATACAGCTCGACAAGGTATTATTATTCAGTAAACAGGTTGAACTCGGCACATTAGTGTTCGACCGATATTTTTTATTCTGTTACTTGTCCTGAAAAATACTTCATAATTTATTTTTAAATAAGAAAATTTTGATTCATTAAAAAAATTATTGTGAAATATATTTGAGTTTTATGATAATGATGTATTTTTTTTTTCTTTTTTTCATAATCTTTTAATACTATCTAATATATATAAAATTAGTACAATATTTTCACTTATTAAAATTATCACTAATTTAAAATTTTCAAGAAATACTTTTACCTCCTTGTAGATAAAATTTCTTATTTGAAAAGTTATTAAAGTTCGTAGAAAAATTGTTATTGTATAACATTATTATACGGAAAGATATTTATTTTCTCTATAGTTCTTTCCTTTTTTTTTTTAAAGGGAATTTTTTTCTTATCTCTTTTTTTTATTAAGGTTTAAGTTATTTAAATTGTAACAATGGGATTGTCAAGAGATTATGATTGTTTGGCATCATAGGTTCTTCGTACTAATAGAATGCCTTAATATTAAGGAAGTACTAAATAAACACCAGACTAAAATTCTAAACAAAAGGGTGAAGTTTCTAAATGTTAATTTTTTATTTTTAAATTTAATATTTACCTTAAATTTCTTTGATAAAAATATTATTCAAAATTATTTGTTTAAAAATGTTGTATGATTTTAATGATGTTAAATAAATAGAATGAAAAATGTCATTATTTAGAATTTCCATGAATTGAATTTGTTAAATTAATTTATAAATTTAAAATTGTTTAGGTAGGAAAGTAAAATTTTGCAATGAATTTTTTAGGTGCTAAGTTTCCAATCAAATGGACTGCTCCAGAAGCAGCATTATTAGGGAGGTTTTCCATAAAATCCGATGTATGGTCTTATGGAATACTGCTTTATGAACTTATAACTCATGGCCAAGTTCCTTATCCTGGTAATATTTTAATTATTATTGGATTTTTAAAATTATTGAAATAAATGAATAATTAAAGTTTTTTCATGTTTCTTTTTATGATAGGACTGAAGTATGAGTGATGGAAACAATTTATTTTTACACCTTTGTTAATCAATAGAGAGTTTTTGCATACCGTATTTTGGACGTCCGTTAGCTTTTTCTCCCTACCGCGCATGCTCATAGGAAATATTATTACAGATACGCATGCGCAATTTCCTATGAGCATGCGTGCTAGGGAGAAAAAGCTACTGAAGTCCAAAATACGGTATGCAAAAACTCTCTAATATCATTGAAAAAGTTCCTAATTTTATAGTTTTCAAAAAAGTCATTTTTTCAGTTTAATCATTATTAGCATTGCAAATATCTGTCAAATATTTTTTTATTTGAATTTGCAGAGATGGAAAATCTGCACAAATTGCACTAAAATTCATTCCTTGCTACATTCTGCTACAAAAACTGCAAATTTCGCTTTTTACACCAAAAAGCATATATCTCCTTTATTTTGATTTAGTAACAATGGAAAAATAGTCATTCTTCAGCCTTCGATTAAGATCGCCACAGGGGAAGGGGGGAATTAGCGAATGGAGTAAGCTTAATGATTAGCTTACTCCATTCACTAATTCTTAACCCTTATGGTAAGCTTTTATGGCATTTTTACTGGTGATGGGATTTATTAGTTATGCCATGCTTTCTTATGCAGTTTTTACAATATCTCAAATAAATACATTAAATTTAAAGTTATTTCAGATTTTATTAAAATGTTATATTTGCAAATACTTCATCACCATGCATAATTTTTCCACTTTCTCCTGTATTTTTTTTTTAATTTGTAAAAATTGCAAAATTTTTCTCTACAACTAATATGTTTTATTTGCCCCATTTTTTATTTATTGTCTTGTTAAATATCCAAATTTTAAAATAATTTTATTTTTAATAAAAATTTACAAATTAGCTGTAATCTGTCATTTAAAGGATTGAAGCATTCCTATTTATTATTTGAACTAAATCTTGTAGGCACATTCTTTTTCCCACAGAAAAATCAACCTTTATTTTAGATGTAAAAATAAAAACATTCTTAAAAATAACATTTGTTAAAAACATTTATGATATTTATCCATTTTTCCATGTGTGATTGTTTATTTTCCTTATGCATGCCATATTGCCTCTCTCTCTTTTTTTTTTTTTTTTTTTTTTTTTTGCTAGATTTTATATTTTTTCAAAAACTTTATAGATTCAAAAATTTAAAACTAATTTTCAAACTGTAAAACACTATTTTTGCTGATACAAATAGAAAACACTTGTAGTAAAACATACAAGCATTTTTTTTTTTCTTACACAATCAAAATTCTTGTATAATTTGATACTTTTAAATTTTAAATGAATCCTTTACTTCTTATTATAATATATTTAAAATAATTCATATTTCAATTAAATAACATATTTAATGTAAAAATCAATAAAAGTAAATTGTTCGATAATGTCCAAATTATCGCTTCAGGTATTTACTGTCAATTAGGAATTTCAATCTGGTTTTATTCATTAAATGATTTAAATTGCTTAATACTCATTATATGATTTTTCATCAAGATATGCCTGGCCTCGTGCCAAAGGAATGATTAACAAAAACTGATAATTTGGATGTGAATCCCCATTAAATTATTTAAGTCTCTGCAGCATTTTCTTGGTGGGAATGCTTTCAGTAATAAATAGGACATTGAATATTTTGCTGCAAAACGAAAAGAATTCTTCCAAGATGTAATCAAAAGAATGGTCAAATGTTATAAAAAAATATGGAGAATATATTAATGATTAAAAATGTGCTAAAGTAAATATTTTTTCCTTTCAAAATTGTCTATCTAAATTTTGCATTAGTTTTCATTTAACCTCATACATTAAGTGCACACCCTAGAATTCAATAGTAGGTTAATTATTTAGATGCATAAATATATAAATTTTATAAAATTTGTTTCTTTATGTTTATTTATTTGTGCTATTTCTCGTCATGTAATGTATTGCTTTTGGCACCTGTACTTTAGGCACCCTGCTCTAGACTATCTTGCTGCTTTGAACTATTGGGAAAAATGTTAAATGCTTTATGTATATCTTCTAGAAAATAGGGGAATCAAAAGCGTAATTATCACAATTATAACTAACATGAAATTGTAAATCTTTTTGAATTTATAAAGCAATTACATAAAATGTTAAATAAATCCTAAACAGAAATTTAAACAATGAAACAATTTATTACTAATCTGTATTGCATACAATTTGGTTACTACTTTATTGCGAAATTCATCAACTATTATTTCATTTGTTCTATGCTGTTATATTTATTCAATAAATATGACTTATATTTATAGGTATGCACAATCGTGAAGTCATAGAGCAGGTCGAACGTGGATACAGAATGCCCAAGCCAACCAATTGTGAGTGTCCTGATTCAGTTTATTCTATGATGCTCCAGTGCTGGGATGCAGATCCAGAAAAAAGACCGACATTTGAGTTCCTCTTTGGTTTCTTTGATGATTATTTTGTATCAACAGAGCCTAGTTATCGCAATGCAGAAGATTTTTAAGAATTTTAAATTGTGTGATTTGTCTACCTGACAACGGTGTCAAATATTATCTATTTAAGAGAGACTTTTTTTACAATGAATGTTTTATATTATTGTGAGTTCTTGAGTTATGTGAAATGTTTCTGAATGTATGATTTTTAGCATTTATTAGTGGCTTTGTAAATAATATATATTTTTTTTTCATATAAAATATATGTTTTTAGTGCAAAATTATTTGTTATTTTATTAAATTAGTTATGCTTAAGGAACTGAGAAATCAAAAATTATAGCTTCCAACTACATTGTGCCAAAACTCATGATTTTTAAAAGAAAATATTCCATGATATTTAATTAAATGGTTGTATATTTTTGTTGCCCAACTGACATTCGTATTGTCTGAGACTTTTCCTGCTCAATCACAAAATAGATTCATTTGCTACACAATAACTAAAAAATTGTATATATTTAAAATATTTTCCTAATCTATTTCTAAAGAATAATATAAATTTAAAACAAAATTTATTATTGCATTTCTCAGATCTGTAAATATGTTTTTTCCTCCTTTGCTTGTTAATATAAACAGAGTTTTAACATATTGAAAGATTAATAAATTCATGTTTTATTTAAATCGTAAAAGATGAGAAATCCATTTTGTGGTTAAAAAAATTCTTTTTAATCTATTGTTGCTTAAAGCATTATATAATAATTGGTATTTATATAGTAATTTTCAGTTCCATGGTACATTGGGTGCCTGTTGTATAAAATTATTGGTAAAAATTGTTGAAGTTTTTTTTAATATTATATTATTTCTGAATTAGCAAGTTTTGGCTTCAGATAGTTGCGTTTTTAATTTAAGATTCCTTATTAAATAGTTGTATATTTCAAGTGTATGTTTTATTAAGGAAATCAAAATCGGTAAGAATTTTCCCAGTATGGAAATTTTTATAATGATTCATGCTCAAAGTTGTACATAATTCTTCGAGATTGCATGGGATACAATTCATCATTGCTTTTAATACAGGGTTTTTCTTGTGATTAGAAATGTCATCTGTTTTCTTTATAATTCATACTATTTCCTTAAAATTTTGTTACTTTTAGTTTTCATGAATTAAATAAAATAATTATAATTTTAAATCCATTACATTTGTTGGTAATCATTTTCATTTTTTTGAAAGTGTTTAAATATCATAACTAAAAACTTTTCTTCAAGAAAGGGTCATAATTTATGCTTAATAACTATTTGCAAGGATAATTTACAAAATTATTTAAAAATAATTCTGGTCATAAAGGTGATTTAGTTGCAATCCATTTAAATTTACTGGTTTTAGGGGAAATTTGTGAATGTGTCATTTTAACTTTGAGTATTAAAATACTAATGTGTCAGTTTCTGTATTATGTTTTGGGTTTAATCCTCATTAAATAATTAGATTTGTTTTCCAAATAAATATAGAAATAATCGAATATGTATGTATATTTGGTTGTATGTAATTTTAACATTTTTAAAATAGTGTGGGCTTTTATATACATGTTCGTATTTTGTTTATATGATAAATTTTTATTCTACTTAAAGATAAAATACTGTTCATGAGTAATATTGAGATTGGGGAAAAAATATGCAAGTGCATATCTTCCATGCATTGTTAAAAATTATGCAAAAGTATGAAATATCCAATGAACATTTTAATTCTTCAAATGCAAATTAAATTTTACTTTTTTAAAGTGAATTTATAAAAGGAAAAGTATTAAAATAAGTCAATTTAATTAGATTATATAATACAATGAATATGTTAAATTTCCAATATAAAAAAGAAAAAAATACGGAATAGAGAAAGTTTTCAATGAAATTTTTTATGTTCTTAAAAGCATATAATTCATATATCAGGTAAAGTTACTTGTTAAAGTTTTTTTTATTTTTTAATCTATATTCTCTTAGAATTATGGTTTCATGCATTTGAAGTGATCCATTTTTAGGATGATGTTAAACAATATGTTTTAAATTAGAACAATTTTCTTTTAAAAGGATCTTTTTATCTATTTTAATTTTTTAAATTTATTTTCAACATGCTTCTAAATTTCCTTTACATTTTTATGCAGTAACCTCTCTTTAATCCAGCATTTGAATAGTTCCATACATTCTATAAACCGGTGTTGATTGAGCCTTCTTTATCACATGGGTTCAAGCATTTGTTGACCTTGATCACCAGATGGCGAGACTGTTGCTCGTATTTTTGCCCAATGTTAATTGTAATTATTAGTTTTCAAACACTGTTGTAAACATATTAAATATGTACGCATTTTAATCATTTTGATTTTTATCTTTGATATTCCCCTTAAAGCTATATTGGAGCTTGACACTCTGTCACAGTCGTGGTTAAAGAAGTTGCTGTACTCTTAAAAAAAGAATTTGTTGTCAAAACAAATACTTGAAACACTGCCAACATGCATTTTTCTCCTTTCATAAAATTTGTGATTTTTATTAGTTCTTTAGAGTTGTTTCTTCTTCTAAATATTCCTTTTGCAACTTTTACCTGTGAAACAAAGTGTCGTTTAGTATTGAAATAACTGCTGCATAGCACGACACGTAGATGATTGCCTTTTAAAAATAATAAAATTTTTGACCTTCATAAGAGTTAGTAGAATGCCATGAAGATGCATAATGATAATCATCACTTTAATTTATTGCAGAGCTTCGAATGAAATTTGTAAGCTATACTTTATTGTATTTATGTCCAATATTTTAATGAAATGCAACCCATAAAAAATATATATACATTCTTTTATACACCTACATTTTAACAACAATTGTATCGAAACATTGTAAAAAAAATTATTTAAAACTTTTTTTCTTCTTTTTTTTTTTTTTTTTTTTTTAAAGCATTCTATTACTACTATTTGCCTATTTGAAAGGAAAATTTATCTGAGACTATTTTATTGAATGAAATGCTGCAATATAGATCAAAGCTCTTTTGTATAAAATATATTTGTATTAAAAATGATTTTTGTTTAAGATTTATATGAAAACGAATAATTAGAGTGAGCCTTTATAAATTGTATGTGATAGTTGGTAACTCAGAGAAATGTGTTATTTTTCCATTGTATTATAAGACATGGTTGAAAAAGAAATAAAATAGATTTCTGGATGACTGAACTGCTTTTTTATTCCTTATGATTGTTTTCTATTTCATCAACTGGAAAATGCTTAATTAGGATTATTATGAATTAATTAATTAATTAATATGAATGTTATAGATTTTTAATGAGAAAGGACTATTTGATCTTGATTTTTAATTTAATGATGATTATCTTATTTTTTTTAATACTTGTAGAGTTCAACCACAGATAATATGGAATGATAAACACCCAGTTGAATGCAGAAAAGGGCAAATCGATTGCTTAAGATGTTACTCAGATATATGCTATGCGAAGCTGCTTTGAAAGAGAAAAAACTTTTCTTTAATTGACCCAAACTAAAAATGTATATTAAAATGGGACGTTTTCAACATTTATTTTTCCTTATCCACTTGCACTTGTGAGAAACAATTTAAAAGTTGAAGCTGTTCATCAAGTCAACCACAGATATGCTTTAATATTTGGGTTACTCCGACAATTTTGTTATGAATGCCTACCCGGCTTCTGAACAATTTGTCAACTAGTTGCTAGACATTGGAAAAGAGGTAAGTAATTGAAAATAGTTTCCTGAATAACACACCTTCAGCACTAGTATCATTCACTGAACAACCGATAATCGAGAGGATTGGTGAATAAAGAGTGGGAACTCTTTAGTATCTTTAAATATTTCAAAATTTAAATTGTCAAATAAATAAGAACACTTATTTTCTACAGTGTCCGTGGCCTTTTGAAGATTGTTAGTTTAATTTGGGTTGACAGATGTTAAACCAAATTAGATGGAAAAGATTTTTCTCCACATTTTTTTTTTTTTTCTTCTGTTAATTACTATATACATGTAAAATTTTTTCATTATCAATGAAGACAAATTCCTTGACATACTTCAGATAAATAAATGTCCATATTTGGCACATCTTTAGCACTGAAAAAGAAAACATCTAGTTCTTTTTTTTTTTTTTTTTTTTTTTTCCCCTAGATATCTGTCTGTCATGCTTCTCTGTATGATGTTTCAGATGTGACGTAATAATCTGTAAAATAATGATGAAGATAATCGAAAGTAGGTCTGCCATTGGGTTCCTTTTTCCAACACGTCAACATCATTTCATACACGGCATCCGAGCATTCCGGGTCGGTTGGTTTTGGCATGCGATAGTTGTGCTTCGTGATTAATTCTGACACTTGTTGGTTTTTCATATCTGAGAAAAGAAAATTCACATTAGGCTTGGAATAAAGGAAAAGCGTGTTTATAGTTTAATGGATAGGATTCGAACCTGAAACCTGTGGTACCAAAGGCCAGAGCTCTAGCCACTAGGTCGCAGATAACAAAATTGTAGTGTTAAAAATATTTGAAATATATTTTTAATAGGTTATTGTTCATTATTTTATGTAAAAAAACCACAAGAAGTTAAGGAATCCCGCATCAAAATTTATTAACTTTTGTAGTTACATTGTAAATTAATAAAGATATTTTATTTCTATCTCTAGCATATATATAGAGAGAGATATATTCTACACGAATGAACTTTTAATACTAGCATTCTGTAAAATATATACTTATCAGTATTAAATTAAATAAGAGTGTTATATGTTATTTTATTGCTTATTCTGTGGTTTGTCTATCATTATATTTTATTCGCATATAGTTTTTTGGAATAAAGAGATTTTTAACAAATAAAATTGTGGAATCTCACAAAATATGGATAATTTTTTTGTATGAGTATAAACTTGGACATTCTGCTATCCAAATAACAAGAAACATTAATACTGCATTTGTGAATGCAGCTAATGTACTCACAGTGAAATTTTGGTTGGAAATCAAAGGTAATTTTTTGCACACTAAGGCTAATCCGACCTGGACTTACAGCTTAACATGGAATTCGAACACCAACGTAACACCTAACCGTGATTAGCTTCACCATTTCACACCCGGGAATCGAACTCGAGCTCTCTGGATTATATGGCCAGAGCCCTACCCTCGTGTCACCGACAGGACCCGTTGATTCAAAGAGGGTAATAGTTTAAAATGGAAAGTCTGCAGGCAGGGGCTTAACAATAAGATAGCAAGACGGGTAAATCGCCCAAGGCGGATCAGAGAGGCTATGAGTACAGAAAAGACCTGATATTTATTATTACAAAATAAAATAAAATTTATTAAATCTTTTTTTAATAAATTCAAGATACTAAAGTGATAAATTAAAAAAAAAATGTTTCTCAAGAATTTGTATGTATATTCATTCGTATGAAAGTAAATTGCATTTGGTAATAATAGAAGTAGTTACGCACGGGAATCCGAATGACAGGTACTTCCCCAATTTCTGGTTCGTGAATAGGTAAGTACAAAATAAAAAGTGGAAATTCCTGCTTCTATCGATGTGCCTCTGGTAACATTTTTAAATTCACTTGTTAGGGAATTCCCCTGGTTCTTGAATAGGTACTTACAAAATTAAAAGTGGTGATCCGCCCTGGCAAATCAGAGACTTCCAGAAAGCTGGAAAGTCCCTTGTTTCGCGGGCTCTCCATGCTTCACTATTAACTTACTTTTTGTTTCTCCTGGTCCTCGATCAGTCGTGAAGTTAATTAGTTGATTGCAGAAATTAGATAACATAGAAATATCTTAGTAGGAGTTAAAAAAAATGAAAAAGAAAGATGGGAGTCTGAAGAAAAAAGTAAGTCAATGCTTTAAAGGCTCGTTCACACCAAGGCGTTGAAGTGTGAAGCGTTGATCAATCACTAGCCTCACAGCGTTCGTCTGAAACCGGTTGAAAAGACTAGGAAAGATCACATGTCACTAGACTACATCACATGTGAAGAAGACTAGTCTTCTTCACATTCACAAATATATGCCATCCTCAATAAAATTCTAAAAGATTATTCTGCTGAATTTTCTCTCACATCAACGGGTAGTTCTTATTTTTATCATGCAAGAAGACGAGAGTTGACACAGAAGACTTAAACGCCTACTAGTTCCAGCCAATCATATGCCTATTATACTGCCCCACGTTTCGCACGTTGTTTACAATTTGCATTTCTATTTTTGGACCCAGGACTTAAAATGGTTATCCACAAGATACTAAAATCCCCCGATGAAAAATACAGTTAATTGGAATCTGAGTAAACAGGATATCAAGATTCTGATTGGTTGGCGTCCTGCATTTTTACATGCTACATGTATGTTTCTGCCTGATGTCTGAGTGACTAGCGCTCCTGAGCTCGATGCCATAGGTTTCGGGTTCGGTTTTTCTAGTCCCGGCGGAACCATGGATGTTTGTAGTGGGTCAGAATCCACTTTAAATCATAGGTGCCGGCCTAATATGACTGTAGAGTGTTAGGCATAGGGTTGACAATCCTACCCCTTAAAAACAAAACATCTCCTGTGTCAAAATCTTCTAGTAGGCAGACGGTCTTGACCCACCATGGGGCTTTTGCGCCACTGATGATGATGACATGCATGTTCAAACCAATAAGAAAACTGAGATCGTATGGCAATTATCGAAAAACTTAGTGTCAGAAAAAAAAAAAATGTTCGAATTCAATTCTATTCGAATCTTTCCTTTCCTGTGCGCACCGAACTTTAGTGAGAGAACACAGGCTTTGAAAAATGAGAATATTTGGTAAGATGGCGTTTACGTCTTTCATCGTCATTCAAAAGTTATTTCATCTAATTTATTTGATCTCGTTAATAGCGTAAGCCGTTGGTGTTTTCTGTTTTTTTATCCACTACTACACACAAATACAAGATATCTATTTGTGAAAGTCCCCATATCTTAATAAGAAACAACGTTGATTTGTCGAAATGTGTTTCTAATTATAAAATAGTCAACCAAATTGGTGTGTTCCTGATAGAGTAGAGGCAATGCAAATGTTTTTCACATTCATCATCATCATCAGTTGTCATCCATCATGATGGATGACCGGGACCTTTAAGCCGTAGGTCCCGGTCTGCTATGACTGTAAGAGCGTCACGGAGCAAAAGTCAGGCTTCTACCTACGGGGTGCTCCATCACAACAGAAGCTGCTTCCTTCCCCTTCAATCATGAGTCCATATGGGCTCGTGGGCTTGGCCAGCCAAGTGGGATAAGAAACAACAACAACAACAACATCATCAGTTGTGCAATGGTGGGCCAAGGTCGTCTGCCTGCTGACAGATTTCGAAACAGATGTTTTTTTCTTTTTACGGAGTAGGGTTGTCAGCTCTACTTCCAAAGCCATGTTAGACCGGGGCCTGAATGGCCGAGTGTCCAGATCTGGGCCACAGGTTTCGGGTTCGAGACCCGGCGGTGCAATGGATGTTTATAGCGGTTTCACTTTAAACCGTAGATCCCGGTCTCCTGTGATTGTAGAGCGTCACGGAGCCAAGTCTGACTTCTCATCCACATCATTCCCGAACTCCTACAAATATCCATGGTACAGCCGAGACTCGAACTCGAAACCTGTGGCACCGAGTGCTAGAGCACTAGTCACTCGGCCATCAGGCCCCGTTTCTCACATTAAAATGATTTAAGAAACCTTTTTCTTTCCATTCTTGCCTATTATTTAGTAAGAAGCCAAAATATATTGAATAAAATATTAAAACAAAGCAATCATAATGTGATGCGTAAACTAGAAAATCCAGATTCAGGTTAACAGTGAACAAGACGTGAAATATCTTACTGAGATAAGGCGTTCCTCCATGAGTAAATATCTCGTATAAAACAATCCCAAAAGACCAGACATCTGATTTTATGGTGAATTGTCCGGTTGTATATGCTTCCGGTGCTGTCCACTTGATGGGCAACTTTCCACCTGTAATTGAATTTAAACTTAAATAAATTTATAGTACAAAAAACAACACTGAATTTTTGAACAACCTTTGAATTTTTATAATTCTTTCTTTTTTTTTTTTTTTTTTTTTCTTATTCACTTTCGGTAACTTCACTTGTAGAAATAATAAGAAAGCAAGTAGAAATTAGGGAAAATTCCTTACCGCTTGTGACATATACAGCTTCGTCCATCATTCTGGCTAACCCAAAATCTGCCAGTTTCACTATACCTCCATCACCGACTAAAATATTACGAGCTGCTAGATCTCTGTGGATTAGGTTATTGGATTCTAAGTACTTCATCCCTTCCGCTATCTAGATAATACAAAAAAGAAGATATTGTTAACAAAATCTTATAAATTTTAAACTCATTTCCGTTAAATTAATTTCCATGCAATATAGAAAAATATTTTTGGTTGTGATATTTTGTTCTTCCAGGATAAGATCTCCTGTATACACTTGTACATGATATTGTATATTTTATTGTATATTTTATCTTTCGTTATTTACTCTAGTTGAGTAAACTATTATATATATATTTTGTGAAATTACATCTGATGTACTTATACTTTGAATTATATGAAGATGAATATAATTATGTATATACCAGTTGAACTAAACTGGTATTCTTTAAATGTAAAAAAAAGGGGGAGATAACCTCATTGTATATTTGTTAAATTTTTACTGGATATGACATTAATAAACTTTTGTTATTGTAGTTGTAAATGGTGCTTTTAAAGCAAATTTCAAATATTGTTATAACTATAAATCTAATGAAGGAGAAACTTTCTCCTTGCCTTATGTTTGTGTTTTTAACTGATAATATCCAATCTAATTTTAACACTAATATTAACACTAAAAAAAAAATATTAAAAAAAAAAAAAAAAAAAGAGAAGGGGAAAAAAAAAAAGTGGGTCCGTTGGGACGACAAATCTTCCGTCAACCTCCCCAGTTTTTCTTTGGCAATTTTTTCTCAAAGTTTGAGGTTCTTATTTTTCTAAAATTGGATAGGGATTCAGAGTTTTTACCTTTTATTTTCGTTCCTATGCTTGTACAGTTCGGGATTGCTGTCGCAACCCCGGTCTGAAGCACCGGATGCCTAGGCAGGACGGTAGGAAATTGTTAGACTTAGATATCAGTAAAAAGTATTAATTTAGTTATATTTCTAATTGGCTTCTGATTTAATTATAATTCTGGTGAAATTGTTGTCATTGATAACTGTTGTATTTTTTAAAGCCATATTCAAATAAATTCAATCAAGAATTAAATAATATATAATATGTCTTTTTATTTAAAATTTAAAACAAAATCTTCATGTGATGAATTTTTTAAATGAGATAAAAAAAAAGTGAGATGATAGAACACAATATGATATATATTTTCACAGTATGATATATTAATACTGTATTTGGGTTCTGATGGCCGAGTGTCTAGCGGTCTGGGACTCAGTGCCACGAGTTTCGGGTTCAAGTCCCGGCGGTGCCATGGATGTTTGCAGTGGTTCGCAATCTACTTTAAACCGTAGGTCTCGGTCTATTATTATTACTACATCACATGACTGTGCCAAGAGCTGAGTTGCCTTTATACTGTTTGGGAATCATATGGGTGAGAAGTCTGATTGGGCTCTGTGACGCTCTACAGTCATAGGAGACCGGAACCTACGGCTTAAAATGGATTCCGAACCATTACATTTATTTATTTATGGCATCACCGGGAATCGAACCCGAAACCTGTGGCCCCAGAGCGCTAGACACTCGGCCGTTCAGGCCCCAGGCTTAATATTACTGTAGAGCTTAGGGTTGACAACCCTAACTCGTAAAAAGAAAGCATCTCCTATCTAGAAATCTGCCAGTAAGCGAAAACGGCCTTGGCCCACCACAGCCAATGAAGAAAAATAGTATGTTAATGATAAATTAAATTTATAAATTTCTTTTTTTTTTTTAATTTAAAATTAATTTCTCAATGTGGTAACAAAGCTGCTATAATGTGGCTTACGCAATATAAATAGGAAAAATTAACAGTTTTGAAGTTAATAAGAATGGGCAACAGTCCTATGCTTTTCAGAGCATTAAAAGTTGCTGCCCCAAGCATGGACAAAATACTCAAATTAAAAAGTATCAGTGGTTCAATCCTAATATTTTTGGAATGGAGATATATAAATATGAAAAATTACAGGGGACCAAAGACTATCAAGAATGAAATAGTCCCAGGGTATTAAAATTAAATCACGGTGTTTCTAACAATTGGAAACTGGAGTTTAAAAATGTCCAATTTGAAACTGCACATTTTACGAATCCGCGAATTTTGCCCATAAAACCGTTTTTTTACTAGAAATAGGAACTTCTTTTTCAATTCCTACTATTAATTCACACACTCGCTATATATATCTTGTTCAAATTTTTTCGTTAATAAAATACTTTTTATTCATCCACTCAGGTTCATAATGGGTATTTTTTTGTCAGGTATTTGTATTTGTTTTGTCATAATCAGGTATTTTTTTTTAACTTGTAGAGGATGACACTTGATGTTAATACAGTCTTTTTCAAATATTAATTCAGTAATTAATTTTAGTTTTTTTTTTAGATTTAGGTTGCATGTATCTACCAATAGATGGCGCCAGATTTAAGAAGGAAAATTTCAACTTTATTTGTAAAGGACTTTTTTGCAATATAGTGAAAAAAAGTAGGAATTGACTTAAAATTTTTTTTTATATTATTTGTTTTAGTAAAATGACTATGATTAAATGACTTTTCGTAATTCTTTAGACCAGGAGTCTCCAAACTACGACTCACAGGCCAAATCCGGCCCGCGACCGCGAATAGCTTATTGTTGCTGTAATAAGTTGGATAAAAAAAACACAGAATGATAATAACTCGGTTTTATTTATTTGTTGGGTAAAGCTTAATGACAAGCATAATACACAGAAAATTTAACGTAAGCATAACAACTATCAAATAATTGAAATGAATTCCACTAATATTATAAACTAGTGAACATCCCGCGGTAGTTATGTTGGGGTAAAGAGTATCGCATATGTATGTATATCGATGTTTGGAATGTATATAACCTGAATCAAACATATGCTTTTTATCCTGAAAATCCCTCAGGAACGGAAAAGCTAAATTAACGCCAATAAAACCGCGGGGTATCCACTTGTCGTCAAGTGTCACGGTCGTATCGATACACACAATAGTAATTGTAGTAATTGAACCAGCGAATTTAGGAAGCGTATGCTCGCTCAGAGCGCGTACTCGGCGACTGGTCTAGAAATGATAGATAACGGCAGAAAAATTAAAGCGGTTTTGGCCCTTGGTACTTACAGGAGTAAACAGTATGGCCCGAAGGCTGGAAAGTTTGGAGACCCCTGCTTTAGACTGAATGAGATGAAGTAACATTGGCAAGCTTGAAGTTAGTTAATAGCAGGCAGATGTAAATTGATGGTTACAAATATTAAGCATGGTTTTATCTAGACTCCAGCACCAGTTTTAAACAATGCGTATTACTATAAAGAGACCTGTAGTAATTGGGGAGCTCTTAATAGTAATTGGAAATTTGTCAAATTCTCCCAAGAGCCAAAACACCTACGGAGAATCGATACGATGATCGATATTACAATTATTTAATAATTATTTGTTAAATTAATTATAAATATCATTCAATATTTTTCCAATTTTTTTTAAACCCAAAATAATCACTGGAAAAATAACATTGTGAAAGGGTAAAATAGGGTTAATTATGATGAGCCAAAGTTATGTAACAATTATTTATTGAATTTTAAGTTACAAACATCAGATATTAATTAAAAGAAAAAAAATGGAACGGCATTAGATTCAACCATTCTAGAATGGTCCTTTGGCCTCTACTGGGGTTATCATGATCATCATAATAAATTATTCTGATGACCATGACCATAACGAACAACATGACCCCAATTCTCTAATGACATTACTGTGGCTTTTGGAAAACTTCTAATCATATATAAATATCATAAATCATATAAGCTAATTATATAAAGATGTTTAGAAAAGAAGACCCTTTTTATCTAATTGATCTAAATTGATCTGTGTTTCTCCCTAAACAGATCGCAGGATAGAGCCTGTCTTTGGCAGAGCGTCAAACAAATCCTTCTCGGGGTCATGCCCTTTTCAGTGATATTACTGCGTCCAAAACGTAAAAAAAAATTTCAATTTGAAATTTCCGGGGCTTATGGAATTTCAATTTTTTTAAAAATCTTTTTTAGATTGCTGGCACTGTCCTTGACATCTGTGTGAAATTTGACGTCAAAGTATCCATTAGTGTTTGAGTTACGCTTCGCTTTGTGAGACGCTAAAACTGATTCCGGCGAATTTTTGAATGTCTGAATTAATTGAGCAAAGAACTTGCATTCAATTTTGTTTGCGGAAACGTATAGAATGTTGCAGAAGGCATTCGGTGAGCATTCCTATATCCGAAAAGAAATGTTTAGAAGTGGTATAAACAGTTCAAAGAAAGCAGAGAACGCGTTGAAGACGAAGAGCCCTCTGATTGACCACCAACCTCAACCGACGAATCTCACGTCCAAAAAAAAAAAAAAATTAAAGATTTGGTGCTTGAAAACCGTCGATTTACAATTAGAGACCTTGCTGATGATGTTGGAATTTCAAAAGAATCGGACAATCCCATTTTAGGCCTCAAACGCGTCAAATCTCGATTGGTACCGAATCACACTGCATTGATTCTTCGTAACTCTTTCGCCAAAAATGAAACCATATCGTTCCACAACCACCGTATTCACACCGTGCGACTTCTCGCTATTCCCTAAACTCAAAAGACCACTCCGGGGACACCGTTTTGAGTCAAATGAAGAGATTCAACGTAAATCGTCGCGCACTTTGAAGGCCATCCTTGCCGATGACTTTTTAGCGTGCATTGAGGATTGAAAAAAAAGTTGGCATAAGGGCATTGTGTCCGGCGGGAGTAACTTTGACGGCGATAAAATAAACTTGGAAGAATAAATAAAGAGTTTGATAAAAACAAAATTATTGGTCTTACTTTTTGGATACAGTAGTATGAGGGAGTATTATGCTGGATGATCTTACACTGCTGACCATTTTTGATGTGGGAACTATGATCACACAGAGCTATATGGATAGAGCTTACGTGCGACTAATGTGAGGAGTGCCCAAGAGAATTTCACTTTTTGTTTCTAAGAATGATAAAGTAAAGGCTACTCAGAATTCAAACTGTTCGATAGTTTTCTAGAAACTTTTCGGCATATTATGTCGAAAGTGACGGCATTAGATTTAAATCTTAAAGAGCATGTTTGCGATGCTCTAAGAAAAACCGAATTCTGGAAATATGATGTTTCATGTTTGTTAATTTTTAATCTCATTTCTATGTTGCGAAAAGTTTATGTATTGTTTATTTTGTTACGTTAAATACCCTAGTTGAATATTTAATGATCAAAAGTAAAAAAATTAACGAAATCAAAAAATTAACAATCCAATGTGTTTAGATCAAAGTAGACGTTCAAAGATATTGTTGCACAATTAACACCAGCGAATGAGATGCCCTATTGAAGATTACTGCTGTAATATTTATCATGTCCAGTGCAACAGCGATTCTATAAGAATGTCGCACATCAATTATTGAATATGTCACAATAATAACCTGAAATACTGAGGATCTGTAGCTTTTACAGAAAATTTGATTTGACTGGCTTTTTTACTTAACATTCATAGGCCAAACAGCTGCAATTGTCATTGGGATTCTTTTCATTGAAATTCCACGGTAAAGGCTTGCCCTTATCTGTATCTATCTATCACATTATCTTATCTTAATATAGATCAGGCCAAAGAACCCGTGTTATTAGCAGACTCAGAACTAATCATTGCAGAGAGCTGAAGATTCTCCCAGACAAGACCAGGGAATGCATCCTCTGCAGAAATTGCCACAACGCTTTCCTAACACCTAAGTACATTCTTGAGTGCCCAGCACTCACTCCCTATGTTTTGCAATTGGGTATGGTGCCAATCGAGGCCAGCTTAAGAGAAGTTCTGTATAGTGAAGCGGCGCCATTGCTTGCGGCCGCTATCGAGAAGACTTTTGACTTGATAATTATTGACATTGATAATTATATTTTAAATCCATGGACACGATAACAACAACAACAAAAAGAACCCGTGTGGTCTCTTGGAAGGAGGGAAGCGGGGCAAGCAACTTCTATTTTGATGAAGCACCCGTTGGTAAAAATCTGACATGTCTTCTTGACACTGAAGTAGGAGGGCAGTGCCTTCCGGTAGGACTTTTAGGGTCAACTACCCAGCATTTGCGTATCGTACGGGAGAAAAGTCCCATCAGGCAGTCCAACTAATGAGGCAAGATGCTGAACATCGCAAACGCCATCGTGTCTACTCGTTTTTTTGAAACAGTGTCTACAACAAAGCTGTCAGTGGATGGAACCTCTGCCCTAATGCTCATCAGCGGCGCGCGTTGCCATTGAACCACGAATCGGGCTACGCTATTAATGCTATAGTTAAATATTAACTTCTGAAGACAAGGGGAATCTAAAAATTTATGATTTGATGATATTTATCAAGGACATACACAGTCCAGTCACATTAATGTGACCACCTGTCAAAAGCCAGAATATACACTCTTGTATATTCTGTCTTTAAGCGGAATGTGGTATTAAGTGGAATTCTTTATATACACTCCATTGCAATGTGCTGCCACCTGCCTTTTGTGATTGGTTATTTCACGTTGACGTCGAAAGTAGGTGGTGGTCACATTAATGTGACTGGACTGTGTACAATATTCAACGGAATATTTAAAATTAATACCTGTGCTGCCATGTTTACTAAAGATGGTAACCTGAGTAATTTTCCAGCAGGACTTTTGAGATATTGGTGAAGATTACCGTTGCGTAAGTACTCCATTACTATACAGAAGGGTTCTCTTTCTGTGCATATAGCATAAAGTCGTACAATTTTGGGGTGGTCGATTTTTTTCATTACGGCAACTTCTCGGCGGAATTCGTCGGTCTGAACTCCATCGTTTATAAGACGTTTGATGGCCACTTCTACGCTTCCATTCCAGTAACCTGAAAAGAGTTTTACAGGAAATTAATATCTTTCTCTGAAAGATAAAACTAATTAATCTCTTGCTAATACTGATTGCAATACCGGTATACCGAATACCGGTATTTTGAGCCATTTGTACAATTTTGTAATACCAGTATTCACTAGTTTAAATACCAGTTTTTTCGGTATTTACTAGAAATTTAGAATTTTTATCTGTGAAAGAATACTTATGTGCAAAATTCTTATTCTTATCTGTGAATTCTTATCTGGGAAAACAAGGTTGTAGTAGTGAAGAAAGTGTGTAATATTTCGATATTTTTTGAATTGGTGAGTTTGTTATTCGCATTGTATTTGCATATCCTACTTTAGAGTTCAAAAAAGAGTTCAGATTTATTATATATATACTTATAAATAATACCTCATAATAATGAATAAGAACATAAAAAATCAGTTGATTGTCAGGAAAACGAAACATGACATAAATATGTTAAAGAGGAAAGAATCTAATTGCGATGAATATACAAACTTAAGCTCGGTTCTAAGCCCAAGCCATCAGGGATTTTAGATAATTTTGAAAAAAAAAGATAATTTGGATGAAATTATAAGTAAAATGACAGCACCAATGACATTTATACTACCGGTATTAAAACCGGTATCCCGGTAATAAGATAAAAAAAATACCGAATACCGGTATTGAACTTTTGGTCTGATATTGCAATCCCTACTTGCTAATAAGAGTTGAAAGGCTACGTTAATTAAATGTGAGTTTCGTAAAGAAAAAAAAATAAAAATTAATATTCTTTTAGATAGGTTTGTGGAAGAACAAAAAAAAAATGACATAATGTCGTGTCTATCTGAGTCGAAAGGGGTTTGACTTCTTGATGTCACCTCAACTTGAAACGATTCCTAGAGATAATGCAGCATTTTTCCCACGGGAAGAGATATAGAATTTCTGTTCCTAGGGGAAAGGATTGTATATTCTTTAACAAGTGCATAATAACAACATATGACTCAAATCTGACAACAGATAAGCAGTTTCGTGGATATTTATATTACATTCAATTAAGTGTTTTGTTCTAATGAGAACACCGCAACTTGATGTCACCGTAACTTGAAACGATTATTCCCAGAAATAATGCAGCATTTTCCCACGGGAAGAGATACAGAATTTTTGTTCCTAGGGGAAAGGATTGTATATTCTTTAACAAGTGCATAATAACAACCTATGACTCAAATCTGACAACAGATAAGCAGTTTCATGGATATTTATATTACATTCAATTAAGTGTTTTGTTCTAATGAGAACAACCTGGGCATCAAATCTGATAATAGATATTCAGTCTCATGGATAACGAGACCTCATGAAATTAGCGGTTGTCTGTGGGACCTTCACAATTTGAAACAATTACAGATGGAATATGGACAGGGCCGGATTTAGATGAAAAGAGGCCCTAGGCTATTCCACTTATGAGGCCCTTTCACCTCCCATTTTTAACTTTGTAAATTACTTATTATGTTTGTTTATTATTCATATGTGTAGAATTTCTCCTTATTATTCATATGTGTAGAATGCAATTTTTGATTCAGTGTTTTAGTGTTTACTGTTTTTAGAATAGTGTAATTCTCATTTTGCTAACAATTCGAATGTAGGCCCCTCTTGATCTTGAGGCCCTAGACTGAAACCTAGTTAGCCTATAGGAAAATCCGGCCCTGAATATGGACTATACCATGAGTAAAAGTAATAGGACGAAGTTATGGAATTCGCATAAAATGCTGGTTTTCATTAAAATAAAAAAATATGTGATCGCATTCATTATTTGTGATATATAAAATGCATAGCTATTTTTTAAGTCATACTAGCATTTAAATGTATAGAACATAATATAAAAAAAAAACAGTTGAACATTTTCGGTATAGTTTAAGATAAATTTACAACGAGCAGCATTAATTAGAATATTGTATGATATTCAGCTTTCTGCTTTCTTTTCCAAGTTCCCAAATTCACTTACCGTAGAACACTTCACCGAAATTTCCTTTACCGAGAGTTCGAACGAAATGCAAGCTCTCAAACGGAACCTCGTATTTGTCCCGAGTATCCGGCAAAGGGTTTAGAATGGCCGGACGCGGTCTGGAACACGGCCTCTGTAAATTCCGGCAAAGACCGTCAGCATCATCTAGGACAAATAAGATAGATTCTATAAATACGAAATATAAAACATTCCTCATCACATTCAGCTAAGTATTTAATGAAATGCAATGTTTTTTAACATCATATACACAGTCCAGTCACATTAATGTGACCACCTGTCAAAAGCCAGAATGACCACCTTTGGCAGAGCGGGCCGATTGCAAATCGATCAAGGTAATTAACGCTTGAAATACTTTCCGATGCCCTAGGACAGGGGTCTCCAAACTTTTTCGATCGCGGGCCAAAAATTGAAAAAAAAAAAAAAAAAGTTTGTCGGGCCAAGATAAATTTTGCTAAAATTTTGAAAACAATATACAAAGTATTACAATTTAAATATGTTAATGAGCTGAATGAAATGGAGATTTCATTTTTAAAAGTTCCTTATAGTGAGGTTCTCACTTCGAACCTTGCTATAAGGAATCACAAATGCTCATCTGTCAGTCTACTTCTGAAATAACTCTTTCCAAGATTCATAGTTGAAAACACTCGTTCACATGTATAAGATGAAGCAAACACAGCACTGATTTTCTGATCGTGAGATATTGAATTTGGGAAACCTACTTTCGATATTGATTTGTAAAACTCTAACTTTGGCATATTTAGAAACACCTGCTTGAGATGATTGTTAGAATGTAACTCAATGAATTCAACCTGCAAATCCTTTCCGATTGAAAGCAGTCTGTGCTTGCTATTTCCGTCGATTTAGGTTTTGTGGAACAAAAATAGAGAAAGTAAAAAGATCATCAGTCCTTCGAAAAACAGGAAGAAAAAAAAATAATATTTCATCAAAGTAGAAAAGGAGATGGATATATAATGTATATTTCTATAAATTTGCCTCGGACGGGAAAATTAAAATTCTATCCGCGGGCCGGATAGAATCTTCCGGCGGGCCGGATTTGGCCCGCGGGCCGTAGTTTGGAGACCAATGCCCTAGGACATCCTTTGTATACACTCCACTGCAATGTGCTGCCACCTGCCTTTTGTGATTGGTTATTTCACGTTGACGTCGAAAGTAGGTGGTGGTCGCATTAATGTGACTGGAAAGTGTATATTGTTACTGATGTACTGAGCTAGATTGGTTTGTCGCTTTACGATCATTTTGGGCACACTTTAGGCTAATTAGACCGGGACCTACAGCTTAACGTGGATTCCGAATCACTCACAAACATCCATGCCACCGCCAAGATTCGAACCTTGAAGCCTCGGGTACCAACGGCTAGAGCACTAGCCAATAGGCCGAGGTACTGGGCTAGAACACCCTGTTCTTCTTCATTGGCGTAACAACCCCCTGGTGGGTCACAGCCGTCTGCCTACTGGCAGCTTTCGAGACAGGAGACGTTTTCTTTTTACGGGGCAGGATTGTCAACGCTACTCCCAATGCTCTACAGGACCTACCGTTTAAAGTAGATTCCTAACCACTACAAACATCCATGGCAGCGTCGAGACTCGAACCCAAAAGCTGTGATACCGAGAGCTAGGCACTTGGCCATCAGGCCTCTAAAACCCACTGTTACAAAACAAAACTTCAAAAGAAAAATTTAATTGCATTCTTCAATTCCAAAGTAAAAAAAGGACTGTTATTTTAATATTTTCAGTCATGTTCATTTTAGGAAAAATAACATGAACAAAAAAATTAGGAATGAAAAATATGGAATCCTCTGGTTTTATAATTGCAGTTAGGGTGCAAGAGGATCCAGGTTCGAATCTATTGGAGGCGTCTGCTGCAGTCATTGCTTTCAAAAATGAAGTGAATCGATTGTAATTGGGAAATGTGTGCAATGCATCTAGCATCGATAATCAGGATGCCTGGGGAATTTTTTGGATTTTCTGCCTCAAATACGGGGCAATTATCTCTAAAATTCTTCTTGGAAGGCACTGTAATCCGCTCATCACCCGTCAGTGGTCTGTTTGTGGCATACATAAGTGGAACATAAGACCCACAGATGTTGAACAAAAAAAAAACAGTGGAATTATAAAACATTATTCGTCTTCTTCATTGGCGCAACGGCCAAATGGTGGTGCCAAGGCCGTCTGCCTGTTTTCGAGACAGAAGATGTTTTCTTTATACGGGGTAGAGTTTATCAGCCCTACGCCCAACAGTCATATTATACCGGGACCTACAGTTTAAAGTGGATTCCGAACCACTACAAACATCTATAGATCCGAACGCCAGTCACTCAGCCATCTGGCCTCAATACATAATTAGCATTTAGAAAATGTCAAATGAATTAAGTTTTATGGTGATAACTTACAAATTTTAGAGATATAAAAATGTATTGAGGAGAATCTATACATGTATAGTTTTCTTTGGTAGCTTTTAATTCGTTGTACAACCAAAATTCACGTACCAACCAAATATTAGTTATAGAATCGTACCGTATCTGTTTTCACTAATACATATTTCTTTCTTCAGCCTTATGTTGGGCCAAGGCCGTCTGCCTGCTGGCAGATTTCTTGACGTTTTCTTTTTACGGAGTAGGGTTGCCAGCCCTATTCCCAGCGCTCTACGATTTTATTAGACCAGGAATTACGGTTTAAAGTGGATTCGGAACCATTATAAACATCCTTGGCACAGCCGGGACTCTCCAAAACCTGTGGTATCGAGCGCTAGTCAATCGGCCATCATGCCCCTAACATTAACGCAACGTAAACTGCGATTCTGCTAAAATATATGTATCAATTTAGAACCACATTTATATATGCAGAATTTATTATGCGTTGTGAGAAATTTGTATGCAAATTATTTTTGTTTGCCATAAATAATTAAAAAGCCATTTTATTTCACCATTAAAAGATGAGTAGATAACTATGTAGCTATAAATCTTTATTATATAATTCTTCTGTAAGTGTGTTTGTCACTGAACTCCCATTAAACGCCTTGACCGATTTTGATGACAATTTTTGTGTGTGTTTGAGTGGATCCCTGGAGAGTTTAGATTCACAATTGTACCCGGTAGGTGGCGCCGCAATCGGGTTCTAGGGTTGTTGTTTTTTATAAAGATTTTTCGCATATCACCCACACCCCCTCTCCTCAATATTTGAACCCTAACTATCAATTATACGTTGCGTGTTTGGAAAATCATCAAGTTTGTTCATTTATACACCTCAGGAATTGACGAAAAACATTGTTCATCAGCTCGCATTCTGATAAAAACAAAACATGGAGAATACTTTTATGCTATCCCTTTTGTTGTAAGTCTCTATCAGAAGGTGCTGCAGTATATCAACTTATATACCATTCAACCAATAGCTATGCAAATTGGTAGTAAAATGTATTCGAGTAAGGAAAATTTGTTCGCGTTATCCACTTTATTGTTACTTGCCACCAAATAGTATAGTATTTGTATCTTTATCTTTATATATAGAACTCTTCTGTATGTGTGTTTGTCACTGAACACCTCCTAAACGGCTGGGTCGATTTTGATGAATTTTTTGTGTGTGTTTGAGTGGATCTCTCGATGGTTTAGATTCACAGTTAGTCCCCGTAGGTGGCGCTGTAATGGCACGCGATTGGTCATAAAAAAATTATGGCAATGCTCTTGAAGCTACTATTTTGTACGGCAAGTTTCAGGATGAAGTTGCTCTCCTGCCGCAGATCCCAATGATCTCTTTAAACTCGCTCATTCCATTCAAACACCTGCAATTTCCAATTCAATTGACATTCGCAAAGAATATTAATAAGTCACAAGGACAAATCGCTACCAGAAGGAGCTGCAGTATATCAACTTCTATACCGTTCAACCAATAGCTATGCAAATTGATAATAAAATGTATTCGAGTATGGAAAATTTGTTCGCGTTATCCACTTTATTGTTACTTGCCACCAAATAGTGCTGCAGCATTTCATCTGATATACCGTTCAAACGATATCCATGAAAATTAGTGTGCACATATATTGGAACATGGAGAATATATCAGCGATATGTAATTTTCGGCAGTGCATTTTTTTTTGGCAGGACAGCATACGCCGATTTCTGCTACACTGCTTTTTTTGCGCGTGTTTGTGTGGATCCCTGGATAGTCTGGATTTACAATTGGACCCTGTAGGTGGCGCTGCGATCGAATTCCAGGATTTTTTTAACTTTCAGATCAGGATAACGTCTGCCCTGAGAGAAATAGTTCTCAATAACATTGACTTTTTTCAATACAAAGAAAAAACTAATAAAAAAGAGAAGATTATTGGTGATACATCAAGTGATTTTAGTTCAGTTCAAATTTCAAAATAAATTAAATCTTACTGGAGTAATATTCCACAAGGTCCTTCAGTGTAGGAAACGCTTTACTAGGAGCTATGAAATATCCTCCTTTGTCAAGTGTTCTAATCTTATAATGCCGTACCAACACCTCATTATTTTCATTTATTACTTCTTTGATAGACAAGGCAAAAGAACCTTAAAAAGAAAAACAAAAATAATTTAAATGAATCAGCAGATACCGTATATACTACTGTGTCCAAAAAGTAAAAGTATTTTCAATTTAAATTTCCCGGCCATATGGTATTTCAAAATTTTTTTTTTCCCCTTTTTTAAGTTACTGGCATTGTCCTTTACATCTGTGTGAAATTTTACGTCAAAATATTCATTAGTGTTTGAGTTACGCTTGACTTTGTGAGATGCTGAAAGTGATTTCGACGATTTTTGAAATGTCTGAATTAATTGAGCAAGAACTTGCATTATATTTTGTTTACGGAAACGTATAGAATGTCGCATAAGGCATTCGGTGAGCATTCCTATATCGGAAAGAAATGTTTAGAAGTGGTAAAAACAGTTCAAAGAAGGCAGAGCACGCGTTGAAGACGAAGAGCCCTCTGGCTGACCACCAACCTCAACCGACGAATCTCACGTCCAAAAAAAAAAAATTAACGACTTGGTGCTTGCAAACCGTCTATTTCCAATTAGAGACCTTGCTGATGATGTTGGAATTTCAAAATTCCATTTTAAATGATGTTTTGGGCCTCAAACGCGTCAAATTTTGATTGGCACCGAAAACACCGAATGCGCCAGCTCACACTGCATTGATTCTTCGTGACTTTTTGGCCAAAAATAAAAGCGCATATCGTTCCACAACCACCGTATTCATCTAATTTAGCATCGTGTTACTTCTGACTATTCCCTAAACTCAAAAGACCACTACGGGGACACCGTTTTGAGTCGATTGAAGAGATATTTCAAAAATCGCCGGAATCAGTTTTAGTATCTCACAAAACCAAACGTAACTCAAGCACTAATGAATATTTTGACGTCAAATTTCACACAGATGTCAATTACAGTACCAACAACCTAAGAAAGAAAAAAAAATGAAGCTCGGGAAATTTAAATTTAAAACTGGTTTTACTTTTTGGACATAGTAGTAAAACATTTTAACATTTTTCCACCACCCACAGAAAACTAATTAAATTTTTCCGATAAAAAAAGGCCACTCAATGAGAATTTAGAGGAAAAAAATTGTTTAATGACATGATATTTGTCTTCACTATAACAAAGTGACAATTCAAACATTTCGAATAATATTTTTTTCAAATAAATTACAATTTCATTTATTTAAAAAATAAACTAATTTTAAGAGTAAAAAACATAAAATACAGAATTTATTTTCATAAAATAACAGTTACTTTTTCAATTCCTACTATTAGTTCACACTCATTAATTCATTAATTAAATTTAGTTAATTCATTTTAGTTTCTTTTTTTTTAGATTTAAGTTGCATGTATCTACCAATAGATGGCGCCAGATGTAAGAGGAAAATTTCAACTTTTTTTTTAACATAAAAAAATGAATGAAAATTATTTATAAAGGACTTCCGCAATATAGTGAGAAAAAAAAGTAGGAATTGACTTTAAAATTTTTTTTTTATATTACATCTTTTTTTTTTTTTTTTTTTTTTTTTTTGCTGTTAATGTTGGAACAAAAAAAAAGGTCAATGACTTGCCTTGTATATGACTGTGTCTCACCATGAAGCTTCCGGCGTCATTTTCTGGCTGTAGCAGCAAACGCTCAGCATCTGCTCTATTGGTGTCATCAAAAAACCATCTAATTTTGAAAACGGAAAAAAGTGCGTTGTAATCCATTATTGCCCAAACAAATAAAGTTTGACCATTAAATATTATTATATTCTTCTTCATTGGCGCAACAGCCAATTGCAACAGCGTTGGATGTAGGGTTGTCAACCCTACACCCAACGCTCTTCAGTCATATTAGACCGGCACCGGTTTAAAGTGGATTCCGAACCACTATAAACATCAATGGCACAGCCGGGACTCGAACCCGAAACTTGTGGTACAGAGCACCAGAGATGCTATTATATAGATTGACTATATATTACACAAGCACATGTGATTCCATCTTTTCCAGCTATAAAAAATAAAGCATTTTTGGTCTTGGAAAATTTTATTAAGAAATAATAATGATTTAAATTGGGACCTGATGGCTGAATGACTAGTGCTCTGGCGCTATGTGCCAAAAGGTCCACAGGTTTCGGGTTCGTATCCCGGTGGTGCCATGGATGTTTGTAGTGGTTCGTATCCCGGTGGTGCACTTGGAAAACATGTTGTGTGTTTCGATGACTTTCATTTGAATTCAAAAATTAATAAAAAGCCGTATCCTTGCACTTGGAAAATAAAAAAAAAAATAAAAACTCATTTATCTTGCCACTTATTAGTAGGAACTCTACCATGCACTTGGAAAATAAAAAAATAAAAACTCATTTATCTTGCTTACTTGCGTTCAGTACTTGCATATGCAAGTCCTATTTGGGATCTACTGCTCCGCCGAATTTCGATATCATACAAAGACTTGAAAATAAAATCCTACATATGATTACAAATTCGTCCTGGTTTTTTTCCGAAATGAGGATATCAGACATAGTTCTTTTTCCTCCCAGGTTTTTAACAATTTGTTTATAAAATTGCACAAAATTTTTAAAACTCCATTCCAAATATTATTAATTCTGTTTTTGTATGATCTAAGCAACTATGATTACGATATTTCTGATTTCAAAACTGGCAAAAGACCTCGTGCTGTCCTGAATATTATTCATTAACGTTTCGATATCCTCCTTTCCGAATTATCATGCGGTTTCTCCGCTGAGTCACAATTTCCCCTCCAATCATTTTTGTTTCTAATGTTTAATTTTTTTTTATTAGCTTCTTAAAAATTATAATAATAATATTAAAAAAATTACATAAGCATAATTTTTTTTATTAATTAAAAAAAATTTAAATAATTAATAAGTTAATTTTTTTAATAAATTAATATATATATATATATATTATCAATTTATTAAAAAATTAACTTATTAATTATTTTTATTATATATATATATATATATATATATCTCCTTTTCTATCTAATCAATGGGCTTAAAGCTTAAGAAACCTCTCTCATTCACAAAGCAGGAGATAGAGGTTGCTATGCAACCAAGGTTCTCCATCAATCTGTCAAATCGTCGTCTTCTAAGTTTCTTGCATTGACAGTCAGATTGATGTTTTTTCCCTTTCCCCATGTGAAACACTAACGCGGGGTATGAAGTCTATCATGACCCATCAGATATATTCAAATGGAACGTCAATATACGAGAAAAAAAAATCATTTTCACAGTTAAAATGTTGACTAACGTCAATAAGTTTCAAAATAGGTATTTGCATTACGGTAACCCTGTTCATATCGCACACGCGAGTTTCGCAAGTGATAAAAATCGTTGGTTATCGCGCTTTCTCTTGTATCCCGAAATGTAGGATATAACGAGGGGTATTGGTTAATTACTAGCAGATATTGTCGACTTCAGTGAAATGATATATCTCTTATTCTCGTTAATTTAATTAAGAGAAAAAAATATCTTAAAAAACTGTAAAAAATACTCAAACAAAAAATAAAAATATGCTCACATAATAGCATTAAACTTAACATTTTACAATTACAGATGATGAGAAATCTAATATAACCATGCCAAAACCGAACATATGTTTTGTGGCATTTTAATATCATTTGTTTCTTATCCCACTTGGTAGACAACACTGTCAATGTGAAAGAAGCAGATATTATTTTTTTCTGTGTTGTACAATGAATAAAAACAAATTAAACCCCTGTCAACTTTGTCGTTTTGTACCTAAAAGAGTTTAGTCGTGTTTTTTGTAAGAAGCAATTGTTGCAATGTAATGGCTGAAGATTGACCATCTAAATACTCTAAATTAAATTCATTCCACGATCTGTGACCAGGGCCCGGATTTTCCTATAGGCTAACTAGGCTCCAGCCTAGGACTTCAAGATCAAGAGGGACCTACATTTAAATTGTTAGCAAAATTAGAATTACACTATTCTAAAAACAGTAAACACTAAAACACTGAATCAAAAATAAGGAGAAATTCTACACGTATGAATAATAAACAAACATAATAAGAAATTTACAAATTTAAAAATTGGAAGTGAAAGGGCTCATAAGTGGAATAACCTTGGGCCTCTTTTCATCTAAATCCGGCCCTGTCTGTGACCAACCATTTAATCTTTCATCTTCAGTCTGTGACAGGCTCAAAAACAAAAGCTTATGTCAATTCAGGTCATTTGCCGTTTTTTTATTGTTTCTTATCCCACTTGGTAGACAGCAACATGTAGATCAAGTCCAAGAACCCATGTGGTCTCATGGAAGGAGCTTCTGTTAAGATGGAGCATCCGTAGGAGGAAACCAGGAAAACTTCCACCAGGTAGAGCGACTCACGAGGCAAGATGCTGAACCTAACAAACGCCATCGAACCTCCTCGTTTTATGAAACAGTCAGTGTCTATAACAAAGCCGCCAGCGAATTGCACCCCCCATCCTAATGTTTACCAGCGGAGCGTGTTGCCGTGTCACAAGTCGCACAATATAAATAGTAAGCGTAGTCAGTGCTAAGCCTTATCAGGCCACCAAATAACACAGAGCACAAAATAATCAACAATTAAAAAATAAGATTTTTAGTTAATTAAAAAAAACTGAAAACATTTTATCTCGATTTTTTTTTTTTTTTTTTTTTTACTGCGAACCCGGATAGAAATTATGATTAATACAGAGAAAAAAATTGGACTTTGTAAATGTTATAACTTTTAAGTTATGTAGGAACAATCACAAATATATACATCCACTTTTATATTTACAGATTATTGAAATAAGTAAAAATACTCAATATAATAAAATAAAAATTTAGTATTTTCATAAGGGAATGATAATTTAAAAGATTAAATATTAAAAAGCCTGATTCGGGGCTCAGTGGCAACGTGTACCGCTGGCGGAAGTTCAATACACTGGCGGCTTTGTTGCAAACACTGTTTCAAAAAACGAAGAGACTCATTGGTGTTTGGGATGTTCAGCATCTTGCCTCATTAGTCGGACTACCTGATGGGAGTTTTCCGGATTTTCTCCCATACGATACGTATATGCGGAGGAGTTCTGCTTAAAAGTCCCTCCAGACGGCACTGCCCTCCTTCTTCAGCGACACAGAGCAGAAGTCAGACTTCTAAATACGGGTGCTTCACCACAACAGAAACTGCAACCCTCTTCCCTCCTTCCATGAGGGATGCGATAACAACAACAAATATTAAGAAAACCTTCAGCTTCTTTTTTACAAAAATAAATAATGTCAATTTTTCATCAAATCATCTACAAGAAGTTGAACTGTAAAGTAAGAAGGAAATACTTATTCTTAAAAATAAATTAATGCTTTTTTACTTACTCTTCATATCCTGCTACTGATTTTTGAACTAAATAGGATTTAGGAGCAAAACCTTTCCTTTGGTCGTTGGCATGGCGTGCTAAATACCAATCTGGATCACTGAAAAGCAATTTTTTTTTGCTACTGAAAAATATCTTTACTATTAAATTAAAGAAGTGCATTGTACAGATATGTTAATAAATTTTGCACTACTACAAGATAATCAGGCTGCACTGACGAACACTGTTACTCATTTAGCACTACCCAGGAGGCACGTGTAACCGTATGCTATGCTACGGACATTCTTGGACAAACTACTAATCTTAATAAAGCAGTTATCTTTATTGATTCCCAATCTGCAATCCTGGCAACTGTCTCCTATACACCTAGTGATTGCTTCCTTGTTGAAGAGGCTAAGATAACAGGTCCGCTGAAAAGTTCATAGGCTGACACATAGATGGCGCTACTACTATTAAATCTATATGATTTTTAGTTAGCCCTAACCTTCAAAAGACACGTGCATAAATTTGACAGCTGTTGCACTATTAGTATATGAGTTATAGCATTTTTAGTGAAGTTATAGCATTTTTAGTGTTCATCACGTGCAGTCCACTCGGCTGACTGTCGATTGGACTCCGGTGTGAAATGATGGAGCCATGTTTCATCCATTGTCCCATATCGACGCAAAAATTCGGGTTTATTACGATTGAACAGCTCCAAACACTGCTTAGAATCATCAATTCGTTGTTGTTTTGGGTCGATTGTGAGCTCTGCGCGGCACCCACTTTGAACAGAGCTTTCGCATATCCAAATATTCATTCACGATATGTCCAACACGTTCCTTTGATATCTTTAGGTCTCAGCTATCTCAATCAACTTCACTTTACGGTTATCAGAAATTATTTTGTGGACTTTTTTGATGTTTTCGTCGGCAACAGCCTCTTTGAGGCGTCAACTGCGTGCATCGTCCGCGGGGCTCATTTCGCCTCGTTTAAATTTAGCAAACCCCTTCTCTACGGTTGATTTTCCCGGTGCAAAGTCCGAATAATGTTTATCAAGCCAAGCCTTGGCTTCATTAGTATTTTTTTTTCTCCAAAAAGAAATGCTTTATTAACGCACGAAATTCCTTTTTATCCATTTTTTCAAACTAACAAAAGTTGCTTCACTAAAAATGCTATAACTCGCATACTAATACTGCAACAGCTGTCAAATTCATACACGTGTCTTTTGAAGGTTAGGGCTAACTAAAAATCATATGGATTTAATACTAGTAGCGCCATCTACGTAACAGCCTACGAACGTTTAAGTCCACCTGTTAAATCTGTCCGATGTAATTGCTTCTGGATGGGAGATTCAGTGAATTCCCAGCCATTGCGGGGTGCCTGGAAATGAAAATGCCGACCTCTTGACCAAAAAGGTAAAGAAGAAAATAAGCAGACTCTTAAAACAAACTTACAAACTCCTTTCAACTGATAAAAGGGGAACACACTTGTTCCACTTGCCCCGTGCAGTTTTTACAGCAAATTTCCGACTCTCGACAGGACATGATTTTCTTAAAAAACACTTGCACCACATTGGTGTAGCTACTAATGATGGCTGTCCCCTGCACTCGTCAGGTGAAGCCATGGACTTTTTACATTTGACAATATGCACTGCATTTGATTTTATGATTTTTAATTCTGGCAACTTTAGCAAGGCTAAACTTTATTGGACTGCTAGAATTCTTATAGTGGATATCGCTACAGTTTTATGTAGGGGGAAAAAACTACTAGATAATCAAAAAATCAAAACTTCACGAATTATCTGTTCTTCAGTGAAGACTAGCTTGTGGCATAGGCAAAAGAAAGTTAAATTTTACAAATAAAATAATTATAAACGAAATGCATGTCATAATAAAATTGATCACAAAGCTTAAAATAAGAGGCAAATTTTTCTTTGCAACATAATTGAGAAGCTTTACCTGTCATCTTCAATGATGAGCTTATCCCCCTTTTCAAATTTCAAAAGGATATTGTTTTGTGAATGAAGTGGAAACAAAGCTACTGCTGGTATGCCTGTTAAAAAAAAAATGTAAAATAAAGCACAACTCTTGTACAAAGTGAAAATGGATCATTGATTAAATTTGCATTCATAATTTTTAATTATGTTTCAAAACAATTTTATGTTCACAAATTGGTTTTGCATTATAAGAAAGAAAATTTATGTGTATTATAATATAGCAAAATCATAATTGTTTAAATTAAAATGCATTAGAATCTACTTTATATCATTCTCGGGGAAGGATTGGGGTAGATATTGTATGAATATATAGCAATCAGTCAAATCTTAAAACCCCTTGTGTATCATGCAGATGAAATGATCTACAAGATCAATAAAATGGATGAATAAATGTCTGATATCTTGCACTATCCAGCAGTAGTTCATATTATTATAACAAGAGAAAATTTAAATATTTATTAAATATCGACATGAAGACCATGTTGGCATTTCAAAAACTGTTTTATCAGCTGCACACGTTAGCAGTATCTAGCTGCTATGAAAAACAGCTGAAACTGGTCAAGTATCTAGCCGAAGACAATGCATTGGCATATTAAAGGCCATTGGTAAAGGAGGTAAAAGAGGTTTTTTTTTCTTTAATGCCCAAAAGCACATTTATTGGAAAATTATTCGTCGTTCATGCATTATGTTAACGCACGCCATTGACTTGAACTAGAGATCTCCTGCATTCTAACTGCGCACGTTATCATTAGATCACAAGTTGGTTTCTGCATTTCATTGTGAGCCAAAAAATGCGGCTTTCGTTGCTTACACCCATATTTTATCATATATATATATATATTTATTGCTTTATTAGAAACATATGTACAGTAATTATTTGGCGACGCACACCATTGACTTGAATTGGAGATCTCCTGCATTCTAACTGCGCATGCTACAATTGGGCCACAAAAGTTGGTATCTACATTTCATTGTGAGCCAAAAATGTAGCTTTCGTTTCTTACACTCATATTTTATCAAATATATAAATTGTTTTGTTAGAAACATCTGTACAGTAATTATTTTGCAACGTACGCCATTGACTTGAACTCGAGATCTTCTGCAAACCAACTGAGCACGTTAAAATTGGGACACATGTAGGTATCTACACTTCATTGTGAGCCAAAAATGTGGCTTTCGTTTCTTACACTCATATTTTTTCAAACATATAAATTGTTTTGTTAGAAACATGTATTAATTATTTTGCAACGTATGTCATTGATTTAAACACGTATAATTCGTGATAAAAAAGGTCATCACAGAGCTTTCACTTTAAAAATAAATAACAAATGCTATTATAATGTGATTCAAAAAATGAAAAAATAACAAAAACTGCATAAAATTTTTCGATTTCGGCGAAAAGAGACGGGAGGGGGAAATGATTCACTCCTGCTTGTTCACAACCGAAACATCTTCGACAGTTCAAAGAACTGAAATTACACGTTTGACTCATACAATACTTCTACGCATGCAATACTTCTGCTGATCAACTATCTATTGCTGATCTGTATTATGCAAACGTTTAAATTTTTTCCCTTTATTTAAATATGCATTTTTTTTTCAACTTAAACACAAATAAAACTTTTTTCTTACGTTACAACCAATAAAACTCACTTAAAAATATTGAATAAAACTGAAATTTCAATTTTCGTTGAGTTTATATGAGGTTCCAAATGGCGGTTTAAAGAGGGCTGAGGATCAAATTTGTTGTTGTTTTTATCCTACTTGGTAGACATCAACATCTATATCAAGTCCAAGAATCCGTGTGGTCTTATGGAAGGAGGGAAAGGGGTCAGATAATGCCTATGAATACTATATATGACAGATAATGCCTGCTTTATTTATCAGTTTACAGTTATGAGTACGCAGAATAATTAAATTGTAAACACCAATTACAATGTGCAAAGATTAAAATTAAGATCTATTTGCAAAAGTTGAATGAATGAATGGAGGAACAAATATCGCTAGTAAAATAAATATTTTTTAATGATTTCATTTTTTTTATTTCGTTTATATTTATATATTTTTTCTACTTCATTTTTAGAATTATATATTTCTTTACAATGTGCGTTTAGTGTCATTATTATTATAATGCTTACATGTGAGAATAATAATAAACATAATAATAATAACACATTATGTTTCAATTTTTCACATCAAAAAATGTCTATAGGGGTCTAAATTTAATACGGGGATAGATAATTTTACATGCGGCCCGAGGAGTTATCATGCATTTCCAAAGTGGTACGCAAGATCATTTGGGTTGGCCACCCCTGATCTAGACCAAGTCCAAGAACCCGTGTGGTCTAATGGAAAGAGAGAAAAGGGGAACAGCTTCTGTTGTGATGGAGCACCCATAGGTAGAAGTCTGATTTGGCTCCTTCTCTGTAAAGAAGGACAGTGCCATCCGGCAGAATTTTTAGAGGGAACTACCTCTCATTTGTGTATCGTATGGGAGAAACCCTGAAAAACTCCCACCAGGTAGTCCGACTGACGAGGCAAGATGTTGAACATCACAAACGTCATCGAATTTCCACGTTTTTTTGAAACTGTGTCTACAACATAGCCGCCAGTGAACTGAACCTCAGCATGCCGCCACTGAGCCACAATGATCAAATATAAATTTGGAATATTGGAATTTTTTCACAGCATGTTATTACCCATTTTTTTTAGAGTTCTTTTATTTGAAAGTATTTACATTGTTTAAAGAATAATTATATTTTTATAGAGTAATATTATTCCTATGGCATCATATACAAAACTAATTAGAAGAGAATATAATCACAAAAAAGATCAGAAAAAAGATTCATCCAAGGCCACTTTAAGAATACATTAAGTTTCAGGTAATACAATATAAATCCTTAAATGCTTTACTATATGTATATGTATATTCATAATTCATCCATGGATGGATAAATGGTTAATACTGATTGATAACAATGATACTGTTCATTTTACACCTGTGTTAAAATTTGTAAATTTGATTATCATGCACATGAAAACAATATATAAATTAATAATGAAAATTAATATATAAATTTTTTAAAAAATAAAAAAAAAATAGAAGATTACTTTTCTTTGGAATTTCTTCAACTTTTTTTACATTGGAAAATTCTACGCTTGGCTCATCCTTTTTCGCTGTTTCTTTTGAGTGACAGCAAATGCCCATGCCGTCTTCTCTTGAAAGAAAAAATATCTACAAAATAAGGAGAATGCTGTTCAGTTACAATCAAGAATGAGATAGTGTTGATAAAATAAATTCTAAAACAAACATTACAAATGACTTCCAATATTTCAGTTTCATTATCATGACATTGCCTAACATTTTATTATATATTCTGTAGGTCACATAACATTTTATTATATGACCTATAGAATATCTACAAATGAAATAAATAATGTAAAATTAAATTTACGGAAAAAAAATCTGAAATAGTTTACTTTTATTATTTAAACTTAATTATTTATGTATGTAATATCGAAAGTATGGTTTAATATTAATATTAAAGTAAGTAACAATATTAAAGGAAGAAGATACAATTTTGAACTTTACAAACTTTATAGAGATATCGGCATTCTAAAATTTGTTAAACTGAACAGAATGAGATGTGCAGGTCATCTCATGAGAATGGAAAGTGATAGAGCTGCTTTGAAGTTTTCAATGTAACCCCTTTTGGACAGCGACCAAGGGGAAGACCGAAAAAGAGATGGGTCGACAGTTTAGACACTGATTTTAATGTTATTAAGATCAAAAACTGGAGGTCCACGGCCAAGAGGAGAACAGCCTGGCTGGATCTTTTAAAGAAGTCCAAGCCCCACAACGGGCTGTCGAGCCAGTTATGATGATGAACAGTATTAAAGACTGTTTTCTTTTCTTTCAAAAAATATTAAATTTCACATGAGTTTCATTAGCTATTGGTTGATTATTTAGACAAAAATTTATTTCTTTAATTAAGTGAGAGGTTTTACTTTTAATTTAGGTGAAATTTCAGTAAAAAATTAAAAGAATTCACTAATTTAAGAAATTACATGATGACATTGGAACGGAGAGAAGTTCATACCGAATTTTTCATTATACTCTCAAATTTGCCGCGGAAATTGACATCGGAAAGGATAGAAATATTCATACTGTCGAATTCTTCACCATATACTGATTTCCTGAGCTCTCTAAATTTGCCTCATGAATTGATAGCAGAAATTAGAGAGATGTTCATGACATCGAATTCTTCTTTATATTCTCATTACCTAAACCTTCTATACTTGCCTCAGGAATTGACATCGAAAAGGAGAGAGATGTTCATGACATCGAATTCTTCGCCATGTTCTAATTTTCTGAGCTCTCTAAATTTGCCGCATAAATTGATATCGGAGAGATGTTCATGACATCTAATACTTCCTATATTTTCATTTTCTAAGCCCTCTAAACTTTGTCGTGGGAACTGATATAGGAAGAGAGACAGATGTTCATGCTAAGGCATTCTTCGCCATATTCTAATTTCTTGGGCTTTCTAAACTTGCGGTAGGAATTGATATCGGAAAGGTGAGATATGTTCATGACATCGAATTCTTCGTTATATGCTTATTTTCTAAGCTCTCTAAGCTTTGCCGTGGGAATTGATACAGAAAGAGAGAGAGAGAGCGATGTTCATACTATCGAATTCTTTGTCATATTTCCAAGCTCTCTAAATTTGCTGCGTTAATTGACATCGGAAGGGGAGAGATGTTCATGACATTGAATTCTTCATTACATCTTAATTTCCAGAATTCTTAAACTTGCCGCATGAATTGATATCGGAGAAATGTTCATGACATCTAATATTTCCTATATTCTCATTTTCTAAGCCCTCTAAACTTTGTCGTGGGAACTAATATAGGAAGGGAGACAAGCTAACGCATTCTTCGCCATATTCTAATTTCTTGGGCTCTCTAAACTAACGGCAGGAATTGATATCGGAAAGGAGAGATATGTTCATGACATCGAATTCTTCGTTGCATGCTCATTTTCTGAGCCCTCTAAGTTTTGCGTAGGAACTGTTACAGGAAATGAGAGAAATGTTCATGCTAATGCATTCTTCATTATATTTGAAGGAACTGATACATGCTAACGCATACATTCATGCTAACGCATTCTTCGCCATATTCTAATTTTCTGAGCTCTCTAAATTTTCTTTATGACATATCGGAAAGGAGAGATATGTTCATGACATCGAATTCTTCTTTATATGCTTATTTTCTGAGTTCTCTAAGTTTTGCCGTGGGAATTGATGCAGGAAGAGAGAGCGATGTTCATGCTATCGAATTCTTTGCCATATTTCCGAGCTCTCTAAATTTGCTGCGTGAATTGACATCGGAAAAGAGACAGATGTTCGTGACATTGAATTCTTCATTATTACTTAATTTCCAGAATTCTTATACTTGCTGCATAAATTGATATAGGAAAGGAGATGTTATTGAATGTTATTGCTATGAATTCATGCAATTGAATTCTTCGCCATATTCCAATTTTCTGAGCTGTCGTGTCAATATGAGCAATATTTTTTATTAAGGTAAAATTCTATATAAATATTATAATTCATATGTTATACTATATTCTTATGTGCGTCCCTTGAAAGGGGGTGTTTGTAGGTATCTGCACCTGACCGGATAGGTATCCGATATGTCCAAAGGAATGACCCGTTTCCGGTGGGTGCAGGTCATTTACCACAGCTGCAGGTGAAGGGGATATTTCTGAGAAGTATTTTAATTGACAGGGGGTCATAAAACACTTCAGGCCTGATGGTCAAGAGATCAGTTCAACAAGACGGGGATTTAGATTTATGGAGCCATGCCCCATGCAGCCACGAAACTTTGAACACTGGTGATGAACTTCATTCCTCATGATGCTTTGGCGCCCGACTCTCGATTACAACGAGTTAGCAGAAGATCCTTCGGCTACAGCGTCTTTAGAAAAAGGTAAATGCTCATCCATGCGACATGATATATACATGTTTCTCCAGGCTACTTGCCCGACACAAGAGCTCCTTGAGCGGTTGGTCCCTGCTGCAACAGATTTGAACAGTGGTGCGTATTGAACTTTATTAACACTGAAACTTTAGTTTTGGAAGAAAAAAAAAAGAAAAGAAAAGAAAGGGGGAAAAAAAAAGAAAAAAAAAGAAAAGAAGGGGAAAAAAAAAAAAAAAAAAAGGTTACCCCTCCTTCTCATCAGTTGTGGCAAGCAATAAGCTGCAATGACTATCACCATATTATTTTATTATTAAGAATTAATTTGGGAATGCGGCAACATGTATAAATTATATTTTTATTAATGCATTATCAGAATTTTATCCTTTCTTAGATTTAATAATATCTAATATCTGCATGATTTATTTCAAACTTAATCTTCTAAATATCAATAAATACTCCTTTGTCAATATTTAAAATAGTAAAATTTGTTTGTGAATTATTTCATGTGAGTGTGTTTCCATTTCTAATTATATAAGTCTCTCAAGACATGCGAACTTGTAGGTTTAATTTGTGGTATGGGTTATTGCGGAATTCATAATGGTTAATGTGTGTGTTGGGTAAAACGGAGTAGCTAGTTGTTTCCAGGATTGGGTTATTGTAATGTTTAGGTTTAAATATATTGAATAACACCACAGAGCTCTCTAAACTTGACGCGTGAATTAACATCAGAAAGGAAGAAGATATTTATATAATCTAATTCGTTAGATTCTCTCTATATTCATGTTTTCTTTGAATCCCACTAATCTTACTACTATTTTTTATGAGTAACATCAGTCCGATGAATCAGTATTTTTTCTTAGAATGATAAGGAATGAATAATACCTTCCTGAATAAATTTCTAGGGTGACTGTCCCGCAATGACGCGTCAGAAAGAGTGATAAAAACTCTACCCAAACATATTATACTAATGCGAGACATACTACCACTAAGTCTACGTGGTTTTTTTTTATAGCAATGACTGTTTACTTTCATTAGAGGGAATCATACAAAACCAACAGAATATCAATTTAATATATAATTAACCATTAATAAAATAGCATTTATGTGGATTTTAATGCTAAAAATATATTGTAATTTTAAATTTGTATATTTCATCTCGACATCCCGTAATAGAATATTAGATAAAGTTTCGTTATGAGTAAATCACAGATCAAAACTATTAATTAGAAAAATTCACAAACTTGTTAAGAAATATCTAATAGCTGCGATGTTCGGCAGCAGAATTTTTGGAGCTATTTCTCACCAACGCAATTTAAGTAATTTGTTTTTTATCTCAACTATATTCAATATCCTGATGATAATAGTTATGAAACAGACAACTTAAATCATTCATTATAAATTGCTCTTATCTAAACTAAACTTCAAGAGAATCATCAGACAATGAGTGATTTTTATCGAATAATCTAATAAATAATTAAAATTAAAAAATTGTGACTGTTTCGAAATACAAAATACCACAAATGACTTTTGCACAGTTTTGTCTATTTTAATATTTTGAGTTTTATAAAATTGCAAATTGATGGAATAGTTATAAAACTAAATACATCGAAAATCTTCATCATATAATTAATGAGAACACAAAAATTTTTCATTATTAAATTATTATGCATTTTTTTATCTTTAATATAAAACTATTTATTGATATAAATAGTTTTATATTGATATAAGTTTTATATTGATGTAAGTAGTTCCTTTAAATAGCATATGTAGATAATTTAAGAGTCAGCATTTATGAAATGCATAGTTATGCATCGTGTACTGTTGTTAATCGATTTTGTAATTTACGAACTTTATGCTAATCTTATCAACAATGAATTTAAAGGAAACAAAGTGAATGGTTGATTTGATGAATAAATTATCTGCACATAAAATATAATTATTTAAAAGTAGTTGTAAACCAAATCACAACTATTAAATAATATACAATGTATGATATCAATCATGGAAAATTAAATTCAATTTTTTTTTCTATGTAAAATATAAAGTGTTAATCATTGAAATAAGTCTAATGAAGTATCTTAGAAAATGAAAATAAAAAATATATATTTATATTGAAATAAAATAAAAATATCTTTAGCTTTATCATTATTTATATCATCTTCATCGTCAATTTTGAAAAATAAATACATAAAAATCTCTCTAAGCCTTAAGAAACTTTACGGTTTCATAATAGTGCTTTGTTAAATGCAGTCCGCAGGTTGAACAACTCTTATTTAAATAATATATATAGCTCATGGAAAATTGGCAAGAGATAGGTAATTATATAATAATTAATAATAATAATACATAATTAATAATTAAATAATAATAATAATAGACGAAATAGTGGGGGTATTGATTACAATAAGAATAATTTTAATTTTTAATAATTAAAATTTAAAATAACATAAAATTAAAAGAAAAATTAGACGAAAGAGATTTTACAGTAACTATTGAACTTTTTTCTTTCAGAATTGTTTTGCACAGCGTATGTTTAACTAGCACCCCTATAATAGATAATCGATTCGTCCGTTTCCGCTTTTAATCCGGTTGTTTACCTTTCCACACAATCGATTGTCGGATATTCCTTCCACACTTAAAGATGACAGTGTTATGTCGAAAACTAAATGAAACTCAAAGCCAAAGAAAGCTTACCTTAAAAAACTCTTTCCTCAAAATTAAGATCACATAACATGGTTTTGAAGGTCATATGAAAATGAGTTTTAAAAATAACTTATCATTGCAAAGAGTCAGAATCAGTTCAAATGAGGATTGAATCGATAAAAACTATTCTTTGGTATGCCACCTATAGATTAAATAAAAACTTTACTGATTTTTACAATAATAAATTCAACTTTCATTTTGATATTTATGAGTCATGGAGTCATTCTAATTTCAAAATGATAAGTAAATATAAAGTATGTTTTGATATTTTTAATGAATTTTAAAAAGAGTTTTATATTAGTGCAATTTAAATATATAAAATCAATCATGTCCTATAAAATCAACCAATAGCCTACGAATCTATAAATCGTTCCAGGTCTTTGTTTAGGGTGTTCGTGAGCTTTTATGAGAAAAAAAAAAAAATCCCCAAATTTAATTTCACTAACTTCTAACTGAATCTATCTCTTGTATAAATGTATGCAAATAAATTGCAATAGTATTTGCAATTGTTAATAGCACTAATAGTACTCCCAATAGCACTTACATATAACAATTTTATTCAATATAAACAACATCAGTATTCACGTCGGCAAATTTTAATAGTAAAATTCGAATTATCCTGTATTTCATAATTTTTTATAGTAATTAAAGTAATTTTGAAAAAATCGCAAGCATTATCATAATTTTTAAATTATTTAACACTTTATTTTAAGCATATCAAAATTATATTCAGAATATCCTTGGGCCACATTTGACAGCAAATGGGGTCCGTTAAACAATGAAAAGTTAAGAATCTCTATTATTTATAATTAATAATTACAATTTATTTACAAATTTACAATATTAAAACACACATCAATATTTTTTTTTTTTTATAAATTTACTTTCATTTTGAACAAGCAACTCGACTTTAAAAGGAGATACAGAAAAAAATGAAAAATAATAATAATTGCAAAACACAACAAAAAGCAGTTTAAAATAAATATTATAAAATAACTAACGATTTTAACATTGTCAATTTATTTAGATAGTGTTTAAAAAATAAATATACATTGCTGCACTAATTCTATAAAATAAATTCTTTTAAACAAAATTAACTGTCTTTAATCGAAATATTTCAAATTTTCGAAAACTTTTCGCAATAAAAGAAATCAATTGTCTCGTGTACTTTGATCATGTTAGTAGCTTAGTAATAAAACTGCCGTTATAATTTAATATGTTATTATACAAAAAAAGAAATATTGCAGAATTTAGTGCAATTTAAATTTAAAAGCTTATAAAAAATTATTCAATATAAATTTCAAATTGAAACTATGAATACACCACCTTTTTGCAGCTGGATAGCACGAACTTCGAACATTGATTAAATAAGCGAGATATATTTCATTGTAGATAGTGAAACTAGCGTTGGTTTAACTCTTCAGTTTCTCTTTGGCGTAAACGTTATCATACCCTAAGGTCTGATATCGAACAAGTCAACTTTAATCGAGCATATTTCGAATATTTTTATCTGAAGTAGGCGTGTCTTATTGTAATCGAGCGCCATAAATACGATATGCCATAAATATTATTTAGGAAACCGAAAAAAAAAAAAAAAAAAAAACATGATATTTGTACACAAGTTTATTAAGAAAATTCAGTTTCGATAAATGTAATTTAATTCGATAAAATTGAGGTGTTAATAAAAGTGTTCTAACACATTGAAATTTATTCGATTTTTTTATAGGAAAACAAAGCGGTAGACGATAAATCAAGAAAACCGGTTTAGTAAAAGTATTCTCAAAAACAAGTAATATATAAAAAAAAAAAAAAAAATTTAAGTCAATTTCTACTTTTTTTCACTATATTGCAGAAAGTCCTTTATAAATAATCTTCATTAATTTTTTAAAGTTTATATGGCGCCATCTGTTGGCAGATATATGCAATTTAAATCTAAAAAAAACTAAAATTAATTAATTAAATTTAATTAATGAACTAATATTTGAAAAAACTGCATTAACATCAAGTGTCATCCACTACAAGTTCAAAAAAAATGTATTTGAACTTGAGTGGATGAATAAAAAAGTATTTTATGAACGATTGACAATTTGAACAAGATATATATAGGGAGAGTGTGAGCTAATAGAAGGAATTGAATAAATAGTAATTTCTCCATGATGTAAAATTTTTAAAAAAGAAAAAGCTATTTCATGGGCTTGTGAATTTTTATTAACTAGTTATTAATTTTAAGGAAATGGGCTATAAGACGGGAAATAAGCAAGTGGAGAAAATTATTTTGATTATTAAAAGTAAATTATATGCAGTGATAACTTTTAGAAAAATTATGAATTCTATTTGAGCTGTATATTATTAAGTGATTCTATGTTAAAAATCATTGTAAATATTTTAATGAAATTGATGCGATAAATATTACATTGATTATTTATTTTAATAAAATGTTTTAATAATATCAATTTAATATTTTGTTAATCTTTTAGGTAAATGGAAAAGAACAACTGAAGTTGCTGTAAAACTCTCAAATCGGGAACAATCAGCGTTTTTGCAGGAAGCTACCATCACGAAGAAATTTCGCCATGAAAAATTGGTTTCACTTTTCGCTGTTTGTTCTAAAGAAGAGCCCATTCTTATTGTTACTGAATATGGAGATTATTTGAGAAATAAAGAAGGAAAGATCAAAGTAATAATTACAGTTACAGTTACAGATCAAAGTAATGAATTCATATAAATTAAATACAACTCCATGTGAATTGGCCATTAATACAAAGCGATGAAATTCATAAAAATTCAAAAGTCTTTTAACATCTTTTACACAATAACAAATTATTTAGAATTAAAAAAAAACGCTTACAAAAAAAATAGAAATTTAGAATAATTACTTTTCAAATTAATATTTTAGAGCTTTATTATATTTAAATTATTTTACATAATTTTGGGTTTAGAAAGGCATAAAAGGAAATTTTAATAAAATAGTAAATGAACAAATACTAAAATTGCTTTTAACTTATCCAATGACAGTTGTAATAAATTAAGTGCATTTAATTTTACTAAATATATGTAATTAAGAGATTTTGATTGATTTGATGGAAAATATATTCATTTTGCAAAGACAATATGAAGCAATAAAACTATGTCTTATTTAATTAGTTAGTAAGATAAGATTCACACAATAGTCGTTGATAATAACTAAGGATAAGTTGTTAATAATAAAAAGGACATTGTAATATAGAATAGACTTAATGCAATAAATGTACTTGAAAATTCTTCTCATCAATTTGTAATTGCCAACTATGCTATTTTTCAGTCTCCAGAATTTATAATGCATTTTGAATTTTAGTCCCCTTTTGAATTGATTTATAACTTATATTGAGAAAGTAAAATATTACATATATAGGATTCTGTTATTTCTTAAATTCAATTATTATACATGTGTCGAGGTTTAACATTAAAGCTGACAAACGCTTATTTGTTTGTTTCACAATTTAGCTATCCATTTTTTAAAAGTGATTTTAAAAAAATATTAAAGAAAATGATTACTTTGAAACTATATCGTTAAATCCAATTTACCAAATAAATGGTTAAAAAGATATTTCGCGAATAAAAATAAGAATAAAATATATAATTCGAAATATATATATATTTTTAAACACAACAGATTTACATCTTCACATTTTAAAAAAAATTATTATTATTATTATTTATTTATTAAACACAATAGATTTAAATCTTCATAAAAATGTTTATAAGATTTAAAATTTTACTTAATTCATATGCTAAAATTATATTCTAATATTTCAGAAAAGCATGTTATATAATATTAATCGTAATTAAATTACATTAAAGTAAATAACATCTCAAATTTTTGAAAATTAATATCATGCTTAGTTAATAACTATCATAAAAAACTTTTTACAAAATGTGATTTTTTTTAACACTTTCATATTTCATTGACAATAATACTTTGATATAAGCTTTCAATTAATATATTTTTAAATAAAATTTTAATTATTTAATAATTAAACATTTTATAACAAAAAAAAACAATTAGCAAGATTCAAATAAAAATAAAAATAAAATAAATAATTCGATATATATTTTTTAAAAAACAGAGTTAAATCTTCATAAAAATTTTATAAAGACTTAAATATATATGTCTACTATATATATATATATATACATACACTATCTATCTATCTATCTATATATATATATATATATATATATACATACACTATCTATCTATCTATCTATATATATATATATCTCAAAGATATATAATAGTACACAATTTTTTTTTAATTTAAAAAAAAAATTTAATTATTTTTTTAAATAAAGGAAACATTGCTTTCTATCTGATCTAATACAATTTTCTGGTCTACATTTGTACTAAAAGGAAAGATGTATATTTATATTAAAAAGAAAAAAGTACAGATTTAAGGTATACTGACACTTAATTGAAATTTTGTTAATTTTATAATATAAATAAACTAATACTTACTTTCAGATATTAGAAAATGCGAAAGTTTGTTGGACCATCACAATAGGATATTAAACAGTATCACTTTTAACAAATACCGCTGATTGCAATACCATGAAAATCCAACCAGTAACAGGAAACTTAGAATGTTTCCCCCGGAAATGAGAGTTTCCGAAAGAAAATAAAAACAAATCTATCAAACGATAGATAAACAAAAAAACATATTTCTACGTTTCAGTCTATGAGTCTAGAGTTTGACAAATCGGGCTTCTGAATCTAGGAAGCTGAAATAGAAATTTGACAGGCGAAAAGAAGGGAAATTCCGATTTATAAGCAAGTTAATTTGGTAGCCCGGAGGCATCCCGTTTGGTTTCAGAAGGTAGTGAAAGGTAGACAATCCCAATGATGCTATTGGGATTGTCTGTTTCACATTGCAGTGGTAAACGCATTGTTATAGGGATCTGAATGGCCGACTGGCTAGCGCTCTGGCGCTCGGTAACACAGGTTTCGGGTTCGAGTCCCGGCGGTCCCATGGATGTTTGTAGTGGTTCGGAATCCACTTTATGCCATAGGTCCCGGTCTCATATGACTGTAAGAGCGTCACGGAGCAAAAGTCAGACTTCTACCTACGTGTGTTCCATCACAACAGAAGCTGCCCCTTTCCCTCCATCCATGAGTAGATCACTCATGGGTTGCCCGTCCCGCACTGCAGGACACTGAGGATTAGTCAACAACAACAACAACGCATTGTTACACTAAACTTGGTGAACCACTGTGTTCAAAAGCTTAACGATTTTATGAACTAACAAATACATACAAGACATACTACTGTGCCTTAAAACTAAGACCATTTTTTTTTTTTTTTTTTTTTTTTTTTTTTCAAAATCTTTTTATTTATTCTTCCAAATTTATTTCATGGAATCAAAGTAATACACGCCGGGCACAATGCACTTATGCCAACTTATTTTCCAAGCCTGAATGCACGCTAAAAAGTCATCCGCTGGGATGGCCTTTAAATGGCGGCGATTCACGTTGAATCTCTTCAATCTACTCAAAACGGTGTCCCCGGAGTGGTCTTTTGAATTTAGGGAATAGCCAGAAATCGCACGATGCTAAATTAGATGAATACGGTGGTTGTGGAACGATATGGGTTTCATTTTCGGCGAAAAGGTCACGAAGAATCAATGCAGTGTGAACTGGCGCATTCAGTGTTTTCGGTACCAATCTAGATTTGACGCGTTTGAGGCCCAAAATGGAATGGACCTATCCTTTAGAAATTCCAACATCAGCAGCAAGGTCTCTAATTGTAAATCGACGGTTTGCAAGCACCAAATCTTTAATTTTTGGACGTGAGCTTCGTCGGTTGATGTTGAGGGTCGACCAGAGGGCTCTAAGTCTTCAACGCGTTCTCTGCCTTCTTTAAACTGTTTATGCCACTTCTAAACAATTCTTTTCGATATAGGAATGCTCACCGAATGCCTTCTGCAATTAGTTCAGACATTTCAAAATTCACCGGAATCAGTTTTAGCGTCTCACAAAGGCAAGCATAACTCAAACACTAATGAATATTTTGACGTCAATATTCACACGGATGTCAAGGACAGTGCCAGCAACCTAAAAAAGAAAGAAAAAATTGAAATTCCATAAGTTCCGGGAATTTTAAATTGAAAATTGGTCTTACTTTTTGGACACAGTAGTATGTCCTTTTGTTTTGCTCCTTTCCCTCAAAATGGGACATCAAGTTATTTTACGCTATAATACGTGTATTCAAAAAACGTATATTTCTTCACAAATTTTATTTTTTTCTTTTCCCATTTGATAGACAGTAACATCTAGACTAGGAGTGACAAATCCGCAGCCCGCCTTGAATATTTTTCCGATCCGTGAGATTTATCACACTGTTACAAAATACATTTTATTTTATAATGGCCAAAGTAGTGAAAAACAATGTATTAAATAATGCTCTATATATTCAAAAATGAACTGCCGAAATTATGAGAAACAAGTAATATAAAAAAAAAAAAAAAAAAATTCTAAAGTCAATTCCTACTTTTTTTTTCATGCTATTGCAGAAAATCCTTTATAAATAATTTTCATTCATTTTTTTTTAAGTTTATCTGGCGCCATCTATTGGTAGATACATGCAACTGAAATCTAAAAAAAAACCCACAAATTAATGAATTAATATTTGAAAAAACCGTATTAACATCAAGTGTCATCCACTACAAGTTCAAAAAAAAAAAAAAATGTATTTGAGCTTGAGAGGATGAATAAAAGTATTTTATGAACGATTGAAAATTTGAACAAGATATATATAGGGAGAGTGTGAGCTAATAGAAGGAATTGAAAAATGAACTTTGATTTTAAAATAATATTCTGGCGAATACTATATATGACAGATAATGCCTGCTTTATTTATCAGTTTACAGTTATGAGTTTGCAGAATAATTAAATTGTAAACACCAATTACAATGTGCAAAGATTAAAATTAAGATCGATTTGCAAAAGATGAACGAATGAGTGGAGAAACAAATATCGCTAATAAAGTAAATATTTTTTAATGATTTCATTTTTTTTATTTCATTTATATTTATATATTTTTTCTACTCCATTTTTAGAATTATATATTTCTTTACAATGTGCGTTTAGTGTCGTTATTATTATAATGTTTACATGTGAGAATAATAATAAACACAATAATAATAAATCATTATGTTTCAATTTTTCACATCAAAAAATGTCTCTAGGGGATCTAAATTTAATACGGGGATAGATAATTTTACATGCGGCCCGCAGAGTTATCATGCATTTCCAAAGTGGTACGCAAGATCGTTTGGGTTGGCCACCCCTGATCTAGACCAAGTCCAAGAACCCGTGTGGTCTAATGGAAAGAGAGAAAAGGGGAACAGTTTCTGTTGTGATGGAGCATCCGTAGATAGAAGTCTGATTTGGCTCGACTCTGATGCTAAATGTCCTCCCTGAAGGCACTGCTGTCCTTCAGTGCCTTCAGGGAGGACATTTAGAAGGAACTACCCCGCGTGTGCGTATCGTATGGGAGAAAGCCCGGGAAACTCCCACCAGGTAGTCCGACTCCAGAGGCAAGATGCTTAAAGTCACAAACGCTATCGAGTCTCCTCGTTTTTTGAAACAGTATCTGCAACAAAGCCGCCAGCGTATTGAACCTCTTCCCTAGCGGCGCGCGTTGCCACTGAACATCTTAAAAAACTCAACGAAACTTAATGAATAGAGATCTGTGTGGATTCACAAGGACTACAGGGGACAACAGACTGGTGTTCACAAACGGACTTATGAAACACATTTAGCAGACATAACTGGAAATTTTGTGACAAGGAAAAACCGCATGCGAAATTTGAACAGAATTCTCCAAGGATAAGCGTTTTCTATACCGTGACCAACCGCCTTGTGTTTCAGCCTTCCTTCTTCAAATTCATGATTGCACGGCTCATTTACCGTGTCATGCTGTACGAATTGCTGTTAGATGTAGAGAACCCCAACAATTTTGCAACATGGTGGTACTTCACTGCATAACCATGTAAGCGGTCTCCTCAACATATGCCTGAGGACAGTGCCTTCCAGGGGGACTTTTAGGGGGACTACCCAGCATTTGGGTATCATATGGAAGAAAACTTCCACCAGGTAGTCAGACTCACGTTTCAAGATGCTGAAAATCACAAACGCCATCAAGACTCCTCGTTTTTGTGTTAATGGTTCGGAATCCACTTTAAACTGTAGGTCCCGGTCTGTTTAGCCCTCGTGTGCACAAGATGACCGGAGAGCGACAAACCTCGCTTTTGTGAAACAGTGTCTAAAACACAGCCGCCACAAGTCGAGCTCATAGATTTTGTTAGTGAACAGAATAGGAATGAACACAAATAAATAATTTATGTAGTCTTATATTTTTCTGAAGAACAAATTTGCTTAAGTATCGTTAATGTTAATTTCAGATTGGAATGATAAATTCTTCACGGTAATTTTTCAATTCCTACTATTAGCTCACACTCTCCCTATATATATCTTGTTCACATTTTCAATCGTTCATAAAATACTTTTTATTCATCCACTCAAGTTCAAATACATTTTTTTTTACTTATAGTGGATGACACTTGATGTTAATATAGTTTTTTCAAATATTAATTCAGTAATTAAATTTAATTAATTAATTTTAGATTTAAGTTGCATATATCTACCAATAGATGGCGCCCAATAAACTTAAAAAAATGAATGAAAATTGTTTATAAAGGACTTTCTGCAATAGAGTGAAAAAAAGTAGGAATTGACTTTAAATTTTTTTTTTTTTTATATTACTTGTTTAAAATTTTGCCTTGCCATTCGAAATAAAAAAAAAAAAAACTTGTTTAAAATTTATCTTGATAATTAACAGTTCTCTAAGAACCGAATTTGTTCGCCCCTCCACAACTTATGCATATATATATAAACCATATTTTACAAGAGCATTAGTGCTGGGAATACAAAATATATTCAATAATTAATACGAAAATTTGATCGATTGAAATTATTCGTGTGAATGTATTTAAACAATTCCACACACATTTCGATCGTAACATTTTCAGAGTTCCATCCACTTTCCAACCACATCCACAGTTCAGTCACGTTTTTAGTTCTTGATTGTAACTGAACAGCATTCTCCTCGTTTTGTAGAAACAGTCCAGTCACATTAATGTGACCACCACCCACTTTCGATGTCAACGTGAAATAACCAATCACGAAAGGCAGGTGGCAGCACATTGCAGTGGAGTGTATATAAAGAACTCCACTTAATACCACATTCCACACTCCACTTAAAGCCAGAATATACACAGTCCAGTCACATTAATGTGACCACCTGTTAAAAGCCAGAATAACCACCTTTGGCAGAGCGGACCGATTGCAATTCGATCAAGGTAATTAATGATTGAAATGCTTTCCGATGCCCTAGGACATCCTTTATATACACTCCACTGCAATGTGCTGCCACCTGCCTTTTGTGATTGGTTATTTCACGTTGACGTCGAAAGTGGGTGGTGGTCACATTAATGTGACTGGACTGTGTATTTATTCTTTCATGAAAAGAAGGCATTTGCTGTCACTCAAAAGAAACAGCGAAAAAGGATGAGCCAAGCGCACAATTTTCCAATGTAAAAGAAGTTGAAGAAATTCCAAAAAAAAAGTAATCTTCTTTTTTTGAAATTTTTTTAAAATTTATATATTAATTTAAACTGTTTTCATATGCATGATAATCTAATTTACAAATTTTAACGTAGATGTAAAATGAACAGTATCATTGTTATCAACCAGTACTAACCATTTATCCATCTATGAATGAATGGAATGAATGGTTATAATATATATATATATATATGGTTATGAATATATATATATATATTAAATAATTTAAGGATTTGTATTGTATTATCCGAAACTTAATGTATTGTTAAAGTGGCCTTGGATAATTTTTTTTCCAATATGTAATCTTTGTAATCTTTTATGTAATCTTAATTTCCAATATGTAATCTAATTAGTAGAGAATATATGTGATTATATTCTCCACTAATTAGTTTTATATTCATATGATGCCATAAGAATTATTACTCTATTAAAATATAATTATTCTGTAAACAATGTAAATACCTTCAAATAAAAGAACTCTCAGAAAAAATTGGGAAATAGCATGCAGTGAAAAAATTCCAATATTCCAAATTTATATTTGATCCTCGTGACTCAGTGGCAACATGTTGAGATGCAATCCTCTGGCGGCTCTATTGTAGACACTGCTTCAAAAAACGAGGAAACTCGATGGCATTTGCGATGTTCATTATCTTGCCTCGACATTCGGACTACCTGGTGGAAGTTTTGCGGGGTTTTTTCCCATACGATACACAAATGAGGGGTAGTTCCCCCTAAAAATTCTACCGGATGGCACTGTCCTTCTTTACAGAGAAGGAGCCAAATCAGACTTCTACCTACGGGTGCTCCATCACAACAGAAGCTGCCCCTTTCCCTCCTTCCATGGGAACACACGGATTCTTGGACTTGGTCTAGATGTTGCTGTCTACCGAGTAGGATAAGAAACAACAACAAATTTGATCCTCGGCCCTCTTCAAATCGCAGTTTGGAACCACATATAAACTACGAAAAGTACAAATTCAGTTTTATTCAATATTTTTAAGTGAATTTTATTGGTTGTAACGTAGGAAAAAGGTTTTATTTTGTTTCGAGACGGGAAGAAAAAAAATGCATATTTAAATAAAGGAAAAAAATTTAAACGTTTGCATAATACAGATCAGCAATAGATAGTTGATAATTTTAACGTAGATGTAAAATGAACAGTATCATTGTTATCAATCAATACTAATCATATATCCATGCATGGATGAATTATGAATATGCATATACATATGTATATATACATATATTAAATCATTTAAGGATTTATATTGCATTACCCGAAACTTAATGTATTCTTAAAGTGACCTTGGATGAATCTTTTTTCTGATACGTAATCCTTTTCGCGATTATATTCTCTACTAATTAGTTTTCTATTCATATGATGCCATAAGAATCGTATTACTCTATTAAATTATAATTATTATTTTAATAATGTAAATTCTCTGAAATATATAAATAAAAAAAAATCTACCAGAAAAAAATTGTGAGACAGCATGCAGTGAAAAAAATTCCAACATTCCAAATTTATATTTGATCGTCGTGCCTGACTCATGGCTCAGTGACAACGCATGCCGCTGGTGAACATTAGGGCAGAGGTTCAATCCGCTGGTGGCATTCTTGTAGACACTGTTTCAAAAAACGAGGAGACTCAATGGCGTTCGGGATGTTCAGCATCTTGCCTCATTAGTCAGACTGCCATACACCTGAATATATCAGGTGATCAAAATTATCAAATAATAGGGAAGGGGAGACACATTATAAGACTTTTTCTAATTGTATAAATATTAAACTACAAATATAATTAAAATAAATAATTGCTAGCAGTTCTAAACGCAAATTATAATAATTTTCATTTTTAATTACAAACACTTAAAATCTTTATACAATTTCAATGAATATATTTGGTTACCTAGTGGAGTTTTCTACCATACAATACGCAAATGTCAGGTAGTTCATCGTAAAAGTCCTTCCGGAAGGCACAGGCTTCTTCAGTGACACGGGGCCAAGTCAGACTTCTACCTACGGATGCTCTATCACAACAGAAGCTGCCCATTTACCTCCTCCATCCCCTAAGTAAACTCATGGGATGTCCTCCCCATGCTGCAGGATTCTGAAGATTGAGTCACGCACACACAAATATTTCTAATTCTTTTAAATTTTCTGCTCCAAATATTCTTTGCTTATTTTATAGAATTAAGTAGCTGATTTTATATATATTCCTTGTTAACACAAATGCAGTCACTTTCTTGCAATTTTTGCTGAGCTAATAGGTTTCTGATCGGTTTGTATACGTGTAAGATGTACTGTGCATGCTGTTGGAATTTTTATTCTTTGTTCGCGCCACGCAGCGTCACGTGGTAGTTTTATGAAAATCGTTTGGAACCGATTCAGAATTGGGCTGTTGTCGTGGAGACTGGCTGTTGCCCTGGGGACTTAGTTGTTTTATTCTAAAAAGAACTTTCGTCTTTCCAGTTTAGCTTTTGCCTTAATTGTTAGCATCAACCCTGTATATCTTTGTAAATAAATGAAGATTCCATAAATGTTTGAATGGATTGATCAATACTTCTCGAACCATCAGAAAGCTGCGGCTAATAAGAAAAATAGAACCACCGAAAGGAAAAAACAACGATAGTCGTAGTGACACATGCTGCCATTGTCATACTACAAGGCACAATAGTCAAATTTTCCAATTTTTATTGACTTTTTTAAGTGTTATCGTGGTTTGATCTCTTTCTAAAAACTTGACCCTTACGCATCACAAAGCTGTGCTTGGGGACAACAGGATTAATTACCTAAAACGGTAAATGAGTATTATTTAATTCGTTGAAAATTATGAGTCTTTAAAAGTGATAGATCAGCGCACCCACATCAGATAAAGCTAGACTAAATTTTTAAAATTTTACTTCATGGCATGTAACAGAGAAGAAGTGCACCATTTTATGCTAATAAATAAGTAAAAAATTATCGGTAGTTCAAATAATTTTTAAAAAAACTGCACAATTTTTATATAAAATCCTCTTGCTTTCCAATATTATATGGTTTATCAATTTACAGGTTTTTATACTTTATCAAAAAAAGTTTTTGGCCATGATTGCTTCGTTGGCCATTTCATCTATTTCTGAAAAGCTACCAAATTAATATAGATGGAGATGAGAATAATTAGAAAGCTACACTTAAAAAAATTTTTTTCTTGCAGAAAAAAAAAAAAAATACATAGATGTGCGTTGTTTTACAAGATCACAATTTACTATGATAATGGTCTTCTGCATTTAAACTGAAGTTTAGACATCACCTGTTCAATTGAGCTCATTGTAAGGATATTAAATTTTTATTGACTATTAAACCTATTTCTTTATCATTTTCCAGTATTGAGCTTTGTGAGTTACAAAATATAATCCAGCTAACAGCAATACATGTCTGAGTATAAAGACAATTTTTGAATCACCATCTTAAAAAACCCTAGAAATCTTAAAGTAGAAATCAGATCATACAGTTGATCTTAGAAAAACTAAGAAATAATGGAAACTTTAATTTTGCTAAGAAAGAATACGTAACACAACTTAAAAAATGCACTATGTAATTAACACTAATGCACAACCATTACAGTAAATTTTCGATAATCCGATACTCACAGGGTATATCAGATGATCGAAATTATTGGATATTAGGGGAGGGGAGACACACTACAAGTCATTTTCTAATTGTATAAATATTAAACTACAAATATAATTAAAATAAATAATTACTAACAGTAGCAAATGCAAAATATAATAATTTGCTTTTTCATTACAAACACTTAAAATCATTATACAATTTCAATGAACATATTTAGTTGATGTTAATACTAAAATTCAAAATTTTCTTTATTTATAATTAATATGTAAAACAAAATTTTAAAAATTGACCTTTAATAAAATTGTAGAATACAAATGCATATATACATAAATATGTTAATCTTCTTATGCCAAATATTCTAAAAGTGGAAAAGATGTATTAATATTTGATAAATAAACCAGAAAAGTATTATAAAATATTTTATTGTAAAATATTAAAATGTTAAAATTATTATAAAGTATATTTTATTCCAAGTACAAAATTTATTTCATTACGGGTCACAATAAATCCTATAGATAAATTCTAGTAGTCACGACGCGAGTGATAGCCATCATGGCTGTGTCTACTCCCACCAAAGGCACTTGAACCTGATTGGTGACCACTGCTGGAACTTCCTCTTGAATATACATTTCTACCCCTGGAGCTATGACGCCTACCATGATTTTTATCTTTATCCATCTCATATTCTTCCAACTTTTGCATAACTGTCAACTTCTGATGGATGGCCAGTCTCAACAAGGAATTCAGTGTCCTTTTCTGCTCTTCACTCGCAGATACTTGCCGCTGCAATTCATCAAGTTGCGTTACGTATTCTTCGCAACGAGCTGCAAACATAGCTCTCAATGACGCAAAAGTTGCAGCATCTTCTTTTAATGCTTTCAACTCATTACGAAGTTTCATCATGGTTTCGCTCACTATTGCCTTCTCATTTTCATACTTGCTCTTAAGATTCGCCATAGCCACTTCAGCAGTTTGCTTGTTGGCTTTGAGGACTGTTCTTAATGTGGCTATCTGCTCTCTCTTAGTAGACAAGAGAGATTTCAGTTTTATAACTTGTTCCTGCAGATCTTCAACCTCAGCCAAAGAAGAATGTTCTTGGTTGCCGGTATGAAGGGTTTTCTGTCTATATATTTCGATAGTATTCTCGACGGCTTTCGAGAGATGGCCAAGTTGATCACGTATGGTGTCCAATAAGCGATTGCTTGGTGTTATCAACTCACTTCTGTTTTCATTTTTGTCTTCTTCCAACAGAATTTTTATTGCAATATCACTCTTTAATTTTTCTTTAAGAGTATCAAGTTTACTTGAATTCATGTTAAATAATAAACTATAAGGTTGATCTTTTTCTGATTCTGGAGATGATTCAGAATTTGTATCCACACTTCCTGCATGGAAAAAATAAATAACTACATTAAAAATAATAGCAAACTTATTTAAAATCATAACAAAAATATAATTTCAATTAAGTTTGAAATGATATTTGCCATTTTCTTTAAACATTTATTTAAATTTTAGCAGATAAATATTTATTTTCAAATCTGATAACTGATATTTTAATCAATTGTGTGAACATTATGGATAAATCATGTCTAGTTTTAAAACATAATTAGATAAAACTATAAAAATCTCTGAATATTACTATATTTCTTACAGTTTGTCCATTTATGCTTCAATAACATAAAAACTGTTTTTAAATGTTCGATTTTCTTAATTTACTTTACACACAATTTTTTTTTTTTTTTTTTATAAAAGTGCATATAGATTTAAAAAAATAAATAAATAAATAAATAAGGTTACTTTACACTTGTCTGTTATTCCAAATATGAATAAACCAAGCCCATTAAGTAAACTTAAAATTTGCAACACATTTAAGATTTAAAAAAAGCATAAGCATCTTTTAATAATTTTTCTTTAAAATGTCAGATTGATTATTATTGTTGCTAATTCCTAACCACAAACATTCTCTTACTTATGCAAATCTTCTTACAATGCAATGTCTTTGTGATTGCATGTGTTAATCCTATATTTCGTCCAGAATTCGAATATCAGGATTTTCTTTCTTTTTCATCTTCATTATCGCTCATGATTATTTTTAAGAAATTGAAATGATTATAACATTACTTAATCGAATTTAGTAATTAAAATAGTTTTTCTGATACATGAGTATACCAGAAAATTTAAAACATTTTTAAATTTTTAATAAAATTTATTTTAAATATACTGATTTAAAAATGTTCCTTGAGAACTTAAAAACAATTTTTGATTTGGTATATTTATATACCAAATCATTTATAGATCATTATTTCAGTTCAAATCAGTTTTTATATCATTATATATATACACATTAGTAAATAATTTTTTGTAATTAAGAAATAAACCAACCTGAAATGTGAGAGCCTTTGACATGATCCAGCATGATGCGGCTTGGTGTTTCTCCATTCACCATACAAACATGATGATAAAGTTGGGCAAGTTCTTCTGATACTGCAACAAGGTCATCCTACAATTTACATAAAAAAATTATCAAACTGCATTATAAGTTCAACAGTATATAAGATAGAAAACAAATGACAAATTTTGATAAACAAATAATTTTAATTAATACTGGCATTTTTTGCTCAATTTTTTTTTTAAAAAATATGCATCACTAATAAAATTGTTACAACATAAAATTTTGGAAATACTTCTTATAAATTTATTAAGAAATTTCATATACATATAAAATTAAAATAAATAATATATTTTTAGGCACATCATGATTTTAATTTTATAATATAAACATACCTAAAAAATGTAATGATTTCTGGCATTAACTTCAATAAAATGTAATGTACTATATTACAATTTAGGTGTTATAAATGACATTGTTTCAATCAGGAAACAAATATTTTTAAAATATTTAATTACTAATTAAAACTTTTAATTAGAAATATTTTTAATTTCCAAAAATAATTTGCATTTAATTGAATCTTAAATAAAACAAATTAAAGCTTTTTATAGAGCATTTTCTTCAAAATTTTCATTAAATTGAAAATTAATTTAAATATTACAATATATCTTTAGAATGCACTGATACACAGGGCTTGACAAAATATAAAAATGCTATATATAAGATTTTTTCCCCCTTACATAGTTACTTATTTTTTCAGTTTAAAGATTTTGTTTTGGGTAGTTTAAAGTTTACAAATTTCTCAATTAAAAATGGTTTTAAAAAGGTGCAAATACTTTAACACATTAAAGTAATATAGGTGTGTATGAGCGGGAGGGGAGGTAGAACATATACAAGAATATATCTAAAAACAGAGGGAATAGTTAAAATTATTTTGTAAGGAACATAAAATTTACTTGTAACTAGACTTATTTCAATTGTCATGTAATTTAATAATAATAATAATATTTAATTACAATAAGAACAATTTTTAGTTCATTAAGTTTCTTTCGTTTAATTACAATGTCAACTTCAAATATCTGTTTAGAAAAGTAATGCAATTCTTCATAAATTACTTATTTATTATTTTTAAAAAGAATTCATGTAAGTTATAAAACAAGAAGAAAAAAAAATACCTGAGTGAAGTTCAAAGCAAATCTAGCTTCTTTAGCAATTTCTCCCATAATATGCAGATCATCTTCTAATTCTTTGACTTTATTAGTAAATGTTTGTACCTGTCAATGCAAAATTAAATTCTTATTACAGTAAACTTTTACTTTCTACAGCTTTTAAATTACTAAGATAAAGCTACATTATAAATATAAATATTAAAACTCCAGATAATATTTGATTTGAATTTGATTTTAAAAATTTATAAATATAATGTAAAAAATTTAAATTTAAAAACTGGCAAAATATTTACAAAATCATAATAAAGAATAAAATCTATTGCATTAAAAAACAAATTTTGTTTTTATCCATTTAATCTTAAGTGCAAATTTTAAAATGTATATACCTGTATTTTTAATTCAGCAACTTCATTTTTCAATTGACAATTCATTTCTTCTTCATCAATCACAGCACCTTGCTCTTGTAAGCCCTTAACATCATTCTGTAGAGCCTCTACTTGTTGTACAGCCAACTGGTATCGTTGTTCATGTTTTGTAAGTAAATGCTTTAGACGAGATATTTCAGGTATATCCTAAAAATGAAATAAAGCAAATTTTATTTTCATAAATAATAAAAAATTGAATGACATTTTAGACCAACGGCAATAAATTTTATTGAGAATGCATTATAACAATAAATTTATTTGACATTACAATAGTAAAACAATAATGCATTACAATAATAAAATTTGCAAATTTGTAATTAGTCCTTAACTAAAATATAATAGATTGAAATTAATACAAACTTATCAACTGCAAATTTTTTTTTTAATTTATTGAATAAATTATGAAAATAATCTATAAATAAATATATTTATTAAATTTAGTTCATAAAATTTATCATACAGTAAACAAATTATAATTAACTTAAAAATAAATTTTTACTAATTAAAAGTAATTTATTTAATGACTAAAAATTTAAAAATCAGTTATTATAAAATAAATGTGTGGAGTATTAAATGTGTGGACATACCTTTTCAGAACCTTCTAAATTACCGCCATCTTCAATTTCTCCCAGTTTACCATGAAGGGTAATTAAAGCATTTATATGTTCAACCATTTGATGTACTCTGCTGTTTTGATCATTAAGCTCTGCTTTGGTTTTCTCTAATTGTTGTTGAGTCTCTTGTAGCCTATTTGATATTTTTACCTTTTCATTTTCTGTCTGAATAAGATAAAAATAAAAACTGATATCAATAATGGTCAATAGAATACTAAGCACAATATTATACAATATAATATTATAAAAAAAAAATGTAGTACAATAACGAAATATTTTTTTTTTACAATGGTTCAAAAATTTTTTAGAAGTTTTAACCGAATACAGCCAAAGTTCATGTTAAAAAAATATATAATGTCATTTTCTACACTAATATAAATATATTTGAAATTACTTAATCTTTTTTTAAAATTCTTTCTGATAACAAGCAGCACTATAATTTTAATGACTGTTTTTTATTTAGAATTATTACATTAATTAATTCTACATGAACTTACCTTATATTGCAATTACACATGACCATTTCAGATAACAAAAATTAGTTAAAAATAATTACTTACTGCTTCAAGCTGTTTTTCTAATTTATGTACTTCAGAAAGATGCAGTTCACTGAATAAATCTCCTACAGTAGACGATTGAGGTTTGGAAACATTATCTTCTAAAATAAAAAATTATGCATGTATATATATTCAAATTTAATTTGTTGATATGTTTAGTAACAAATATATTGCTTAGCAAATTTCTTTTTTGAAACTTATTTTTAAAGTTGATAATTATTAGAAAAATATAAATAATATATTGCAGAATTGTTCCCTTTATGCAGATCACAATAACTTAATTTTTTTCCTATAAAAAAATCAAAAACAGTTTTGTAAAAATATATATATATATATATATATATATATAATGTGTTGGTTATACTATAATTAATTTAAATTCCTACAGCTGTTTAAAGATAATACATACTGTCCATTCCTGCTAACGATGTTAAAGTCGTATCATTCTCACCATCCTCTTCAGATCGATCTCCATCATCATGGCTTAAATCTATTCAAGTGATAAAAATGCTATAACACTTAATTTTCAATTGACAATATATATATATATATTAACACAGTAACAAATAAAATTAAAGGTCAACTATTTAAAAAGAAGATGACTGAATTATAATTAGTTTTTATTTTTTTTTGCCTGTTCAAATAGAAATAATCCAATGTATAAAGTGTAATTATTTATTTAATAAATTCTTAAACACGAATAGTGTAAAATTAACATAAGTTTCATCAGTTTATTTAAATAAGGGAAATTGATAACTGTCCTTAAAAATTTGCAAAAATAATAAATGACATCAAAATTTTTACTACTATTTAAAGAATAAACCTCTTCTTTTATTTAAGAAAATTTTTAAATAGCATTCCAAAAAAATATATACCAAAAATAAAACTTAATTAAATAATTATTATTAAATTAATTATATAGTCAGTATTAAAACATTAATGGTTTTTGCATTTAGCTTTTTATAAAATGTAAATAATAATAATTTCAAATTATTATGGTATTTTAATCTTGATTAAGAAAAAAACAAATTCAATTAAATCAAATTATTTAACATCATATAAATTATAAAAATATTTTTTAAATTTGATATTTCACTAAAAATTAAAATTATGAATATTTTAATAAAATTATATCATAGATTAGAAAACTAATTATGATAATTGAAAAAACAATATTAACAAATTAGTGCACATATATATTTAAAATATTATAGACGTAAATTCCTTTTATTAGTGATCTGATATCTATAGTAGATTTGTTTTAACCAGATATGATGAGTATCCTAGTTTAATTTTTTTGTTTTTGTTTAGGATAATCTAGTTTTCATTTTAAATAATGATCTATAAAGTATAATTATTTAAAACAAAAACTATAAATTAACAAGCAAAATACAGTAATTTTAATGTTTATATTTTGCAACTTCAAATTATTTAGATTACAGCTATTGATAATATCATTATTCCTTTTTATGATAATAAAAATTTAATGTTACTACAATAAAATAAACTTGAAAATCATTCAATACCCATTTAAACTAAATAAAATAGTAAAAATAATAGTAAAAAAATTGGAATCAGAGAAAGACATTCAATTTATTTAAATTAAATCACCTTTCTTTAAATATTGTTAAAATCAATTGTTCAAGAATTTAATTTAAATAAATAAATATTTAAGCTGTATAAATTCAGACTGGTACACTTAAATACGTGCAATTTTATTAAAATATTTAATAATCAAATTTCATAAGTTAAAATAAGCATAAAGTAATTGCAATGTTGAAATATTTTTTTCAATTTTCCAAAACCAAAGCACTGCATTATTTATATGTCTTAAAAAATTATTTTCTAAAAAAAATTAAATAATAATAATATAGTAATATTTATAGATAAATTTATCTTAAAAAAATAATAAACTAATATTAATTTTCAGGTTTTATTTTAGTTCTTTCACATGTTTGTAAATGATTTTTCCTTTAGTTTATATTCATAATATTTTATTAATATATCAATTAATAAAATATCTATAACTTTTATAAATATATTATTTGTTGATTTCTTTTTAATGTAAGTGTCTTTTCTCCATATGTTCAACATTTTTTGAAAATATTTATGATATTATAATTACATTAATTTAAAATTATTTAGAAATTGATAATACAGTGTATAATTATTGTTGTAGATTCTTTTACAGTCACTTCTCTGAATTGCACTTCAATTAATTGAATTGTCTTTAAAAAGTTTTCCCAAAGTAAAACGTATTCTGAATGTTATTATAAATATATTTTTAAAATTAAATTTAAGGAAATAATTTTTTATACAAAAAATTTTTGAACTTCAGAATTTATTGATTTTTTAAAGCAAACTTTTATATTAGAAGTTATTTTCATTTATCATTTGGTTTTTGTGCAATTTATTTTAATTACCATATGTTTTCATTGTACTCATATTAGTTTCCAGGCATTTTTAATTATTGAAGTTAGTCCTTCAATTAAGAAAACGTTTTTAAAGTTAACAACTACAATATCCTTTAATAATCTCGCAAAATTTTATTTATATTGTATATGTATAATTTAATATAAAATTCCTTTTTTATGGTTTAGTTTTTTATGAATACTTTTTATACCTACATGTAGATTCAAATTTTAATATTAGTAACTTTTTAAAAACAGACTACACAGCAAATAAATCTTTTTCACATCTAAGTAAGGATAGTTTTTCTTTGTACTATTATTATTATTATTATTTTGTAATTGATATTATTGTTTATTTTATCAGTTGTATTTCATTTTCTTAAAAAAAAGAGAGAGGGAAGGAGGATCACTAATGCATATGTTAAACAGTATGATTACAGTATATTTTCAAATATCAGCTGAACTGTGTAGTAGAGACTGCATTTTCTTTCCAAAAAAATTACCAAAGTTTAAAATCCATACATAAGCTGAAATGAAAAAAATTCCTGTATCATTCAACATTACAGTATTCTATTACTGTTTCTGGTGTACATTTTGGAACTTTTCCATTAGCTATGCATATATTTAGCCAACATCAGATTTTTTTGTTTTGTTTTGTTTTAGCGACAACGCAACAGCCTAGCAATATAAATTTCAAAAATAGGACAAATAATTCATTTTATTTTTAAAAAAATTTTACGAAATATAAATTAAAGAAATAAAAACGAGCTTTATTTAGCGACATTAGGCAATTCTTCATTTGTGCCTGGATAATGGAAAAGTACCTATGCTTTTTGTGAATACGAGCAGATCTGCATATATACTACTACTACACCACATTACATCACTGTGCCTAGAATTAAGTTGTCCCTTTACAGCTTGGGAATAATGTGAGTGAGAAGAAGCCTGATTGGGCTCTGTGATGCTCTACAATCATATGAGACCGGGACCTATGTCTTAAAGTGGATTCCAAACCACTACAAACATCCATGGCACCGCCAGAATTCGAATCCCTGTGGTACCGAGTGCCAGAGTGCTAGCCACTAGGCCATCTGGCCCCTATCTGTATAAATAATCTGATCCCCTAAATGTAGCTTTAAAAAAAGCTAAAAATTCTTGGCTTATACACAAAGATAAACAGTGTGTGTTTTCTTTTTGCCAATATAAATAATATAAATTACATTATATTTTTTCTTAATTTGTACAAAAAAAAAGGGACTATACTTTATTAGTTTGTAAGGAAAATCGCAGTTTTTGTTAAAAACTATTTTATACATAATTCCCTTAAAAAATGCATTTATACAACTGAAAGACTCATTAAAGAAATTGTAGCCATATTTAATAATTTAAACTGTTTCATTAAAGAACCAAGAAGAAATTTTTGATAAATTTAAAAAATAAGATACAAAAACAATTATACTATATGGCAAATATTAAAAGAGTCTAGAAAGCAGCAAAAGCTTTATTAGTAACTAATATCAACTAAATTACAATATATATTAAATTTGAAAAACAAAAATTTCTGTGTTTCAGAAGAAGAAAAAATTGGGTAATTTTGTATTATGTTATAGCATCAATACAAAATCTATGATATATAATTCAGGAACTCAAAACAGGAACCAGAAAACTCAAAGATTTATCTCTACAATAATCAAAAATAAGAAAAATGAAACTTGGTGAATAATTTGCAAATCAAATAAAAAAGTTCTCTTAAGCAAAATAAAAATATTTGAATAAAATGAATGAAAAACATTTTTGTATTAAAAACTTTCTTTGCAAATGTTTTAGAGGATATGAGTAACTAAGAAAAACAAGAGGAAAAGCATTTTATCTATTTAAATATACTAAAATCAAATCTTAAATTTTGCATCTCTTTCATAATCCATTAAAAAAATAATAACATTCAATTATAATAACTACATTTCAATGAAAACATACAAAAGAAATAAAATTGATCTGATGAAATTCTTATATGGAATGAAAATTATAATGCATATATTTTAAAAATTGTGATGTTTATAATCTGAATGATAGATTTGAATTAAATTAATATTATTACTTAAAAAAATTCAAACAGTATTAGTCTGAAAATATTTTTGTATCTAAAAAGGTTAATAATTTGAGTGTCAACATTCTTTGGGCATTTATAATATCAATTAATTTTAAATCTATATTTGTTAAATATCAGTATTTTACAAGTTTTAGTAAATGTTATTAAATTCGAAAATTATCAATACAGCTTAAATGTTTTATTCCATTGATTATATGAATGCAACAGAGTAATTACTAATTTTTCTTTCATTTTAATAAATTTTTTCCTTACATGAAAAAGTTATTTTTAAGTAACATATTTATTTTTGATTTTCTTTGCTATTGAATGAATAATTTAATCCAGACCTTTTTACAGGCTTTTAACTATATGATTTTCAAATTTTAATATAAATAATAAATTAATTATTATTAATTGTTTTACTTCATGTCAAATGAAAAAAAAATGCCCATCTTCTGCATCAAAGAGCTCAAAGTGCAAGAAATTTTTTAATGTGTTTAAAACAATTAAATTAGTATATTAAACATAAGTTTTTGTGCAATCATTAATTCCAAAAAAGAAAAAACACACAAAATTAAAATAAATGTCAATTTAATAACAAGATTATTTCACAAAATAATAAAAATAATACGTAGTTGAAACACAGACTAATCTTAAAATAAAAACATGCATTCAGGCAATTCATGCCAAAACATTAACATCGAAATTTCAGATTAATTGTCATATCAATGAACAGACTGAATTGCATATGATTATAATTGGACGTAGAAAGAAAGCTATGCAAAAACTTAAAAGAAAAAAAAAAAAATACTATTTAAAAAAATCAACATTTGCAAAGAAAAAGTAATAAGAAAGCTTTTATAGTATTGGTTTCCAAATAAGAATTCAATTAAAATTATATCTTTCACTAGTTTTTATATAAATTCTTCTGACTTTATGAGAGCAAAGTATGAACAAATTCAAAAATAAGAATATATGTAGAATAAAATGAAACATCTAATAATTTTAAAAATATTTTTTAAAGTTGTATGTAATACTGTTTTATAGATATAATACTTTTATTTTCTTATAACAAAGTTAAAAGCAATAAAAAAAAGTTGAAACATTTAAAAAATGGATTTGCAGAATAGAAGGGAAAAAAAGGAATAAGCAAGAAGCAATACTCATACTTGGTTTTAATTGGATGACTATATTAAATGGGGGGGGGTTCAGTAACCCATAGCACTTGAAAAGAAAAGTGGTGATTTGATCATATTCTAAAATTTATTTTAAACAATGCTTCCATAAAATATGTGATGGAAATCATACTAGTCACATTATACTTAAAATATGATGCTAATAGCCCAATTAAATAAAATAAATATAAAAATAATTATTAAAAGGAATTTTTCCCAGCAGCATATTTGTAAAAAAATTTAAACAACTCTTTTATGATGTCTCAAATTTCTTATATGAATTTAATACACTATTTTAGAATAATAAATCATTTGATCCTAAAATTTTAAAAAAATTGTCACTTGAACTAAGCAAAATACCAAATTAAGATCACTAATAATGATATCACATAAATGTCAGCTTTTACTTTGATTTCAAATTCTTAAAAAATTATATATATATAATGTATTTATAAAACAGTACTTTTTTTATAACACATTTATTCTTTCGATGTTATTAACAAAAAAAAAAAATGTTATTGAATTATATGGCATTCTTAAATTAATGCAATTTTTAAACATAAGCAATAGAAAATATAATTACTTCATTATTCCATATCATAAAATTTTAATTTTTATTTATATGATAACTAAAAATTAGAATAACTGTAGCATTGTTTTATAAAAATTAAATGAAGAATAATTAAATTTCATCTAATAAACATTAAAATATATATTAATAGCTTTATCAATGCACAACAAAGATATTTCTACTTGAATAATAAATTCAACTACCTGCAGCTAATTTCGACTAATATTCTACAATACTAAGTATTCTTATCTAAAAATACAAGAAATATTTTTTATATTTATGGACTAGATTTCCAAATAAAAATAATAACACAACAAAGATGTAAAAAAATCAAAAAATAGCCTGAAATTCTTTTAAATATCTCAACTAAATAAATTTTTAATCACCGAGATTAGATTGAAAGACAGATTATAATATCTTAAAAATAAAATCTAAATAAATGACATATATTACAACTGATACACTATAAATAAGTTTTAACTCCTTAAAAATAATAAAAAATATATATATAAATTTTATTAAGTAGAAAATCTAGAATAAAAAGAAAATTTATTTAAAATAAAATTATTTTTATATTTTTCTTACAATATTTCTCGTGCTAAAAAAAAAAGTGAAAAGTCTTTTTTTTTTAACTTTACAACTAGCACCAATTTTGGAAAAAAAATGCTGTTAAAAATTTTTTTCTTAAAAAAGTATGAAAGATAATGGTTTAGAATATACTTTTTTCTATTTATAGATCATACTGTAAAAAATTAACAGTATTTATATAACAAAAAAATATATTGAAAATTTAAATTTCAAAAAATAATGTAAATAAAAGTGAATAAATAAATAAAAGTAAAATTTAAATGATTAAACTCATTAAAGATATAGGATGCATTAAAATATGCACATTCATAAATTAAAACCAACTAAAAAATTTTATTTATTACATTGCCCGCTGTATTTCACGAAAGACTAAACTACTCTTATTTTAAAACATCTATAATGTTTTTAAGAAAAATAAATATAAAAACAACTTCAATGGGAAATGATTGCAGTTAAAAATGTAGATAAAATTTAAAATAATACCAATAAAAATATATCAAAGCCATGCATAAAAAAAATATACTAAGCAAAATAAATCAAGGTGCAAAAATAGAAATAAAGCAGGATACAAGCAACTCAAAAGCAATAGTTAAACACATGCAAGGATTTTTTGATAGTTTCCTCCCTGTTTTAGAATTTGCACATTGAAAGATTAAGCTGTTAATACTTCCATGCACTGTTAGTGATGATGGTACAATAAAACTATCAACACTGCCATAACTTTGATTCTTACTTCCAAGTCCAAATCCAGAAAATCCCAAGTTGTTTATAGTAAAAATTGATTCTGAATTAACACGCTGATCAAGTTCCTTTTTAAGAGCATATTTTTGTTCTCGTTCTGACTGCAGAGCTTCAAGAGCTTCTTCCAGCTGCTTTTCTGCTATTCGTTTCAAGGATGTTAACTCTTCAATCTGACCTTTCGCAGCTTCAATTTCTTCTCGTAAACACCGTACCTCATGCTTGGCTCCTTCAAATTCCACCTATGAAAATAATAAATGGCAAATTGAATGAAATGGAAGATTAATGAAATTTGAAGAATTTATATAAGATATTCTTTTACAAAAAAAGTCTTAAAACTTAACTTGTGATTTTGTTGATATTTAAGGTAGAAAATTTTTTTAATTCAATAAACAATTTTTAGATATAACTATAATGATAAGATGTACACATATGTTCATAAACATAGTTAGTTGCAAACAAATCTCACAAATTTTGACAAAATAAATAATTAAATATAAACGTTTCTTCTTTCATCCAGTTTCAAAATTTGCAATTTCCATTTTTTTTTTTTTTTTTTTTTTTTTTTTAATTATCTACATTTAAAAAAAATCAAATTCTTGGTTTAAAATTAAAAATTTGCTAAAAATTGTAATTTTGGATTGATTATACATATCAGATTGAGATAAATTAAAGCAAAAATTAGTATAAACAATCATAAAAATTAGTATAAACAATCATAAAAATTAGCATTAACAATCAATTAAACAGAATATTTTCTTAATGACATTAATTAGACTTAAAAAATACATTTTATTTAATAAATTATAAAATTGAATCAGCACAAATCAATTGAAAAATAAAACTAATATCTTAAACAGAAGATTTTTGAATTAATTATAAACCATTTTACTAATTAATTTAAACGCAAAAATGACAAAATAGAAAAAATTTTACCATATACTTATGATTTCATACATAAGTTTTCATTAAATTTTTTCATACTCAAACTAAATAAATGAATAAATATTAAATCAAAATTCTTTATTTCTTGAATGCAGAATACTTATAATACTACATCAAACATCCAAATAATTCACTCTTAACATTCTCATAAGAATGAAGGTTTTTATGTGCAATATTCAGATGATATCTTCATAAAAGATACACTGAAGGTAAGGTACTTTAAGCAACCTTACCATAAAAAGTTTAATTGATAAACCTTTGAGAAGTTTTTCGTCATCTTTATCCTCATTAATCATATTAACACTTGAATTTAAGTGTATTTTTCTTTCTTTGGGACAAACAGAACACAATGACTTCCAAATTACCTAAAATTTAAATAATGTAGAAAAAAAACTAAGTAAAATTCAGTAAATTTGCAAATGATAATATTAGGAAAGATCTCAGTAAGTTCGGTAGTAAATAGAAGACAATGAACTATTTCTTGAAAACAATTGTTCTTGAAAAATAATAAGGTATACTTAAAATGTTAAATTTAATATTCAAAAATGCATGATGATATTTTTCAGATAAAGAAAAATTTAAATAAATTTGAAATAACAATTTTTTTACTATATTTTAAAAATATATTTGGACAGAGTAGAATAATAGATTAATACAATTAGATTTATTTATTCAATTAGCTGAAATTTTGATTATCCTATAAAATAGAAATATTTATTTTTTTTTCACTGAAAAAGAATTGCGAATCAATTTCAAATTGAAAGTTTACAAAAAGAATCAATAGGTTATTTAATTAAATATTTTTTTTTTACCTGAGAAGAGCGAAGAGATGAAATTTGTTTTTGCAAGGATATATTTTCTTCTTCTAATTCATTATTGTCACTCAAAAGACGCGCTTCTCTCAATTTTAGTTCCTTCAATTCGGCTTTATAATTTTTCTTTTCCCATTCACTAACATCACAATTTTTGGCAAGATCAATATTTTCTTGAAGAATTCTTTCTTTTTCTACACCAACACGAGATACTTCTTGACGTACCTGTTAAAATAAGTTAAAAGGAATTAAGAAATCATAGATTTTTCAAATAATGTACATTAAAACTGTTAGTAAAAACCTTCTTTAGTATCTTTTTAATTATTTATTTTTAAAAAGATTAAATTAGGTTTTGAAATAGTTAGAACATTACATTATTTATTAGTATGTAATTTAATTTCTAAATTTGCATATTAAAAAAAAAACACATTTAACTTGTTAAAATCTTAAATACACTACATGTTAAACATTTAACTAATTTCTAAAGTCACTTAAAAAAACTCCACATTTTACTTACATATTGTGCATAATAATTTAATGCAATAGTATGACTAAACAAAATTATTACATATAGAGTTATATTTAAATTAGAAAGTGATGTATAGAAATACATTTACTGCATAAATATATTTTATGAAAAAACAATTAATATTATTTTTTTATTTTTTACTTTTAGAATTCAAATATAAATAAAATATATCATGCAAATAATATTTTTCTAAGTTTAAATTACAAATGAAAAGGCAACACAATTTAAAATGTAATATAACAGAAAACAGAAAAAAAACCTGCATAATCTTAATAAAGATTACTACACCTGTCAACATGCCAATTTTGGAAGTTATACAATATTTCAGAATTTTAATTATAATTAAAACTTATCCATAAAAACTAAATAAGTCTATTTTTAATGGAATTGCTTATTATATTGCTTTCTTATTGGTGCTTTAAGTTCCTGATTTGATAGTTTTAAAGTATCAAAATGCAAATTATCTTTATGTTTGCTCAAAACAATATCCTTTTATGCAGTATATGTTATTGCTATAAGCAAATAACATATTTGCACTTTTTTTTTTTTTTTTTAATGGAAGCTTTAAACTTTATCCTAGTTTTTCATTCAATACTAAATATAATTTTTCATATTGAACATTGTTATAAAAAAGTCAAAATATAATAATTTTAAATAAATCATCCTAAAAGCTCAATTTCTGTCAATTGTCTATTTTTAACATTACATGATAACTAATTAGTCAACAATTCACAGAATTCCGAATAAAGCTCGTTTCTAGTATTGTCTTTAATTTATATTCTATGATTTATTTATAAATCTTGCATAAAATAATACAATCTTACCAATTACTAAGATAACCATATAATTTGAACTACGTATATACATTCAATGGCAAAACTATACAAATTGGTAGTTATTAATGACAAATTGAGTTAATTATATAAATTAATTACACAGTCTTCAATTTATAAACATAAATATGAACTTTTTTTATATATAGTTTTATAATAACATTAATTACATCTTTAAATAAATTATATCATTTTCCAACATTCTTCTGCGTAAATAATTTGATCAGATCATTAAAATTTATGAATAAAAATCATACATACTTGTTTAAGTTCCTTTTCTAACTCTAAAACTGTTGAAGTGAAGGATGCCTCTTTACTTGCGGTTTCAAGAAGAAGGCTTTCTTCCTGCTCAATACCACTTGAGGCAGTAACTTTTTGATTAGTTTGATATTTAGCAAGAGCCTACAAGAAAAGTAATGTAATATATGTAATATATTAAAAGCAACATACTATTTTTTCTATTATTATTTACATAACTGTTTGATTTATTAAAAAATTTTAAATTCAATTATTAAATACTAATAATACTATAAATAATAATAATCATAATCATTACCATCAATATAAATTAATTGCTATTATAAATTTATTAAATTTTTCATAAATATTTTCTTATATAGGTTAAACAACATACAATTAAATATTATTTTTTAAATTAATGCTTCTTTCCCATCTATTGTTTTAGTGTTTTTCTAGCAATTAATTTCTTGGTAAGCAGTTAAGAGAACAATTAGGGTCAAATGCTGAATCTCAACTGAGAAAGTAGAAGAAAAGCAATATACAAATTTAAGAATCTATACCTTTAATATCTACTATACCAATTCAACCAAATATATTTAGAAAAACAAAAAATGATTCAATTGATAAAGAAATTGATGAATTGATTAAAATAAAACAGATTTATGGACTTCACTATAAGCACCTTATTAAAAAAAAAATTGAAACAAAAATTGTTATTAAGTAGAATGTAGTTAAGGCATTCCCTAGTTAGTTAAAATTACATTACAATTCAAACAGGCGAATTTATAATAAAATTCAGATGAAGATAATTAGTCAAAACAAATAAAAGGATCAAGTTACTTACTTCTCTTACTAATTCCAATTCTGATTTTGCTGAATCATAAAACGTTTCTAGTTCTTCACATCTTTGTTGCAAATTTTCTTTTTCTTCTAATAAAACAAGCCCATATTGTGCAGATAAATTCTTTTCGTGAGTGGTTTGTTCAAGTTCACAGCTCAATCTTTCTAACTCTTGTTTCAACAACTCCTGCTCTTGAAGAATTGATTCCTGATTTTCATTCATTTTAATGGAAATTTGTATTCATCTAAATAATATTCAAGAATAATATCATTGATTGAAAAACTACAAATGAAAAAAATGAGATTACAAATAAAAACTATTTTGTAAAAAAAAATAAAATAAAAACATATGTTCTAAAACATAAAAACCCTCACAAGAATGGTTTTAAAATAATACTTTTTACATAATAGATAATTGAAATATTTTTAATAAAAATCATGATTAACTAGTAGCATATTATACCCAATTAAACTTGGCCGACGCCTGTTTCTTATTCGGTTTATCATGCTTTTCTGTTATAAAGAAATAGATTTTAAAACTATGATAAAATACGAAACAAATTTGTAAGAAATTCAGTATATAACATATTGAATTCCTCAAACAGCTCAATCTAAAGTTTCTTCTATTGAGTATTGATAAAAGCAATTACTTTGTTGACCTATCCAAGTTCAAGAAACATGTAAACGAAACCCTCTAGAGAGGCTAACATTCTACCGGACACATTCTACTGAAAAGCTGTAACACACTATTAATCCCTAAAAGAAAATTAAAAGGGAAAAATTCCTAATAAAAACATTCCGTAATTCGTGCTGGATCAGATCATGTGCATTTAAAAAAATGATTTTACTATATTTAAAAAGGTTTTATTTTATTTTATTGAACAAAAATTTATATATACCAAACCATAAATATATGATTAACAGAGATTATCTTAATATCCCTAATTATTATGGCTTCTTTAATTTTCTAATTTTTAGAGAATAAGATCCCTCTCGTCCATGAAACAACAATCTTGCACAATTTTTACATAGTTTCTATCCGAAGGATCATTAACTTTCGTTGGTGTTGGCAAATGGAAATTGATTTCATGATTAGGAATCGAATAAGATAATAAAAGAAAGTATTGATTGGACAGAAATTAGAATGTGATATCTGTAGTATTGATAAATGGATCATACGTCTGTTTCGTTCATTTGGGAATTTTAAATTTTCTTAGTCCGTTTTCCTTTAGCGGAAACCTCGATTCTCTCTCGAGTTCTCAACATAATCCAATTCCTGCTACTACAGGACAAAACATTTAAGATATACCAATTCATCCTGAAATCAATAGTGCGGCAATTCAGGCATCACAAAAGTATCTGGATGATGTGAAATTAAGAAAGAGGAAAACTACCTCTGAAATGTTGTTCCAACCAGGAACATTCTGAATCATGCTGAAAGTGTACAGACTGGTATTGATGACATGAAGATAAAAGCAGCTGGACTAACACTGCTGGTAAAATATTATGGTGCTTGTGTTATGAACTGCCCTTTTCATAATATATCTTGATCAGAAGCTCTTCCCTTGAACAGACAGCTAAAATATTTACTGCCAAAATTATTCCAAACTCGATACTCAAGCAACGAAGCTCAACTAACTCAAGCTCTACGAACAAAGAATTGGAAAGTCTGGCTAATGGAGCCGTCATTAACGAATCTGCTATGAATTTTATTCCTAAAATACTTTCTAAAATTATGACAAGACAAAACGAAAAATTAAAATAACTTTTTGAAAAACTAAATAATAACACTAAATGAGGAAATATCCTTAAACTCTCAGGTGATTATGTTAAATTTTTTCCTACTGACAACGAGCAAAAAAATATAAAGTCCCTAATTTTCTAAGACAGAATTCTTGCAATTTCTATAATATTAGTAGTAAATCATATCACCCCCCCCAGAGCTATCTTGGAAAACCTTTTTATCTCAACTTCTAAAAAGAAATTGAAATTGCTTTTCTAGAAAAAGAATTTAATCAGAGACATATTAATCAGCTCACCAGTGACAGAACAAAAAACATAGGTCCCTCCCTGGCAAATTTATCTGAAAATAACTGATAAAAATTTTATTATATTTTGTGTTTAATAACTGCCGTTTTAATAATACTTCTAACAAACTTCTTACAGAAGCTCCTCTTCCCTCTTTGAGCAATCATCCAAAAAACATATTGCCAAAATTACTCCAAATTCATTCTCCACGCAAGTCAAGATTTAAATCAAGACTCATCGATAAAATTGAAAGATTCATTCACCTGGGGCAACCCAATAGTTTCAAAGCAATTTTTTTCCATTATTCAGCAACTAACTGCGACTGAAATCCCAGGTATTTCCAAACCACTATCATAAAGATTACCTTATCGCATTAACTGAGGCAATGAAGGATATATCTCCTCTTGGAAGTGTTGTTCAAAAATTCCTTAAGTCAATCAATCGATCTCCCACTATAGTTTATAAGTCGTATATTAATAATCAAAATTCTAATATGAATAATTTTAATTCTAAATATGTTAGTCAAAATTTCTCTTTCACCAACACAATTAAAATGATAACCCAATGCAAAATTCTCCTCCTTAAACAACTCAATCAATCATTCTATGTAATTTAATCTCGATACTGTCCATAAAGCCTTCACAGTAATTATAAATATTATAAATGTTTTATCTTTAATCTAGAGATATGATAACTTCTTCTCCCTCTATGGTGACCTTCAAGGTTCAAAAAATATTGAAAAAAAGCTCTTTATCTTTCTTAGTAGCTTTGCTGCTAAATCCATTCCGAATTAACTCCGCATATTCACCAACCAACGAAAACTCGTTCTCGTTTCATTACTATTTAAACCCCGGGCTCACTTACCTGCTTCTATTGTTTCTAAAGATACAATTTTTCACAGCTAAGGTACTTCGCCCCCAACCAACTTTATGCTCAACTATGCTGACTCTATACTCAATATTGGTTACTATCCAAAGTTCTTGAATACAGATGGATTCTATCTATTATCAAACCAGGCAATGATCTAACTTCTCCTAGTAGCTACAGACTCATTGCTCTTCTTTCCTCTATCAGAAAATTCATCAAAACAGTCATATTGGATTCTCCTAAAACTGAATCAGATTATAATAATTTTTTTAAGTCCATAGCAATTTGGTTTCACTGAAAAACTCTCAACAAAGCATTAACTTTATAACCTTACTGAAACTTTTCCAAAGGATTTTCTTGGAAACTGGAAACTGCTGCTATAATTCTTCATATGGCCAAAGTATTTGATAAAGTCGATCAACTGTTTCATTTGTAAACTAATTATTTACGATTTTTCTGCTTTTCTGATCTAAGGTATTAACAATTATCTTTATGACAACACTTTGTTATTACTGTTTGCAAAACCATCCCTTCCATCCGATTTTCATGTCGGCTTTCTCCAATTTCTATCCTTTTTTTTTCCCCTACATCAAACTGTAGCGATATCCACTATAAGAACTCCAGTAGCCCAATAAAATTTAGCTTTGGTAAAGTTGTCAGAATTAAAAGCATAAAATCAAGGGCAGTGCATGTTGTCAAATGTAAAAAGTCCATAGTTCCACCCAACAGATATCATTAGTAGCTACAGCAATATGGTGCAAGTGTTTATTAAGAAAATCAAGTCCTGTCGAGAGTGTTTGCTGTAAAAACTGCACGGGGAAAGTCCATTGGGATGGGTGATAAAACAAGTATATTCTAAGTTTTATCTGTTGAAATTAGTTTGTAAGTTTGTTTTAAGAGTCTGTCTATTTTCTTCTTTACCTCAGAGGAAGAACTAAATTGATGAAAGAATAAAGAAAATTGTGACTGTGGTAACTTACAACCATTTTTGGGAAAAAGTTCGGCCTTTTCATTGGTCTTTTCAGTCGGTTCTATCCTTGATCAGTTTTAATATAATTGTCTCATAAACGTTATTTCACAAGCACATAACATTAAATTAAGTGTCAATGCAGATGAATTAGCAATCTTAATCCAAAGTTGGAAAAACTACATTATTCAGAAAAATCTTCAAAACTACATTCTCGAACTTGAAAAAATGTTTAATTGTTTAGAAAATGAAACTTAATGTTGATAAGACTGAAACAATACTAATTATTAGAAAAATCTTACAACCCTCTAAATATCATTATATGTAATAATAGAATTATTTGGTCAAAAGAAACTAAATATTTAGATGTCTCATTTGAAAATAAATTAAATTATCATCCACATATTCATAAACTTCACATTAAATTTAATAGGCGCATCTCCAGCTGATCTGTAGAAACGTTGTCATGTCACTTTAAAATAAAAGATTAATTTATCTCTCCTATGTACGTCCAACTATAGCCTGTGCAAGCCCAGTCTGGGGTCCTACTGCCCATCGAATTTGGAAATCTTACAACTGCTAAACAAGATTCTTACAATGATAACAAAATCTCCATGGTACTTCAGAAACGCTGATATCAGCCATGCACTTGCGCTATTTTTTGTAATTCTCTTAGCATTAACAATTTAAGAAACTCCAAATTTAGGACTATGATATTACACTTCGAAGGAAAAAAAAAAAACTCTCATTGCTTTTAACATCTTAAAATAATCCCTGATATGATCGTATCTCAGGACCATCTCTCTTTTCCCTTTTTTTATCAACAGTGCCTCTTTTTATTCATTGCTTAAATTTTCTCTTTCTATTTTTTATTTTTATTTTTGTTATTTTAAAAAAGGGCTTTTAATTATTTCCTTTAAAATCTCAAAGGGCATTATATCAATGCAGTCTATCTGAACCAAAAAAAGTGATTCTGGAGGTGGCTTCGTGACTAAGAATCTCCGTACAATGTACAATAAAAATTATTATTAAGCCTATGTAAGAGGAATGATAAGATACATTCGTAAGAGACGTTCTTGAAAAGAGACATTCATAAGAGGCATCCGCACGATTATATGTGATCTGATATCATTTTCATTTCGTTTATATTGGAGTTTCACGATTGTTTCTGAAGAACTAATAATTAATGAAAAATTATTTGCTTTCCTAGTGTTAGTTAAAATAACTTTTAACAAATACATTAAGGAAACTAATATTAAACAACTTATAATGATTTCATTATTTTTACAAACATGATATTAGTATATTATATGAATTATACTTCGAAGAATAAAGCATAAAATTTTTATATTAAACCAAATTATTGTACTTTTTTTTATAATTTTTAAGTATTCCAAAAATTATACCTATTTTTACATTTTTTGAACATTTTTTTCACTGTTTAAATTCATGTATATTAATTTTTGTATTTAACTTACTGTCTGATTTTTTTATTTTTTTAAGTTGATATATCTGTGTAAATCGTTACCAATATGTCAGATCTGCAGTCTTTATAAAGTATTAAAAATATAGTATCTCACAGATTTTGCAATATTCTCATTAAAGGGGAAAAAAGATAAATGAATACCAAAAAGATCTGTTCAAAATCAGTCAGCTAATATTTGTGTTTTAAGGATAACAGAAATTTAAGCCAATAAAGAGAGTTCACAACTACAAGGCGTGTTGCCAAATACATTACCAAACCTTACTTTTGTTTAATATTAATGATGAAGGATAGTCTGGGAGTTAAATCTGTATATCGTTCTCTGGTGAGTCATGATTCGTTGGTGTCTAATTAAGATAAATGTAAGCTAACTAAACCATGTTTAGGACATTGAAAATCATATGAGCTCATAAAAGATATAACATATCAATTCCACTAACGTGATAGACTTAATGTTGCATAAAGCAGGAGCGGCGAATACAAAAGGAAATAAGCAATTTTCAATATAGTAATGCTTCTAAAATTAAATTTGACTAACAATTGTACTAATTAGAATGAAACCACAACTATTATATATGTATATATATATACTACACAAACACACACACACACACACATACACTGAAGTGACAAAAGTCATGGGATACCTCTTAATATCGTGTCGGCCCTCCTTTCGCCCGGCGAAGTGCAGCAACTCGACGTGGCATGGACTCAACAAGTCGTTGGAAGTCTTCTGCAGGAATATTGAGCCATGCTGTCTCGATAGACGTCCATAATTGTGAAAGCGTTGATGGTGCAGGATTTTGGGCACGATGATGTCCCATAAATGCTCGATGGGATTCATGTCGGGCGATCTAGGTGGCCAAATCATTCGTTGGAATTGTCCAGAATGTTCTTCAAACCAATCGCGAACAGTTGTGGCCCGGTGACATGGCGCATTGTCATCCACAAAAATCCCATCGTTGTTTGGGTACATGAAGTCCATGAATGGCTGCAAGTGATCTCCAAGTAGCTGAACATAAGCATTTCCAGTCAATGTTCGGTCCAGTCGCACCAGAGGACCAAGTCCATGCCATGAAAAAACAGCCCACACCATTACGGAGCCACCACCAGCTTGAACAATGCCTTGTTGACAGTTTGGGTCCATGGCTTCGTGGGGTCTGCGCCACACTCGAACCCTACCATCTGCTCTTACCAACTGAAATCGTGACTCATCGGACCAGGCCACGGTTTTCCATTCATCTAGGGACCAACCGATATGCTCAGGTGCCCACGAGAGTCGTTGCAAGCGATGTCGTTCTGTCAGTAAAGGCACTCGAGTCGGTCTTCTGCTGGAATAGCCCAAGAAAGCCAAATTTCTCCGCACAGTTCTAACAGACAAGTCCCTTGTACGTCCCACATTGATTTCTGCGGTTATTTGACGCAGTGTTGCTTGTCTGTTAGAATTTGCGACTCTTTGCAGACGTCGCTGGGCTCGGTCGTTAAGTGCAGGCGGTCGACCACTGCGCTGTCCATGGTGGGATGTTATGCCTGAAATTTCATACTCTCGGCACACTCTTGACACAGTGGGTCTGGGAATGTTGAATTCCCTAACGATTTCCGAAATGGCATGACCCATGCGTCTAGCTCCAACTAACATTCCGCGTTCAAAGTCTGTTAATTCCCGTCGTGCGGTGATCATCACGCCAAAACCTCTTCACATGAATAACTTGAACAGAAATGAAAGCTCTGCGAAAGCACTGCGCATTTATACCTGTTCTACGCGATGCTACTGCCATCTGAAAATTTGCATATTGCTATCCCATGACTTTTGTCACTTCAGTGTATATATATATATATATATAATAGTTTACTTATATCATTATAGTTTATAGTTTTACTTTCATATTTTAAGAGAATTCCTTATAAAGATCCTGGGACAAAATATGCTGTGTGGATTTTCAAAATAACCGGACTAGATGTGCATATTACATGTGAAAAATTCCATACAAAGACTTCAATATATTTTGCGATATACATTGACACAATCAGCGATGTATGTATTTATTTAATGAAGCCAATTTGTTACTCTATATTAGGACTAAGTAACTTGTCGAGCTGGGAATAAATATATGTTGTTATTTTATTTTAAAAAATATAGCTCTTTTATTATAATTTTTGCAACATCCTTGATCTGTTACGCCTGTATTATTTCAGATATTGGATAATATTATATTTATTTAATTCGATATTTATTTAGCCCAAGTTAGGGCTGATTTAGAACAAGCGCAGCTAGTGTGCAAAAGGGTTCAAGTTCAAATCCTTTGGTGATGTCTGTTGCAAAATCTTCTTTCAGAAATGTGGCGAGAGTTGTCGATTATAATAGTATATGCGGGGATCTAGTATATGCTGGGATAGTATATGCATAATAGTATATGCATAATAGTATATGCGGGGATCTAGTATACCCGACTGCAGGGCTGGAGTTTCCCGAATTTTTGCCTACACAATATAAATGTAGGGCAATTGGAAGATAAAGTCTTATCTGTATCTTTCGTCGTTGTACTATTCATAGCATGTAGAAGTGGAGCACGAGCCCCATTAATGTACAAAAGCAACAGCAATAATTAATTAATATTTTTAAATATATACATGATAATATAGGATTTGATCAAATGTGAACATATAGGCCGAATTTTTTTTTTAATTTCTTAATTTAATAATAATAAATATACAAATAATTTTAAACATTAAAAAAAGTTTTAAAGTTATGGAGTTCATACTTTCTAAGAAATTAATATTTAATTTGCCTCACCAATGACTCAAGGACAATGTGGGCACCTGCCGTTCAGGGGGACAAATTCGAGTCCGCTGGTGGAATTCATTATAGTCACTGCTTTCATAAATGAAGATACTCATTAACGATTGCGGCAATGATAAAATGTGTGTTTCTCATCGCTAGTCAACTTCCCTGTGGGAATTTTCCTGCCTTTCTCCCATATAACACGCAAACCCTTTATAAGTTCACCTGGAAGGCAATAACCATTTCTAATCACCCATCGGTGAAATATAAATAAATATACAAATAATTTTAACAATGGCATAAGTTGACATTGTTCATGACATAAGTTGAGCATGAGTTACACCAATGAACAAAAAAATTTTTTTTATTTAAAATTCACATTTTATAAAACTTATAAACATATATTTAAATTGTTTCAGGGTCGTTCAATAGTGTCAGGTAGAAACAAAATAGTATATTTTTGCTATGGTGCATTCTGGTTTCAATTACTCTATTTAAAGAAATGAATCTCATCATATAAGGCAATCCAAATTATTTGAAATGTTACATATTATTCAAAATTGCGAATTTTATCAAAGTTAATATCCTAGATATTATGCTCATCCAAAAAGCTTTTCTTTCTACATAGCTAATTATGACCGATTCAGAAATGATGGGGAAGTTCTGCTTAATGGCAGGATTCTGGTAGAACAGTTAATTTTGTAAAACGCCCTGCCATCATGTGCTCCCAGTTATCATTGCTTCCGTTTATATCCGGCTCACTTCTGTATCCCCCTTTTTTACCTTAGACCTTGAAATTCTAATTCAACTAGATTCCAATATTATTCTTTTTAGCGATTTCAGTGTTCACCACACGATATAGAATTGAAATCACAACAAAATTCGCTGTATTCAGCTTCTAAACTTCATTAATCAAACAGATCTTGAAATTCTGGCTCTTCCGACATTGATTTGTTTTGACCATGACTTATAGTAGTCCTCACAATCAATATAGCTGTTGTTAAAAAATTCTTCTTTCTTTAAGAAATTTATTCCATCACTGAGTTGAACTTCGAAGATAAATTGTTCAAAATCTCATTTCAGTGTCATGTGGGGAAAAAATGTTAGAACTGATTGAAAAATATTCAACCATATTTTTACAGATTTGGTTGTTCTGCCTCTTCTTAAAAACCAGATGAATTTGATAGAGAAATCTATTTTTTCTAATTATATTACTGACGAACATAAAAAACATTCTAAAAATATTCTACATTTTAAACAAAAATTCATCCGAATATCAGAACTTTATTAAAATTCTTAATAGAGCTTCATAAACAAATGGCTAAATTCTAGAAATCCGTCCCAAACCCTTCTCAACCGAAGTAATAAAAGCATCAAAAATACTTTTCAAAATTACTCGAACAAAATATGAGAAGAGAAACGTCTTACTTTCCACCCTAACTATAATTTCTCTTTGGGATATCATTAAAGCTCTCAAAAATATATGTAACAAAGTTATACATTTTCATTTTTTTTACCGTTAATATTGACGAAGATAAAACTGAAGTTCTGGCGATTTAACTTGGAAAACAATTAATCTTAAACGAATCTTCCAATAGGAAAATCGAAAATATTGTCAATGCAACAAATTCAAACATTTGTTTCGTTATTGCGATGAAGAAATTATGCAAACAAAACCACCTGAGATTGCTGTCATTATTAAAAATTCTCTTTTTAAAAACATCTACAGAACAAGACTAAATTACCATTAAAATGCTCAAAACTCATTTTCCAATTACTATCATTCTATTAAGTCAGGAAATCAATAAAATTCTCGAATTAAAACATTTATCGACAAAATCAAAAACGACTGCCGTCGTTTCCATTCAGAAACCTAGTATAGATCCTATAAATCGTTATTATCTTATTTCTCTCCTTTCTACCATCAGCAAAATTGCTGAAACCATTATAATTCCCAAACTTAATCTATTTACTTTGCTAAATAGTAGTATTAATCCTCAGCATTTCAGTTTCAGATTAAATCTTTCTATTGTCCAAAAATGCTCGGCACTACTGAATATATTGTTGTAGGATTAGAGATAGGGGAAAGCACAGGAGCCATGTTTCTCGCCTTCCAAATGCATTTCATCGAATCAGAATGAACGTTCGTTTTTAAACCTGTCATATCAGCTGTCTTTAATTATACTTATTCATTCATACCTCACTGGTAGTAAATTTTCTGTTAAAATAAAATAGACCCACTCCTCTATGAAAAATACTTTTGCAGGTATTCTCCAAGGTACTAAAATCTCTCCTCTCGTTTTCTCCATTTGTATTTTAGACATGACAACTAACCTAAAATTTTTCACTATGAATTTAGAAAACATTTCAGCCACCTGTAAAAATAAAACTCCGAAATTTTTTGATTTCAAACTCTCTGACCATCACTCTACTTAATAATAGCTCGATAAATGGAAAATTGCAATCAATGTCGAAAACACTAGGGCCGTACTTTTCTCTAAAGGCCCCAAAATAAGCAAGCTAATTTTTATTCTCAAAAATAAAATATTGGAATGTTAAAAATAAGCACCTTGGAGCTTATATAAATCAAAACTTCTTCTGGAACAAACATTTCACTTTCACTAAACAAAAATACCCTGCTTGACTCCTTAAAACTTATGTTCTTATAAATCCATCATTCACAGATAGACAGAGAAAATAAACGCACCACATTCTTACACACCACATTGCTCCAACCAATTATTATATAAGCTTATCTTATTAAGGCATTCTCTGCACATTGCAAATTTAAAATTCTGAAACCACTCCAAAATATTTAAATTCGACAAATTGCAAATGCGAAGTGATTTATGAGAAATGTTGAACCTCGCAAAACTCTAAACCTTCCCCCTTTAAATATTTTATTAAATATATTTCAACTAAATTTTTCAATAGTCATAATGAATACAAAAACACCACAATCCAGAAATTGATTTTATATTCCTCATTGTAAGATTAAAAGGCGTCGCAAGATTGTGCCTTAGTTGTTGATGATTTTTTCCCTTTTTCTGATTACTCGTGATTTTCTTTTTGTTTTTAATTTGTGTCTGTTTTAAAATTCTCCCCTAAAAAATTTATAAATTCTTTCAATTGATCATACACTGTTAACTTTTACCCCTGCAAATACAAAAGATGAAGTCATTTTGGGGCTAGTGAGCTCCTTGAAAAATTTAACTACCAGGAAGTAACACATTTATAATTAACAATTTCACTAATAAAAATATCTTTAATACATACATTTGTTCATTACTATAATTTTTTTTTTCTTATTCATTCATAAAAACTTGCAATTTAAAAATAAAAATTTAAATAAAGCTTTGGGATATGAAGAAAAAAATGTATTGGTAAATTTTATAATATATATATAATAATAATAAAAAAATTAAAAAAAAACTTATTTAAACAAGGTAAAAAGAATCATATTTATTTTTAAAAATCAATATTTAAGATTTATAGTTCAGGACTACAATCTAGCTAAATTTTGATGTTACGCAATAAAAGATTTAGGCTTTTGGCTTTTTAGTTAAAAACATTAACTTACAGAACGAAATATTTTCATTTTTTAGTTTCTTTTAAGTACTAAATTTTCAAATGTACTTAATAAAACAGAACATTAAATCTTTACAAGTGTGCATTACTTTTCTTATTTTATGGAAGAAAGAAACGCTTATATGTCGGATACTAAAATATAGGATTAAACGTAATGCAAAAAAATAGTCATATATTTAAATAGTCATATTTTAATAGTCATATATTTAATTAAACTATTGAACTTTTATCTCGACAGAGTTGATTTAGAGGTAAATATCAAATATGGAAATATATTTAAAAAGTATTACAGATCTTCTTGATTTTATTTCTGCAGATATGAAAGCATAAAAATAAAAAGATCGAGATTCAGATTTGAAATCATTTAAGAAACATTTTTTGTGATATAATTTAGCATTTTGCTTTAAAATAAATACATTAAACTTTTTTAAAATGTACTTTTATGCAGACATTCTATAAGTGAGGTAAATATTTCATTATTTTACGAAATACAAATTATTACATACCAAATGATTAAAAGATTTTTTTTTGTCAAGAAATTCATTTTTCTTTTTCAAAATATTTAAATTTCTTTTTAGAAATTTAATGCTATATATAAATATATATATGTGATTCAATACTAAAAAAAATAAAAATTAAAAAAATTGCAACCGAATCTGTTTGAAACAATTCCATTTATAACTAAAGTTTAAATTCTTTGATTTTTAAAAATTTTGGATAGAAACATAATTTGTATTAATATTCAAATCAATTAGTTCCACTTTTATATTTTTCGATTTCGAATTCTAGAGGTGTGTTCACAGTTCATTTGATCAATTGTGTTCTTAAACAAAATGCAACTGTTAATATACTGATTTTAGGTCAAATAAAGAAAAGCAATTTTAAACAAAAATATCATATGAAATAGAGCATTTATTTCAACTTTTTCCTCATAAGACCATTCTCTGATGATCCGTGTAACAGCGGAGTAATACAAGGAAGGAAAAATAGTGCATTAATTTTGCCAAATTGCCACCGTGATTTTACAATCATCTACCGCGGGCGGTGTGGTGATCCTATCGTGAGAGTGACTGTGTTGATTGTTAGTTACCGAGTTTAAAAGGAATACATCATGGATGAAGAATACGATGCTATTGTCTTGGGCACCGGTTTGAAAGTAAATAATTTATTGATTTCTTAATAATTATGTAATAATTTATTTCCTTCAATTGAAAATGCATTGTGTTGAATAGCAAGATTAAGCCTAATCTCATAAGTGTTATCAGCGACGGCCCCTTGCTCTTCTCCAATAAGCTGATTTCGAAACTAAAATATTGCAATTTTTCATTTTCGATTTTGACTTTTTTTTTTACCATGAACGAATTAAATTATTTTATAGTTTCTAAATATATAAAAGGAAATATTTAGTTGCCGTTTGAGTCAAGCTGTCAATTCGACTACCCTGTTACACTCTGTTAATCAAGGAGGGAGTTCCTTAACATCGGTTTTAACATAATTCCTATGCGACTAGTTTAATTAGTTTTAATACATAAAAAAATAATTTCTTGAAGTATATTTGCAGCATAATTATTTTTATTCTATTATGGTGGCTTTCGAAAATATTTTCTAAACAAAAATTGAATCAATAAGCGAATACGTCAAAAAAATCGATATTTTTTTTTAACCCGTGAATGATTCAAAATTGTAATATCATATCCCCTTTTTTATTAATTTTAAAATTGACAAATTGTAACAATATATTTTATTTAAATAGCTGTATTTCCTCTGAAAATATTTTAAAATAATTAAGTTTATTTTATGATTCAAAAGAAGGTTAAATTTTATTACTCACCTTTAATTGCTAATTAAAATACTAAAAGTCTATAGATCCCCCTTTTTTTTTTTTTTTTTTTTGTTGTTGTTGTATTAACTATATTTTTTAAATTTTAGTTCTTGTTTAAGTTTGTTCAGTTTTGTTTGGTTAAAACATTGAATTATATAATCTGAATTTTATCTACAGGCAGACATTTTACTAAAAAATACTCCAAATTGATCTCATATTAAATATTTTATAACTAGACAATAAACAACCAATGTATAAAAAGAAAAGCACTTAAATGCCTTAGATGTAAAAATATTAAAAAATTTTAAATCATATTTTATATGAATCATGCTGAAATATATATAATTGCTTGAAAGTTTTTGTTACAATTTTATTATTGATTATGTGGAGAATTATTTTACTTCCATTTTGTGGAAATATTTAAATTCTTTGTCCAAATTCAAAGAAAATGCTAAATAAAATTACTTATAAATATTTTTTAAAGCTAAATCAGTTGAGATTTTCTTTCATATTTATAATCTTTGAAAATTTTAAACCTATATTAACCAATAATATTTAATTTTTATATTATCCAATATTTAGTAAATTTGAATATTTGATCCTCTTTCTTTTTGATCAAATCTTGAATCATTAATTTGCTATTAAATATTCATTTAAAATTGCATAATTTTTGAAAGCTTACAAACTATTAGAATCTGAACTTCTATAAAACATAATTCTAAATTAAGTTACTATAACTGTATTACCACAAATATTCAGGTTTTTTTTCATTGTTGTATTTAATTTTTATTTTAGTTCTATATTATATCTGAACTAAAATTAATTCCCAACTTTTTTTTTATTGTTTATAAAACTGTAGCATTTTTTTTTTTTTTTTTTTTAATATTATAACAATGAATTTTTATGTACCTTCTTTAAAAATAAATTAACTAATATAGTTTGTAAAAGAATGGAAATAAAAAAATATATATAAAGTTGGATTTTATTTGAACTCGTCCTGTTTCTCACGAACAAATCAGCAATGACTTATAAAAACATGGTATGATACATTATTTCTTGTTTTTCATTATTCTTGCAATCATCAAAGGGTAAAAATATCAAATAGATTTTTTAAAAACATATTTTAAATGGCATTCTATCACATTATTGAATGCAACAAATTTATAATTGAATAATGTATTTACTGTGCAACAAAACTAAAAACATAAAAAGCATCATTCCAACTGCTTATTCATGTAATACAAGGCACTTTATAAAAAAGATTATACTTGATTGTTGATAAAAAGTAAAAATGAGATGGCTTGCTGAAACAACAAAGGAACGAGTTGCCCAAATTAAAATGTCAGATTATATACAGTAGAACCCCTCTGCAAGTCAAACTTCAAGGAAGACGCCAAATAATTCGACTTAGTTTTTGACTTATGCAGATTTTGTAAGGAAATATTCGACTTGTAGAGATTTAGATTCTTTCTAACTTATTATTTTGAGTTAGAGGTAAAATAAATAAAAATTCAAGTTACAGAGGTAATAAATATGTTTATTTGTTAGAGTTCAAATGAAATCAATAGCAATAATAAGAATTTTAATAATATTTCATAAAATTGGTTATTCTATTTACTGCATACTCGTACATTGTTCAATGACATGCATTTTCGGCAAATCCTTAAAGTCGATAACTTATTTTTCTTCGAGCTATAAGAGGTAATTAGTTTCAAATGGTAAAATCAAACATTGCTAATGTTTGAGATACAGAGATCCAATTTTTTTTTTTTTTTTTTTTTCAAGTTACAGAGGGAAAATATATACCAAAATGGCTTGTGGGGATTGACTAATTATTTCGACTTGTAGAGGGTTGAAATTTCGAGTAATGGAGGTTTTTGGGGCCTGAAGGGAAGGGAACAAAGCTTTTTTTTCGAGTTTTGGAGGTTTTTGACGAATCGAGGTTTTACCGTTTTAATCATTTATCTTAACAAAAACAATAATTGTCAAAGCTTCGAATTACTTTTTTTTTTTTGTGGAATCTTAGTACTGCAATTTATTTATGTCGCCAGGAAATTAACCGAGATTGGATTTTTTAGCTGTATCGGAATTTAAAATATTTTTTAAAAAATGCATTTATATATTATAAAATTAACATCACTTTGAAATACTGAAAACCATGTTTCATTTTTTTTTTTTTAATGAAACATTTCTGTAGTTTAAATAGAATCTTATAATTGAAAAGTAATATTTTTTTCTGATTATGAAATATCTTGAAAATGTTTCTGTGCTTACTGAAATTAACTTCTGTTTAAAATACAGAAAATAGATGTATAAATAAATATAGAAAAAAAAATTATAGTAGAGGTACATTATTATTTTGTAGGAGAAAAATATTTGATGTAATCATATAAACAAATAAAGGAATATAATATTCAAATTCTAGGTATCCATGTTTTTTATGGGGGGGGAGTAGTAATTTATGACAACATGTTATTAAATGATAAAATAATATAGATGCTTTATACATGTGTACAAAATGTTAATTTTGAGTCTTTTGTGCTGAATCTATATTAACACGATATTTATAAAAGGAAGGGAAAGTATAGTTATTGTGTTAGATATTAGAATGAACTAATTCTCACTTGTTTGTTTAATAAAGTCAAGTTAAAAATAGAAATTAATTTCATCATCAAAAAACAAAACCATTCATCCATATAATTTAATATTTTCTAGATATGTTTTGATTCCCTTTAACAAATATAAGATTCTATTCCTTATTCCCTTTTTCTTTCCTTCCAGCTGATATTAAATTTCTTTTTCCGATTTTGATTTCGTTACATATTTTTAACATACTTAATTAACTCAAATCTCCTAATTGACTTAAGTTGATGCATTGGCATAGCACAATTTGTCAATTACTATCTAAAAATTTATAGGACCCAAATTATATTTAAAGTATTATTACAAATTTTTTTTTTCTGATTTATTGCTTAGATTCCGTTTTGTTCCAACTTTTTCTATGAAGATGACATTAGAAAGTTAAAGATGTAGATAAACTGCTTGTGTTTAAATTTTATAAGGAATTTTTATTTTTTATTTTTTTTATTCTAAAAATATTACTTTGTTCAAAATTTATGTTTATTTTCTAGGAATGTATCTTAAGTGGGATGTTGTCAGTGAGTGGCAAGAAGGTTCTGCATATGGATCGGAATAAATATTATGGTGGAGAAAGTGCATCAATCACTCCCCTTGAAGAACTGTTTGCCAAGTTTAACATGCCAGCAACTCAATTAGAAGAGTATGGAAGGTCGAGAGATTGGAACGTTGATCTCATTCCCAAGTTTTTAATGGCCAATGGTAATATTTTAAAAAATAATTTAATATTTGCCTCTTTTTTTTTAGCTTTTAGAAATATTATAATTTTCTTTTATATATATTAAAATGCCTTAGACTTTTTTGAAGTTATTTGTAGGCCACTGTGCACACATACTTACATTGATATATGTAAATATATGATGTAAAAATGTATGGCATTTAATTATTTGTTGTGCTCTAAGCATTTTTTTTTTAATTGAAAATTTCTATATAACTCTAATATAATTTTCCTTTTAACAGGTCAACTTGTTAAGCTTCTTATACATACAGGAGTCACTAGGTACTTAGAATTTAAATCTGTTGAAGGAAGTTATGTTTATAAAGCTGGAAAGATTTACAAAGTCCCAGCTGATGAGAAGGAGGCCCTTGGTTCAAGTATGTATTTAATTTATGAAGTACTAATATATTTTCTTGTGAGTTTTTCATAATATAATTCTTTTTAACATATGCTATACTTTGTTTATACTTATATCTGCTTTAAAAATTGATAAATTCTAATGTGTGGAAAGGAGAAAAAAAAGGAGAAAAGTAAATTTCTTTTATAAATAAATAGATTTGTTTTCCTGTATTGTTAAAATGTTAACATTTCAAGTTTATTTTTTCTTTGTATGTTTTCATAAGCCTTTTTTTTTTTTTTTTTTTTTTTTTTTTCTGTCTGTCTTGTAGCCAAAAATTCTACTAGTTATTTTTTAATGCCTCTAGCTTTTCATGTCTCCATATGTGGTTTTTAAATGAATTACAAAATGGAAGTGACATATTTTTCATTTTGATGCTTCATTTCTGATGACATTATCATTTTTGTCTATTGCTTTTTTACTTTTTATCATTGGATGTTTTACATTCACAATCGAAATTATTTTAAATGCTTCTTTCTTGTGTTCTATTGAATTGCTAATGGAAGTTAGTTAGCGGTTCACTATTATGTTTACAAACTTGTTTCTTCGACTTCAAAGTTCTTATTTTGTTAATGTCCATAAACATAGATATTTAATGTTCCATTTCCCATGGGCAATATCGATTCATATTTACTAGAAGACTGAATAAAATTGCTATGTGTGAAATATTGTCTATTCATAATTTTCTTTTAGTTAAAAAGATTGCTACTTAAGATTATTTCCTCTTTCAAATTTATCTGAAATTGTCTGTATTTTAAGTTTTTCTTTTATATACTGTGCAATTTGTCTATTTTGCCTTTTACCTAATTTTTTCTTTTGCTAATTGTTATTGAAGGATATATATGTAAAGATAATAAATATAAATAATCTTTGAATTATTTTAAATTGTTTTTAGGCTTGAAATTGGGTTTAATTTTACCTTTAACATTTCTGAATACTATAAGCTGTTTCAATTTGGATATTTATATATATGTACATTTTGTGAAATTATGTATATAAATTTGTTTTACAGACTTGATGGGTATGTTTGAGAAGAGAAGATTTAGAAATTTCTTAGTCTATGTTCAGGAGTTCAATCTTAATGATGCTAAAACATGGAAAGATGTTGATGCCAATGTAACTACTACTGCTCAACTGTATGAAAAGTTTGGCTTAGATAAAGATACTGCTGATTTTACTGGTCATGCTTTAGCTTTATATCGTGATGATGAGTAAGTATTTTTGATTTTCTAAAAATCTTATTCATCAATTTTTTTATTTTTAAAAATTTGTTTATACTGTGCTTATTCCTTTCTGAAATATAAATTGAAAGTAAGACTAAAAAAGTCTAAAGTTTTTACCTTTCTTTTTATTTCTTATGTTTGTATAAGCTAATATATATTTCCTTTAGTTTTTCATTGCAGATGTTAGCTTTTTATTAGATTTTAGAAATGCATTCCTTTGAAATATAGATCACTGCCTATAACATAACAATGTATTGATTGATCATCAAAATAATTTAAGGAAATTAAAATTGTATGTAATAATTTTTTAGCAACCTATACTCATAACACAGCTCATTATTTTTACTAAGCCAGTCTTGAATTTATAAGGTTCTTCTTAAATATTAGATGACAAATAAATCACTTCCTTCATTAAAATTCATATAGTTCAAAGTTTAAATCTTTGGTTAAACATTCGTTGACTCCTGTATCAAATAATTTACAAAAATTTTAAATTAACATTTCATGTTTTCTTTTTAGCTACCTTGCAAAGCCATGCTTAGAAACCATCAATAGAATTAAATTATACAGCGATTCATTGGCCCGTTATGGAAAGAGTCCATATCTGTATCCTCTTTATGGCCTTGGTGAGCTTCCACAAGGATTTGCAAGGTAAAATACTGTAGCTTACATAAATTTAAAATTTTTTTAATTTAAAATTGCAAAACATTTTTATGAAGTCATTTGAATACACATTCAAAGATTTATGCAAATAGGGCTATTTTGATGTTTATGGTTATTTATTGAGTGATTTTTTAGTTATTTTTAATGAAAACAGTGATATTTAGATTTAATTATTAAGAATTACTGATTTTTTTTTTCTGATTGAAATTTTAAATGCATTTTTTATATAGTTATATACAATCTACTTTATTTTTGTTTTTAAAATGTGTTTTATTACATGTTATATCATAAGTGAAGATAAATTTTATCGGTACTTGCGTATTAACGGTACCTTGGCGACAGTTGCGCCAATAAAGAGCACATGCGCCAACCACAGCTACAGATTTGGCAGTTTTTAAGTGGCACTAATCTATTCTATTGGTTTGGTAACCGTAGCAGCTGTTAGATTGGCGACACTTAAAAACCGCTAAGTCTGTCGCTTTGGTACCGTTAATACGTAAGTACCATTTTATCTTATTAGATATATCGATAATAATAATTATTTGCAATAGAATTTAAGTTATTAATTGTCAATAAAGCAGGGTGGTGATAAAACCAGGAAGTCTGGAAAATTTGTAAAAATATTTAAAAATCCGGGAAAATCACAGACTAGAGCATTTTGTACCAAGTAAGTGCATGATTGGCGACTTGGATTGCTGCTCATATTACTGCAACCTTACATTCGTTCATTTTTTTTTTTTTTTTTTTTTCTTAATGAGCTGTCCAGTTTATGATCTTGTATTTAAATGTCTTTCACTATTGTATGGTCTTTTAATTGTGCTCTACTAGTACTTCTGCTATTTGTGTTAGCCAATTTTGAAAAATAAAGGTTTTAATATTTTATTAATTTATTTTTGTGTATTAATTCATTCTTTAAACTTAATTTCACAATCCTTTAACATCTGTATTGATTGGTATTTGTTATTTAATTACTAATAATTAAGTCTTAATAAGTTATTATTTATAAATATTTTAAATGCATTAAGTCTAAATTATTTGATGTAGCATATGCATTGAGAATGCATACTTTAATTTATTTGTGTGTTTTATTTATTTTGCACTTCAATTGAGTTTCCATTATGTTTATAAAGAGGGAAAAACAAAGTTCAAAGATACTGTGTTGTCTTATAATCATTTACCATTTCATGACATTTATTTCTTTTTGTGAATTTCTTAAAGAAGATAATTGCTAAAATAATTAATGCAAATCCCTTTAAAATTAGTTTAAATGAAATAATTAATCTATATTTTAGTAAGAGTGATTATCTTGTAATAATTCAATTTATACTGTTTTAATAGATTTTTTAGTTGTTCATTGTTTTTTTTTTTTTTTTTTAAATTAAATTTCATAAAAATATATTTTGTTCATAAATTAAATAACTAGTGAAAGTGCTTTTAGTAACATATGGTGCACTCACATTGATTCTGAGTAGGGTTAAAACCATGAAACTAATATAATTAGTAGCTGTGATTTTTTTCAGTTTCTGTTGCCACGTTGCAAAGTGCAAGTTCCTCGTTGTAAAAAAAATATTTAATTATATAATCTTGTTTTAAACATTAATATTTAAGCCTTTGCACTCCGCTCCGGAGCCCTCGAGTGCAAAAGGTTAAATTATGCTATTCTATTCTAATAATAAGTGCTCAAAGTTGGTAAACAAGATATAGTGTTAAGAAAATTAAAAAAAAAAAAAAAAAAAAACATTTTAGTGCTGTAATTTTAATCTATAAATAGAATATCAGGTGAAATGTATTCATTTAGAACTATATTTGATATTACCATTTTCATTTGCAAAATATTTTTAGTTCTATACTTTTTTTCATTTGAATATGTATAATGCTGATTTTTTTATATTAGACTTAGTGCAATTTATGGTGGAACTTACATGCTGGATAAACAGATTGATGAATTAGTTATGGAAGGAGGCAAAGTTGTTGGAGTACGATCTGGAAATGAAACTGCAAGGTGCAAGCAAGTGTATTGCGACCCATCTTATGTTTCTGACAAAGTAGAAAAAGTTGGACAGGTAATTTATGTATTTAAAATGTTTTTTCTCTGTCATATATATATATAATATATATATATATATATAGTAGTAAAAAAAAAAAAAATAATTTTCCACTTCAGGAAGCTCTGAGGTGTGTTCCATTGCTTCAAATAAGACAAAGTTTGTACTAAAAATAATTAAAATGACTTGTTTAAAAATAAAAATTATTATCAATAGTTAAAGGTAAAGCATATATCATAATTCTGTACCTATTATTTGCTATGGTGTACAAAATATAGTTGTAATTTCCATTGCCGAAAATAAACCCAATCCATATAATTTGTGCATGGTTACCTATATCAGCTCACGTGTTTTCTTTGACATCTTTTCAAGATATTATTTATATACTTAAAGTGTAACATGAAAACTTATTTCTATTTATTTATTTATTATTTTTTTAAAGTTTTTGATGCTGGAATAACATGAGAGATTTAAAATGTCAAACTGAAAAGCAAATATGTGTTAAAGAACTGTAGTTAAAAACAAGGTATTTACCAGATTTATTCTGTGGTAAAGCAAAGATCAGATTCATAGAAAATAATACTAACAATTTTTAATCTATATATTTTTAAAAAGAAGTAATATTTGTTATCAAGATTTTATTTAATAATTTATCTCTTTTTTTTTTTTTATCCACTCATACAGGTGCTTGAGATAATCATATTTCATCTTCTTAAAAACACAACTACCTTCCATTATCTATCAGTTGATCTTAACAAGATCTGTTTAATTTTTTATATACTTAAAAGTTCTATCAATTGTTTAACAGAAGGGGTCAGGCATATTTTGGCAATAAAATGTAATCATAAGAAAATATTAGCTCTTTACTGCATAATCTGCAAGTAGGCAGAGAAGGTGGTCTAATTAGAGAATTTAAATATTAAAAATTTGATTGATAAAGGTTAAGCACCTATTATAAAATTGTTTAAATTTTACTTTTTTTACAGTTATAGAAACTTCATATGCCATTCAAATTAAAATATTATTTATCTGCTTTTACTGTATATTTTATCATTGAAACATTTGTGAATGTATGTTTGATTTTGTTAAAAAGCAAATGTGTGGCATCAACTTCATAATAACTAACTCCATTTAAAAATATTGAAGTATATTATTGTAAAATTTATAAATATGGTTTAGATCAATAAATTCTGATTTTTATAGAAATTGTTTATTTGAAATTTAGGGTTTTTGTATATAGATTTTAAAAGTTGAATCTAAAGATAGTTTGTATATGATCAAATTACAATTTGTTTATTTTGGACATTTTTAAAGAATTTATGATTTGATTTCCTTATTGAAATTAGTTGGGTTCAGTTTAGTCATGACAAAAAAAAAAAAAATAAAGAATCTATTTGATTAAGTCTACTTACATATTTTAAATATAAGAAAATTCAGATTGTATATATGTGCTTTATTTCTTTAATAAAGATTGTAATCAAGTTAGTGAGTTTTTTTTTTACATGATTCAATCGAGACTGAATTTTATAGGTTGTACGTTGCATCTGTCTTCTGAATCACCCCATTCCAAATACTAAAGATGCTCTGTCTTGCCAGATTATCATTCCACAAAAACAAGTTGGCAGAAAATCAGGTAAATAGATCATTTTTGTTTTAACTATTTTAATATTTATACTTTTCATTAATTTTTTTATTCCAGTTCAATTTTACCCAAGTTGTTTTATAGTTTAAATTATTAATGTTTGATTGAATTCTGTATGAAATTGTTTGAATTTTTATCTTTAATAGTACTATTTTTTATTGCATTAATTTTATATAAAATAATTTCATTCCATATAATGTCGTATTTAAAATTATACATTAAAAATATACGTAGGAGGAGTTAAAAACTAATCATTCCATATGGTTATTAAACCTGTAAAGGCATTAAAAACTAATATATTTTTAGTTTTTATTAAAAACTTGAATAATAGGAAACTAAATTCTTTGTTAACATAAATATAAAATTCATTAAACTTCAAAGGATGTACTCTTAATTTGAGTTCATCTTAACATTTCTTCTATTTTTTTAATACAAACATTTAAAACTGTAGTATTCTATGAGGTGAGAACTGTTTTCTTTTAATTTATTTGACTTCATTGCACAATTGAACAAAAATTAATGTAATTTTCTGTATTATCTTGGATAGTTGTAAGTATTCAGATTTTAAAAAAAGACCAATAGTATAAAATCTAAGACATTTTTTATGTAAATTTATTATAATGAAAATAAAATAAATTTATATTTAACAAAGCATAATTATCAGTAATACCTAAATATAAATTAAAATAGGTGTCTTTTAGATAGGATTAAACTAAACTTGAATTGAATAGGACATTCTGGAAAATGTTTTGTAGAAAGAGTTTTGTCATGTGGAAATATGTTACATAAAATAACATATAAAGCATTCCCTGATAAGAACATTATTAAATGTTTTGCAACTGCAAATTTAATCTATGCTTACATAAATACCTAATTTCTGATAAAAATAGAATTGGATTTTTGTTTCTTGATTAATTCATATTCAGTAAAATAAATATTTATTTTGAATTATGAACAATATTAAGATTTGTCTTTTTATTGTTAGAATTTTTTATAGGAATTTGAATTTTGCAGTATTCTAATTGTTAGTAAGTTATGATTTTTCTACTAATTTTACAATAATATATCAAATAAAAAAAGGATGTTAAATGGCTAAATAATTGACATTTGATAAAATCCATTTTGAAGTACATAATAAAGATCTACAATAAGAGAAGCTCAGAATTTAGGATTTATTTTGAACTATATTAAAAAAAAAAAAAAGACAAAGTATTGTAATTTGTAAAGGTCCCATGGTAATCAAGAAACAGATTAGTTTAAAACCATGTGCTTTTATAATTCTTTTGTATCAAAAGGAATGATCACAAATGGGTGATATGGCTGCTATGGTATTTGTTAAAAAAATTATTCAATCAGAACATCCTCTTATGTGGCAAAGGATGTGCTTATGAAATTAAATTGCTTTCTTATGTGTTACTGTCTAAGGAGCATTGAAATAGTCTTGCTTTTCGAGGTACGTTAAATTTAGCATCATTAGAAACCTAGTATAGTAAATGTTCTTTAATCCAGCATGGCCGCAATTCTGATAAGGATTTTTCTCAATTACTATGCTTCAATATAGTTTGAACAGGAATACCATACGAAAGTCACTCTAATTACGAATTTAAATAAAAGATTATAGATTTAATGTGTGTGCACATTCTAGCTGGTACAAATAAAAATTCATATGTTGATTATCAATTTAATTTAATGTTTTTGTATTAATAAATAAAAAAAACAGCACAAAAGAAAAATAATATACTATGATAGTTAAAGCAAGTTGCGACAACCTACTTTATGGCAAGAAGAAATACACACGAGAGTTACTGTATAAAGTAAGCACTGAGTGAAATAAGAGCTGTGTTTTGTTGCTACCTGGCAGTCAAAGGCAGCCAACAACTTAATTTACATGAAAAAAATCTGAAAGCAAATGTCTCGATTGGCACCAGATTATTGAAAGTGTAGAACCTTTGAATGCCAGATTCAAGAATGCCTATTGTAATTACCAATTGCGTGCAGCAAAAAAAAACATTAGGCGAGGGTTTTTAATCCATGTCCATTTAGTTTTAGACGATGAGGTCAATTTTACAACATGATTGGTTAATGCAACTGTAAGGTTTGAGTTTTTACCATTTAACTATATGTATTCATTTCTTTCATTGCTAAAGCTTACTCTGCAAAATAAGTAAGTTTTGAATTACTTGGTATATTGTGTTATGCGTTAGCAATTCATTTACTTTAAATATTTCTAATTTTCTTGATAATCATTCATGATTTATAAAGCAAGCAAATTAAATTATATGAAATGTTTTTGTCTTGCAGACATCTATGTTTCTCTTGTATCTTACACTCACCAAGTTGCAGCTAAAGGTTGGTTTATTGCCATGGTGAGCACGACAGTTGAAACTGAAAATCCTGAACAAGAAATTAAGTTAGGTTTAGACCTCTTGGGACCAATCAAGCAAAAGTAGGTTAACCTTTTAATTTTTAACATTTTTTAACTTATATTAATACTTAATATTTCTTTGTTTATTAAATTAAAACTTTTCAATTTAGATTTGTCTGGGTTAGTGATGTTTTTAAACCAAAGGATTATGGTGAGGAGAGTCAGGTAAGTTATTTACTGAACAAATCATTTTTTTCTTGCATAATTATTATTTAATTAAAATTGTTCTTATTTTAATATTCATATACACATACTTAATTAATTAGGCTAAAAGTATATTTGTATATTATGTAATAACCACAAATTTAATTTTGTTTATCTTATTAAAGAGAATTAATCTTAAATAAGTAGTTTAACTTTATTTGTCTAATAACAATATAATAGATTTGGATATTGTTAGGATAAATTTTTGTTCATACTGCCAAATTATTTTTATATGTATGCCTATTTTAAATAAATCTAAAATATGCTAATGCATTTATTTATGAAAAAGCTTTTTTTAGAATATAAATTAACTTCTGAAAATCATTAAAAAAAATTTTTCTTTTCAGATTTTCATTTCTCAATCATATGATGCTACATCTCACTTTGAGACAACATGTTTGGACGTTTTGGATATCTTCCGACGAGGCACCGGTGAAGATTTTGACTTTTCTAAAGTGAAACATGATCTCGGAGACGAGCAGGAATAAAATTCCTCTTGCACAGTATCACCTCGCCTTGCTGATGCTGTTTATTCCTGTTTATGTAATCTACAACAGGATTTGATTGAGCATAGGCTTCTGTCGTTTTGGGTGGTGAACATCAACTGCTTTTTGCCAGAGTGACCCTTAAATTATAACAAAAAAAAAAAAAAATACAAAATTGTGAACTTTTCTCGGAATATATTTGGACTTTACGAATCTGTCATTTTTCATGTGATCTGTAGTCCATCAGTTTTAATACCTAAGACCAGTAAATAGAAAAAATATAAATAGTGAAATCTATTATTGTTATAGTTTCGGTAGAAATAATCGCCTGCTTGCTCAAAAGCAAAAGCTGAATGTTACTTTTCACCCAAGAGGATGTATTTCTTGTCAATTTGATTAATGATTAAACTATATATAATTGTTTTTGATTGTAAAAATATTCCAAAGTTATCAGTTCAATGTGATATGATTACTTTCAAATTATTCTGTGATTGTTTTGTGGCACCTTGGGATATATCCCTCATACACTTCGGCTTTGCTCTGTATGTCATCAGAATTCTTATTAAAAGGCACATTTGGCGAATTGTCTTGTTTAGTTGTCTTTATCTATTACCCATATGTCATATTTAATTATAGATTAAGTTGCATGGATCTTCTGATTTTCTATTATTTTTGTAATAGAAAATCAATATTTTTTTAATTAAATACTTTCGTACCTAGTTTTATTATTTGAAAATGATTTAATAAATTTTTATAAGGCTAGATGTTTTTATTTCTTGGGTATTTAAAAAAAAAACTAACTTTTTTTTAAAACAATTTTTTTTTTAAAGACTTTGTTAAGATTTTATCTAATTAATAGGGAAATCTCGATTTTGTAATTTAATAAAATTTTCTCAAATATAAATGTTGAATACAGCTATTTAATATATTTTTATGAGTTTGTTATAATAATTGGAACAATTTCATTATTTTTGTTTAAAAATAATAATTTTTTTTTCTCTTCTGACTTTAATTATTTTCAACAAAGTTATTGATCACAGTTAACTGCCATTCTAGAAAGAAATATTCAGTGCTTCGTACTGGGTTGAAAGACAAGAAAAAATTGTTTTCTGAAAATCTTACTTGTAAAAGCTTCATAAAATTATTGCTATTTTATTATTGCTATTATTTTTTTAATTTATTATTTATTGCAATTTTAGACTTTTAATAATTTTTTTATATAGCATCCTTTGAAATAAACACAATAAGCGGTATGTTTTTTAAGGGAAAGAAATTGATAAAACATAATTTAAAATTATTAGCAGATGACAATTATAGATAAAATAAATGGATAGAAAACTTTAAATAGCTGAATTGGGGATTTTCTTTTGTTAGTCTCTTAATATAAATAGGTTATTTTACAACAGAATAGAAGTTAATCCAATTGTATACATATTTATACGAATTTCAATTTTTGCTCTCCTTCATATGAACTAATTAATTTTTAATAACTTAACAATTGACAAATCAGTTTTATGTTGAATACTTTATCATTGGGTGAAACTTGTTATTAGTTTTTATCGAAATAGTGAAAGACAAATTCTTGTTTATGATAATAAGAATCAAACAAATTAATAAAAAATATTAATGGTGAAGTTACAAATGTTAAGAACCTGAATGCTTGTCTGAAGAACTGGGAATGTGTTATATTATAAATAGAAAACAGTTTTATAAAAAATCATTTTTAGAAGTCTCATTTCATATAAAATTATTTAGTACTACTGTTTTAGCTTTAAAAATTAATATTCTGTAAATATAATACTATAAACAGGTTAATATTTTTTGGGTAAGAATTTCCGTTGCTAAACTTTCAATATTTAAAATCATGTTTTAAATTGAAAACCTCAGTTAACATATTCTCAATTTCTTTTGGAGCTGAGTGACTTGGAAAGTATTTTGTTGTATTAATAATACCAAAATGAACTGTGATATATTTTAAAGCTTTGTAGCTATACATATAGAGCGAGAGAGTAATCTTTAAAATACTTGAAATAATGTAATGAAAATTAATGTATAGGAGATATTATAAGGGTGAATTTTCTTGGATCTATCAGAATTTAGTGTCAGTAGTTTTTAGAATAGGAAGCCCATTGAATGGCAGAATTTTAATTTTACTTTTTGCATACTTTTAAGTTTTCACTGGCACAAACATAAGTTAATGTATAAATTATCTGACTCGTCATGGATTATAAAATTGATAGTATTTAAAATGGAAACAAAATAGTGCACACTAGAAAATAATATAGTAGCCTTAATGTTTTAATGGCAAAATTTTTATATTGATATTGCAAGTGAGACAAACAACCCATTTTATAATGATCTTTTAATGAATCTGTATAATATTTTTAATTTATGATAATTAACTGCTGTACAATTTTCATTTATCAAAATTAGTTCTAGAGTTAAAGTTTAACTGTCTAAAAAAGGTTAATATTTGTATGATATTTAACAGCCAAGATTTAACAAATACTTAAAAAAATTCTCATATTTGCAAATGTCCTTATTGGATACTAGCAGACCCGGCCATGCGTTGCTGTGGCTTTCTTGTATTTCGTTCAATTATTTGGTATTGTTAAGGAAGTGATTGGTAAAGAATGATGAAAAATTCAAATTAAGCTTCAACGAATAGAAAATGTTTAATTTTTATTCATTTAATGTATGAGGTAGATAATGTTGATTTTTAACACTGTTTTATAATTATTTTACCAAATTTAATTTTTAATAATCATTACTTTCATTTATCTAAGAACTAAGCGATGAACACTATTTCTTGTTAATCTGTCTTTCGTCAAAATAAATAAATTCGTTAAATAATTTAATAAGTTGGTTAGGATTTTCTAAAAGATTTTCCAACAATTCTACAATAGCTCTTTGTACTTGCTTGCTCGATAAAATTATACTGACATCGAGTTGTCACACGTTCTTCAGAACTGCCCATAAAATAAATTTGAAGAAATTTTGGATCTTCGTTAGGTATTGGCATCAACGACCCGATCTTATGGTACACCTGACCTTGTATTTTGAATATACTTTCAAAATTACGTCCATCGGATGAGAAATCGCAAATTTTATTTGCGCCAAATAACGAAATATGAAAATCGTCGATTTTGCATTTAAATAAAAAAAATCTGTATAAAAACTATCCTATCTCTCAAGTTGGAACAAAACACACATTTAAGAAAAAAAAAAGTTAAAATCGGATTGCTAGTTTCAGAGTTCATCCCGAACAAACATCGTGACACGGGAATTATATATAATAAAGAATACTACATTCTATCATCAAAATAAGACATTTGAGAAATAAAAATCTAATACTAATTTTTGAGAAATTGCTCTATTTCCATAACTAAGTGGTGGTGTAAAAATAATTTGAATTAAAGTGAAAGTAAAGTGTGTGTGTTTTTTTTTTTCCCCCTTCCCCCCCATTTCTAGAATAAATGATTTTAATTAAAAGTCATATTTCAAGGACTTTTGGAATCAAATAATATTTGGAGAAGAGAATAAATTTTGTTATCAGGAATGATGGTGGATTTTATGTTGGGCAAACTTAAAAAAGTTCCTAAAATATAAACTTTACTTGTATGTATGGAGTTGGTTTGATATTTGTTATAAAACTGAATGTCATCAAAAAAAGAGTGAGAAATTTAATTATTGATTGAATTTGGAGATAAAAAATTATTGGATAAATTAAATTTTTTATGACAATTTAGACTCAAAAAATAGATAGTGCATTTTTGTAAGATAATGAACCAAAATACACCCGGAAAATTCTCAAACATTATTTTATATTTTAATGTACTTAACATTTTGTGATTGAAAAAATAGGTACAAAAACACTTTATCATGATCTATGAAAGTAAAGGAAAACAAGTGAAGAAATGCTCAGTGGCATATTATTGGAAAGCCTACCTGTATGGAAAAATATATACCATAAACATTAGCTCATATTTTTTTTCTGTTGGGAGTACTCGGATGATTTTTTTTCTATGGAAAGAAAATATACATTTTAAAGAAAGCTCTCCAATAAGGCATCTTAGAAGTTTTATAGTAATTACTGTATGTGGCTATAAAATATTTGACGTAACTTAAAGACAATTTAATGTATAATAAGAACCGTATAGATTAGGGTGATCTAATTCTGTGATCCACGCAAAAATATTTAGGATAATAATTTGAGTTTAGAAAATATTCAAGTAAGCTCACAGATCATTAAAAGATATTAGTTGACTTGCTCTGTTTGAAGAATTTCTTTTTATCCCATTCATTAGAATTCAGCTTATATCTATTTTGTACATTGCATACTTTAATAGAACTAGTTATTTTTTATATCTTATCACAGAAATCAATCGTGATGCAATAGTTGGCAAGTTGTAATATTATCTGATTGTATACATAAATAAAGTGGAAGGAAATTAAATTTTTTATAGAAAGACTGAACACTTGAATGAATTTTGAGAAAATTTAGATGGCCACATTGGTTTCAAAAGCTGCAACAACAAAACGAATACGTTGCGCCAATAACGAATTAAAATCGCATGAAGCAGTGATCAAATATTTAATTATGAAAGCTGATTTCTGAACAAGGATGCTTAATAATTAAGAAATGCTTATTATTCCTAGAATCATTTATATTATTGAGCTGGTAATGGATTATAAACACTGTTTTTGCATTTTATAAAAGTCGTTTGATGTTTTAATCATAATTTTTTTTTTCCTCTAATGCAGCTGGCAAACTTTTAGACATGGATGCCTTAAGGCAAGCGCTGCACAGACGTTACTCACTTTGCATTACCCAGGGGGCGCGTGAAGATGAGCTGATTGAAGTTAAGATACGGACGCGGAGTAACATGCCCCCGCAACGCTCTACGATCCTATTAGACCGGGACCTACGGTTTAAAGTGGATTCCGAACCACTACACACATCCATGGCACCGCCGGGACTCAAACCCGACACCTGTGGTACCGAGCGCTAGCCACATGGTCATTCAGGCCCGTTTTAATCATAATAGATATTTAATTCTGATTTTAAATTGATATTTATTGAAACGTGATAAGAGATTTGTGAAAATATTTATGACAAAAAATATTATATTGAAAAGAAAATCATGCAATAGTTACAAAAACATGTATTGGGACACAAGATATCACATTATTGAGACACATTGCATGAAATATTTATAGCGTTTAACCTGTCCGACTTGTGGTAAAGTGCGCCGCTGGTGAGCATTATGGCTGGTTTGGTTTGTTGCTCTACGGTCGTTTTATGCACGCGTTAGACTAATTAGACCGGGACCTATACTTTAACGTGTATTCTGAACCACTAACAAACATCCACGTCACCGTCAGGATTCTAACTTGAAGTATATGGTAGAGCATCAGGGCTAAGGTTCAATCCGCTGGCTGCATTGTTGTAGACACTGTTTTTCAAAAAACAGAGAGACTCGATGGTATTTGTGATATTCAACATCTTACCTCGTCTGTCGGACTACCTGGTGAGTTTTCCGAATTGTCTCCCATACTCTACGCAAATGCGGGGTAGCTTCCCTTAAAAGGCTTCTCAGAAGGTATTGCCCTCCTTCTTCAGTGTCACGGAGCCAAGTCAGAACTTTACATAAGGGTGCTCCACCACAACAAAAGCTGCCCCTCCCCCCTTCCATGTAACCACCACATGTTGGTTCTTGGACTCGATCAAATGGGATAAGAAATGACATTACTACATTTAACCTAAAGTATAAGTCAGTCAGTTTGTAATTTTTGGAATTCCTTGGCCCCGCAGGGGCCTAACTCCTGTCTGTAAAGTAGGAAGCATGGTAGGTAAAGTTCATGAAATAAAAGTCAAACAGCAAGTGACCAAGGTCTGTCCCAGTTCAAAAGAGCAACGGGAAAAATATATATAAATTTTTAATAATATTATATGAAAAGAGAGCTTTTAAAATAAAGCAAAAATCAATTAAGAGTACACCACAGGGTGGAGTTGCAGCTGCTAGAAATGATGACTAAAGGAACAAATCAGGGTGCTCCTGACAACTGAGCCAGTTCGTCTAGGTCTAGGGTAGTTGCAAGTTATGTAAGACCACCCTTCGGCTTTTAGCATTCTCCGGCAGAGAGAAATCGTATCTCGGAAGATTACGGATTTCCTTGTTCGGGATATGGTCAAGATTTGCATAAAAATTTTCCGCAAGCTTGAGCATAAAATTTTGAATAGAAGGGAGGGCAAGACTATGACGAATGTCATCATTTCTAAAGTACCAAGGAGAATTTGTGATCATGTGCAAAAGTTTATTTTCTAGAATTTTAATTTAATTAATGTGGTACCTTGCAGCAGAGCCCCAAACCGAACTCTCATAAGTTATGATGGGACGCATATTAACCTAAAGTATAAGTTAAATTTCAAAGTAGCTTCTTAATGTAACAAACATTTCCTTTTTGTTGATATAATTGTGTACATTTTTTAAATTTTATATATGTTTTCAATATCCAACAATAACATATGATTTTAATTTCTTTACATCAATATTAAGAAAAGCGTAAGCATTTAAAAACAAACTGGGGGGAGGTGGCTGATGGCCGAGTGATTGGCGCTAGTGCCGCAGGTTTCGGACTCGAGTCCCGGGGGTGCCATAGATGTTTGTAGTGGTTTGGAATAAACTTTAAGCCGTAGGTCCCGGGCTAATATGACTGTAGAGCTTTGGGCGTAGGGTTGATAACCTTACCCCGTAAAAAGTGAGCGTCAAGGAACCAAGTTAGACTTTTATCTATGGCTATGACTTTTAGACTTTTACCTCATCACAACAGAACAACTATGGGTGCTCCACACAACCTTCCCTCTTTCCATGAAACCACACGGGTTCATGGATTTGGTCTAGATGTTGGTGGCATAACCTTGTCTACCAAGTGGGATGAGAAACAACAAAAACAAATTGTAATCCTATTAATAATTTTAATTTTGCAACCAACGTAAAAAACAGATTTCGGTATAGCATTAAAATATTCAAACATTATAGTCATGCAGGCCTACTTATATAAGCATTTTTGTTATCGAATAATCGCTATATTTGTTTTTACGGCTTAATAAATATTTTTCACAGATATCTGCATAACCTAATCAGAAAAAGAAAAAAAAAAAAAAATTAAAAATGTCTTCTTGGTTAACATAACCTTCAGATCTATGAGGTATGTTTTGTAAGTGACTTCTGTTATTTAATTGAAGCCGCATGGAAGTTTATTTCAGAAAAGAGTTTTTCTACTTATCAATAAATTCTACGAAGAATTATTATGTATAAAGGCAAATATGCATTACTAAATCTGTATATATCCAGTATAACCATTGCATTTTATACATGTAATTTAATAACTAAATTCCTTTGATTTTTTTAATGTGTCAAATTCTATCACATTTTAAATATTTATTCATGGTAGTACATTTTTTGTAACGGGCCTGAATGGCCGAGTGGCTAGCGCTCGGTACCACAGGTTTCGGGTTCGAGTCCCGACGGTGCTATGGATGTTTTTAGTGGTTCGGAATCCACTTTAAACCGTAGGTCCCGGTCTAATAAGATCGTAGAGCGTTGCGGGGACATTGTTACTCCGCGTCCGTGGCTAATCTTCAAGTTACACGCGCCCTCTGGGTAATGCAAAGTGAGTAACGTCTGTGCAGCGCTTGCCCTTAATGCATCCCAGACTAAGTGTTTGCCAGCTGCATTAGAAAGAGAAAAAAACCCCAACATTTTTCGTAACAAGTAAGTCATGGATTAAGCGCATCATATTTAGATAGATTAAACATATTTTTTATGAATGATGTATGCTAAAATTTCTCCCTCTCTCTCCTTAATAAGGAGAAAAATATTTCAATTTCAATTTATTAAATTTTTTTTTCTTTCTAATGCAGCTGGCAAACACTTAGATACTTAGTTTTGGATGCCTTAAGGCAAGCGCTGCACAGACGTTACTCACTTTGTATTACCCAGGGGGCGCGTGTAACTTGAAGATAAGCCACGGACGCGGAGTAACAATGCCCCCGCAACGCTCCTATTAGACCGGGACCTACGGTTTAAAGCGGATTTCAAACCACTACAAACAACCATGGGACCGCCAGGACTCGAACCCGAAACCTGTGGTACCGAGCGCTAGCCACTCGACCCTTCAGGCCCCTATATATTTATTAAATAAAATTCACATTTATTTTACTTTCATGCAGGAGATTTCCTTAAAAAATCTTAATACAATTAATGAACTTTAATGGTCAAATTTCCTCACTTGAATCAACTATTCATATATTTGCTGTAATAATATTAATCTAACCTCACAACATTTCGAATTAATTATTTTTTAAAAATATTTGCAACGTTTTAAAAATAATTGAACTGTAGTATTGTGATTCTTTGCATTGGAATGCGACCTTGCTGTAAAGAGACGGGAATTAAATCTGTATGATAGATATAATTTTTTTTTGTCAAACGAAAGATAACATGTGTTTCATATGATTGACATCAACATATTCGCAATACGAAACAAGTTGAATAATTATTAATACAAAAAATATATCGAAGAAAGATGACAGTATCAATTTTTGAATTTTGAAGTTTTCATATTATAAATGTTTGTTATTTTACAACATTTTGTTTCTCGAAAAATCACTTAAACTAATGTTGCTTATCGTAAATTTTTACTTTGCTTGCTTGTAATATCTATTTCAAGGAATTCAAATTTTTTTTTTTTTTTTTTTTTTTTTTTTTTTTTTTTTTGACATAATTGTAATATTTTTCTTTAAAAAAAAAAAAAAAAAATATCTCAAATTAAGAGAAATGAATTTTGATTTGAAACAAAAATCAGAATTAAATCACAATAAATGAATAAGACATATGCGGATATATAATATATACAGTACAATAAAATGTACAAGGTTTTCAAAAAAATAAAAATAAATAAATAAAAATTTTGCAATTATAACTTTTTTTTTATCTATTGGAATTGAATTAAATTTGACAAAAAAATTAATCAAATAGGGTTTAATAATAAAAAAAAAATTTAACGCTTATTTTCTAGCTTGAAAATGCACAAAATTCAAATATATATATATATAAAAAAAAAAAAAAAAACATCACTTCTAACGGCTATACAAGCATGACAGATGATGTTTGCTGATAATGTTTAGCAACAAAGCACATTGCGTATTCAAAGCAAGTCAAAGACCTTTAAAGGATGCAAGGGCTGAGTTAAAAGGGCAGAAATACATTTCTTAGAGCATCCCAAAGACGCTCATTTGGATTTAAATCTAGTACATGTTCATTTGGATGCAAACCCATATATATTATAGTCTTCTTAAGAAGGTAATTCTTCGCCAACCAAGCTTTACGGCCTGATGGCCAATTGGCTAGAGCTTTGGCACCACAATAACCAGGTTCGAGTCCTGGCGAAGGCATGGATGTTTGTGAGTGGTTCGGAATCAGCATTAAACTGTGAATCCCGGTCTAATTAGCCTAAAGTAAGGTCTAGCATTAGCGTTTCATTGAATGAAGAGTCAACGACTAGCGACGAACAATCGGATCACAATTCTCGTCTATTAACTAAGCAGTAACATGCTTCTTGGAATGACATATAGGTCAGTGCGGCCATCCCTCCTCAATATATATATACATAGTGATTTGTGTAATAAATAAAGATTAATTTTATATTGGGAGAAGTCTAAAATGGAGTAACTTGGAAATTTGTGCAAAATTTCTAGGAAGCAGTGCCATCTGTAGATACTGAAATGCTATTTCTTCAGCCTAACTCAGAAAAAAATAGAAAGTATTGACATTCAGTATATTTTATATGTAAGGTATTAATCATTTGTAGCCAAAGATAATTTATCAAAATAAAAATATTTAAAATCAATATAATAGCTCTACTTTTTAATACTGAAAGTGAAAATTATATTTCGCATGTTATATAACTATCATCAAAATTTATATTTACACCATGTTGGTTTGTATTGGTGAATGAGTGGAAAACATTGATTGCACAGTTGCTGTGAACTCCTATTTTAATGAATGAAGCCCCTTAAAACTCTTTTAAAATTACTAACCCTTAAAATTAAAGTAAATTAATAATAATTAAATAAATTATTAACACTTAAAACCCTTTTAAAATTAAAAATGGCATTTCACAAAAGAGAACATAAGAGGTTCAGAAAGTTATATAATATTAAGAACAACTCTGGGCTGTTTTCTATTATATGGCAAAGAAAGAAATCATAAATTTAAAGGGAATTTAAAACAGCATAATCAATCTTTGTATCGTTTTCTGTCATAAAGAGGAAACATTTTATTTGAAAAATTTTTGTATAGTAATACTTTTTTTTGTTGTATGTACTATTATTTTGTATGTATTGTGTATATTATTAATTGTAGTATTACACAGTCCAGTCACATTAATGTGACCACCTGTCAAAAGCCAGAATGTACACTCTTGTATATTCTGGCTTTAAATGCAGTGTGGAATGTGGTATTAAGTGGAATTCTTTATATACACTCCTCTGCAATGTGCTACCACCTGCCTTCTGTGATTGGTTATTTCACGTTGACGTCTAAAGTAGGTGGTGGTCACATTAATGTGACTGGACTGTGTATATATATATACTCACACACATACAGTGGACCTACCAAATCTGTCTCTGTCATGGATAAAACTGCGATAATATTGACTGTCTGCTTTTTCCAAGCTAACAATCCTTTTGAGTCACTCATCAGCAGTGGCATAGGGGAGCTGGTGCTTTGTCGCCACTTTGTCGGCTTTGTAAAGATGTTCTTTTTTGTTACATAAAGTAACATATCAAATAACTTAAATGGTCTTTAACAATCGCAAATTACATTGATCAATGGGACAATTTGACATTTAGTCTGGGATAGTTTTCCACAAATAAAACTTATCATAATTCGAATTTTGAATCGAAATCTTTTGCATTTTAGAATGTTAATCTTCCATAGATTAATATTGACTTCGGAAGGTTTTCTTCGTATGCCATGATAATGTCAGTGGCTGGAGGTAGAATAGTGGAAAAGGATTATCTTCATCTGCACAGAATAAAAGCTTGTTTTGTAAAGAAATCTTTGCAGGTGAGAAGGAAATAGGCCATGTCCTATTAGAAACATGGTTTCTTCTCTAGTCCATCCATTGGAAGATGTTGACACTTGTAATAATTAGGTTTGAGAGGCGGGGCACAAAACGTTGACCAAATACAAGCCTCAGTGCATGGCTTGGTGTGAATGCGGCTTAAGATTTACAAACGATGCTGGATATTTTGCATATAACTCTTTTTCATAAAACTTGCTCACTGTTGATCAGCCTTTCAGTGGCTGCTATAAGTAAAGATATGAAGTGAAGTGAAGTAGCGGTTCTGTATCTTCTTACAGTTAGTTGCAAATGGGGATCATCTGTGAATATCTCGGAAGTTAGCTACGCAGTTTCTACTTGCAAAAATGCATAGCGTAGCCTATTTTCGGTCACGGGTCCATTGACGTTAAACGACAGTAGAACCACTAATTTGCATTTCATATTCTGATGCAGCATTATTTTCTTCACATACTGCGTAATATTTTACGAAAATTTACCTTTTTTTTTTTGCCGTGCAATCGCTATCTTTCTATAACTGGAAACTAGTGTGTTTTAAAATCATATAAATATAAAAAAACCAAATCCCGCTTTATATTTGTCTACAGAAAACATCAAATCACTTCTTCATATATTAAGCGTTGCAGAAACACAAACACAAGTAAAAACACTTACAAGATATAAGAAATGAATAACTTAAAATTTTTATCTGGAAATATAATTTAAACTGAATGGATTAAATAAATAGAACACGATTTAGTTAATTTGCAACTTTTTTTCAATAGTTGTTTCTATTTCCTGAAAAAAAAATATATCATGTTAATACTCGAAAACCACTAAATATTAACAATTCATATAAGATTTTTACAAGTATAAATACAAATTTAAATTATCTGCACAATTCTTTTGTTAAATTATTCATAAGAAAATCAATGCAGATGAAGATTAGGTCCAGGCGCACAAAAGCTACGTTTTAATGAATGTATTCATATTCTAAATAAAACTACTCTTGCACTAAATTGTCATTATATCAACACGCCAACAGAAATACTTATTCAATAAAATAATAATAATAAATTTACATATAAATCAGGTGTATTTTAAATGTAGTTCTATAAATTTCATTATCATCATTGGCGTAACAGCACCATGGCGAGTCAAGGTTGTTTGCCTACTGGCAGATTTCGAAACATGAGATGCTTTCTTTTTACAGTGTAGGGTTGTCAGCCTTAGCTCAACAATCATATTAGACCGGGACCTATGGTTTAAAGTGGATTCCGAACCACTACAGGCATCCATGTCACAACCGGAATTCGGACTCGAAACCTGTGTCACCGAGCGTCAGAGTGCTGGTCACTTGACCTTCAGGCACTTTATAAATTTAGTTTATTATTTTTACAAACATTAAACTTTTTCTAATACAAAAATTAGTGTCTTTAAAACTATTGTTATTAGTGATGTGTAAAATATTTTGTTCCTTTAGTGAGAGCTCTAATACAATTAAAACTGATGAAAACTAAACATTTTACTAAAATTATATATAACGTATTTTATTTTCCTGGACGTTTCTGTGCTATTTTACAAAATTTTTCAGATTTAAAATTGGCAATTTTGCATGAAAAAAACCCCATAGATATTTCGAATTTCATCATAAACGCTTCGGATTAATGTATGAAATTGAAATTAAATGATTAACAAGGCTGTTGATGATCATAGAATCACCGATATTATAAGGGTGTAATAAATGGATACCGATACTAAAAGGAGAGTTTAATGTTGAAATGGTTTCAATTATGGAGATCATAATAATTTTTTTCTCTTTTATATGTGTTAAAACCGCATTCACACTTGAACAACGATGACAAGTGTCCATCTGTTCGCTCGCTTTGTAGTTAGAACTCGAAAAACAGGCCCGATCACACACGCACGATTGTCTCATGGGCCAAAGGTCGCACGCTCAAAATAGTATAATATGCCCGTTCCCACTAGTATACAAAAAGTATTTTCTAAATACACTAGTATTTTGCAGCAAAAAAAAAAAGAAGACATTGCAAAATACAACGGATCAATGGGCAAGAGGAAAATACGCAGAAGAATTCATTCATTTACATAGCCTTCCGCCTACAAACTGAAAGGAAGACGTACTACCTTCTAGATATCGAACAAAAACATATCCCTCAAATGCAAAACTTCACAGATGCAGTCTCGCCGCATCTCCTTTGAGCCAATTATGCAATGAACCAGAAATTTTGGAACATATTTTGTTCCAGTGTTCAAAATATGAAGATCACAGAAATAAGTTGCAGGGCGCTTTCGAATACAAAGTTCTATTCTATTGATGGAATTTCGATCTGACAGAAGATGCGAGTTACAAAATTGTAACAATCCTTCAATTTTTACGTAAAACTTCAGCTTTCTTTTATGTTGCTTCTAGTTTGTTTTTATCTTTCCAATTTTAGTGTTACGATCTAGTCGATCGACGGCTTCATTTATTTCTTCTCTTTTCGTTGCCAGAATTGCTGTGCATTATTTTTATATCATCCAAATCATGTTCAAAACACAACACGAGAACTATCACATATGATAGATCATCATGAATGAACGAATTTTGAGTTTTTATTAAAATTTACCATTTCATCATGACAAGTTTGTTTGTTTTTCTAAGATTTGCATAACATTTGGATAAATTGAGATAAAGCAGCTATCGCGAGCATAAATTTCAAAGCAAAAGTCAAGTCAAGACAAATTTAATTTTTAGATTTTCAATAAGATTTAAGAGAAATTCAGATAATATTTTATTTAAAAAATAAGGATTTGAAATGTGTCAAAAAGCATTGATACAATTTAAAAATTTATCATACTTAATTATGAATAATTAATGGATTGGATAATCCTTTTTGCATTTTTATAAATAAAATACAAAAAATTGAGCTTATAAATAAATAAAACAAAACATATTCTAAAATAATATATTTTCAATTTATTGTAAGTATAAATTTACATTTTTTTTATTTTTTTATTATCACCAATAAACAAAATTGAATAATACAAAATTTTATATTTTCATATGCATCATTTATATTATTAAAACTTGTACAGAATTAATAAAAAATAAAGTGACTAGAAATAGAAAACAATACATCGGAAGGACACTAACAAACATATATAAAAAGAAAATTTTAGAATATAACAGATGATTTCATACAATCATTATTATATTGCAAATTCTTGAAATAAAATGAACTAAAAATAAATATTTTTGTAAAATTATATAGTTGCCCTCTAAAAAAAAATATATACTTTTTCATACTTCATCTACAATTAATAAATATTACCACAAAGATTGTAATTTTTAAAGCATTAAAATTTTTTTTTAATTCGAAAAAAAAAAAAAATGAATTATTGATATAGATAATGGTCATGGTAACATTTTAGAGACATTGAATCAGATTATTTAAATAATGTATCAAGAATTTAGAGAATTCTACACAAAAACAAAAATATTATACATCCTGATTAAATGCATTGGTCAAAAAGATAAAGATACATTCCAGTTAGAGAAAAAAATGTATGCAGGTGCACAAACAGGACTTTGCGTTGGGTATGAAACTCAATAAAATAAAATGTAACCAATTTAGGGAAACTCAATATACCATACTAAACTATAAGTTACAGAAAAGGTATATGAAGTCAAAATTCTGTATATTCATAATTTTTACATTGCAATAATTTGGTTCAAAATACATAAAAAGAGAGCATAAAGCTAGGAAGTATTGAACAAAAAATATTTAATTAAAAAAATTATATTAAAATACTAAAATTATACTATTACAAACTAAATTTCAATCTCTTTTCCCCTTTCGCACAACCTTAACCATCAAATTCAGCAGCGACAATAAAACTGGCACTAAAAAAACATTCGATTCATTCAAATACTAAATATATAACAAAAAACTGAACCTAAGTGGCCATAAATTTGAACACATGCACACATTTCACATATAAGCTTGATGGGGGAAGGGTGCCTGGGTGAATGCCTGTATGTGCATAGTACAAAGGAGGGAAAAACTAAATGATGAATATAATGATTTTTGTATAAGAAAATAAAAGATAATACTACCATAAATAAAAAAAAAAAAATTACATAATTAAGAAAGATATGCTGTGAAAATAAATTTTTAACACTATTTTGTAATTAATTTTTATAATAATTAATCAATAACCAACTATTTTTTTGTTTACCATTTATAATATATAGTTCCAATTTATTACATAAAGCCTGATTTATGGGCTAATGGTAATATATACAAAATGGCAGAGATCCACTTTTCATTGGTGACATGGATCTAGTCATTGTTTTGAAATTGAGTTAATTCAGTTTAGATTGTAACAAATCTCATTTTATCTGTCAATATATGCTATACACATTAAGATATATACACATGATAATTTTATCTTATCAGAAGAAAATATCTGAATTATTAATGTCAATCTTATATATAACTTTAGAATTGAAAATTAAATAAATAAAAACTGAAGCAATAAAGTACTAATTTTTTTTTTTTTTTTTTTTTTTACTACTTGGAGAAGATTTAAAATAAAAAAATAAGATAAATAAATGAATGGAATTCTTTTACGGTATTTGAGCTCAAGAAATATTTTCATTACAAAATGCTGAATAAAGTTACTTAAAATAAGTAATTTTTCTTATTTAAAAAGGGAAAAGAAATAAAAATCAATAATTGCAATTCTGTATGTAATTAATGGCAACTCATTTTTTTTTTCATAATAAAACATGAATGAAAATGTAAATATATGAAAAACATATATTTAAAAAAATAATGACAAAGAAGTGTAGGAGATTCTAAAAAATTGCAAATTACATATCTATTTCCTTTATAAGAAATAGAAACATAAAAATAGTTATAATTAGCATAAAAGTACAAAAAGAAAAAAAACTTCTGATTATCTAATAATATTACTTTTAGAGATATCTCATAAATACTTTTATAATTCATTTTATAGAAAAGTATATATATAAATAATAACTAATTGAATTGCTTACAAATATTAGACATTTTTATCTTTTTATATTAAACAAAACAATCAAAAGGCAATTAATTTGATTCTTAAGACTTTTTTATTTATATATTGAGCAAGTCAATGATTATTATCAAAATATAAATATATTATATAGAAATCACTTCTTTTATAAAAATACATTTGATCATCTGAATTAGCTGCTCAGATTGAAATGGACATATTTATAGCTTTCACTTTTACAAGTGCACAATCAATGCTTTGAGAATTATAAAACTTATTTATACATAAGGATAATTTTATTTAAAGATTTTTTTTTCAACTTTCATAAGTATTAACAACAAGGCATATTTTTTTATAATAGTAAATAAAAGAAAATGGTAGTTTTTACTATAAAAAACTCTTTATTTTATTTAAAAAAGCTCAGTCATAAATGCTAACATATAAGAATATGAAATTAAATATATTTAAATAAATTAAGCAAATATAGACTACTCAGAAAAATATTATTTAGCTCAAATAGCAATTTTGTGAATATATACATATGCATTATTGCAGTTACGTTGTCTATATATTCATCTTAAAGACATTAGATTTATTTAGTTTAATAACTAACATATTACATTAATTTGTTCAATTTATATGTGATGATTACTAGATTTTTTAAAAATATGATTCTTCTACAACAATATTTTGAGATAACATCAATTTAAGTATATCATAATTTATCATTTGATTTCAACTTTAAATTTTTTATTAATTATTTTATTACTGTACAGATATCACATTAATTTAAATCTTAAAATCTATAACAATTTTTATTGCAAAAGAAAGAAAATTTTGAAAAAAGTTATAGTTTAATTTACTTGTAATATAGTATAAATATATACTACCGAAATGATTTTGGCACATATTATAGTCCCATAAGTGAAAACTATCTAAAATATTTTCTTTGAATATACACATATGTTATACTCTAAGATATTTCTAGTATACATTTAAGAGTTACAATGAGTTTTTAAAGTATCTAAACTATTGAAAATGTTAGTTCAGTCATATAATATAAATAAAAGTTGACCACTTGAATAATAATCTGAGTATATAACATTCAATATCATAAATAAACAGTAGAAGTACAATAGTCATAATAAATAGTGTGCTAACTACAAAAATTAGTTTTATGAACATAATGAAAATTTAACATAATTCTATCTGTGTATATAAACCTTTTCTTATTTACCTATATGTAACATTGAAATTATTACAAGGAAAATATTTATAAAACAAAATTAGAAGCAAGAAAAAATTACATTAAGAAACAGTAATACTTTATGATAAAATATCAAATAGAAATGAGGTTTTTAAAATTATGAAAAATAATAACATTCTTCATTCCTATTAAAAAAAAACTAAATGTTTCTGAAGTGTAAAGCTGGTATACTTCTGAAAAGAAAAGTAATCAAATTTTAAATTTAAGTTCAAAGATTTAACTTATTATCAATAAGAAATTGAATTTGCCATTCTAATGGCAAAGTAAGCTTAGGTCAAAGTGCTCAGCATTTAAAAATACTGACATCATATATCAAGATTTTGTATTGTTTTATTCAAATTTAATGATAAGTGAAAAATTATATGATTATTGTGCTAGAAAAATTAGTTTAAAATAAATAAATTATACTTCATGACATTTAAGAACAGAATACAGACAAGATTGGGGAAAAACCCTCAATATATTTACAGCCATATTAAAAAAAAAAAAAAAAATCTATATACTAAACCCACACAAAAAAGAAAAAAAAAAAAATTCTACATGTTACACATTGACTGCACAAACATTATATATAATTCATTACTAAGATATTTTCAAATTTCTAATAGAATATAAACTAACTACATTAATTTCAATTTCCTATTCCTAATTCAGTTTGAATCAACATGCCAACAAAAATGAACATTTAATTCAGTAATTAAAATAAAACCATTTTTCTAAAACAGTTACAAACTAATTAAATACCTTTTTACAAACACATATAAAAAAGAGGAAACAGAATAATACGGATATAGTCACATATAGTATTATTAAAAAAAAAAAAAAATTTTTTTAAAGTGGAAACTCCTAAAAAGAAATATAATGAGCTAAACTTCAAAATTTAATCATTTGGTAGTTAACTGAATTTTAATGAAGTAATAATAATTATTATTTTAATACATAACATAATTATTTTATAACCCTTTTACATAAATTGTATTTTTGAAGCTTTTTACATTTTTCACATAAATTGTTTTTTATATGTATTTGTTAAAATCTGGCGCTCGGTACCACAGGTTTCGGGTTCGATTCCCGCGGTGCCATGGATGTTTGTAGTGGTATTTAAACCGTAAGTCCCGGTTCATGATCGTAGAGCGTTTGGAGAGTGACATAAAAAAAAAAAACTAACTGTTCATATATATATATATAGTGATTAGGGGATTATAGTCCTTGTTGCTTCACATCCCCTTATACCACTTCATTCATCATATGTATATAAATAAATTATATACATATAGATAATTGTTACAATAACATTAATGAAATTAAAATTTTAATTTCTTGCCTTGTAAATAAAAATAATATTTTAATGCAAGCAATAAAATAGCAAATAATTTTTCAGTTTTTCATTGGCAGTAAAATATTCATCATTAAAATAAGTGAAGAACTATAATATGCTGTTTAAAATATTTTGATTAAAAATAAAGAGTTTTTATCACAATAAAATTTTGAACATAATTTTACCATATATATAAATGAGAATTAAAAAAATATATTTCATTTGAATTACTTTATTTCAAAAATTGACATTATATAATAAAAATAATTTTTAATGTCATAATTTAAGCAATATCAAATAATTTTATTAATAATAAAATTTAGAAGAGGGAAAATCCAAAAATTATTATACAGATGATGCAAATTAAGAAAAATAAATCACAAATAAAATAAACAGCATTATAGCCTTGCTTATTAATTCGAACGCAATAATTTTAAACACCGTAGAAAATTTTAATCCCACTATTAAGAAATATTCATTTCTTAATTTTTACTATCTAAATATATCGACCAATTTTTCTTTTCTTTTATATATCATTTAACCACATCATACAGAAAAGGAAGAAAAAAAAAAAAGTAAATGAGATCATTAATTATTTCTTTCTTTTGTACATGGCATTTATAGCTCAAGATCAATCATAGCCACCAATTCTTTTCAGAAAATGAAGATTTACCAAGAAAGACAAAGAAAATGACTAAAAACAGAAGATTTTACATCACATTATTTTACAATTAAAAAGAATAAAACTTATTGACAAAATGATAATATACAAAATGCTTGACAGCTATCTTAAATAAATAACCATTTTAATATCATGATAATTTAAAAAACACCTTTAAATCTTATAGATCCTAAATTTATGTAACATACAATAAAGTTGCAAATTTTTATTAGATTATATACACATTAAATAGGATATAACTTTTTCTTGTATAAATGCAAGCAAAATTCTAGGTAAAAGAAATCACCATATATTTATTTACACTTATTTTCTTCAATCAGGGGTGATCGTAAGTACTTCTGAAATTTTTACATATCAAGTACATATCAAATTTTCTGAAATTCTATATGAAATAATTTAGATACCCATCCCAACTTTAAGCAAAACTGTTACATAAAATTTATTCAGGAAGTCCATCTTACATTAAATATATATTTTTAAGAATATTTATTTCAGAAATGGAAAAATAAACACTGGCCAAAAGATTATTTCAGAATGAGCAACATGAAATATTTGGAATGCATGGCATTAAAATTTCAGAGCATAATAACCCCTAATTTGTAGATTTTTTTAAAATGTCTGCTAAATTCATATAAGTTTTTGCTAGTTAAAAAAAATTAACAAGTTTGGTTTTCATGGCCTATAAATTTATGTATCTAGAAACACATAGCATAATTTAATTGGCACAACTTGATAATAAAAAACATTATTTTATTTAGTAAGGTAGAATTTAATATTCAAGATAAAAATAAGCATTACTCATTTTATCATTTAGAGACTTATCATTCCCAACATTATCATTTTTGTGTCTCATTGATTATGCATTAAAAAATATTCTGAGCAGATAAGATATAATGAAAAAATTTCGGCAAAATGCTGAAGAGTTGGCAGCTGTATATAATTAATACTGATGAAATTATAAAAAAATTACAAAATCTTTGCCTCCCAGAAAAAAAAAAAGTTGAATGGGCAAGTGAGCATATTAATTGCTTTAGCCTTAAATAATAAAATGAGCTTTATTTCAAAGGATTTTACAATTTTTTTATTTAATTTATGACAAAAACATCCTCAATTGATAATTTTTTATGTTACAATTGCAGAATTATTTTTTATTTATTTTTAAATAATTAAAAATCATAAAAAAAAAACTTTGGAAATTTAATAATTTGTTTCAATATACTTTAAGAGGAGTAAGTACTGTTATAAATGAATAAATTCTTTTCATATATTAGCACATTAAAAAACAAAATTTATTAAAAGAAATATTATAACTCTATTGTAATTTGATTAAAAGGTAATCATAATAAAAATAATAAGTGAAATGCAAAATAACTAAATGCTAAATTTATAAAATGCATAAGATATAATATATATTATAATATTGAATTAATAACAAAATTTTCATGATAATTTTCTAAATAATTATTTTTCATCACACCAAAATCTGCCATTTCATTAAGTAAACAAAATATCACATAATAGGAGCTAATACTAGAATTACTTAAATACTTCTCTTCGTATCACATGTCATAAACAATTGAAACAAAATATTTTAGCATTATTAATTTAAGAATTCAATAATTTTTATAAACATTTTTAAATAATATAAGATATATTATAACAAGTATCGAATCTATAAATAAAAAAAATATTCAACATTTTTTAAAATACTCGATAACTGAGATTCTTAAGTTCAAATATGACAAAGATTTATGAATTATGCAATACAAATAGAAAGACATACACAAGAAAAGTAGTAAAGTAATCACAGAATTTAATTAAAATTTATCATTATAAAAATTTATAATAGTCATGAAAATAAATAATAAATTTTCCTTGAAAAAAGTTATACTAGTATACTAAAAAAAAAAAAAAAAAAAAAAAAAATTTTTGTTTTGTTTTTTTACAATTCAGTACTATGAAGTACTTTTTTATCATCAATAGGTAAATTTCCATCATCTCCATGATGATCTGTTATTTCATAAACTGCTCCAAGTTCCATTCCTCCACTAAAAAACTTTCGACGCTTACTTTGAGATTGCTGAATATTACGCCAAAACAATTTAATATCAGGAACTACTGTGCGAGCTGTGATAACCACAGCTAGAATATTCTTCAAAAGAAAGAGGGTTACATCATGATCATATAAAGACCACAAATAGACCCTGATAACAAAATATGGAATATTAACTAAACCAAGATGAAGACATTTATATAACAATTGTAATCCTAGAGAACGGGGCTGCTTACCAAATTCTGATAAACTTAGTTTATATAAAGTCATGGTTGGAAGAATGAAATTAACACAAGAAAGTATAAGAACTGAATTTTCTAATGGGTATGTTAATATGATTTTAGTCTGAGATGGAAAAAGAATTCCTAAGAAAGTAACACTATCAAATATTTCAAACACAGTAGATGTAATCAAGAAATAAATATAAGCTTGATGATCAGAATGAGGCTCAGCATTATTATGGGTTTCTACAAGGAGAAGGAAAACTACTGCAGCAGATGCTATAATGACTTTAAGTAACTGAGGACCAAAAGCAGAGTTAGCATCTAAAGATTGAGCAACATCAAGTTTAAATAACAAAACAACTTTTGCTGTTAATAAGGCAGAATAAAAGAACCACACAGTGTATACAAGAGGAAGAGAGCCAGGTTTGAAAATTGATTTGATTTTGGAAGTATTTTCCTTAGCACAATCTTGGCTCCTAGGTTCAACTTTTCTTTCTCTACCCTATAAAAATTCATAATGACATTAAATTTATAATGATAATAAAATTAAATAATAAAAACTATAAATCACATATACTTGGCTTAAAGAGATTAAGTATTTAATGATGATAATTGATGGTTGATAAAAAATAGATTATATAACAAAAAATTTAAAATGTAGAAATAAGTGTTAAAGAAAAGACATAGAAATTGGTGTTATATAACAAAAATTATCTTCAAAAAATCCCATTTATTTACTTAACTAATAATTTAAGGATTGCTTGATTTTAAAGTGATTAAGAACTTTTCATTAGAAATTTTAAAACATGAAATTTTTTTTTTTAACTGTATAAAAAAAATAACTGCAGGGAGAAAAAACCATCATTATATAAGTGTTATATAAATAATGGAACTGGTTACTTTATTTACAAAAAAATTTACTCACACTTTGTGATAAATAATTAAAAATTATTTTTAGTAAATAATTTTTTTTTATAAAAAATGTAACTACTCTAATAGAATGAATTGCTAATTGAATAGACAATTATTCAAGTATAAAAATTGTACATAAAAAGTAAATAAATAACGCAGTTTGTTGTTTTTTACACACATTATACAATTCAAATGGCATTTTATTTTTTAAAAATAGGTATGGTTTCTCTTAATTGATATTCTTAGTTTCATTTGCAAAAACATAAAAATGTAATTTTAATTTATGATTACATAAGTTTTCTGGATAACTAAAACATGCTTGAAAACATGAAGGAAGAAACTGTATTTTATTACCTTTTTTTGATAATGTCGGTAAGAAATTACTGCAGCAGCCATAAATGCAATGAGAATAAGAAAATCTGCCAGGAACCAAAAATACCATGCTGCATTACCACCATTATGCAGAATTAGGTAATAGTCCAAGATGCTTCCTTGTAAAACAATAATAAGCAACAGTCCTAAACAATCTAGAACATGTTGAACTAGTTTAAAATTACAGCTGCATGGAGATTCAGTTTGAGTCATGGTGATGAAACTAAAATTAAATAAATAACACTTATTGTCATTTATTTTAAAATGCATGAACACAAATTATTTATCTTAGTAACTTGATTTATTATTTACCCTTTAGAAATTTACATTTAAAATGCTCAATCATTACCAAAAATCCCCCCCCTTCTCTTTTTATCATAAATTAGATGTTAAATAACATTAAAATAGTTGAATGTTCATTGTATACTAGCTTTTTCTTTTAAAAGATTATTATTAAATTAAATATACAAAAATAGAGGAGTTTGAAATGGTCATATATAAAAAATGAATGAATCACAAATTATAGTTATATGCAATTATTAAAAAAAAATTGTTACATAGAACAAAGGCAATTGAATTTAATCTGAGAAAAACAAGAAATATTAGTTAAAAAAAAAAAAAAAAAAACTGGCTTTAAGAACTCTTGAAAACATTTATATGAAATCGTAAAAGTAGTTTAAGTAAGTAAACGTATAGTGTCATTTAATAAAAATACGATCTCACTTTTAGCAAATGAGGCATTGTAAACTAGAAAATACAAAATTTATACAGATTACAAAATTAATGTAATACCTACTATATTAATTTTTCAAATTAATTGAATAGTTTTACAGAGTAAATTTTAAAATATAAATAAAACACATCCAGCTAAATTATAAAAAGTAATTATCAAGCATTTAGTCAGCACACTTGGATGAAATCAACTATGAAATTTTTTTCGTCTTTTTAGCTTGACTTAAAGATTAAAAAAAGTAAACAAATTTATTTTGACATATTTCTAACAGTCACAGTTACACATAAGACATTTACAATATACATAGAAAAAAAAAAAAAAAAAACTCTAAATGAAATTTATGAGTTAAATTAAATACAAAAAGTCCAATGAAATATAATCATTTCAATTTAATATAATTGTCTGAATTAAATAAGAATAATAATTTCTTCTAAGAGAAATCAGTTTCATTTCTAATTTATGTTTTAACTTTTATGCACATTTTTTTATTTTTTTTTTTTTTATCGAGTTTCAGTTTTGCATTAAAATATATACATAAATATAAAATTTGGATAAGTTTTTATTGGAAACGGTTGAATTTTTTCTGGACAAATTTACAAAAATAAAAAGCGATTTTTTTTTTAAAGTATTTAATTTTTTTTTTCGATTAAATCAAATACTATGAATTATAAAAATTTTAAAATAGGAGAAATTTATTTACTTTCAATTTTTTTGTTACATAAAAACAATTTCAAAAATTATAATAAAATAGTATTATTACATTTTAGAAATATAAGGCAACTCGTTAAATTTAATGTCATGTGATACATTTAAATTATAATTGTAATCGCGAATCGAAAATCGTTGTTTTTTTTTTTTTAAAACTTATTACATGTACATTTAAATTTGTTTGAGACTTCTTTAACAGATGCTGCTGTCCACGGTTCTAACTGGTGCTTCAACTCGAATCGCGCGAAAAGCTTTACCGGCTCTTGCGAGAAATTCAGCGCTGAGATATTACCCAACGGTTTCGGAATCACTTAAAATGTTTCAGAAGTTTCAAGTTGTTCCTGATGTTATCAGTACTGCTCCGAAAGCGGTCGCTGAAATAAAATTTAATAGTAATGTTGTCAATTTAGGAAATGAGTTAACGCCAACACAGGTGAAAGATCCACCAACTCATATCCAGTGGCCATCAAAAAAAGATGCTTTGTACACTTTATGCATGACGGATCCTGACGCACCTAGCCGTAAAGATCCTAAGTATCGTGAATGGCACCACTGGCTAGTTGTTAATATTCCAGAAACTGATGTTTCTTCTGGAACTGTGTTATCTGAGTATGTAGGCTCTGGCCCTCCTGAAGGCACCGGCTTGCACAGATATGTGTATTTGATTTATGAGCAATCCGGAAAATTGAATTGCGACGAAAAGAAGTTAACTAATAGATCGGGTGACCACCGAGGAAATTTCAAGATTGCGAATTTTGCTAAGAAATATAATCTAGGTGATCCTATTGCTGGAAATTTTTACCAAGCTCAGTGGGATGATTATGTTCCTAAGCTGTACGAGCAGCTCTCGGGATAAATAAATATGATGAATTCGAAAAAGAATTGTCATTAAATTCTAAAAAGAATGTGAAATACTAATTTCTGTGAAAGTATATTGAAGTTTCACAGTTTGATTTTTTTTTCTTGTTAATTGTTTAATTCAGTTCGTGTAACTGAATAATATGTTTATTTGCAATAAAGATGATTTTGCGAAATCGTAAGCGTGTAATTTATGTATCATTATATTTTGTTCTATTACTTTAGTTTTTCTGATTGTGGTTTATTTTGAATTTATCTATTAGAATTAAGTTTTAAAATGATTGCTAAATGTAATATCTATAAAAAAATTTTTTTAAATTGTCAATCTTTCAGGAAAGCAGTTTATACCAAATGAAAATCAATGAAAGTTCAGTTTTTATTAGTAAACATTTAAGGCAAATAGCAAAATAAGATTAATTATAAATTCTTAATATTCCTTTTGATTCAGTGTTAGAAAATATCAAAGGTGTAATAAAGGTAAAGTGAAAATAAAAGCAATTATAAATTAGGTAATATTTACTCACATTTTCCCCATTGGTTATGTTATCTTTGCTAAAGACTGATTTGGAATGAGTGAAATTTAGCATAAAATAAAAAAAAATGTTATAAATTTATTTGTAAGAGTTTATAAATAACAGAATATGTTTATAGCATAAATATGGTCTGGTTTTTAAGATAAGCAATAGGAAAGCTCAATTTTCTCGTACAAGATGATAATAATAACCGAACAAATGTCTAGGTATATTTTAAATTATTTATACAGGTAACAACAGCTGGTTGACAGATTTTTATGGTTAAGCATTAAAAAGTTGTATAAAATACTATGTGTAAAAGAGTTATTTTAAAATGAATTTTTTAGTATATAAGAAAGAACAATATAAACTAAAATTTATCATTTAAGACATGCTTGACTTAAAATTTATTAAATAATATTTCATTTTTAGTGTTAAAATAAATTTGTTTTATTAAAATTAAAATTTAATTTAATAAATCAAACAAAATACAATTTTGTTATCCTTATGCATTATAATTTAAGATTCTTTTTCCCCCTCTATTGCAGTGTAATAAAACTTCTAAAGCATTCTATGTCTCTGAACAGCTATTTTTTCATAATAGGAATTTTCATCGCTGGAATATTAAAAATATCCTTAGAATGATTGATTCAACCTCTATAAATAACTGATTTTAGTTTAATAAATTTCTTAAATCTCGTAGAATTTGGTTGCAGAGTTTTGAATTTATTATTAAACATGATAGAAATTTCAAAATTATATTTATTTCATGGATGTTTTTCTGCCGAGTTAAATCAAAACTATTTTGTTTTTAATGATGTATTTGGAAAGGATGTTAACTAGGTGATTGTGTTCTGAAATTTGAAGCTACTCATTTTAAAAAAATATGTGTATATTAAAAAAAAAAAAATTCCCACAAATAAATGTTTAAAAAAATTTATATTTCTGTAGGCAGTGATAAAATGCTAGATATTATATAACAGACTAAATTATTTAATGGATTTTTAAGAAAATAATGATGCATGTGTAATAGAATTATGTTTTAGTTATTTCTCTCTAAACTAAATTAATGCATTGAAATATTGATTTGAAATTTTAACAGTAACAGCCAATTTTTGAAATAAATAACTAGCTTAAGGTAATATTCGTTTCTGTTATATGATCTCATAATACTTATAAATAAAGTAATGAATGAATTGAAGAAAAACTTATAATGGAATTCCTTCTTTGAAGGAATTCCATAATATTTTATGTTCTTAGAATCTCTTAAGTTTAATTTTACTTTGTTGAATAAATTGCAAAACTCTTAATAAAGTATTATATAAGATATTTATAAAATAATTAATTCTAGTTTTATGAATATATTATATTACAATTACAAATATATGTGAATTTAAATTAAAGAATAAGTTTTAATTTATAAAACTAAAATAATAATTTTTATAATTTCCAAAATAAAATTCAAAGCATTTGATAATTTCTTTTATTGTTTCAGGTTAAATGTTGTCAGTATATGAAATGTAAATGATCCTTAGGATAATGATATACCATTATCTTTAGAAAAGGAGCGTTGTAAAAATTAAAAACCCATTGCTTCATCTATTTAGGTTAATCAAATGGCATGCCTGTTCTAGTTTGTGTGAGATTTTCCGAAATATACAAAATGTAAGGGAATTATCTTTATAACTTTGACACTCAATAAAAACCAGAAGTAAGATAACATTGTGTTGGTTGTGCATGTTATAACACATAAATTTTTTTATAACTCAATTTCTTAGATTAAATTTTAAAGATAATTTTCTATGATGCCTACATTGTTTTATATCAAAATTATAAAAGAAACACGCAAATATTTATATAAAGCATTAATTAAAAATATTATAATTAGATTTTTGTCTGATAGATAACTAAAGCTTACCAGGGGATCCTTCTAGGACTGTAAATTCAATGATGTTTCCAGTTGATATGAAATAGAACTTTTAGAATTGAGAAAATCTGGACTAAAGTAGATACCCCCCTCCCCCATGTTTGACAGTGTCTAAATAATAATTTTTGAATTCCAAAGTTCCATATTATTATCTATTTATTTTTTTTAGAAAATTAGAAACCATGTTTTTTCAAAAAAGATCTTGGGATATGCACAATGTTAATCCATATGTTATTAAAAACAATAGAACAAATTAAATATATTTTTCTATTTATTGAATAAAGGATTATTTCAGTTAATTGCTTGATTTCCATTATATTTATTCATTTATTTTGTTTGCTGGAAAGTACTTGTAACGATTTCTATCTATTGTAAATGTGTTTTTGACTCAACATCGGGTCAATCATTTTTGACAGATTATTATGGCTTCATGAATTTCGAGTTTTATAGAAGTTCAATTAGAAATGTTAAATTTTTTTATCAGCATTTGGATAAATTGAGATAAACTGTTGCCAAAGTATTGGAAATCATGCAAATATTTCACTTGCGTTTTACAAACGAGTCCGACGTCAGATGCTGAAGGCATATAATTGGTTGTGTCGTCGGGCACGGATGTACAAATTGATAATTCATCTGGTATTGTCAGCTTGATGGACGACATAATTTCGTCATATTTAATTTAAAACCAAAATATGATTTTGTAAGTTTTACCTTTTATTTTGTATATACAATAAAAAATTTACTTTCTTAAATTAATTAAAATGTAGTGAGGGTGAAAGTAATATCGAATTAAAAATGGATAAAACTGAAATTTAAATAAATGAGCACTTTTAATGTTGACATGCATAGTTGTGTCCAGATTTGAACATGTGGCATCGAACATCTTTAGCAAAAGTTTTTCAAGCCAGTTCTACATTGACGAAAAACTCAAAATATATTAAAATGCTTACGAAAGGCTCGTTCCCACCAAGGCGAGAGACGTGAAGATTCAAGAGTTAAGCGACAAAATTTTTTCGACCACTTCACAGCGAAACGTCAGAAATAGCATTACGCCTAGTGAAAAACCGCTTCGAGTTGAAAGTTGGGCAACTCCAAGCGGCGAACTGCAAACCGGTTTCAGGCGACCGTGGTGAGGCTAGTGATTGGTCAAATTTTTTCGCTTGCATCTTGTCGCCTTGGTGAGCACGAGCCTTAAGGCTCGTTCCCACCGACGCGTCACGCGGCAGTATAAAGAAAACTTTTTCGACCCATTCACACAGAAGCGTCAGAAATCGCTTTACGCCTAGTGAAGTTCCAGTTACTTCTACTAGATAGCAGATCTACTATTGGCTCTATCCAAGTCACATGACGCGGCTAGCATTTGAGAGTTGAAAGTTGGTCAACTCGAAGCCGTGGATTTCAACCAAACTCGGTGAGGCTAGTGATTGGTCAACACCTCACGCCTCGGTGTGAACGAGCCTTTAGGGAAAGAAAATCTCCGCTCTAGATAGTGTAGAGTTTGAACACACATAAGAGGATTTACTTTTCTGAAACACAACTAGGGATACACCGATACGGCGGATTGTTTTTCGAGGTCCCGTTGAAATGTTCTGAAAAAGTGTTCAGGAACGAATGGCTCAAAACTCTCAAATCTGAATATAGCTTGATTAGTTCACTAAATCCTGATAAACTTTACTGATCGGAAAGAAAACGTCTTTTAGAAAGTATACTTCTAACAATAATTAGCCTACTACGCCTACATAAAATTCCAATCATCAAGAAAAATGTTTTCACATTTTAGATAGATACGAGTTGAAAGATAAGAATTTATATGATATGCCGCGATTTCATAAGATTTGAGATCTGTAATTTTCATTAAGTATCGTATGTTACGTTGTAGAGCGACATTATTGAAAAGAAACACAGAACCGCATTCAGCTCTCTTAACTGTCAACTGAAAATTTCGTCTGCTACTGCAAAAGTAATATTGTAAACAACAATATTCATATGTATGGTGTAGTTTAAAATTTATTCTGGATATGTATTTCGAATTAATATAATAATTGCACATTATATTAAAATTATTTAAGATTAAACGTCAGTAAAATGGAATGCACTAGTGATCGTCTTCGTAAATCAATGGATAATGAACTTTGTTTAGGTAAAATGAATTTTTTTAATGTTAAATTTATTTACCATTTCGAAACAAAAAATTTTTTGTGTTGTTTTTATTATTTTATATGAATATACATGTTTTTAAATTTAGCTTTGGTATTTTTCTTAATATCCAGATAGAACAACGTTTTAATTGTTTTTCTTTTAATGATAGTAATAATAATAAAAAAAAAGAATTTGAAATATTTCTTGTATTCCGAAACAAGGAATGATATGCATATAATTTGCAAATACATTTATTTCATTTTTTCATAATTCTTTCATAATTATAAATTTATTGAAAAGGGTTTTTTTTTTCGTAAAATTTTAATCCGTTTATTTTGTATATTTTTTTATCGTTAATTTATTTTGAACTGTTAATCTGTATATTTATTTAGTTTTTATTTTAATGGTATAATTTTAATCTTGTTATTATTTATGAACATGTCTTTTATTGCATTAAGATTTTGAAAGAATCAAATTTTCTGTATCACATTTTTTTTTCAGAGAGTGTAATAAAGCAAGTATATGGAGGAGGTGGAAACCAACCTTTAGGTGAACATGGTCATATACTTTTGTAAGTTTTTTATATGTGTTATTTCTATGTGTTATGTTTATTTATCTGTTTAACTTTTAATATAAGTATCATATTTGTATATTATTTAAGTAAAGTCTTTAATAATAATTATTTAAAACCAGATGCAAATAATCATATATATATATATAATGCATCCAGTTGAAATTTCAAACTATCTATAAACTATTTATACAACAATGAAAAACAATGATTTATTACTAAAATTTTTGCAATTTCATTCCCAAAAAGATTTATAATTAAAATATCTCATTGGTGCTATTTATACCTCTATAAGAATTTGAAATAAGATTGTTTATTTGTTTTCTATCAAATTAAAAAATTGGTTTTAATGAATGTTGAAAGTTATAACACCATATTTTGGGTATTTTAACAATATGACGGCATTAATCATGGATCACAGTGTTGGAAAAAGTTCCTTGTTCCAGATTAACACAAAGCAATTGCATTTTTTGATGTTTTGAAATAGTTGTTTATTTGAAAAGTTAACCAAATTTTAAAATTTTGCAGCCTTTTTACTTAATATAGTTTGATTTGTGATTTACTTATTGAATGCAGACTATATTTTAATGATATAAGAAACAAATTTTGTTTTCTTATATTAATCTAATATCATTTAATTATATTTTTCTTTTACTTTCATGATTGAAATTTAAAATTAGTTTTTCTAGCAACTTAAATTCTTATGATCTGAAAGTGATTGAATGTCTATATAATATTTTATATTCTATAGAATTATTTTTTTATAAGTAATAAGTAAATAATTATTATTTTGGTAGCTATAAATTTTAAATGTTCTGCTTTGTTTGCCAGCACAACAAACTAATTGAACTTTCTTTTAAAATTAAGAACATCCTTCTTTAAATAGTTTGAAACTTATAATTGTTTTATATAGTTTAATATAGTGAAACACTTACTATAAGCTTGTTCCAACATTTCACATGCTTCTATAGTGCATTTTACAAACAAGCTCAAAATTTCAAGGCTGCTCATTGCTCATAATGCAAGATTAATTTTCCAAAAGTGAAAAAAAAATCCATTGTTTATTTATGTTTTCCAATCAAATGCATTGTGAGCATTACTTAAGTGTTTTTTTTTTTTTTTCATATGCAGCCAATATGGGAGCTATATGAGAAGTTTTATTTTGTTATATAGTCTGAATTTTAAAAATTAAATTAACTGTAAATCTTTTTAAATATCACTATTAAAAATTATAATAAAAGCCTTAAGCAATATATAATTTTTTAAATTCAATAAATCAGTATGCCTTAAAGTTTGAAATCATAATTCAAACCATAATTCAAACACATTTTGATTTAAGATAGAATTTAGTTTTCATATTTTAAATGTTATTATTCAATGTCAGAATTGCTTTTAAAATAAAATATCTAATAAAAATTTTAATCAATTCAAACATATCAGAATATTTCTTTCATGCATGTTTAAAAATATTTTCTTTTATAATGAATTATTAATTTTTCACTTTTCTTAATTTTCTTTGAAAATTTTCCACTGAAAAATATGTTTATTAATATTATATTCTAGATTATCCATTATTTTTTATTACTTTACAAAATGAACTAAAACAAAACATTTTAATTTGTCATGTTTATTTAATCTAGAAATTATTTCAATTTTCATTTACTTCATATAAAAGCAATTTGTGATATTTTAGGGGATACTTTATATGTTATTCTTATTAATTTTGAAAAATATTAAAAATTGCTTTAAAAATTAATTGAGCCCTTTAACCAAATTGAAATATTATAATGTATAATACACTCATGTCCATAAATTAAGGATAATGAAGTTCAGGCAAAGAAAGACACAGAAGCAAAACAAATTTGACTTATTTGTAAAGTCTATTTATTAAACAAAAGGTAAAGTGCAAAAAAGATGCTATATGTTTGGCATAATTAATAAAAATTGCGATTTTTATTCCCTGGAGCAAATTTCAAAAAAGAACCTATTTTACAAAAAACAGTATAACATGGTTAGTATGATGGTTAACATGGAGTATGTCTCCCGGACGATGCAATACAGGCCTTACAACGCCTAGGCATGCTGAGTATCAAATTATCAATCTGATCTTGGGGAATATTACACCACTCATCAAGCAATGCCTTCCGAAGTTCCGGTTGACAATTCGTCGGTCAAGCATATCCCATACATGCTCTATTGGATTCAATTCCGGTGAGTATGCTGGCCAATCCATACGGGTGATATCCTCCAATTGAAGGCATTCGTCTACAATATTTGCACGGTGAGGACGGGCGTTGTCATCCATAAACAGAAATTCAGCACCCATGGCGCCCTGAAACAAACGTACATTTTGCTCCAGAATGACATCCCGATAAATGTGGCCTGTCATCGTTACACTCTGAACATGTAGGTCAGTTCTGGAACCAAGAATAATTCCTCCCCAAACGAGCCATCCTGCACCACCGTAACGGTGTCGTTCAATGGTGTTCTCTTGGTGGTAACGGGTACCTGGTGCTCTCCATATGAAAGTCCGGTGAGAATCAGACTGCAAACTAAACCTGGACTCGTCGGAAAACATCACACCCGACCACTGCGGTGTCCACAATGCATGCCCTCTACTCCAGGTTAATCGCAGGCGACAGTGAGTTGCGGTAAGTGGAACACATCTGACAGGCCTAAGAGCATATAGACCAATGTGCCCTAAGCGTGTGTACACGGTCTGCCTTGAAACTGTCGTACCGGTAGCTGAAGAGAGCTGACGAGACAGGTCTGATGCTGTGCTCCGTCTGTTTCTTTTGGCAGTAACTGCTAAATACCAGTCCTCATTCGGCGTTGTAACTCGGGGGCGACCGGTGCTGTAACATCTACTCACATTACCGTCATCTTGGAATCGTTGCCAAAGCCTGGAGATGACACTCTGGGCGATTCCAAGTTCCTCGGATACTTCCAGCTGGGTACGTCCACATTCCAGTCGTCCGATAATTCTACCACGTAAAAAATCATCCAAATGCTTCCTTTGTGCCATAACTATGCGGTTATTGCACTGTAAGGCTTTTAAAGTGCTTGTGAACAATTTTACTTCTTTGCCACCATTCCTTATATACCCCTCTCTTACACTCTCGTCATTGTGACGTACCATCCGCGCCACCTGGTGGTTTCCTGTAATTTGCATATTCTTCTTCAAGATGTGTGTGATAATTCTACAGGTGAAATTTTTATTTTAGAGTTCAATTTCTGTGTGATTCTGAATTATCCTTAATTTATGGACATGAGTGTAAATTAAACAATAAGAAGTAATTTTATATTAGATATATGATAGAAAAGTATTTCTTGTATAATGATTTTTTAATATCTTAATTAATAATATTTTGTAACTAAGATTTATTTATTAATTTGTTTTGTGAAATTTTAATCTTAAACATAATTTGCATTTTAAAATATAAATATTAGTTTGATGAAATTATAACTTTGTTTTAAAAGTGGCATTCATTTTTTAATTAATTTTTCTATGACTTTATTTTGTAGAGATAGTCTCAATCTGGAAAATATTGATGATTTTATTGATAAAGAAATAAGGAAAGCTTCTCAAATTGCTGAAATGTCTATGCATTTAAATGGTATAAATCTAATTATTATAAAATTTGAAAGTATGCTTGTATTTAATTTGTTTTCTTTTTCTCATTTCACTTATTTTTTCATTATTTCTTTTAGAAAATAGAGGAATTATAGGACCAGAAAAAGTCATTTTTGATGTTTCTAGTAATGTTGGTAGTTTAGTAATTGATCGTGATAGACTTGGTGTAAGTTATTTAAGTTATTTCTGCTGTGGTTTATATTTCGTGATTTTAATAATTCATAATAAAAATTAACTGTGATATATGTTTATTAAAAAAATTTCTTTATAATAACATATTTACATAATATATTAACATTTATAATAATAATATATTACAGATTATACATAACCATATTTTATGGTAATTAATACATTTTTTTTAAATAAATAATATTAGTATCATTTTAGTCTAAGAACGATTTAATTTTGATTAAAGTTGCAATGATGGTGAAGCTATTATAATTATTTTTCTTTACTGCATCTTTGAAAGAATTGTCATTTAAGATATTTTTTAAAATGTACTATTTTCTATTATCCCAAACCTCTTTTTCATCTAGTTGAAATGTTAACAAATAATAGATATGGATTGCTGTTCAGAGTCAGTTAGTTGATAAATGAACTACAAAAACAATATGGTAAAAAAAATGAATTGAAATTTGTACAATGGCAAGGGTTTAGAATGTGATGTTTTATGTAAAAATTTTATTACAATTAAAATTAGAACACTTTCTCTTTTTAAATCTATTTGACTTGGCCACTTGCCAATTTTCCCACACGATCATTCATCACAATATAGTATGCTCATTAAATTTTATAAATAAACAAATGTTAATGAGCTTATAAATAAACAAATGTTGATGAGCTTTCAAAACAAATGTTGATGAAATTCATTATTGATGTGTGGTACACCATTTTTCCTAAATAAAGTTTAATAATTTTTTAAACAGCAAAATGGGGTAAAAAAGTAATGAACTAATCCAATGAAATAACAAAACATCAATTTATGACATGTTATGTAATATTTTGAATAGTAAATCTCTGGAATAACAGTGCTATTAAAAAGTGTTTCAGGCTAACAGAACAGGATTGAAATTTTAATGAAAATTAAATTTTGTTCAGGTAATGCCATATTAAAATAAAAATAAAATAAATACATTCAAATTTGATATGAAATTTGAAAATCGAAGACTTAATTAAAACTTAATTATTTAATTTTAGATAATAATAATTTTAATTTTAATAATATAAATTTAAAAATTATTTATGTATGCAATATATTTAATATGTATTTTAAAGAATTGATATATTATTTATGTATTTTAAAGAATTAAATCATTCTGAGGGGCAATGCATTGTTTTCGACATATTTATTTTAATTGAAAATAGAATTAGATTGATTATTGTATACTTAATTATATAGTATGTATTATAATTTAATGACAATTATTTTTTTTTTTTTCTGTATTAAGAAAACATTGATTTCATTGTATTGTATCATAATAAATATATTTGATGAAAACAAAATTGTAATCTTGTATTTTCAGTTATCTAGTCAGAGTAATTTTAGTTCTATAAGAGCAAATTGCTGTGTGTATAAAGGTAAGATTTCATATTTACTTTTATTGATGTTTTGTTGTAACATATATTTATTTATTAACAAAATTCATTAAAGCTTTTTTTCATTTAAAAATTATTTATTTTTTCATATATTCAAACAATTGTTATATTTAAACAATCAATTTATATATATTATATTTATATATATAATTTTTTTGTTACTTATTTGGAAGTATTATTATATTGTAATTAATTTATTTCATAATTATTTAATGTTAATGCTTTTTTTCCTATTATTTTATAATTTTTATGAATTCTTTATCAAAAATACAATTTTAATCATGAATATATATAATTATTTTCTAATATCATATTTAATAGTAATGTATTTGTATATCTAATAAATTTAATCCTCCATATCGATTTTTAACTTATATATTTAGGTAAATGGCAATATGAGTTGATGTTGGGTTCCAAAGGAGTTATGCAGATTGGATGGGCAACTATTAATTGTAAATTTTCTCAAGAGGTAATATTTTTTTTTAATGTATTTAGTGCATGCATTTTAAGAGTTATAAAACAATAATTCACTCTAAGAAATAATTAAAATTTTTCATTAAATATTAAATTGTATATTTTTGCATATTTAATTTAAAAGCTGTTGTTTCTTTTCATATGGTTTTCTTATTTTTATTAAAAATTCATCTCATTTATTTATTGAATAAAATAATTTCTTTTTGTTATTTAAGTGTAGAAATAAAATAGCCATTTTATCATTTCAGAAAGGTGTTGGTGATACACCTCATTCTTATGCTTATGATGGCCACAGAATACGTAAATGGAATGTATCTACATACAAATATGGTGAAGTAAGTGCATTTTAATTTAGTTTCATATCTTTTTTTTTTCCCTTCAAAAATTCAGTTTTCATCTGTAAAACATAAAAATAAAAATATCATAGATCAAAACTTTTTTATTTAAATTAATATTTGTTATAATTATATATATTTGTTATTGTGGATTTCCAAATGAAATATATACATATTATGCCATATTTATATATATATATATATATATATATGCCCAACTATTATTTTTCTTTTTTAATAAAATTATTGGTAATTACTTAAAATAGAAGCAAAAGAGGTTTAAAAAAACATGAATAATCACCTTAACATTAAAATGTGTTAACTGATATTTAACAGAATGGAAATTGTACAAAGTCTTTAGTTTTAGGTATTTTTTTTCTGAAATATAGTTCTGCGTTGTTTCTTTTTTCTTTCTTTTTTTTTTTGGTAATATGAAATTGTTTTGTGTCGTGCACAGTGTTTTACAAAAATTAAGGAAAAAAAAAAAATTGTAATTCAATGCCAAAATTAAGTAAATATTTATGCGAAAATTGTACAGGAATGATGTATCAGAATATGATTTGAAAATAAGTAGAACTGCTGTAATGTAATATTATTGAATATGTGATTAAAAACAAACTTTAAAAGCATCTGCAGTTTCTGCAAGTAGAAACTGTATAGTAAAATTTGGAGATAGCCATGTTTTAGATATGATGACTCTTATGTAAGTTTTATTATAATAGTGAACTATTGAGCAAATAGAGGTTAAAGTCAATCCTATGTAGCAGAATGGTTGAATGTAACTTTTCTGTAATTCATGGATTGTGGAATGTATGTTTGAAGAGAATTACCTTCAGAAGGAGACTATTGTGTGTATGGTTTCGCTAACATGCTATCAGACTTGAGACTGACTGTGAGCATGTTTGAGATTTTCTGGGGAGATCGTTGATGGATTTAATCTGTCTTCTATAATCTTTCAAAGTCTTTTGTCATGGGCTTCATTGCCACTGAGTTAATAAACATCATTTGAGCATGAAATAACATATGTCTGTATAGCTGATAAGAGACTACCATACTTAGAAGTTGATCACATATCAAATTGAGATACTATTTTTTTGTGGTATATTTTCTTTGTATATCAAGACAAAAGTTAACCTATAATTTGTGTACCTAATTTATGAAGCATTGTCTTATTAATGTTTTTTTCTTAATTTGTTTTTAATAAATAAAAATTCTTTTTAGTCTTGGCTGACAGGTGATGTTATAGGATGCACAATTGATTTGGATAAAGGATTAATTGGTTTTTACAGGTATTGAGATATTTATTTTATCTATTATTTTTATTGACTTCGATTAAAAAATTGTGCCAAAATTTATTGTTTTTTTTTTTTTTTTTTTACCTTTAGGAATGGTAATTACCTTGGTGATGCTTTTGACAAAGTGCAAATTGGTCCTGGCTTGGCATATTTTCCTGCTGTAAGCTTGGCGTATAATGAAAATCTAGTTGCTAATTTTGGTTCTACTCCATTGAGATATCCTGTCGTTGGATATTCACCTCTCCAATTATATCCAAAGAAAGATATTGCACAAACAAATAAGTTACTCACATGGCTAGAAAAACTACTTGATCTCTATAACTCAGTTACCCAGGTGAGAAATTAATAGTATTATGACTAATAAAAATCTTTAAATTTCAGTTTTCATTTTTTTTTTTTAAGATGAAACAAAGTTTCGATATTAAATATATCTTAAATAGCTCTGTATTACAGATATACATCTACTTTTTTTGTTTTGAATTATGTGATAATAGAAATTTTTTAGTTGTTAATAAGTAATTTAAACATAGCTCACTTAATCTATATAATATTTTCATCCTACATCTGTTGCTTAAAATAAATTTGCAAAACAAAGAAAATCTTGCACTTTTGTCATTGTATTTATTAATAATTTTTTCATAAAAATATTTATCTATTTCAGATTCGACAAAAAGTTAAATATGTTTTCAGAATACCTTTTTCCACATAATTGTTCATTAATTTAACTTTTCTTGTTAATCTCAAATGTTATGAGAGCTTCTTATTTGTATGATTATAATTGTTTATCAACCTTGATAATGATTATAAAAGGAAGTCTTATTATGAATTATATAATGTATACTTCAAAATTCATTCATATTTGAAATTTTTTCTCTAATTTTAGTATAATTTTAAATGAGGTGATAACTCATTTAATTTATTGAAATTCACAAATGAGTTTTTTCTAGTTTCTTTTATATTTTAAATTATGATTTTAAATATTGTTTTATTTTTTAAATATTTTCGTTAAACATTTTTTTTAGGAACCTAACCCAGTTTTGGTTGTAAGAAATTGGCCTCCACAATATAAACAAGGATTAAAATCTCAACTTTTGTTGGTTGCTGCTCCTCTTATGCATAGATTAAGTCCACTTTTAGTAAGCTTTATTTTAAATATTAATTCTTTTGTTTTTACTCTACAAATGAATTCTTTCGATTTTTTTTTTATATACAGGTTTGATAGGTTTTTATGTACAAATTCATTCTTTTGTAAACCAATTTCATCTTTCTGCACTTCAAATTCTAATTTACCATGTTGAAAACTGGCTTTACTCATGTGCATATTTATATAGATATACATATATATATATATACATATATGTATTTTTGTAAGAGTAGTCATGTACTAGTATGGGTAAGGTATACATCTTATGTTGTTTTTTATGCATATGCACAATTATGTATATGTTAATTTGTATATTTTTTTAAGAATGATTTTATAGGTACCTCTGCTACAAGATATTTACTTATATATGTATGTTCATATTAATCTGTGTGTGTGCGTGCATATATGTGTGTGTATTTAAGCATGTGTGCATATATAATTATATATGTATGTAAATTATATATATATATATATGTAGATTTTAGCCGCTTGCAAAAGATGCATCCCAGCCGAACCTACAGTTTTGTTAGACTTCTCTACCAGTCTAACAAAAGCTGGACTTTTGCAGTGGGTGTCTAGGAGATTTGACATACAAAATGCAGTAATGGGACGTTACTTTAAATAAAGCCATTTATTGCTACGATATTTTACAATGATATTTACGTTAATTGTTAATTAAGGGATAAATACATTCTCTCGCTGCGTGCTGCTGATACATTTTCTCGCTGCTATATATATATATAGTTTATGCATCTGTTTGTCTGCTAGTATATTTCAGTGCGCTGTTGTGAGCATTTATGTATCTGTTTTCAAGTATGTGCATGAATATGTGTATATAAGCTTGTGTTTGTATGTGTGTTATGTATATATTTGTATGTATGTATTTGTATACATGTGTTATATATATACATGCATATGTAAATACATGTATTTGTATACATGTGTTATATATATACATGCATATGTAAATACATATATGCACATACCTATACACCTACATGCATGCACATGCCCATTCATTTGCAAACTTATACATAATTATATACACACATACATTTATACATAAATAAAATTTTTAATGTGGCACTTATTTTTGCAGCATAAACAATTAACTGGGAGTGTTTGAGCTCTCATGACCATCAAATTAAAAGAAAAAAAATAAGTCTTAGTAATTATTTTCTTGCATGAATTATATTCATTTTAGTTTACTTGACTTTACATTTTATTATCTTCAACACAAAGTTATTTCATACTTCAAAAAAAATTATGTATTTTTCCCCATTTGATTATATATATATATATATATACACATATAACTCTACACACACACACATATACAAATGCAGTACATGCATAAATAAGTATTCATTTGTATCTAAGAGTACACATATAACCATTTTTATTAAAAAAAGTACAAATTATTGTATGCATATTTAAGCATATATATTTACATATTCCAATACATGACTATTTATACAGATATATATGTATATAGGTATGTATAAATAAAACCGTAATTTCCATAGCTGGAATTTGATTTGCGAAAAATTGATTTTGAAATGCAAAAAGTGTTATGGTTTGCAGAAGACCAAATCATACTACTGTGTTATTAAATACAAAAATACAGTCACATCAAAAAGCATGGGGAAAAAAAAAAAAATTATCAGTCCAGTCCAACTGTGTTAAATCATTATCTTCTGCAAAAAAAAATTTTTTTTTAATCTTATTATCCAGCTTTTTATAGTTTTCTTCGGGCGAATTAAAAGATCTATTACTTCAAACTTTAAACAAATTCCAGAAAATGCATTTTTTTTTTATTAATTTTTTTTAACACAAACAGATTTATCTAAAAGGAAATAATAATTCTAAGGTTATTTATTTAACATTACTAAAAGGTTATTTCTTCATTATTTTTATGAAATTCTATAAAATACAGAAAATATCTTTCTGTACCATTATTTAAGAAGTGAAATGATATTTTTGTTTATTTAATGATTTCAATTAATCATACATATGAATTAAAAGAATCAATGAAGTCCTAAATCTCCAGTTTGTTTATTGACTTTTTTTTAAAAAAAATTTTTAGTAGTTAATTTCATGGCATTTTTAATTTTTAAATAAGAATAATTAATGTGGTTAATTATATATTTAGTTCTTATAATGAAGTTCGTTTTTCGTTACATTTTTAATTTTATTAAAAAATTATTTCTTTTCCAAAATCTAGTCAATTTCAAAAATTAAAAATGTAGATAAAAAAAAAAAAAAATTAACTAAATTAATGTAAAATAATATTTTTTTTTTCTAGGCCAATGCATTTCTTACAGAAGCCTGTTTCCTCAGATTTATGTTTGACTTGCAAATAAAAGATCAAAGATCAATGGATTCAAAATCCAGAATAACTTCGGTTCTTGAAGTAATGTGGTCCTTAATGGAGGTAATTAATACATTTAAATATTATGTTGAAGTTTAAAAAAATACTTTTTTAAGTTCTTTTATAATTCTGTATGTATGTAATGCATTTTGTAAGTAAGTTTATTGTATTGAAATGATTCCCATGAATATACTTGAATTCCTATGAATACTACTGTTGAATTAAAAAGAAAGACTGCTTAAATTATATTTTACTGTTCTTGATCTTTTGCAGAAAACAATTTTTTTTTTTTTACTTTAAAAAAGTATGCCATCAAAGTAGATGATATTATTATATGGCTTATTGCTACTTATTTTCTATAAGATATAAGTAATTTGTGTTAAAAAATTTCTTTAATATTAATTAGTTTATATTTAGAACAATTTTGAAAATCTGTCAATTTGTATTAATATCTGAATCATTCCATTTCATGAATGATAAGCTTTTGCTCGTTTAAGTATTCATCTATATGTTGTATAATTAAAATACTTTTCTTCAATCTGAGGCACTATTTGACATTTAAAAAAATTATTTCAAAAAATAAGCTAAATTATATTTTAACTATAACTGAGTTAAAATGTATACACTGGTAAAAAATTGATTTAGAAAAATGAAATTTAGGCAAAGTATTTGTCTAGGTTGCATATTTATTTGATTAAAGTATGTTCGAGAAGAGCGATTTCAAATGTGAAATGATGGTACATTAATAACCACTGTAGTCTCTTCAATTTTGATGAAAGGATGCAAATACATCATGTCATATAGGCACAGTATATCATTTTGTGGGACAGAGTTCCATACTTCTTTTATTTGGTAAGTTAAATCAGCTATGGTTTGTGCTGGCGTAATAGAACTTTGAGAAGGTGGGTTATCCTTTCTTGATCTTGCAGAAGGACTTGGCAAAAATGTGGTCATGAAAAGTTACTGCCTTAAGAAGACCTGTGTCCAACTTGTACATAGGAAAGTACTAAAAGGCATGAATTTCATATTCAACCCATGGCTGTGGCACACATTGCTGCATCTGTAGATTAAATTCAAAGTTCTGGTAACCAAAAGTGATACAACAGATTGATTATTTGAGAGACAACTTCAAGCAAGGAATCTGTATCATTCATGCTAATAACTTCAAATCATCACCAGCTATGACTTCAGTGGTGTCAAGCCTGAAGAGGTGTCAAGTTCATTGGAGGGTGAAGTGAATATCTGTTGTATTCTCAAATCGAGTCATTTTTGTCTTTGTGGCAGTGATGGCCATATGTTGGTTAGAAGAAGGCCAAGTGAACACTTGTAATTAATTTTTCTGCACCCTAGAAACACTGTACCCAGATCAGGACTTATGATCCAGGGTGCAATTTGCTATGACAGCAGAGCACCCTTATCATTGACACACAACCTGACATCAAAATTGTGTCAGACTGGTGATTGACTAGGTTGTACTGCTGGTTTTGATTACTATTCTGGAGAGTGTTGTCCAATTGCATAACTCTTGTACCCATATTGCTGTCATTCAACATGCTTTACAGAGTATCAACATGTTGCCTTGTCCAGATCTTTCTCCCATTGAGCATGTATAAAACAGGATCACGAATTCAATGCCATCCTGAACCAACACAGAGTGTTGCTGATTTGATTAAGCAAGTTTAACAGACATGGAACTCCACCAATGATATATGACACCTGTATGGTACAATGCATGCACATTTGCATGTTTGCATTCAAAATTGGGCAGATAATAGCTGTTGGTTAATGTACCATCTTTTCACATTTTAAGCAACATTTTTTGGGCATACTTTGAAATTTTTATCAAATAAATACATTACTTAGAAAAATGCTTTGCCTAACTTTCATTTCTGTAAGCTAATGTATACTTGTCGGGAATTCATTTTCCACTAATGTATAAAAATAAAAATTTTGTAATAAATTTGTAAATTTCATAATACATTTATTTTTGTTTAATCAATAAAATGGCCAAAAACTTGATTAATAAATTACATATCAAATTTTTTTCTATTTTTTCAGCCATATGAATTGCATCAATGCTTAGAATTTATAGTTGTGGCTCTCTTGACTGGATATCGTTTTGCACCTGCAACTCCAGAATTTTATGAACAAAAGAAGTATTTAGCATTAACATTAGCCCTTCTACAGCACACTCCAACAAAACATTATTTACTACAAAATGTGCTATATCCTTTCAAATTATTTTATTTTATAAAATATATGGTCAAATTTTAACTCATTTTTTATTGTAATATGGGAGAAATATTTAATATATTTGTTTTTATTTATTATAATAAAATTTTTAAGCTAAATAACTGCAGTTGAATTTTTATAATATTAAATATGATTGCTAAGTTATGTTATTAACTTTATTGATATTTCTAGTTTGAGAAATTTTAGAAGTATAAAGGAATAAAATTTAACGTACTGAAATTGTAAATCACAAAGATTAATTAATAGTGTGTGTCTTAGAAAAAAAAATATTTATAACTTTATTTAATTATGGACATATTAAAAAAATTACATCTAATCTGTTACCTTATTTATTAAATATAAATTGATTTATTTTACATAGATTATTAAAGAATAATTTCAAAAATTTAAAATTATAAAAAAAAAATGTTTTTCTCTATTTTAAATTTAGTTACATTCATTGCATTCTTCATATCAGTAAAAATATAATTAATTTCAGATTGATAATTTAAATAGAATTATTAATTTTTTAAGGATTCTTTTTCTTTTCTAATTTTTTAAAGATTTGCAGATAATTAAATTTTTAATAATTAAAATTGGTTTATATTATTACAAATGAGATGTTAAACAAAAATGGTCACTTAACTCACTTTAATGCATTTAATACTTAATAAAGAAATCGTTTTTTCTCTCAATTTTCACATTTTGCTCAATTGTCCGATTCACAAATTAAACTTGGGAATATAGTAAACTATTTTGTTGATCAAGTAGCATAAACAATATTTTAAGACCTCTACAAACATTATTCATTTTATGATCAACAGGCTTCATATAAATTTTATATTATGATTGTGAAAAATTTATATATATTATTCATAAAATGTGTCTTATTATTATTTTATATTATGGCTGAAGATTAAAAATATACTATATACCATCAATTAATTTAATTAAGACAAAAAAAAATGCCTTAAATATAATTTTTAAAGAAATTTTCTGTTTAATATGTTTATTTTTTTATTCTCAGCACTATTTAAGCACTATTCTCAGATTATACACTAAAAAGGTTTTCATGTAACTATTGGACTACTGCTTATGACCTATGGTTTTTTTATATTCCTAGAAGTATCGATAAAAATTAATTCTCAAAATAGTGATTTTTCAAACATAGTAGCACAATTTCTATACTGATTAATTGATATTTGTTAAGCAAGATTTTAATTTTCCTGTTAAATAACAAAATTAAAAGTTGTTCAATATTAAAAAAATAATTATATTGATTGACAAATTTGTATTGGATAATTCAAAATATCCTATCAATTTCTTATGCACTGATTGTTGCATTCTTAGATGCAGACCTTTGCTTATTTTATCTTTACTTGCTTGTATTTTCATGGATATGACTGATAAATACTTCTTTTTTTTATTTTTATAATGGTGCTTTCATATTTAAAAACAATTTTTATCTTTAAATGTAATATATTTTTTTTTATTTTATTGTAAAAAAAAAAAAAATTAATTATTAAAAATGTTATATTAGTTTAAGAACTTTGATTTTTTTTAGAAAACTTCAGATAAAAAAAGAATTTGTAAGCGAAAAGAAAGTAAAAAAAGGGTAACTGTGCAGTTAGATATCGTTCAGAAATTAAATGTAAGTCTAGATTATACCAGAACACTTTCTTTTTACTGCTAAAAATTACAACTGTGATTTATAGGCAGGAAAATATGGTTCAATAAATATGAATAGATTGAAAATGTCCAACACAAGTTTCAAAGTTTTCTAATTCTGGATCCAAAATTATATTAAAGACAGCTAAAGACTTTACTGTATTTGCTTTTTTTTAATTGTTGCCTTGTGCTATTTTATGATAATGTTTCAGATTATGATACATTATGGCCTCACAAGTTGTAACCCTTAATTTTATTTCACATTTGACAAAATAAAGTTTCCAGTATTCTTGGAAGTGAAACCTTTGGATAAAAATGGTTTGGCTGAAGTTGTACCTGAAGTGTGGCTTGATTTTAAACAGGAAGTTAGTTTTCTTTTCCAAATCTTGCCAACTTTAGATTTAGAGTTTTTACTAAGAAATTCTTTTTAATTTTATATTTTTTTAAAATTAGATGAATGATGAAGAGTTATTCAGAAAAGCCTGCTATCAAAAGTCATGTACTCATTTGAAATTAGTTGTGAAAGGCAGGTATATTTTATTAAATTTAATTTAAAATATAATTTTTAATTAGGTAACATAGTTTATTGGAATTGGTTGATTTTTGAAATCAAGAGAAATCTAATTGGAATATTATTTATTTGTTGTTTTGAATGTTTAAACTTTTGCTTGTAATAATTTATCAAATTTTCATTCTATTTAATTGCATGTGATTAAAAAATTAATAATATAAGTGCTCTGTTTAATTATCAGTTTTAAAAATGAGACATCAAATCATTATTTTTCGATTAATTGAAAAATTCATCAGTTTATTGATTTCATCATAATTCATTGATTTATTAAAAGTTATATAAATTAATTTTTTGATGTAAATTAGAATTGTTGATTTTTTTTTTTTTTTTTTTACTTATGTTATGGGGTTTTTTTATAATTAAAAGGAATTTTTGTCATAAGATTTATGAGTTTTGTATTTAATATACATTTATTTTTAAAAATTTACTAAAACTTTAAAAATATTTGATAAATGTTGATCCTCTGGAGCATGAAACAATCTGGACGTTGATGCCTTTAATCAGGTTTTTGAGATTTTTTGCAGCATGTCATCATGAATAAAGTTATTTCAGTCCTTGTTTCTCATTGTTTATAATACCAATGAAATGCTCGTTGTAATGCTCATAGTTATTATTCTAAATTTTCCATTGAAAAACATCACATAAGACGCTTCCATCCATGTGATGCAATCTAAAATGAGATCCATCATTTTAAATGACCCTATTCAATTATTCAATGAACATGCTCATTTATCTTTAGAACTAAATCATAATTAGCATAAGCTCTTAAATGAGATTAGGGTTTCAAAATCTTGTAGGCAACAATATAAAATGAACTGTATGTTTTGATATATTCAATCCGTCATTGTCATTAGTCGTTGTAACTGCTATTGAACATGTATATACGCCAACAAGTTCATAAAGTGTTTGCTCACTATACCATCAATGATCCTTGGTTGAAACTTATGATATTATTAACTAATACACATCATCAACAGTTGACAAGATCTACAATTTCTGAAATGCATTTTATTCAACATTTTGACCATTGCAGTATCTTCTATGTTGAAGTCTGATAATTCCCTTACCTCTTCTTATATAGCATCACATGTCAGAACATAGTTCAAAATATTTATTTGCTAATTCAAAACTCATGTGATGATATAGACACTTTTTTACCTTGTTGATTGTTTTATTTGCAAAACCTCTTTGTTTTAATATTTTGGCTGGTATATTTGGTGCATATATGATACTTTTAATTTATTTTGTATTTTTTGTATATATATGTGTTTGTCAGTGAAGTTGTTATTTAATATAAATGAAATAAATTTTTGAAATTATAAATGTTTACTCTTTTATTTCTTATATTATAGCAAAAAAGATAAACAATTTTTTTACTTATTAATATTTGATTTAAGGAAAATTTTGAAAAGTATGCACTTCTAAAATATAAATTGCAATTTAACTAAAATGTTTAATTTTTTTTATTTATGCATAGTTTAAATCTTTTCTTTATTCACTTTATAAAATAAGTGAAAATTCAAATTATTTTGGGAATTGTTGATTTAATTTTGGTTACAATTTTGTTAATTTAAAGAAAAATTTGTAAAGCATTTTTTTCACCCCTTTTGTTTTTATCCTATCTTGTTAAATATTTCAAAAGATTTAATTTTCTTTATAGAAGTGGAACTAGTCCAGTTGGAAATTTTATTAGAACTCTTTGATGCATCCAATGTCTATCAGGTTTTTATAGATTACATTGATTATTGTCAGATTATTATTGTTCGGTTACATTGATTAATTTTAAAATTCATGGATTAAAAAATTATTAAACCACAGATTATAAAATTTAAACAATCATATAATATAAAATATTGTTTCAATAATAAAATAAGTATAAGGTTGTTTTATTTATGTAGAAATTATTAATATTTAATATTTTTTAATATTTGTCACTATTTTAACTTTTGATGTAGTATTTCAAGTTGTAATATACTTTTTGTGATTAAAGTTTTTAAAGGATCTTTTTTTAATACATCATTTAGATTTAGAAAATGATGTTAAATAAATTCAAAAACGTGTATTCTCAATGTTATTTTTCCCAGCAAAGGCTTTAATTGTATCATGATGTTTCGTTATACCTGGATTTAAAATAAGAAAAGAAAACTTAAAAACGATGAATGAATTGCATAAAGTACAAAATCTAAATGCTCATCAAATGTTGTAGAAATTATTGGAGGAAAAAAGCATTCTAAATTTTACTTCTAATTGTATATAAATTTATAATTTATGTCAAGTATTTCTGCGTATAATTATGTATGTTCAATATACATTAAAATTGTTCGCAGCAATGCTATATACTGCTGTGGGAAATGATGATTGTTAGAAAGAGCTAAAGAAAAGGAAGAGTTAAGAGCAATAAAATGCTGGCAAAGTAGTAGGAAAGAATTGTGTATTGTCCGCTCTACTCTATTTTATTATTAAATTTGCTCATTTATTTAAATGTACAATTTTATATTTATAAGCTACTGTGAATATGTAGTAACATATTTTTTTTAAAAAAGCTTCATAGTTTTAAAATTAGAGATAAGAATTAACTGTGTCAGTAGTTTTATAATTCTGTCATATGGCTTACAATTAGTAATTCAATTATTTAAGAATTTATTTGTTGATAATTTTCTGTTGTTGAAAAAAAATATTTGTTGATTATATATTTTTTTAAATTTAAATAAGTTCCACACTTAATTCATGTAAATGCTTAACAATTTTAACTGTACTGTTATTTAAAAACAAATAAATGATAAAAAGTATATGATATGGTGTACTTTATAATTTATTATTATTATTCTTTTTAGGGTCAATGCAGTCGATGTATATTTTTACATAAACTGCGAGAATTTTTGAAAGAAAATTCTGGAGGAGCACGTGTAATTATGTTATGTGAACATTTCTACCACATTAGAATTTCTGTAGATTATAAATTGCATATTATTAAATTTATATCAAGATAGTTTTTAAGCTATTTTGACTTATAGCTTCAATGTTTTAGGTTCCAGTAGTACATTTATGTCCTTTGCCTGTTGCTTTAGCTTTCTTTCATCGTCTTATATCACTTCTCAGAATATGTGTTTCTGCTTCTGGAATTGATTTAAATGGTGAAAAAAACATTGTATTTAATAGAATATGAATGTATATGTAGTTTATTAAAACTGTTTTAATTTATTTTCAGTCTGAACTTTTAATGTAATGAATTAGTGAAATGTAAAATGATTTCATTGATTGATAAAAAGATAAATTTTTTTTCAAAAAAATTATTTTTTTTTATATTAATTAATCTATATTTTTTTATTTTAAGAATGTAAATAGCTTAGTGGTTTTAATTTTTGAGAAATTTTTTGTTATTAAATTTTTTTCTTTGATTTGATACTTTGATACCAAAAGGTCTTGCTATTTATGTATTTATTTTTACTGTGCCATCTTTGAACATTAAATTCCATGTCTGCGTTTGACAATATCATGTAAATGATATTAATTTTCTACCTCAGGATTGCTATGTTTCAGAAGATGCAGCAATATAAAATGAAACTAGTTCATACTTTTATAGCTTTTCGGAAACAATCTTTTCTGGAGCTCCATATATTCTGTTTTTCTGTGTAATTCCCACAAATATTTCTTTTGTCTGTAGGTGTTTCATTAGTTGTATTAATGTAAAAAGATTATTTTAAAATAATTAATAATTTACTTCCGAAGCCTTACTCAATAAGTATACTATGTTTTGCATAAAATTCTTCATTAATATTTCTAGATTTTTTATACATTTCAAATTTACAAAAATACCAATTCTAAGAACACTGACCCAAGATTTGAAACCCACTTCTCTGTTTTGAACTTGTTGCACTGCTTACTCCTATGTCTTCCTTTGAATGGTATAATCATTTCATCAATTGCGGGCAATTTGATTAGCATTTTCAAAAATCCATGATAGCATATTTAATAGCAGATACAATTTTATAAAACTAAAATCACATTCAGTTTGGTAGATCATGGTTGCAGTGCAAGAATTTTATTTCTTCAAATCATTTCAGTGATAGCAATACTATATAGCCAAATGATCTGAGCACCAATATAATCTATAATTTTTATATTTAAATATGTCATTTTTATAGCTATCTCATAGAAATGTTTTATTTCTGAAACATTTACATGAAATGAAACTTTGTTGCTATGAACAGCATAGTAAATAGTATCATGCACGATGCATTTGGAGATTTTTGTCAGTATAAAATATTAGACGCATGAAGTTGGACTAGACTTATTTCAAGACAGTTTACAAAAAATAAGATTTCAATTCCAGCAAATTCATTATCCTTCTCACTGTATCAAAACGGTAGATGTCTGTATTTTGATATGGTATTCAATAGATTATTCTTCATCATTGTTTTCACTTTCAATAATATGTCTATGTTTTTTTTGACAAAATATAGTAAATGCTTGTCAGAGTAAAAATAGTCTGCTTGGGTGGCATTCATTCTTTGTACTTGATAATATTTTGGAGGTTCTATTATTTTGTGTATCAGCAACAACTCACACCTCTTTGAATAATTTTTTTTCACATTCATAATCTAGATTTTAACTAGTTTTGTTTCATATTCTGTATTATTATTATTATACTTTTCTTTTTCTAAAGCTTTTAAATTTCGCCTAGGTTTAAGTGTCCCTTGCAGTTCATTTTATGATAATTCAATCCAGTATACTGAGGTACAAAGGATTGGAGGACTTCAATCTCATCTTCTTAGAATTTATCAAGATATAGTCCTCCAAGAAATTAGTCAAGAAAAGGCCTCTTCAGAAAATGATCCTATAGGTATTTCTAATGCTTTTAAATCATATTGGTATTTCTGTGGTTTTTAAATCATAATTATCTATTTATTAAAAAAATTCTGCTTGTAACATTTTGACAAACTATATATAGCAGACCAGGCCATGCGTTGCTGTCGCTTTCTTGTATTTCGTTCAATTATTAAATACTATAATTGGTATTGTTAAGGAAGTGGTTGGTAAAGAATGATGAAAAGTTCAAATTAAGCTTCAAGTAATAGAAAATGTTTAATTTTTATTAATTTTAATGAATGAGGTAGATAATGTTGATTTTTAACACTGCTTTATTATTATTTTACCTAATTTAATTTTTAATAATCATTACTTTCATTTAACTAAGAACTAAGCAATGAACAATTTTTCTTGTTACTCTGTCTTTCGTCAAAATAAATGAATTCGATGGTTTCCAACACGTGAGCATGCAACATACAGCTGCCCATGGGAGAAACACGAATTCTCCAAGTCTAAGCCCCAAATAGCCATTGTCTGCCCTTGCAACTTATTTATTGTCATCGCAAAAGCCAAACATATAGGAAATTGTAGCCTTTTGAAAGGTATTGTAGATTCTGATGGTATCATAGGTATTCGAGGTAACAGGAGGACTTCGCCTTTAAACTTTCCAGTCAAATGGAAACCTTACACAAATACAAATCTTGACTGAATTTATATTTTTACGACGATTACTTTTAATTTCAATAGATCTGATAATTTTACATTAGATTTGGCAATAATATTCTTAATATATATTTTTTTAAAATCTTAATGTTACATCATGTCTGCCTGTCAATTGTTAAGATTTAATTAATATTTTAAAATAGTAAATGAACCAAAAAAAAATGAATTGCCCATTAAAAATGGAATTGCCACAATTATAAAAATTAAAAAAGTTTATGAACTAAAAAAAATTGCTTCTTGTTTTCTCAAAAAAATTATTATAACTATATAATATTCATTTAAAAATGTTTTCCTATTAATGAAACAAAATATTTTTCAATATATTTTTTGCATGTTTTTTTAACCGATACGTTTGGAAATAATATTTATATAATTTTTAGTATGATTTTGATTTATTGAAAAAACTTTTTGTTTAATCAGGAAAGCTTCTTAAATCTGAAAAATCTAAAGCTCAGCATCTTCGTCATGCTGGAGATAAAGACAATTTTGGGACATTGATTGAACTTTTAGATGGAATTGTTCGTCTTTATCACATTGCAGCTCATCGTCAATTAGAAAAGGTAGCTAATATTTATGTTTCATGCTATGTGCCAGTATGGCTTTTAAATACTTTCTTGAATATAAAAACAAAAATAACATTATAAAGAATTATCCATTAAGCATTATGTTTTTGGAAAATTATAATAAAATAATAACAAGATGTTACATGATGAATGAAATGTAAAAATCATTTAAGAATTTATAAGAAACAGTAATCAAACTGAAAATATTAATATTTTAGAAAACATCTTTTTATACAAAAATAAAATCTTCATTGCTTTATGTATTTTTTTTTATAAATTTAATCCCTATTCATTGGCTTGTCTTTGATAAAGATGTGTGCTCTTCGTGATACTATGCATGAATATAGACATGCATTAAAAGAAATTGAAAAGAGACTTAAAGTACAGAAGGGCGATGTCGAAGAAGAGTTGAATCTAGCTAAAAATGTTTTCCTGGAAGAATTGGTAGAACAAGGTAGACATCAAGCCTGGATTTCATCAGTTGTTTATTCTGCAGTAAGTACATTTTTGTTCATGTTTTCTATTGCTCAAATATTTTTAAATTAGGTTTTTATTTTTCAATGGTAGAATGTTTTACTGTTGTATTACATTCAACTATTCTTTTATATTTCTGTAATACAAAAAATAAATTTTGTGACTTATTTTAAATTTAAACAATAAAAATAATTTTTCATATTTTATTTTTTAGAATTTCTTTAATTGTAATTTATTTAAAAAAATTAAATGCTTGTGAAAATAAAAAAAAAAAAAAGGTGAAGTGAAAAAAAGGTTATGTGAAAATTTTAATAATGTACATTTTTTGTATTTCTTAAAAAATAAATATGAATTGTAATCAATGAACTACAAATGAAGCTATTAATAAATAGGGAAATCCATTTTATTTATATTTTTAAAAAATTTTTTTTTTCTTTTTTTTCTCATTTTATTTGCTATGCCTGCATTTTGATGATTTTTGTAATATTTGATACATTTATTTTTTTTTATTATTTTTTTTTTTTTAGATTTCATATTTACATAAATATGTTATGTAAAAAAATAACATATTTTTTATTTTTAAGTAAATTATTTTTATTCTATTTATTTAAATTTTCAGGATAGACAAGCTGATGTTTACTGGTTGTTGCAAATTTTACTTCGTACCTTATCTCAAGCATCTGAAACAGGCCTCTTATTTTCGTTTGTTCCTGATTTTTATGTTGAGGCATGTATAAAATGTTGTCATGCTCTTCGAAACTTCTTTCCACCTGCTGCTCCTGCTGATAGCTTACCCGGTAGGTAATAAAATTATTTTTCATGGAACAAATAAAAAATTGCTAAAAATTAATATTTATTCAACGATATTTATTTGAAATGTGAAAATGTAGCGTTATTTAAATATTAATGAAACCTGTGTAAATGTATCATTTTAATATTAATGAAATTTAAATTCTGTTGTTAGACTGTTTTTAGAAAGTAGGTTGCCATAAAATTGTAGCATAAAGTTAGCATAAAAAAACTTTTTTTAACTTTATTTGAAACCTTTTTAATATTCTAGGTGTTTAATATTTTATAAATCCCCTCAAAACATTGATTGGGTTATCCTTTAAAATTTTCTAACTTCTTTGTTTTACTGGAATTATTACAAAAAGTAGAAAATTAAAAATTTCTCTTCAGTGTTAACATTTGAACCAATTATAAAATGTCAAGGAAAATTTATTATAAAGTTCTTTGCAATATTACTACTTGACTTGAGCAAGATTTTCTACCAAAAAATGTGACTATCAATAAAAGCATAATATTTTTTTAATACTAATTATATTCATTATATAATTATAATAATTATATAATTATATTAATTATATAATTATAATAATTATATATATATTCATATATATTGGGGCATTTAAATCTTACTTTTTTCTTTTGTTTTGTTTTAGTAAATAAATCCTTTTATAAAATATCTCTAGTAATGTGTTTGTGTTATTTCTTCTACAATGAAAGATAATTTTAAATCACTTTCTTTTGTATGCTCTATGCAATTATTTAGATTTTATTTGATAAATGTTTTAATTTTACTTCAATAATTATCATTGTGTTAGCAATTTTTATTTGTTTGTTTTTGTTAATTTTTAGTACTACAAAATAAAACAATAAAACAAATATATAGTATAATTTTTATCTTTTTTTTTTACTTTAGCCTTTGCTGGTCACCATGAATTGCTCATTAAATATGGGTCATTCTTGGCTCATCACTTTTCAGATGAGCGAGTAGTTAATGCAGGTATTCTTTTTTTCTTTATTAATGTTTGCCATTTTTGATGCATATAAATTGTTAATGATTCTTCAAATTTTAATTTCAGAGCTGAAAGACAGTTTAGTTCAAGCCTTGGCATCATATGTGTGTTATCCTGCTACGCTTCAAGCGTTAGAAAGCATGGATCCTGATAGGTTAGGATATATTAATTTAATTATGTGGAATAATTCAATCTATCCATTTTTAATTTACAAGTTATTATTTTTTTTTATAAAGATTCATATTATTTCTAATTTATATATGAATTTAAATCTTAACATTTTGCAACTTTTTATGTTTTCTGAATATGTTATTTTTCAATCTTATCTTTAGTCGTCTGATTATGACCAAAGCTTTACTGCAGCCATATGAAAACCGAGCATGGGCTCAATCCAATTGGATATTAATTAGATTGTGGAAGGTAGCTTTTGCATGAAAAATTTCTTTAATTGACCTATTGTATTCCATTTTTAAATTGTAAAAATTATAATGTTTCTATAAATTCAGATTATAATAAAATGTATTAATTAAATTTTCATCATTTTTATATTATATCATATTTTTGCATATTCTTTACACATTATTTATAATAATTCCATTAAGCAATTTGAAAACAAATTTAAATTTATAATGATTTACTTAAAAATAATTTTGAATAATGGAAACTTATATTTTGCTGAATGATGTATAAAATGCTTCATTTAGTTCAATATTTAAATAAGATTAATTTAATATTAAAAAGTTTTATTTAATCCTTCATTTATAAATATATGTGTCCTTAGGGTTGCGGTTTTGCTTTCCGATACTCAATATCACCTCATTTAGCAAAGAAGATGAGTTGTAAATCTATTCCTTTACCCGAAGCTTTTCCAACTATTTCTCAGAGTAAGATATTAAAAATCAAATAAAACTTGTTATGTTTACTTATAATTTTATTCTTTTTAGTTAAGTAGTAATTAAGGGGGAGGACAACAATGGTATTTTTTTTGGAGGGGGACAATAATTCTGTATGTAGCATTGTCAGAATATTACTTAAAAGTGATAAAAAAATTTCATAATAATAAAAAATTTCTTTTAATTTTTAATGGTAAAAAAATTCTGCATTAATAATAAATTTAGGAATTTTTAAATTACTTTATGAAATGTAATTTTTAGGTTATAATGATTTATCTGTTGTAATTATATATAATATATAAAGAAGAGGCTTCAAGAGAAGGATCCTAAAAAACAGTCCGTGAGCTCAATTTTGTTTGATTAACAGTAAATTGCTTTGTATATTAAAATTTTATTTATTTTAATTGAGTGTAGTTAGCAACATTTTAATAAATCTCAATTTTATAAAGGACTGTTAACTTTTATTAATATGGTTGTTTTTATAAGATAGCTCATTTTTTATTAATTTGATTTCATTGTCATATCATGAAAATAACATCCTGCCATTTCTGGTCTTTTCATTTTTTAAGTTATTTAATATAATTTTTTTTATGCTTCAAATGCAATTTTTGTAGGAAAATGAAGTCTGTTATTATAAAATTTTAAAAATTTCTATTTCAAAATTTTGTTTTATTTTAAACTTTTTTATAGTATATAATGTGGGAGAATAATTCTATTTTGTTCTATTAGAAAAGAAAAAAAGAAATACTTTCTCTTATCTTTGTAAAAAATAATTTAGATTAACTAGAAAAAACAATTTCTGGTTTGTCTGAAATTTCTTCGTATGTATTATTTTTCTTCAAAATCTTGTATTTATTTTAGCCCCCTGTCCTTCTCCAGTCTTTTTGGAGCATGCTAGTCAATGGCTGTTGGAAAATCCTGAAGCAGCTGCATCTTTTATGAGTAGTGTGTTAAATCAACTGAATTGGGCATTTTCTGAATTCATTGGGATGTTACAAGAGGTTTTGTTTATTTCCTTACTTTAAAATATCACTATCTACTAAAAAGTGAAACTATTCTGATTTCTTTGCCATTTTTTTTAGATACAAAATGCTTCAAATAGACCAGAAAGAGTGTTCATTGATTCAAGACAATTGAAAATTTGTGCAACTTGTTTTGATCTAGCATTAGGATTATTGCGTGTCTTAGAAATGACTGTCCATTTAGTTCCCCAATTGTTCACTGATCCTTCAAGACCATCTTCTGAAATATTTTTAACAAGACTTTGCCAAGTAATCAATTAAATTTTCTTCAGTTATAATTATCTAAGATATATACATATTATGTCATATCGATTACAATTATTAATTTACATAAAAATTGTCTGTTATTTTAAGTTTAAGTAATATATATATAATTAATGTTTTGAGAGGTTTATGTATATTCAGTTCTTCTAAATTTTAGATTAAAACTGTGCTTTTAAATTCATTATAGTTTTGTTTAAGGAGTGTGTTTAATTTTCTTACATAAATATTTTTTTTTATCCAGTTATTTTATTTTATTACATTGAAACAAATTAATTTGGGCTTGCTAATGTATTTTAATTAAGAAAAAAACATAGTTTACTTAATTTTTTTTAAATAGCTAAATTTTGTTTCAGATATTTCATCAAAAATTTTTTTTTTTTTTTAATACTTACTGATTTTGCAGAATTACAAGAATAGGAATTACAATCAATAATATTATAAAAATATATGAAAAATTATTTTTTTGTTTTATTAGAATAATATACTTTTGTTTAATGAATTAAAAAATTTGCTTTTATTTTTAATATTTAAAATTGTATAAATCTATTTCTTTGTTTATCAAATTAAAATATTTTTCAATAATTGTTTTTTAAATCATAAATTCTGATATTATACACATTCAGTAAATAAATCTACTTTTGTAGACATATATAAAATAACTTTTTTTTGTAATTTTGTTTCCATGCAGTTAGTATGCCAGGTGCTAAACAGAATTACTTCAAAATCAGGATGTTTTTGCTTGGTGGCAAGTATGGAAATTCCTGGGCTTGAAACAATTGATCATTTTCCCATTTTAACAGCTGTTACTGGAATTTTGGTTTCATTAATTATTGATGGTTTACCAAAAAGGTATGCTTTTTAACGATTCTTTAAGAAATTTGAAATTCGGTAATTGTGAAAAAACAATGTTTTCTTTATGAAAATGTATCTTTTATTATTTTTTTTATGCCTTTTCTAAATATTTTTGTATGTACAGTTATATTTCCTAAAAATAATTTGAATTTTTTCTCTGGTTTGTATTTCAAAGATTTTATTTTATAACACAAATTTTGTAATTCATTTCTTGATTCCAAAATAAAGGGGTTCCAACTTAAAGGAAATAAAATGAAATAAGTTGAACTTTATAAAAGGTATTATGAAAAATACAAATGCCTTATCTACTATACACTTATGAGTTTTACATACACAATGTTTATAATTTATATTATACATAAAAAAAGTTTTTAACAATTTATCAATTAACTGCCCTCAGACACCAGTAATTACTCTGAAAAATCCAATATTATACTTTCCTTTTTTTGTTGATTTTTATTGAAGAGATTTGTAGTTTTTTGTTATTGTTTGTTAGCATCTGCAATTGTTTCAGAAGGGATATTTAAATGATTTTTAAGGCTAGTTAATGAGAATTTAAGGAATTGTTAGGATGCCTAATAAAAAGATAACCATTTAGTTGTGATGAAAAATCAGCCAGAAATAAGGATGGTTTTGTGTAAAAATTTTTTTTTTTTTTTTTTGTGAAAATTTTTCCTTTTTTATTGACATGATTTACTGTCTTTATTTTTCTTTCTTATTTTCTTTTTGTTTATCATAAAATTCTTTTGTGGGAACCAATGAAAATATTTCTCTGCAATATTATTAATATCATAAATATTTAACATCTGCAATATTATCCTTATTTTTTAAAACTGAGTAGTTTCAATAAATTATAGAAGTTTTTTTGTTTATACAATACCTATCATTTAATTACTGTGAGCCATATCGAAGCTAAGTCCTGTGCTTATATATTTTTTTTTCCATCTCTCTCATCCTTATTTCTGACTGCTTTTTTATCATTTCTAAATTTTCTTAGTATATTAGACATTCTCATCCTTCTTAAACCATTCTATCTTCTTAATTGTTAAGAAAATATCACATCACAAACAACTTTTGATGATACAAGTGCTCAAATGTTTGTGGTGTTGGGAAAAAAAGTTAGTTGAGAAATAAAATTTGATAAAAATTCCTCTTATCATTTAACTTTGCATTTTTATATGTAATATACATTTTTTTCCCAGAACAGTAGAATAACAATATATAATTTAAAATGAAAAGTAATGAATTATTATAAATAGAAAAAAAAATGCATTTAGCAGAAAATATTTTGTATCACCTTTGATTCCATATGTCTTAAAATTGCTATGTTATTTTTTTAATTATTTCTTTTTCTTTAGTTGTTTAATTCGAATATTTTTCTGTTGTATAAAGTATTATGCTTTAGTTTGATTGTAGCAATTACAATTTACTTTATAACATAATTTAATATTCACCAAAATGTGTATTATGTAAATATATCTCTATTGCCTATTGCATTTTATATGTGTAGCTGAAAAATGATGATATTTAAACTTCAGAATTTTAAACCTTTTGTATATTATCTAGTCAAAAGAAAGCTATAAATGCACTTCTGGCAGAGCCAAGTTTTCAGCCTTCTTCATTGGACTTTTTGCTTGGTTCTTCACAAGACTCTCCAAATTGTAAACCATTTTCTTTAAGAGATTGTAAGTGCATTTATGGTGTATTTATTTTTTAACATTTAATTCTATAATAGTGCAATATGAAGCAACTCTTTTATTTTATTAGAAAGCATTAAGTGCATATATGTGAGAGTTAAAATTGTAAAATAGTTTTTAAGGAGTAAAAAACAAAAAAATAATTTTTGTTTTTTACCTTTTAAAAATTTTTATTCTTTCTAATAATATTGCTAAATATTTTCATTTTATATAAAAAATAATTAAATAAAACTTAAAAATAATGAATATCAGGAAAATACACATTATGCTATATTAAAACTTTGATAAGTTAAATTTTGTAATAATATAGTTTAAAGAAATCTATTTGGGTTATATGGAAATTGGATGAAGTTAAATACACTGGAGATATCACTCTATAGAAAATTTTTAAACTTAAATTGATTTTGTGGTTTTGATTTCATTAATTAATAAATTAAAATCAAATATATGTATATGTGTTTATTTTAGTCAAAAGTTAGTGGTGAAAGAATACATTTTATACAAGGGTTATTCTAGTTTCTTAAGTCAAAATGCAATAAAATTATACATAGTCTGACGAAGAAATGCTTGGAATGGTAAACATCCGGTTTAACAGTGGAAACGGAGGAATCGATTACTTGTTAGGAGTTCTATTCAGATATACACAGCACAAAGCTGCTTTGAAAGAAAAATTATTGTAGCTGTGTGATATTTTTTTTCAATTCCTTTTATTAGCTCACACTCTCCCTATATATATCTTGTTCAAATTTTCAATCATTAATAAAATACTTTTTATTCATTCACTCAAGATCAAATACATTTTTTTTAACTTGTAGTGGATGATACTTGATGTTAATACAGTTTTTTTCAAATATTAATTCAGTAATTAAATTTAATTAATTAAAATTTTTTTTAGATTTAAGTTGCATATGCACCATCTACCAATAGATGGCGCCAGATAAACTTAAAAAAATGAATGAAAATTATTTATAAAGGACTTTCTGCAATATAGTGAAAAAAAAGTAGGAATCAACTTAAAATTTTTTTTTTATATTATTTGTTTTTCATTTAGTTATTCTTTTAATGCCATGTCATCTAAAATTTTATGATTTAAATTCATTTTATTGCAATTAAAATCTTTCCTAAATCACATTTCCTCCCAATTTTCCAATTCCATTTTCCACATTCTATACTAAGTATATTAAGTTAAAAGAGAATTGATGTAATATTTGAATTATGTCATAATGAAATTGCATTCTTAAAGTATGTATTATAAAAGGCTAACTGCATAATATATTATATATAAATCAAGCATAGTTAATTCATAACATATGCATAGGTTTTTATGAATTTAAATAACATTATCTGTATAAAACTATTTCAGATGAAATCAAAACTTTTTTTTTTTAAATTTTGTGCATAATACAAGAAAAATAGCTTTATTATGATGCTTTTATTCTAGATAAAGAAGTAAGCAAGGAAGAAATCGAGAAAGTTGAACAATTGTGCCAATTACTACATTCGAAGTATGACATTGCACAGCAAAATAGAGGTTTAGAGGAAATAGATGATGATCTAGTTTGTACAATTTGCTATGCTAACCCCAAGTCAGCTTGTTTTTATCCATGCCAGCATCAGTCATGCAGGTATATTTATCATAATTTTTTTCAATTATTCTGCATTCGATTTAAAACATTTTGTTAAAGAAGAGATTAATTAATATTACACATATTAAAAGTGTATATTATAATTATGTGTAAGATTTTAAATATTAGTACTTACTTAAATTATTTTTATTTACAGGAATTGTATATCTCTTCATATGTTAAGTCACAAAGAATGCTTCTTTTGTAAATCTGTGATAGAATTCATAAAACCAACACAACAGGATAAAAAATGAAGTAAGTGTTTCTACATAACTTTATATGCATATTAGGAGTAAAAGCATAGTAATATATTTAATTTAGAATTAATTTCAAAATCCAGTAATATTAATGATTGCACATAATCTATATATGTGTTGGATTTCAACAAGTTAAAAAAATTTATATGCTCAATACTGTGAGAAAAGTATTTAATTTTGTAACATTTTTTTAAAAACTTTTAAATTAAACTATATTTTATTTCTATTTATTTATGGTGATACAAATATTTTATTCATTTGTTTTCTGTTTATTATGTATGAATCTTCAAAGCATATCTCGTCTGTAGTTTAAATATGATGAAAAAAAAAATTCCTTATTCTCATTTTTTATAGGTGATGATTGTGAAATTATTCTTCTTTGAAAATTCACTTCAAGGTGCATTTTATGAAACAAAATACTTTTCTCCTGTATAATATAATTTTTCATCCATCTACTTAATGTTTAACACAGTGAAAGGATTTATTATGTGCAATAATAATTTCATATTAGAACTTTATCTCCTAAATCTACATATAACCAAAATTGAATGTTACACAATAAAATTTTATCTGTTTGATTTTAATTTTTTTGTAAATAAAATTTAATTTAAATGCATTATATGTTCAAATTTATAGCTTTATTATTAAAAAGTTTATGATGTAAAATAAAAGTTGTGGTGTTATTTATAATCCGTATTTGTGTTTTAAATTCATGATCACATGTAAAATAAAATTTAACATTTTTATATTAAATAGGTTAAAATTAATCTCAATAACATACTTCAGTACTCAAGAAATATGTTATCTTCTTATGTATTTTATTTAGTAATTCATGTTTTTAAAATAAGTTTGAATGTACCCATTAAAATTGTCATATATTCATAAAATAACCATATCATACTGAAGTAATTTGTTGTATAATTACTTTTATGTTTAAAAAGATATTCTTTATTTGCATTACTAGAAATGTAGTGTATATAAATTTTATAGCTGTAATGGTCAACTACCTTAGCTCTTAGCCTAATAAAAACACTCATGTGATAATGTAATAATAAATAAAAGTTATTATGTGCATCAATTATAGTTTCACTATAATTTTGTGCATCAATTATAGTTCCACTATAATTGATGCAAAAAATAACCTTTTAATGATTAATGTTTGTTTTAAAATACATCTTTTATTATAATGACATAAATATAAAGTATGTTTCAAACAAAAGGCCTAGTTGGTTATAAAATTTCCCACATAATCACCTGTATGCACTTTTGATGCCAGTGTTGTAAAAATGAGTAGCTCTACTATCACCTTATTTTTCTCAATATTGGAATTTTATGCCCGTTTGTGTAGAAAAAACAAATTATCAGGAAATAGGAATAGTTGTTTGGAAATAGTTGTAAAAGAAAAAGAAATCAGGAGTCTGCTATGCACAAGTTAATGCTTTAACCAGAGTTACCTTCAAAAAATAATTTGCTTCCCCACCCCTTTTTTAAATGCATTTTATGCTGAATAATAAAAAATAAAAAAAGATAGGTTTCTTACCTTTATTTTAATTATTCGATTTCCAAATATTGTAAAGCAGATAATCAAAATGACACTAGTAAATCAATGACAATTTTATTCAAACATTAACAAATATATAATTTATTCTCTGCACAACAAATCATTGTAATATATTTATCTACATAAATTAAATATATTTTTTTTTATATTTCACACACAACACACACATACATTTTTTAAATCTTGTATCACATTTAATTTTATGAATCTTTGTAAAAAAATTTGATTTCAAAGTCACAGAATTTTTGATAATTTGAATTTAAAAACATTCTTTGGTGCTTTTATTTATCATATTGCACAAAGTAGACAGGTACAAATAATAAAGCATATTAAAATAACAAGAATCAAATAAATAAAAGAAAATATATATGCTATACACAAAGCTATTTTGATTACTTTTACAAAATTTCCATTTGAGATTCGTTGATATTGTAGATCATAATTTTAAGATGACTGAGAGAGGGGTATAATGTGAAGACAAACTAAAAAAAAAGGTATAAATAAACAATCCTTTCTTAGAATGTAATTCTACAAAAAAACTTCCCTAACACTATAATTGTTCAAGGATGCCATTGTTCTTCAAAAGTATTTTCTCAGCTGCACTTTTAAAACACACAATATCACAAATAATTTATAAATTTTTTAAATATATTTGTTATTCTAAAACTGATGCTTCTTTGAGAGCTGCAATCCATCTGAAAAGAAAATATAAATTAAATTATCACAGCCTAATGCACCAATTCTATTATATCTGACAAGAAATTTTTATACCTTTCTGTTGAATAAGTTGAATCTGTGTGAAAAATTGTAGGTGCCTGCCCTGGATGCGTAAGTTGAAATAACAAAGACATATCTACATTTTCATATGCCTGTAAAAAACAAAATATTAAATTTCAATATTTCTTTTAACACAAAAAATGGATCTTCAAAAATATTACATTAAATGCCTGAAAGAATTACGTTTTGATTTGCCTAATATTTACATAGGGTAGACAGATTAAAGGCTCACAACACAGAAAGTTTTCTATACAAATTATTCTTATGATTAGTATCACATATTTTGTCATTAAATTACATACCTAAAATTAGTGTACTGGTTAAAATGTGAAATATTTTACTTGATGATAATGCTACTGAATTTTAAATAAAAAAATTCATGTCCAAAGAAATAAAGATCTGTCATTAAAGCTGCAGAAACAAAAATTAACAAGAAAACATTTATATTACATAAAATTTGAGACCTACTTCTGAAAATGCTTCTATATTATAACCAAGCAAAGGTGTACTACTTAAAGCTGCAACATCCTAGAATAAAAAATATTTCATTTCAATAAACATACAATACATATTTTTATAATTTAAAATCAAAATTGTATTTTAAATAAGGAGTGACATAGTGAAATATTTTCTTTGCAGATTCTTAATCAATATATTTATGCAAGTAATTTTTTAAATTCAGAATAAATAATTTACAGTCGAACTGAATATGCATGTTTTACTTTGAAGCATATCAATTTTTTCAAAAATATTTAATATACAAAATTAATATATAATTATATAAAAAACAGCAGAATAAAGTTACTAAAAACAAATTACCTCACTGGCTTTGTATTCATAAAGAACTTTATCTTTTACCACAAACCATTCTTTTTTCCAACTTTTTCCTATCCTCTTTTGAAGATATCCACTAATAGTAGATCCTTGATCATTAGCACAAACCTAATAATATTTGCATAATATTTATATTTTCAATTCAACACAAATAAAAGTACATACAAAATTTACAAAGCAAATTTTGGAATGTGTTAATATAATGCTTACTTCTTTTAATACACTGGGCAAATTTCTTTTGCCCTTTTTCACATATCGATGTTCAGTTCTGAGATGAGGTTTTATAGCTATCTGCTGGTTATCACTATCAGTTTCAACATTTTCAGGAGTACTAGCTGTTTCTAAAAATGAAGTTTACAGTTTTATATAAAAAACATAAAGCATGCACAAATAATAAATAAAACATTTTTCATTTAGGAATCTTAGCTGCCACATGTAAAAAAAAAAAAAAAAATTATATAAACTGTATTTCATTCATGTGGTAAAAATTGTAATATATTTTTTAAATAGTAAATATTAAAATATTACTTATATACCTCAAAAGTATATTTAAAAAAATGAGATCACTGAATAAAAATAGTGTACTAGAAATTTAACATGAAAGTACAGAATTAATTTTATATAACAATTATTAGCATAATATTAAATGAGTTCAGTCATTTTAGTTTTTGATACACAACAATATTACTCAAGAGTATTTATTTACAAGAATATAAATAATAAATGTGTCAATTCATATGTTAAAAGGACTGATAAGGAAAAAAAAAAAGGTTTTAGATTTTTTTTATTGTCTGTTACCATTTCTTATTCTCAACCATTTTTTTTTAACATAATGGTAACAATGAGCAGAAATAGGTGATCAGTGATCTCAAAAAATAAATAAATCCAGTGATCTCATTTACATTGACTAGTAACATGTTAATAAACAATGGTGAGCTAAACAGAGTATGAAGTATTTTTTAAAACACTTGTTAGAAATCTTTCTTTTTCAGCATTTAACCCACATTACTAACTATGTTGCAATCATGACTGAGGAAGCAACTTTACAACAAGTAAATGTTCTATGTGTATTGATAAAAATAAAAAAAAATTATGTCTCACAGAATTTTATGAATATCTGCCTTATATTTATTTATTGTATGTGAGTATATTCTGAAAACTTAAACAGATTCAGAGGCTATCATAGCATTTTACCTTTCTAAAAGCAGTAACTGCAATATTATGATTATTAACAATTTAACAACTATTGGGGCTCGAATAAATAACTTGCTATCAAGTTAGTAATTTCAATTTTGTTAAGATTTGAAAATGATATTAATGATGAAACATTTGTTCCCTTAACAGAAGAAATATATGCTGTCAGTATCTAGATACTGATTTTCAAATAAAAACTTTCAACTCGGAGCTATAAAAAAAGTTACTTATGATAACTTTAAGAAAAGCAAATGATAAAATGTCATTCAGATGATCCAATGTAGAAAAATAACTTCCAAGAGATCTCCATATAAACAAATGTCATCTTTAATGAGAATTGGCCACATTTGTATAACATACAAGAGGAAAAAAATACTTATACAGTTCACTCGATGAGAGCAAAATACATGCAGGTTTACTATTTCGTTAATGAGAATCAAGCTTTAAAGTAATCACTATTCTGCATATAGTGATAATATTGTAGACCAAACTTTAATATTAGAAAAAAGAGAAATGAATAAAATTAGAAGATTTTTTAAATTTAATATAAAGATATATGCAGTTAAAAATATTTCTAATAAAGGAATTTTACCATGTCCAAGCTTTGAGTAACATTCATCACAAACTCGGTTAACTTTGCTGCTCCCTAAGTAAGCTAAAGGTATTCGATTACTAGAGCATATGGAACAAACAACCTAAAAACAAAACAATATACAAATTTAAAATTAAGAGTAAATATGTTTGATAATGTACAAACATTTTAGAAATATTTAGATTAGTAATAAGAATGTCTTTAGATAATAGATTAAAGTTATTACAACAAATATATACATACTTTTCCACATGCTCGACAGTGATGCCTTCGGAAGGTTACAGTGAATTCACTCGTACATAACTGACACATGGTAACACGAGCGTCGGGTATCCAAACTGGAGCTTTCTTCCCCAAAACAAATTCTCCTTCATCATCTTCAGAATTTTTATCCTGCATCTGAATTAACAACATATATTTTCAAAGAAATTGAGAATAAATATTAAACATTTAGAAGGTATGAAAGAAAAATCTGAATTTCTTGCTATATTGAATTTGCATAAATTGAAAGAAAAAATTTTCTTGAGAAATAATTAATTGCAGTAGTCCAAAATAATTGATTATCTTTATTTACATAAAAGTCGACAATATTAAGATTTCTGCATATAGTTTGAATTTGTCTGGCTTGGCCACTTGCAAACAGAGTGGTGTCAAAAAGTGGGAAGTGCCATTGAGAAGGGGTTTTAATTGCAATAAAAAGAATTTAAATTTTTATTAATTAAAAATATGAGAAGGTATTTGTGCAGCATATATATGACTAGTACCCCTTAACAAACAATCTATTCATCTGTTTCTATCATTAAACAGATGTTTACCATAACATGAAATCTGTGTTAGGACTATATTGGCTTATTTTCTACTCATATTTTAAACTGCATTTGTACTTATATGAGGTAGATGTCAGTTGAATAGAAGGTGGTTGTCGAATAAATTTTGCAACATGGTTTATTGGAACTACTCTAGGTTACTTAATAAAGACAGGGCAACACCAGTATTTATAAAAGGCAAGTAAAATAAGAGGGGCCTGATGGCACAGTGACTAGCCCTCGGTGACTCAGGTTTCCAGTTGGTGCCTTGGATGTTTGTAGTGGTTCGAAACCCATTTTAATCTGTAGGTCCCAATCTAATATGACTGTAGAGTGTTGGACATAAAGCTGAGAATCCTACCTTGTAAAAAGAAAGCATTTCCTGTCTCGAAATCTGCCAGTATGCAGACGGCCTTGGCCCAATAAAGAAGTAAAATAAGCATATTTTTTAAAAAAAAATCAATACTGTTAGAAAACTATTTAAAAATTTAAAAGAAAATTTTAATATAATATTACAAAACATACAAATTATATTTTTAGATTAAATTATAAGTAAAAAACGTATTTAATTTTAAACACATTAATTTTAAATTAATAATTTCCTTCTGCTTCAACTATAATTCATGATATTGATGATTCTAAGTGTAAATTTTCAAGTAAATTCAACAAGTTAATTATAATTTTAATTCTTACAGTTTCAAATTTTTCAAAATAGATAAACAGGATTAACATTTACTTTTCTTTGTAATCTTATATTGGTGAAAGTACTTCTTCTTGATAAATTTTCTTCAATAGCTTTGGTTAAAGCTACAATCCATTCTTGTCTTTCTTCTTGAGACCTAATAAACATTTTTTTTTTTTAATTTTTATAAATTATGTATAACTTATATATAATTATAAAAATTTATTTAATACATTTATTTAACATAAAAAAATACTTTCTTCAAAAGCATAAAAATTAAAAATATTCAGAAATAAAATTTAAAATTTTCAATTTGTTGATTTTTGTTTAAAATTGATAATAGTTATATAAGGCGATATATATATATATATATTGGGCAAAAATACAGAAAACGGTTTCACACAAGGCAAAGAAAAGAATTTATCAGAAGTGCAATCAGTCTTTATAATAAAGTCAATAGCACTCAGTATATAAAAAAAAAGTTCATTTCTTTCCAATTCTGTTCTATTATAAAAATTATCAAAATAGATAGATTTTCAGTTTATTTATTTCTAGGTTTAGCATTTATTAATTAAAATTTTTCCTAAATAAATTTTTCGATTTTGCATAATCACTATCTACATCATTAGAGTATCTATTTAAAGAAAGATTATCTTAACTGTTTTTAAAGAACTTAAAATGCTACATATCTAATTTATTTCAAAAATTCTATTTTTCTATTATATTTAGCAGATATGCCAATCTCAAATGAGATTTTTCATTAGTTTTTGATACTCATCAGTAACGGGGAGATATGGGCAAATTTTGCAAATACACACATATTTAAATTTTGTAATACTGTTAGTAATCATTTTAATTATGGCCATCAGCATTATTACAAACTTTAAATTAGCAAAATGCAGTAATTGAAAAAAATTACAGAAGTTGTTATTACAATAAGATTAACTTAGAAATTACTTATGACTTAATGTTACTAATACATGAGCTAAAATTATTTATTGCAGAGAGAAAAAGCGGAAAAAATATATAAATTTTTAATGTCTGCTCAGATTTTTATATGAAAATAAAATTTATATGAAATATCACAAAAAAGCTTATATATATCAATACTAAATCATTAAACCAAATCCTTTTTTAAGAAAAAGTGTCACACATTAATATATATATATATATATTTGAATAAACATATAAAAAAAACTTGAAAAAAAACATAATAGCAACATACTCCTTTGTGCACATTATTGAATGTTACTTTCTTAATTGCTAAAAAAGTATAAGACAAAAATGACAGTTATATAATTTTTGTAAAAGTATTAGTTTTTTCACAATCCACAGTTAATTTTTTTCTATAGTTCTTAAGAAGAATCTGTAGTAGTCATCATCTATGAATTCAGTAAAAGAATAAAAATATTCAATATAAAAAGAATATTTAATTTTACATTAGAAAAACTATAAAATAGATTTAAAAAAACTAAAACAAAATACAAATTTATTCATATTATTTCTGCAATAAAAAAAGATGTATATCCAGTTTTTTCAATAACAGATTCTGCATCAATGATTGGAAAAATCAAACTGACATATTCACAGAGCATTAAAATAATTTTTAGTACAAATATAGGAATTGAATATAACTTAAAGTTGGGAGGTAAAATTATACAAATTTGAATCATTAAAATTAATACAATATAATACAAAAATATTTACTTTAAATTATTACATAATTGTTTTAATTATAAAAACTACCTAGCTGCAAGTGTAAATGAACGAGTGACAGAAATAATGCTGAATTCATTCTGGTAATCTTGTTGAATCGGGATGGCAACTTTCATTCCACTTAAAGGCAATTCATGATTTATTCTAAACAAACCATGCTGAACAGGAGTGAGGTATAATAATAAATCGTTAAACTAAAAAGAAAGGTGCAATATTAAAAGTGGAATTTCATTTTGAATAAATAATTACATAATAATAAGCATTACACACATATAGTTGCATAAAATGAGCAACATTTTTCTTCAATTTATAATTTTTTTTTCCTCTACAAATCATTAAAACACAAAAAACACACATTTCAAAATACTACTATATTTTTTAATCCTTTATATAGAGACTAACATTATCAATAAATAAGGTAATTAAATATATTTAGAGGAATAAATATTATTAATTATATTAATAAATTTAAATTAAATCTTAAATGTAAATATCAACATGTAAATTCAGGCAAACAAGTAAATTTAATTTAAAAAACAAATGTTTTATAAAAATCCGCCTTCAGAATCATAAAATAAATTTTTAAAAAGATTTTAAACATAATAATTTTTTAAAACATTAAGTCAGAAAACAGAAAATTTACAGAGGTTTATTATATAATTTTTTTTTAAAAAATAAGACATATATTAGATAGTGATAATTGTTATGAAAAAGATGGATGATATTGAAGATAGAGCAATATAGTTTTCCTTTCTTTAGCCATAAACTTTCTTTTCTGTTCCTATATGAGGAAACTTTTTATAAGCACTCATCCAGAAATCTACTTAATTGTAAACAACTTACAGTGAAACTTTTTTTTTTTTACTTTAATTTTTAAACTTTAAATTTTGATCCTTCATAAATCTTGTACTTAAAATCATATTAACCAACAATATCAATCATAAAAAAATCAATTTAAAATCATGGACTTGATTTAAAGTCCATGATTTTTATTGGTTACATTGCATGAAATTTTATTTACCAAAACAAACCATCTAGGTTGCATTCCTTTCCTAGACAGCTTCATTAATTCTCCTTCTTTCACAAATAACTGTGGGGAAAAAAATGGATTTTTAAATGAATGAGTATTTTAATAAATAAAATTTACTCAAAATAAAAAGTCTATCAATCTTGAACTAAATTAATCAATACACAAAAAAGATTAATTACCAAGTATAACTTTCAATACAATATAATACAATTACTTGATTAGGATATAAAAAAATATATAATAAAAATTGCACAGTTGCATTGTTAATAGACTTCAAAAATCATATTTTTTCTAAATGCAATAAAACTTAGAAATATTTAATTGACATTAATTTATACTTGTTATTTATTAGGTTGCAATTATATATATATTATGTATGTTTAAATATTTTTTTTAAACAGCAATACAAAATAATAAGAAATAGGTACCAATATTTAAAATAATTTCTTTCTTTAGAGTGTTTCAGCTCTAGCAACAAATATAACAATTTAACAAAGCAAACAACTGAAATTTTCAACATATCTGATATATTTTGAACAACATATCTGATGTATTTTTCAAAGCAACAACTGATATATTCAACTGAAATTTTCTTACCCTTCCAGGCTTAATGATTTCTTTATGTCCCATAATACTGTTCTGAATTGATATTAACTTTTGTGCATTATCCTATAAAAATAAATATAAAGTTTAAAAAAACTTTATGGCAATTATAAAAATTTCATCTAATGAACAATTTAAATATCAAGTTTCTTAAGCAATTCTTTCATTATTGCATTTATATATTTTTAAAAATTAAATCTCTTAATTTGCATTTCTCAAGAGTAGTGTATGAAACAATATGTGTTAAAAATTATAGCATATTAAAAGCATCGGAATTTGAATTGAATTTTCTATTTACCCCTTGTTTCATGCTATTATTTGCATGATCAGCTACTTCACTGACTATTTGAAGAGCAGTAATAGTGTCTTGATAGTCCAGAGAATCTTCTGACAAGTGATGCAAATATTCTTGGAGTAAAAGACGATATTGAGGAATTCTCTGAATTGGTTTCAACATAAAGTGGTTAAGAAACAATCTTTTGCATCTTGTACTGGCCTAAAAGCAATTCAACTTATGTTAACATTACAGTAAATATATAAAAAGGGATATACTTTATTTGTTTTCAGACATAAATCATAAATAATATATTTCAAAATAATTTGTTATAAAGCAATTATATTTTTAGCATGCAGTAAACTAAAGTCTGATACACTTAGTGAAATCATTTAAATTACATTTTTTTTTTCATTATGAAATTATAAAAATAAAATTATACAGAAAATCTCAAAAAAATTGAAATTTATGTAAAAAGATATAATTAAATACACTTTCTCATGCACATTTTAGTAATTCCAAATAAATACAAAAAATGTTTTAATTCTATATCGATGCTCATTTGTTCGTCTTTTTTGTTTAGAAAAACAAAAATTATGTTTAACCACTGCCAATCAAAACAAAACAGTTTGAAAGACAAAATCTACTTATGTATGTTCATAAAGAAAAGAAAGAGAGGAAGAAAACAAGATTAAATGAACAAGGGAAGACATTTCCATGCATAATTAAAAAAAAATGTAGTACCTTGTTCAAAGAGCATCATAATTATAATAAAAAATATATAATAAAATATAAATAGATATCACAATAAAATATATTCAAACAGCTATGAAGAATTTGTTGCATAAATTCTTACAAACAAAAATGATTTCTTATTTTAAATTTGCTTTCTTAACAAAGAATCGAGGAAAGAAGTCACAATATATATATATGAATTAAAATTTTAATAAATGAAGTATTTCAATGAGAATGAATATACCTCAAATTCTTTCACAACTTGTGCAAATGCAGGATATTTTTTCTTTGCATCTTCTAAAAGAGCTACATTTGATTCAAAATCATGAATATACCAAGAATAAAGTTTGAGAAAAGGTCCAATCTTCACTATAATGTCAGCAATTTTTCCTGTCTTATCCCTAAAAAAAATAATAAAATTCAAATTAATTTTTTTACAAATATGTATTTTTAAATAAACAAGTTTAAATAAACCAATATAAACCTAATTAAAATTCAATTATATTTAAAAGAATTATTATCAATGAAGATTTCATTATTTAATTATATTTAATTGTTGTATATAATAATTAAAAATAAATCACACATTAGTAATATGTATGCAAGTTGTCAAATAAAAACAAGGAGGAAAAAAAAAAAAAAAAAAATCTAGATAAGACAGATTAAAATACATTTTTTAAAAGTAATAAGAAAGTAAAAGTAATAAGAAAAAAGGAATCTTTCATTTATTTCAAGCAAATAAATTCATCCAGGAAGAAACTTTTCTTTAAAAGACTACTTAGAAAAAAAAAAAATTATTACAGATCTTACTAATTTTTTTACTGTTACATATTAAAAAATAAAAGTACAAGAAATCGAACAAACCAATTATCAATCCTATCTTTCAATTCCATGAGCAAATTTTCATTTAATTGCTGTAACTGTGGAAGATGATTTAATATTTGGGATAAAATTTCATCAGGTACAACAGGTGAACCTCTCTGTTTACTAGCTGCTTCTACTGCTGCTTTGAAATCCTATAAAATATTTTACATTAAGCTTTTATAATTAAAAATAAAAATGTGTATGTAAAAGAAAATTTTACTTACAACATTAAGCAATTTTAAGGTATCTACAAAGATTTCTTCTGATGTCAATATTTCTCGAGCAATAAAAAATATTTTATTCTTTTTCCTATTTAAGGCTATTTCAGATAAATTTTCAGCTCTACCACTTGATATTTCTGCTTCACTTTCATCAGATGAAGATATGGGCCAGATTTCTGATGCAGATGACTGAATGCTTGGAGTTTTCAGATATTTTTTTCTATCATCCATTTTCTCAGAATCTGTAGCAGCATTGCTTGTATCATTATCGTCATCATCTAGTGATTTGTGTCTGTTTAATGTACTTTTTAACTCGGACTGTAAGGTTTTGACAATTTTTAGTAAATTATCAGTATCAGAGCTTTCTTCTGCAAGTTCACTCTGTTCGTCATGTGAAATTATACCTTGAGATAAAGTTTCTAAAGAAGTTTGAACTGATTTTTCAGAACAATCAAGATGAAGAGGTGAAGTTTCTTTATCTACAAGAGGTAGTCCTTCATTACCTATTTCAACATCAACATAAAATTTTGATGTTTGCCTTATTTTTCTTGAAACAACAGGATCTGATCTTCTTCTCATTTTTGACTTTTCTGCAATAGCTTCAAAGTTTTTAAATTCCCTTTCGGTTGTACCACTGGAATCCCAATTTAATAATTCCCAAGGTTCATCACCAGAAACACTTTTATCATACCAATTGGAATGAGATTTCTTAGGATTTTTTTCTTTTTTTTGCCGAGGATGGGGATTTATCTTTTCAATATGATTACCATTTGCTGGCAAATCAACAGCATCAGGAATGTTAGCACTGGAAGAAGCTTCAGTAATTTCATTGCCACATTCATCTAGCAAAGCAGCACTATGATGAATTTCAGCAACAGTAGGAAAAGCAATATTAGCATTTTCATCATATTCTGGATGAGAATGCTTAAATTTCCTATCAGGTTTCAAAGGAACACTGTATGAACGAGGCATTCTAAGACTCTGCGTTTCAAATTCAGAACTAGTCCTTTTCCTTTCTGTGCTCAGACTAAAGAATCTTTGTTTATCTCCTTTTCTTTTTCTTTCTGGGGGTTTTATTGATGAATCATTAGAGCTATTTTGAAATAGAAGTGAATCATTTTTATTTGTTTCCAAAACTTCTTCTCCTACCTTCTTTTTCGGGGATTTTGGCTTACGATCCAGAGATCGAAACTTTCTTGGTGGAGGAGGAGGTGCAGGTAATGGGCGAGATGAAACATTTGGAGATTGTGAACCATCAACAACTGTTTTCTTTCCATCTTTGTTAACAGAAGTATATAAATGCTTCAAATCGGCTTTAGTTGTAGTAGGACTTATTGTTAAATGAGATGTTTTTATTTTCACATCAGCATCTGAAAGAGACTGGCTTCTACGTAATGTTGATTCTGGTGATTTCTGTTTAGGTGGAATTTCAACTGTACGTGATCGAACCCTTCGACCACGGGGAGGTGGTTTAGGAGCAATTTCCACCATTTCAGCATCAGTTTTTACAAAAATAAAATCTGGTGTTCTAGATTCTGATCTTTCATGGACACTTTTTTCAGAAATTTCATTTTCTTTCTTAAGGTTAATTGAACTTTCATTCAATATATCCTGGGGAATATCTTCAACAATAATTTCATCCCTTTCCTTAGCAGAATTTTCAGAACAAATTATTTTAGTCTGTTTAGAATCTATTTCAGGAATAAATGACTCAGTGACCAGAAGTTTGGTAGGACTTGATGATTCATCAAGTTTGGGTAATGGTTCCTGAATTATGATCTCAACCTGATTTTCTATACTCTGGTTAGAGGATTCATTGACAGATTTAGAAGTTAAAAGACTGGGTGGTGGTGGCCGTGGAGGGGCTGCATGAATTTTAGTTATTACAGGAGGTGGAGGTCTTGGTGGTGATACAGTTCTCTTCTCAATGACTGCTGAAGTAGATGCAGTTCTTCCTTCCCGTTTCGGTTTCTCTGGAACTGGTGGTGCAGTTTTGGATTTTTTTTCTTCTGTATGTATTGAACTTATTGGTGGAGGAGGTCTTTTAGGAGATTGTTTCTTTGTTGTAGAAGATTCAGAAATGACACAGGATTGTGATAAATGTGGTGAAGATTTTGTACCCTGAAGAGGTTTATGTAAAGGAGATATGGTGCTAACATTTTTCAATGATTCATTCTTTAAAATGGCATTGAAAGTTCTTTCTTTACTATGATTTTTAGACTTCGTTTGTAAACTAGTAAACTCAGTTCCTTTCAAACCAGCAACCATTAATGGACGCTTTTTAGTTACAGCAGAATCTTTTGCAAATTTAGGTTGCAATCTTGGAGATAGTGAAAGTCCATTAATACATTGGGACATAGAACTTTTATTTTGAGTGTCTTTTGATTTAGGTAATATATTTGGTTTAGGAGGAAGTGGTGGAGGGACTTTTTTGATAGGAGTTAAAGTAGTACTGCTTATACTTTGACCTGCTTTAGCCAATGATTTTAACTTTTCTCTTTCATCTTTTGATTTTACTTTGGAAGGCAAACTATGAAAATCAGTCTGATTTTGAGGAGACGATAGATGTTGAAAGAGATTAGAATCATTATTATCTAAATTAATGGTTTCCAAAGGAGCATCAGAAAAATTTTCATCTTTCAAAGTGACAGTGTCAGGTGTGTAATAACTTGACATACCACTACAAGTACTGGGATCAGTAAAAGTATCCAATTTGCTGTCACATTTAAATCTATTTACAAGTTCATAATCTAAAATATAATCAAAGTTTTCAACATCTTTATAATCACAAGATGATTCTGTTTCTTCATCAGCAAATCTAATGCCATCATAGCCAACAGGAATACCTTCACCAATACTTTGATTTTTTGATTGCAGTCCACGAAGACGCTGTGAAACAACAGCAGCTCTAGCTCTTGCAATTGCCTCTGCTGATGGTTTAGGAGGTTTCTTAGGAGGAGCTTTGGTCTTTTCTGAAACTATTTCTAAAGCCTTTTTGCCCAATAAAGTAGCTAGTCTCATGCAGCAAGTATCATATAATGTTTCAGGGGTTTCAGGTTCAACTCTAGGTCTTGGTATACTGCTTGGTTTGAGTACATTTTTTTTGTCTGAAATTACAGGTTGTTGATTGGATTGTTGAGATGGCTTTGAAAGTGAAGAAACATTTTTATCGGAAATAGTAATATTTGTGTTTTTATGTTGAACATTTTCATCTTCTGGTTTCAGACTAACATTAATAAAAGAAATATCATCAATGGGTTTATAAGATCCTACAGAACTATCTGGAAATTGATTTTTAATAGCTGCATTTTGAAGATCATATTCTTCAGATATTTTATTCTGATCCAAAGTTTCTTCCTTCTTTTCATCTTTAGAATGAATAACTTTATCTTTAATGGCAGTAAAATTATCACTTATAGAACTAAACATGGAAGTTTTAGATTTTGAAGGAGCAGGAGATTCATTAATTTGAATAGAAGGTAAAGATGTTTCTTCGTTTTTCTCTTTTGTAAATTTAGGAGAAAGATTTAAGGTTATTTTTGGAACATCTTTTTGCTTGGGAGCTTCTAAATTCTCAGGCTGTTGGGATTCCTTTGTTAAATCTTTTTTAATAAATATCTTTTTTTCCTCATTTGCACTTTTAACAAGCTTACTAATACTAGGAACAGCAGAATCAACTTTATCACTTTCTTTTTCATCTTTTTTAGTTTCTTTTAAAACTTTAGGTTTAGAATCTTTATGACGAAATGAGTCCAGCAATTTTTTCATACTTGATGGGTCATCTTTTTGTTTAGGATCAGTTGTTTTTGACGAAGTTTGTTTCAAGATGCTAGAAGATTCTGGTTTCCCAACTGTATCATAAATATGCTCTTCATCATTGATTTTAGTTGTTTGACTAGACTTTGTTGGGCTTTTATGAGTTATAGAATCAAAGAAACCTCTAATGCCATGAAATCCTTCTTTCTCTTTGGCAGTCTCTTTACAAGACTCAGAACGTTTGATTTTGTTTGATTTCTTTTTATCACTAGATCCAAAATGTTTCCTGATGTTATGAAAACTCTCTTTAACATTACTGTCCTCTTGCTCAGAAAGTATTTCATCTTTCAAGAGAATAGAATCTCTGAAAGAGTGAGATCGCTTAAGACTATCTCTTTCTAAAAATTTCACATGATGCTTTTCTTTGTTTTCTTTTGATGCAATTGCAGCATCAGTTTTAAAAGAATGGAAAAACTTTTTAAAGCTACCTTCTTTTGGCTTTGTTTTAGCACTTTCAGATGATTCACTAACTTTAACTGGGATTTTACTTTCAAAATCATCTTTTTCAATTGGGGAAGATGTTATAGTAACTTCAGGAATAGACATTTCTTTGTTAGAATGATCCTTTTTAGATATTGCTGCTTTTGAAGTATTTTCTTTACTATAATCAGCAGTTTCCAATGTTTTAATAGCAGTAATTCCATCTGAACTTGTTTCATCATGTTTAAATGAATCTAAAAACTTTTTTAACCCAGATTTGGAATCTTTATGCATCTTAGATGTATTAATGTTTTCCTCAGTCTGTGAAGAATCAAGAGGTATATGCTTTTTCTCACTTGGATCTTGTTTAAATGAACCAAACATTTTTGAAATGTTAGATTTAGAATCTTTAGATGAGCTTTCTATTTCCTTTGGAGATGTACTAGAAGATAAATTTTTTTCTTTAGATTTTGCATCAACTGAAATATCGGGTTTCTTTTCAGAAGAATCATGTTTAAAAGAATCAAACATCTTTTTCATAGTAAATTTTGAATCTTTAGATTGGGCATCTCCTTCAGCACAAGGTGTGACTTTTACTTCAATTTTTGATTCGACTGCTGTTTCCGATGTAACATTTCTGTTCTCAGCATTATCATGTTTGAAAGAATCAAACATTTTTTTCATATTAAATTTAGAATCCTTAGGCACAATTTCAGCTTCTTTTGGAGAGGAGGAAAGTTTTTCTTTAGGCTTTGTTTCAACTTGAGATAAATCAGATGCAACATCTTTTTTCTCAGGTGTTTCATGTTTGAAAGAATCAAACATTTTTTTTACTGTAAATTTAGAATCTTTGGAAGTAACTTTAGCTGCTACATCTTTTGAAGGTTCATTTAAAGTTGAAGTAATTCCTTTGAATTTGTTTCAGAAGGAGATAAATCTAACGCAACAACTTTTTTATCAGCAGTATCATGTTTAAATGAGTCAAGCATACTTTTCATATTAAACTTTGAATCTTTAGAAACATCTTTAGATACTTTTTCTGCTTCTTTCGGTAGTTCCTGAGGAGTAGGAGAAATTTTTCCTTTAGATTTTGTTTCAGATTGTGATGAGCCAAGGGCAGTATCCTTTTTCTCAGTTGTATCATGTTTAAGAGAATCAAACATTTTCTTCATATTAAATTTAGATTCTTTTGATGTTTCTTTGATTGCAGAATCTCCTTCCTTTGGAAGTTCACTAGTAGTTACAGATATCTTTCCTTTTGATTCAGTATCTTGTTTAGAAGGAGTAAATAATTTCATTACACCTTTATTAGTGTCTTTTTTAGCTCTCTTCACACCTACATCCTCACTATCATGGTGATCATCTTGTATTATGGGTTTATTTTTAGTGTCAGTAGAGGTATCATGAAGTAAATTGTCAAAGAACTTTTTCATGCCATCTTTTTTAATATGAGGTTCAGCATCTTTTATTTTTTTATTTTCTTTAGACTCAGGTTCTTTATTTGTATGTATTTCAGCAGATTTCTCATCTTTTCCTGTGGAATGTTGCTTAGAAAAAGAAGGCATCCATGAAAAGCCAGACGATTTAGGTTTAATATCCCAGTAGAAATTTTGGCATCACCATTTTTAATTTCTTCATCTTCGATTCTTGCATCTCTTTCTAGGTTTTCTCTGTAAATAATTTAAAAAAAAATTAATTCACAATTACTACACAAAGACCCATATTACTACTAACTTGACAACAAATATTTAAACGCAGAAACTTAATATGATCAATTTATTTTAAAAATAATCAAAAAATAATATTTTCACTAACAAATTTTGTTTTAAATATATTATTCTCTTTTAAAAAATAATAAATAAATGGAAAAGGCTTAGCGCAAAAAAAAAAAAAAAAAAAAAAAAAAAAAAAAAAAAAAAAAAAAAATATTTAATTAGATAATACACATTATATTACAGTTTACAAGCTGAAAAAATTATCTTACCTTCAGATGCCTACAATTTAAATTGCTGCATTATAAAAAAAGGATGAAAGATTCTTAATACACATGTTTATTTTTAAAATATATCAAATAGAATAACAATCAAACAGCATCTCTACTAAGAACAAGAAAAGTAAAAGTTTTTATTTCTAATATTATCTTTTAACGAAAATGTCAATTTCCTTAATTTTAAACAAAATACAATATCTAATTTGTTACAAACTATTATACAAAGTTTATAATGTATCGTAGCATATGTATCAACATATTAACTTTAAAAAGAATAACTTTAATTATTATTTATTAATTACCGATAGAATTTTCTCTGAACTTTGCTTTACTAACTGCTTAATATAGAGCAAATTAATATTTTTTTTACAATAATTTATTAGGAAAAAAAATAAGACTTTGATGTTTATTTATGATGTAGTATGTTTTTTTTTTTTTTTTTTATAGTATACTATTCATTATGACTCTATGCTTGATGGTGTTTTATTATTTTAAAACTTACTAATTTAAGCTCTTAATATAAAAGTAAGTTTTAATTTTTACTGTTAAAAAGGCATTCAAGTTTTATTAAAAGAACAAAAGTGATGTAAACAATTTTAAATCTACATAGCCAATAATACTAAAAAAAAACCATAAATTAAATAAAAAAAATAATTTAAGACTTTTAACATAATGTGTTTATGAGAATCGTGATGATTAAGTTATAAGAGAACATTTAATACAGCATGTAAACATTTTATTGTTCATCATATATATAAAGTAAACATTCACTTAGACAAATATCAGGTAAGTATGTTTCAAGAAAAAAAAAAAAATTATTAAAAATATAAATAAATGATTAATTTATACTATTAAGAAGATAAAAAAAAATTTCCATTTTAATTTAACACAATAAACTAATATTTTACCTTTGTACAGGAGAAATTTCTGAACTACACATTTCAAGGGTTCCTTCTGAAGCCAAAACGAAACCTTCAGTCATTTGACTAGAGCCACTATAAAGCATAAAATAAGCTGAATAAGCATGGTATTAAAGTAAATATAATGGGAGCAGAATTCTTTAATTACATTATACATTATTGGATGATTACAATATAAGTATAGTTTAATTTTTTATTACTTTATCTTAATCCAAACTTAATTATGTCACATATTTAAAAAAGATCTTAATTAACAAATCTTAATGTTAGTCTTGACAGTTAAATTTTATAAATCACACATTTCTACAACATAGTAGTTTTCATAGCAATTTTAATTCTTATTTTTCAAAGAAGTGGTATTAATCAATATTTTATTAATTTTCTTTTATAATTTTCCTCAATAATATGTATATAAGGCATAGTAAAAGGAACTTTTATAATATTTTTACATACCATACTAATACTATGCATCCAGATAACTTGAGATACGTCCATTACATATGTATCACAAATAAATGAGCACAATATACAGTCACAAAAACAAAATAAAAAAAATAATAATATAATCAGCTGGGCCTATATACAGGTTACATATAAAATTATTTAATAATAATTAAAATTATTTAAAAATTATTATTTTTATTTTAACTAGATGCTTTGTGTAATTCCAAAACATATATATTATGACAACAACTGTCATTTTCAATTTAATATCTTGATTAATGACCTGTTAAAAACATCAATTTTCTTTTTGTTTAAAACTGATTTGTAGTTACTTTTTCAAAGAAAAATATAAATAAATATGTATAAAAAAAAGCTGTGAAAGAAATTAAATTTTTTTTTTTAAATTGAAAGTGGTCAAAGTAGCTATGAACTCAATCTCCCTAAAACAATACCCACAATTTCATGGGTGAAGGAAAAAAAAACCTTAATAATTTTTGTAATTATCAATAGATCTTTACTGTATATTTCCAACTGTAGTTTTTAATAATTTTTGTAATTATTAAACGATACTGTTGGAAATAGTTTGAAGGAAACTAACTTAGAGTGCAATATAGCTCATTAGCAAAATTTAACATGGTTCTTTATTAAAATATGATTTTATGAAAGGAAGTGATTAAAAGATTAATTACTTAGCAAAATTATTCATTTAATAAGATAATTTAAAATTAAAAATAATTATGAAAATTATGTTAAGTAAAATTGATAAAGATAATTAAATCAAATTAAAATGAAAGAATTTGATAGCAACAAAGCAATATTTCAAATTATCTCATATAATTATTAAATGGTGACATTTTCAAAAATTCTTAATTTGAAATTGATTAGTAAATAATTCACTTCCTATTTATTCATTATTTCAATAAGAAATAATTCTTAATTATTTTTCTCATGATAAATCCTACTATTCTTTTTTTGCAATAATGATTATTTATTTTATTTTTTATTCATTTCAAATATGCTTATAATTTGTTATGACATTTTTAGTTTTCATTTAATATTTTAATATATTTACTTTTTTATTTATTTAATGTTTAATTAATATTTTCATCATATGAGCTTTTTCATATTTCTGATTTAGTGATTTTACTTTTTAAAAAAATTTTAAATTAAAAAATACACATATTTTTTTAAATTTTAGAACTTATAGTGGCATGAGATAAGCAAATTTAGTTAAAATAGATATTACAATAAGTTTTATTATAAAACCTTTCAAAATTCAAATTTTGCAATTTTTTTACAACATAATTTGTTTAAAAATTTTTCTTTATTATTTTAATTTAACCTTTATAAAGTCGTGCCATGCCTGCTAGTATGCATTTAAAATATAATATATTTTAAATAAATAAGGGAAGAATTTTTAAATTTAATATTGAACAGATACAATACAATATATTTAAAATAAAAAAGCACCATGAAATGTATATTTTTTATGTAAAAAGTAAAATTTTATTTTAATTTAGGACAGAATAAATCTTGAATGCTAATGTTGAAAAGAGACTTGCTTGATAACAAGGTAAGCCTCTGATATAGTAGATGCTTTTTTGAAGCACAACATGTTTGAAGACATCAAATATTCCTGCTTTCCTACCAGGGATAAACACAATAAATCCTATGATGGTAAGATTCTTAGATTTTAGGAAAAAGAATTAAAAAATGAGCTCCTCAGAGCTTTAGTGGTATTTGTTCCACAATGTGATGATATCCGAGACCAAAACTGGATTCTTAAATTGGTATTTTAATTGTAAAATGTTCAATAACTAATGAGTTAAGCTAAAACTTCAAAACTAATGAGTAATACTAAAAGTTCTAATGGATACTCAGTATCAATATTTACCAGAAATTTTTCAATAGAAATTGAGTTATATGTTCTTTAACTTTTTATATCATAGAAAGTATGCTTTAACATGTTGTTTTCTTTTTTAAATTATTTATTTTTCTTAAAGACGACATCAATTTAAACAAACTGAATATATTGTGTGTTTTTTGATGAATATTAGTTCTAAATTATAATAAATTTTACATTTTTTTTCATTGAATAGTAGCTGATATTTTGATTATATAAACAGCAATTAAATTGGAAAGTCCATTAATTTTTTAAAGCTACAAGCTTTCAGCTAAAACTTTTTGAAAAAAAAAATTATTTTAAAATTTTAATGAAATATATTCATTAATTTGAATTCAAATCAATTTTTGCATCCATTTTTTTATTTTTTTTATATAACAACAGACAATAAACAGTATAATGTACATATAATTTAATAGTCAATTATACAAGAATTAAGAAGTATTTATTTTAGTGATTTACAAATCCTTTAAAAAAACTTTAAAAGCATTAGCATACATTACAATATTAATGAATTTCATTAATAATATTTTATTCAGAATTTCTGTAGATATTAAGTTATATTATTTAATAAAAATAACTTACATTTTTAAATACTAACCACTACATTTCATAGTTTACAAATACATGTTATTATTTTACTTTTTAATGTTTCAATTATTCTTTTATTGTAAAATTTCTGAAATAAAAGTTGCTAGCTAAGAAACAAGATAATTTATATTATTAAAGTAATATGCATTTGAAACATTCAACTAAATTAGAATTAAAAAGAATTTAATACATCAAAATACAGGTGATGAATTCAACTGGTGCAAAAATTTAAAAAAAAAAAAAAAAAAAATGAATTTGAACTCAGGATATAGTTCATTAATCAGAAGTTTCATTTAACACTATTAAAGTAAACTTTTAAACCCTATATCTCAAATCTTTAAATCAGATCTTTGAAAAAAATTATCATCAACTAATTGCATCATGCTGAATCAATTATGCTAAAAAAATTTGGATTGCATAATGAAAAAATTGAGTTAGTGGTTAATTAATCATGTTAATTATTTTCAATCAACCGCATTACACCATAAATTAGTTCCCTTCAGACCATTCCCAAAAATACCATTTATAGTGCATTATTAAGGATGCCCCCCTTTTTGTCGACCGTACATTCAGATGTTTTATGTAATGTAAATAAACAGACCGTCATGATTTTTTTCATTTTAATGTTAATAGAAATAAAAATTAACGCACAGTAAAATTAATGTAAGATGCTCTATGTTTGATTCTGCTAATTAAAATTATATCTCTTACTTTCAATTTCCATTTTATAATTTAGTAACAGAATTTTATCTAAATTCTAATGTTAAAATCATGTGTTTTCTTTGCACAATATGAGAAGAGGTGACAGTAATTAGAATCTATAAATAAATAATAATTAAGAAACAAAATAGTAACTGACAAATGAATTCTATAACTTACTCAAAAACTAAAGGTCTTTGCATAGCAGTAAGTGGTACTGATGGAGGTGATATTGGTGATTCAGAGATTTGTACATTTGGTTCAGTAATACTGCGTTGGGAAGCACATTTTTCAGATCTACAAATGTATAAAAATTTAAGATATATATACAAAAGATCATAAAAATAATTGTTAAGAATATGGAAACTTACTCAATGATTAATGGTCTTTGAATGGCAGAATGTGAAGCAGGTTCTTCAGGCTTGATTTCTGTATGTTCTTGAGGCATTGATTGACTTTGTGCAATACTGAAATTTGTATCCCCAATCTGTACTCTACAAATAAAGTATAATATTCTTGTTTAATCAAATAATAATTATAATTTTTTTTTTTGCTACAAGAATAAAATTAATTAAAATAAAATGGTAACTATTTTTATGAAGACATTAGATCCAAATTTAGCAAATCTGTATCTAACATTCTAGTCATTCTTTAAAACACCTTTGTCAAATGGTGCTTGAAGGATAAGTTTCAATACCATACTTCTTTCTCTATGCAAGGTGGTAAAGGTCAAATGTAAGATTTGTGCAATTGGATTTATCTCTAGATCAATTCCCCGTGGCTTTTGTTGATCAGCATTTTTATACAACAACTCAACTTCCGTTACCTGCTAAGTGATATTTAAATGTAGTGACAGCAGAGTGATATGTAAATTTATGTGCTAAAGCAAGTACTGGCTTTCCCTTCTCTTCTTTATCATGTATGGCAATAATTGAAAGTTTGCTTTCTTTTAATGAAAGATGTTATTTAGATAAAGATCAGAAGTTATTTGGAATATATATGCAACCAAAGCATTTAAATGGATACAGGGATGGACATACTAGAGTGACATTAACAGCAATTTCCATTACAATTAACAGATTCAAGAATTTACATACTGACATAAGAAGACATCTATTACCTTCAAAAGGCAACAGATGTAATATGACACGTGGATCACTTCACAGGGTAGCAGAGGCTATACAATTTTTCAAAAAAAAGTTCAAGACAGTATCAAGAGCACTGCTGAATGGATGGTTTGCTTTTGTTCCTGTTGCCATTACAACAGAGAGATGAATGAATTTTGAGTATTGCTTGTTACAGAATGCTTCTTCTTGGGGTACAGCGGGTTCATTTTATTGCATACTGCCCTCAATCTGATGGAAAGATGACGAGATTTCACTGAATATTAAAGGGAGATCTTGTTGCAGTGGAGCTAGAGCATTAAAGTGACACTCTACTTTTTTTTTTTCATGTCCTTACGGTGACACATATATGAGAAATTTAAAGTGACACCAGCAGAGTTGGTCTACAAAATCAGTATACAGTTACTTGGTCTATTTATACACAATCTAAAATTCCAAACAAGCATGGACAATTTTACAAAGCTATGATAGCCATAAAGGTGACATATAACCCCACAATTTCTGGTCAAAACTTTTATAAGCCTCTTTTGCTAATGAGTCATAAAATTTTTTTAATTAAGAGAACATAAATTTCAAACAAATAATAATTTTTAAAAATTTTTCACAGTGTACATTTAAATTGCATTCACTTTTTTATGTCATCCAATATAATGTATTAATTTTTATATGCTGGCATAATTATTATTAAATAAGTGTAAATTTGAATAGATACTAGAATTGGACAATAAATAGATTTACATCGAAATATAAGTCTAAAATCACATATCTAATTTTAGTATTATATTAAGAAAATTTCGATTTAAGATATCCATTCTCTGCAACAACAAAGCAATTATGTTGATATTAAAATGACTTAACGATGTTGATATTAAAATGAGTTGACGAAATAATGATTTTCAAAACCAGTATGACTTCTGATCAGGGAATTGAACTGAGTGAGGGGTAAATAATATAGATGATCATAATCCACTGTTTTCTTTTCTGTTTTAAAAAGCTCAGTAGTAATTATCTCCCCATCAGCAAAATTTTTCCTTCATGTACTCAAATTTAATATATTCATTGACATATATTTTTCTTATTTATTGTGCAAGAAAAAGTTGTCAATGAAAAATTAAACAAATGCACCTAATTGTTTAACAATAAATAAAATATGCACAAAGAAATGGGAATAATTTGTTTTGAAATATGAAATAATTTTGTGCTGAAGTCAACAAAATGAAAGGTCAAGTAAACTAAACTGAACATAATTAATATTAGAAAATAATCACTGAAAACTATTATTATTATGATTTTTTTTTAATTTCATAGATAGGAGAGCTCAGAGACTCCCATTTTGTTGTTTATGATTCAAAAACAAGTTCCATATTCAAAGTTTTAAATCTATACAATACTGATATATTGTAATGTTAGATGCACGATATACAGCAGTAAGATAAGCTCACCTGAATATATATTAAAAAAGGCATTTTTCTATTAATAAAAATTAAATTACAACCAATCCTCCCAACTCTTTTATAAGTGCTATCTTTATGAATAGCAATGCAAAGCATGAGAAATGTGGTTTAAGGCAGGAGTAAGGTTAACAAGGTCAATAGTTTTGATATTTTTCAACTAATTTTATGATGTAAAAAGTAATATCTTGAAAATATTTACCATTTTTTTTTTACAAAAGAATCAATATCTGCTATATTATATTTAACTGATTATAAATTTAACAACACTTAATAAACCTGAAATAAGAATACTTTACCCATTGTCTTTTTGTTGATCTGGAGTACTTTCAGGTGGCAAGTTAGTATCCCTCAAGTCTTTAACTTGAATATCTGCTGTTGTTTCAACATTTGAGACATTAGATATAGGCAAAGCTTCAGAAGCAATCTGTATTTCTTTTGCTTCATCATCAGCTGATGTTATCACCATTTGAGGAATAACATGATCTGTGGGTTCGCTTGAAGATGGATTTAAGCATGGCTTGGGAAGAAGGGGAGGTTTGTTTGTACCTAGAGTAATGAAAAACATAAAAAAAATTATTTATCATATGATTAGTTACAAATTATTGAAATGGCTTTTATGTTGTCCCTTCTAATTATTCTTACAAGTAGTAAAAACTATTCTATTCCTAAATAAAATATTTTGTTAAAAAATCTTCTACAATTAATTATTTTGGCTAAAAAACTAATTGGGATTCCTAATATGATAATAAAAGATTATTAAATCCCAAAATACATTAAATAAAATATAAATTTTTAATTTGATAAAAAAAGGTAAAGAATCATGCTTCATTAATAATTAAATATTATAATATTAATACTATATTAAACACTTGAATATTATATTATTACTCATAATTAAAATATATAATACAATATAAATGTTTTTAAGACATGCAAATTATTAAAATAACTAAATTATTCTATTAAAAGAACTAAAAAAATAAATGCCATAATTTTTTTTTCATTTTAACTAGTAAAAAAATTTTCCAACCTTTTAGTAAACACTTAAAAAGTAGATGAGTAAAAAAAAAATAATTATTTAAAAAGTTTGTTTGCTTATTTTTTTCAATTTCAGAATTTTACACATTTAAAAATTAAAGAAATAGATAAAATAATTTTTAATTTAAAAGAAAAAACAAATAAATACAAAAAAAGAGAAACAAATTACTTAACTAGCAATTATAAGATGAACTCTATATAAGAATCTTAAAATAATCTGAAATGAACTACTTTGACAAGAAAGTACAGCTGGATTACTGCCAGTGAAGAATTGCGTGGTTTGTTCCATTTAAGAGGCAGCACATTTTTAACAAGACAAAATAAATAAAAGAGGAAAAAGAAACTAGAAAAGGTGCTAGAGATAAAGACAAGACCTTTTAGTATGTTTAACTTCATTTGAGGTTTTTAGGAAAGTGCATAAATTATTAAAAATTAGAAATTAATTATTAATAATCTAAGTTTTTAATAAAATATATTTTACAAATATAAAACCTTAAAAGAGAAAAACATAATATAACTTACTAATTTGATCATTTGTAGCATCCATTTAATAATTTAAAGCAAACACATACATAAAACCTATAAAAAAAATGTAGGTATTTATTTATAAATCCTAATTTAATTTTAAAATATTTAAAACACAATTAGAATTTTTTTTTTTTTTATTACTTAAATAAATCACACATGGAAAACAAAATTTTTAACAGAATTAATTATTTTTATTTTTACTACTACACTATAAAAGTTGCATAACTGCAAGATAATTACAAATAATTGCTTTTTATATCTTTTTTATTAATTGAGAGATTTATAATAAGTACCTAATAATCAATTAAAAAATCTAACATTACAGAATACATAAAAAAAAAAATAACTATTTTGTCTTGCACATTCATGATATATTACAGTACAGATTTGAGACAGACTTTCAATATTATTTTAGATAAACAAGCAGACTCAAATGAATTTATCACACAATTATCATATAATTTCCAGGGAAAAAAATTTAGAGAGATTTTGATATATTTAGTAGAAATACATGGAAACAAAAATTCAACATAAAAAAAAATTACAATTAATTTCAATGTACCACATTAAGTAATAAAAAAAATAAGAAAATTACAAAAATAACCAAAATACTTATTATTTTGCTAATAAATTATAGAAGTTGAAAATTAAAATGTATTTATGTATTCTGTTGAAATGGTTGATTGATTATTTTGATTAATAGAAATAATACATAATGTAGGAATTTCTTGAAAACAAATTAATTTTCTAACTGAAAATTTGTATTACTTAGGTAATTTATTTTACATAACTTTAATTATTTCCTATATAACATGCACATCAAATTGAAAATATCTAAAAAATAATTTATGTAATAAGAAATTCATGTATAAAAAATATAATGTTAAAAAAATTTCATTATTTATGTATTTTTAGCATGCAAATTTGAAACATTGTTTAAAGAAATTATCATACAAATGGAGAATAGCATTATACATACGAATGTTAAAATGCATACTTATCTATAATTATGTAATCAAAGTGTATATATATAGAGAGAGATATATAAAGAAAGAAATAACAAAATTCATTCTCCAATATGCCAACAGCTGTTAAATCAATTAACAACTATTAAATAGAATAAATTAAAAAAACTATCAAAGTTTTTAAATTAAAATTGAAAAATGACATTAGCTGTCACCCGTTGTTTCAATCTGAGGTAGCAGTTTAAATTATATTAACGACTTGCAATCCTGCACTTTTCTTCTTTTGAATAACATAATATATATAAAGTACTTTATTTGTAATTGAAAATTAACCAAAAGATGGATGTATTATTTTTTTTTTTTTAAGTTAAAATGCTGTAAAGATTACTTTTAGAGAGACAATCAAAACTAATTTTGCTCGTTATAATCACACACACACAAAAAAAAGTAAATTTTAACTAACAATTAGTAACAATAAAAACAGTTTTATTTTAATTTCATAAGATGGATTGAAGAATTCATATGGAAATATAATATAAAGTATAATATAATTTGTGATTTCTACTGTACATATCTATTTTTCTTTTCTCCTTTTTTACAGTTTCTCATGCATTTAAAAAATTCATATTTAAAAGGCAATTTAAGGTAAAAATATTTTATTAAGATTGAGCATGAAATTTCAATAGAGAAAAAAGTATACAATAAGCAATAGAATAATTAAAAATTAATGTACACTGAATATATTTTATTCATATAATGAATTCTGTGAAATATGATATATTTAATACATTTACGAGACTCTTAAATTTTGCAAGGTCCAGAAAAAAACAAAATATATAGTTAATAATTAGATAAAATAAATTTTGAAAAAAATTGCAAAAAATTTAAGAAGCATTTTAAAATTTCTCCAGACAGGAAAAATGTTCAAAAAATATTTAAGATAATGGAAACAATTTTCATAGTAAAATAATAATTATTTTTTTGCGTAAGAAAAACTTAATAAATTCATACAACAAATAATTTATGATTATCTGCTGAATGCAATAAAAATATTTGAGTTCTTGATATTGATATTCTATTTTCTGCACATAGTTTCGTAATAATTTAATCAGAACTAAAAACTAGTAAGAAAATATTGAATAATTTTATTTCGATCAGATTTTAAAACGCATATCAATCGATTTAATGCATTTAAGAGCACACAATGCAAATAATTACTTCTGATTTTCAGAACTCCTGTTATTTCTAACCTCCCTCTATTTTTCAAACGCAAACATAAGCGATAGCAGAACTCACGATGTCTTGTTTACAAATCAGTTTAAGATTTCATGTTGCCTCCTACGAACAAATTTATGCGCAAAAGTAAATTTTATGATTACTTACATAAAATTGGCATCATAATTTTGTAAACGGCAGAACTCTGTGATTGATATCAATCAACAAATAAATATTAAACTAAATATTAAGGGACATAATTTTTTTCGGGTCGCAAAGTCGCAAACATTCCTATTTAAGAAGGGGTCAAATTACATTCAAGACTTCCACCATATATCCTTTAGTTTACTAGACGGTTCACAGATGGCATATTCATACGACCTTTATCACGTGGCTCTTACGTATATAAAGTAATTGATATTTTTACAGAAAATATTTTTAAAGTTTTGGTAGCATCTTAGAAATAGAAGTATCCCAAAGGTTTAGAATGAAATAGTTTTCGATAATTATTCATGATTTCTCTCTTTTAACAGAAGAAAAATTTTAATCACATTCATCGTGTGCACTGTCGTGTTTCAAGGTTTTATTTTCCATAGAAATTTCTTGTCAGCAAAAAGATTTTCAAATCATATGTCTAAAAAAACTGTAAATATAATTCCTTACTATAGAGTCAGAACAATATACATTCCTTACAAGCAGGACTGGATTTAGATGAAAAGAGGCCCACTTATGAGGCCCTTTAACATCCTATTTTTAAGTTTGTAAATTACTTATTATGTTTGTTTATTATTCATATGTGTAGAATTTCTCCTTATTTTTGATTCAGTGTTTTAGTGTTTACTGTTTTTAAAATAGTGTAATTCTAATTTTGCTAACAATTTGAATGTAGGCTCTCTTGATCTTGAGGCCCTAGCCTGAAGCTTAGTTAGCCTATAGGAAAGTCCGGCCCTGCTTACAAGTCATGCAAGTAACTTAATTGTTACTGATTGCATCAAGTATTCTATTCTTTTCTTCCTTTTTTTCTCAGTTAATGCATAATTATTTTTTGTCAGTAGATTAAAGATGATTTAACTTAATAAAACAAATATTTAAATTAATAAACGCATATTAATGTAATTATTTCCTTAGATATTTTTTTATATTGGGATGATAATCGTTTTTGTACAATACTAATGCTACATTAAATGTATTATTCAATTTTTTTTATAAATTATAAGTATAAATTTCCTCATTAGCTAGGCTCAGTAAATAAAAATTAGTTATGAAAAAAAAAAAAAAAAAAAAAAAAAAAAAGAATTATACTGCGCATATCAGGAAGAACAAAAAATGGCATGTACTGACAAAGTATATACCATTAACCGATATTTTTCGCTAAAATACGCTCGAGAAGAGCTGTTTAACGATAGGTAGTGTAAGGTGACAACATATATTTAGTTATCCCTTATTATAAGTTATTTCAGGTAATTTAAATGATGAAATTAAAATTATGAAGTTTTGATTATCACAATTCATCATTTAGAATAAAAACTTATTAATAATAAAACGTCAATACGAATTTTAGTAAACAACACCCGTGAATTATATATATATATATATATATATATACAAAAGAGAGAGAAAAGGTTTAAACTCTATCATTTTAACTTCAAATTTAAATTTCCCTTTTTTTAAATAGAGGTTGAATTCAAAATAAGTTCCTAGATTAAGGCAATTTTTCTTCTCAATTGTTATTTTTATGTGCTATTTATTTACGATATTCTATTGTTATTTCTAATATACGGTCGGATTACTTTTCTGCCATTAGAGCGCAAAATTAACAACAGATTTTTCGTTTTGACGACGAATCAAAAAAGTCAGCAATGCAAGCAATTTCGAAAATAAAACAACTCATTTTCGTCAAACGAATAGTATTAAATGAAATAATTTTTTTTTTCATAATCTTAAGAAATATAAATTATAGAAAAAAGCGAGGAATATTTATAAGCGATGCAATATTTAACAAGGTTAACGGATTCATAAATAAAGCGATTCGAGAATTTAAGCTTTATAAAAAGTTCTAAAAGCCATCAGCTTATATATATATATATATATGAGGAAAATTTGCTTGCAGAGAAAACGATGAGCTTTAAAGTTTTATTATACTTTGAAATAATTAGTATTTAATTTTATTGTTTTAATCATTTGTTAAAACAGCTGCAATTCATTGGACAATATTTTCACTTGACCGACTTATAATATTAAGATAATAAATGTAAGCTATCATGTAAAAAAGTGACGATTCGAATTCAATACACATGTGCATTGCAATCCTTCCTTCTGAAATTAAGAGATTCGAAATTAATTGAGGTAGCGTGTACGAACATCTTAGACTGGTGAGATTTTCGTCGCATAGGTTTTCGCTTATGCCGCCGGATTTTCCCATAGGCAAACTAGGCTTCAGCCTAGGGCCTCAAAATCAAGAGGAGCCTACATTCAAATTGTTAGCAAAAGTAGAATTACACTATTCTAAAAGCCTTAAAAACTAAAACACTGAATAAAAAATAAGGACATATTCTACACATATGACTAATAAACAAACATAAAAATGTATTGGTTAAGATCAACGTGTTTAAAACTTGAAATTCACAATAATTCATACTTAAACTTTAAATGCGAATTATTATGAAATAAATTTATCTGAATTGAATTTGCTTTAATCTTCAATGTATTGAATGTATTTAATTTAATTTGATAGAAAATATGATAATTTTTATTGCATATTTTATTTTCGTAGTCAAAGATTTTTATTATTTGAATTTTTGTTTCTTTGTAAATGTTGTGTGTTATGTTTGATTAGTTATTGTTACAAGTACTATATAGAGTGCTGAGAATAAATGTTCAAATAAGTGTTCTCGACTTTTTTTTGTGCCTGCACATACCCTTCAAGTTCTTCCTGAAAAGCAATAACATAATGTCTCTGTCCATTAGGAAATGTTCATAGTATTTAACGTGAACGCATATACCTGATGGGGGGGAATAAAAAAAATAACTTGTCTTAGTTTATTATTGTTGTTCCTTATCCCACTTGGTAGACAGCAACATCTAGACCAAGTCCATAAGTCCATAATGGTCTGATGGAAGGATGGATGGGAGGAAGGGGTAGCTTCTGTTGTGATGCAACACCCGTAGGTAGAAGTCTGACTTGGTTCCATGATGCTGAATTTTTGTACGGGGTAGGGTTGTCAACCCTATGCCCAATAATCATATTAGACTGAGACCTACGTCTTAAAGTGGATTTCGAACCGCAACAAACATCCGTGGCACCGCAAGGACTCGAAACCAAAACATGTGGCATTGAGCGCCAGAGGGATAGTCATTCGGCTATCAGGACTTTAGTTTATTGCAAATCCTGTTACTGAAAAAAAAGATAATTAAATCGAATTTTAAAAACTTATCGTGTAAAAACTTTTAAACTTTGCTCATTATTTTCAAGTATAAAAGTACAAATTCAGACTTTTCTTTAAGACGACAGAACTCTATTTAGGCATCAAATAATTTTATAATACATAAAAAATATTTCATATTTTTATCAGACAGGAGTAATTTAGAAATTCGGCCTGAATGGCCGAGTGTCTGGCGTCCGGTGACACAGGATTCGGGTACGGTTCGGTGCCTTAGATGTCTGTAGTGGTTCGGAATCCACTTTAAGCCGTAGGTCCTAGTCTCATATGACTGTAAGAGCAACACGGAACCAAGTCAGACTTCTACCTACTGGTGCTCCATCACAACAGAAGTTGCCCCCTTTCCCTCCATCCATGAGTAGATCACTCATGGGATGTCCATATCGCTCTGCAGGACACCGATGATTAATCACAACACACAACAATTTAGAAATTTTATAATATTGTATAAGAATTAATAAAAATGAATAAATTCGATATTTATTAGAAATAGGAATTTTTGATATATTTGATATAAGCTTAATTCGAATGAATGCAATGCACAAAATTTAGTGGGCTTCCGAAATCTTAATAATTTAATTATGGAAATTTTTTAAAGAGAAATATCATTGACAGAGATGAGAAGGGTATACAAATTTAAAGCTGACTTTATAAAGCGAATGCAGATTACCAATAAAATAATATTGTTTATTCAGCTGTTTATACAGGTGTTTTCTTTTATCTCTCAACTAAGCTGCATTTCACGAGAGACCTGATGAAATAAAAGTTTCAAACAGCTTCAAAAATGAACTTGAAATGAAAAATTTGATATTAATTATTTCAAATTTAAAAGAATATTTTTTAAAAATACTTCAACACTTTGCTGTTTCCCCATATTATAACTTTAATTCTAATTATAAGGAAATGAATTTATAAGCCAAATTGATTCAATCATCTAATATATTTATACATCGACACTATATTTATATTGTGACTAATCCTCAGTGTCATGGAGGATGGTCATCCATTGCTGGACGGTCATCCATTGATTAATCTACTCATGGATCTCAGGGAAAGGTGGCAGCTTGTGTTGAATGATGGAGCACCCGCAGATAGAAGTCTGACTTGGCTCCGTGACGGTCTTATTGTTTTATGAGACCGGGACCTACGACTTAAAGTGGATTCCTAACCACAATAAATATCCATGACACCGACAGGACTCGAACCCTGTGTCATCGAGCGCCAGAGCGCTAGACACACAGCCATTATTTATTTATTCCAATACCTTTTTGTCTTGTTTTTTTTTCAGAATCTTGTTCGCCATCGTTTATTTCATAATATATTTTATCTATATTTTATTATTTTAAGCATTTTATTGTAATATTACAGGCATTACACACACACACTCAGGTGCCTGAATGGCCGAGTGGCTAGCGCTCTGGCACTCGATACCACAGGTTTCGGGTTCGAGTCTCGGCGGTGCCATGGATGTGTGTAGTGGTTCGGAATCCTCTTTAAACCGTAGGTCCCGGTCTAATATGTGCGGGGGCATTGTTACTCCGCGTCCATGGCTTATCTTCAAGTTACACGCCCCACTGCGTAATGCAAAGTGAGTAACGTCTGTGCAGCGCTTACCTTAAGGCATCCAAGACGTCCATGTCTGTTTGCCAGCTGTGTTTAAAAAAAAAAAAAAAAAAACAGACACAAACTATTAGAAAGTATCTTTTTTTGCAGAAATAAATTATTGAATATTTGTTGTTTCATAATATTATTTTATTTTTACAATGTAAGGAATGTTAAATGGATGTATTTTTTTGAATAAGATTAAAAAGTTTTGAATATCCTGTATTTAAAAATTTCTTTTCGGTGTAAAAAATAAGAACAACTGGACAAAGAACGTGTTGAAAAAAGTGAATGACATGTGAAACAATCATTTTAAGTTGAATTTTAAGAAAGGATGTTTGTGCTTACCTTTTTTCTCAATCCAAACGTGACGGCTGTGAATCATTGGTTCATTTCATTCACATAGCGTGCTGACTGCAGATGGTTAAATAATCGTTTCCTTTGAGAAAAATTCTTTCCTTTTTTTTGCGAGTACTTTGACATCTAGTTGTCGATAAAGCATATTTTAGCGCGCATCTTATCTTAAAAATTTCAGAAAATTTCTTATGTAGTTTTAATATTTTAGTAAAGAAATTTATGTTTTATAAAAAAAAACTCATGTTCTGTTTTAAATAGTGTTTTGCAGTCTCAGTAATTTGTAGTAATAATGCGATATTTTAATGCAGCGTAGAAATTTAATAAATTAAAATTTTTTTAATGGTTCGCTAATTTATAGATAAATATTATAATAAGGAAAAGCAATAATTTTGATAAAATAAAAGTAATTTAAATCTTTGAATTAGAATAATCTGTATAACTTTTTACGCAATACGTATTATAAAATAAAGTGAAGTAATTCCATATATTTCAATAATTAATTTAATATAGAATCAGGAAATAATTATTTCCTAATAATGGGAAATAATTTAATACAGAATCAGTCTTTACCCAAATTTAATGTAAAAAATATGTACCTTTTATTGGGATGCTATTTAATTACGTGTTAATAAAGAAAAATTTATATATTTAATTTATTAGTCCAAATAAGGTTTTTAAATCACTGCGTAACAGCTGCTTTCTTATATACGGTAACACCTTCTACAGCGCCCTCTTAATATTGACTGAACTTCATCAGTATTGGACAAGAATTGTCCTGTATGGTTGAATTTCACACCTTTCTTTTTATTTTGATACTAATTTTTGATTTTTGTCCATCTGTAACTTAATATATAATAAATAATTTTTATATAACTTGTGCCCATCAAAATTAACCTATTTCACAATTGGGAATTCATAATTAAATAATATTTCAATAAAATCAGATCTTTTCGAAAAGTTATACTATATAAAATTTGAGTTTTTGAAGCAATTTTTTAAGTAACAAAAAAGATTTAGCTTTTGTATGATCATGTTTTATTCGTGTTACAATGACATGAAGTTAGTGAAACAAAAAAAAAAAAATAATAATAATAATAATAATAATAAAAAAAAACTGAAATCCTTTCAGGAATTTCAATTTATCATATGTGAACATACTTTGCTGGACGAACATACATGGTAGGACATCAATGTTCAACAACCCAAGAAATTTAGGATTCAATTGATCAAAATACTACAAGAAGAGAAGTTCTGCACTTTAGAGTCCCGCTTGTTTATTGGACGATTTTTTCCCTTTTGGTTTTCGCCAAGTCCCTTCCTAAACGAACAAAACTTCCTTTCTTCTCGGTAAATGAATTCGTCCCACGGGGAATTGAGGCTCGGCTCTGACTCTTGTTCTCTCCTACCCTTTTATTTCCACCACACACACTCCTGAGTTTTTTCTGACTAATTAACTCTAGTCTATTGAATTCTCATCAAAGTGCAAGGGATTTTAAACTTAACTTTTTGTTTTCATATTTTTACCACAATATACACTTATATTTTTCAACTCCTGAGCTATGGCTCATCCTAATTCTACACTTTATTTACACACATTTCTTACACATTAAATACTCTCTTATGTTTTCTCTCTTAAAGTTAATTATTTTTGTTTTACTAATTATGCAAAAGGAGATAGGGGGATCCTGTCCCCAAGGTACTCCAAAAATACACAACCTTTGCCTTTGTCCGCCGCAGTTACAAAATATTGCGGTTTTGGCGATTCCATTTAGCACTGAAAAGGGCGAAATCGGAACTCTAAAATTCAGAATCCTCAAAAGAACCATCAAATTCAATAGCGACAGGAATGTAGTAAAATTTAGTAACTTTATGAAGGACCAATTGTTCAAATACTACAAGAAACACTACCAAAATCAAACAAAGAAGTCTCTTAAGTGATGATTAAATTCACTTTTATACATCTAAATTAATCACTATGTTGAGAATATTGAAACAATAATCTATTTATATTTTGAAAGCCAAACAATTAAAAATGAACTATAGAACACACGATTTGATATTGGTTAATCATTATATTTAGCAACACATATTTCATGTCAGATTTAAAATATGCGTAAATAAAATCACTCGAAATCCGGCGTTTATAAACGTAAAATAAATAAAAGTTTTTGAAATGAAAATTTCTCGCTTTTTACGAGGATATTAATCTGTTTTAAATAATAACACTTTTACTTAGGTAGTATCATATGTGAACATGATGTTGTCTTAGTTAGAGGTCTATGTCGTGTCTCAAAAAATCTCTTCTCGCAGCATGAGAAACTTTTATTTAAAATAAATATAGATAAGAGCAGTTGCCCTTTTCAGACTCCTGACGGGCCATGATTGTTTGGTCAATCATCTTTTCCGAATGAAAATATTTGAAAGCCCAACATACAGGCTATGCAGTCTTGGAGGGGACATGGATTCATCCCACCTTCCTGTCTGCCCTGCACTTGTTTCCTCTACTGTGTAGGGTCGTTACTGGGAGGCTAGGACCGTTATGGGTTAAAAATGTCACTACCTGATTTCCTTCGTTTCTCTTTGTTGTTTTCATATTCCTTGTGTTCTTTTAATTTTATTGCTTATTGTAGCCTGCCATTGGAAATAAAAAATAAAAATAAATAAACGCTGATATCACGTGATTTTATATGTGTGTTTTAAATCTGGCATGAAAGTGTTGATAAATCTAGCGGTTGTCTAATATCAAATCATGTGCTCTATAGTTCATTTTGAATTGTCTGGCTTTAAAAATATAAACTGACTATTGTTTCAATATCCTCAAAATAGTGTCTAAGGATTAGTTTATATTAATTTTGCCATTATTTAACAGACTTCTCTGTTTGAATTTGGTAGTGCTGTTCCAGCAATTGCTTCTCCATAAAGTTCTAGAGTTATTAAATTTTGTTATATTACTGTCGCTAATGAATTTGATAGTTCTTGTGGAGATTCTGCTCTTTGGTTCCCATTTCACCATATTTTCCTCGCCAAAAGTAATGGCTATTTTGTTTGTTTAGAAAGGGACTTGGGGAAAACCACAAGGGAAAAATCGCCACATAATCAAGCAGAACCCTAAAGTGCAGAACTCCAGTTCTTGTAGTATTCTGATCAATTATTTCATAAATTTCTTAGGTTATTGAACATTGGTATACTCCTACGTGTATTCGTCCAGCAAAATATGTTCACACGTGATAAAAGGAAATTCGGGAAAGGATATTAGTTTTTTAGGTTTTTTTTTTTCAATTTCTACTATTAGCTCACACTCTCCCTATATATATCTTCTCAAAATTTTCAATCGTTAATAAAATATTTTTTATTCATCCACTCAAGTTCAAATACATTTTTTTAAACTTGTAGTGGATGTCACTTGATGTTAATACAGTTTTTTCAAACATTAGTTCATTAATTAAATTTAATTAATCAATTTTAGTTTTTATAGATTTAAGTTGGATGTATCTACCAATAGATGGCGCCAGATGTAGGAGGAAAATTTCTAACTTTATTTATAAAGGACTTTCTGCAATATAAAGTAGGAATTGAATTAATTTTTTTTTTTTATATTACTTGTTAATTTTATATATTCACTATTTTGGAGACGCCACTGACTTCAATCCAGGAAAATATCATGTCCACACATGGACTTAAAAATTAAAATTATATAATAATTAAAATATAAACTGAAAAATTAAAATTATATAAATGACCCTTGAGAGCTGCTGGTTTGCTACAAATAGAAATATTTCTTACATTCAGAGCATATAGTGCTTTTTTATTACTCATTTTCCACAAAAATAATGAGTTGTCGTGCAACTTTTTGTCACGATATCTGGAGGATTTTTAGTTACATCTTTTTAGGGTTTTTAGTTATATATTTATTTTTTTATGTGAATCAAATATTTGCAAATTAATGTTAGAGTCTTAGAATAAACATCTATTAGTGCAGAAGATATATGTAAAGCATTTAAGTGAAGAATATTTTTTTAATGCAGCGCATAGTTTTTCAACATATTTTGTTATCACAAATAATTTTAATTAAAGAAAATTAAACGCCACACATTTGTGTCAGTGTCTATGAAGGGATCATTATCACAATACATTCGACAAAATACGATGAGCATTGCATAAAACTGATTTTAAGTTCATTTAAGGGTTGAATTCCAGTGGCATTTGTGTAGTACTTTGTGGAATTGTGTAGTCCTATCATACTTTACATTTTTTTACTAATAAAAGTAAATGAAGATAACGTAGCCCCTTTTTATAACATTCATTTGGAAATATTTCAGCTTTAAAAAAAAATTAAACACAAGCAGAATGTTTAGATTTTTGTTTTTAATGTTAATAAAGTTAATTACATAAACTTCCAACATTTCCAAAACAACAACAAGAATAATCCAACGTTTTTGGTTTTATCTATTTTTCTAATATCACTTTTATTATCCCAAAATATGAGCAATAAAAATTTTTACTGACAATAGAACCTAGGTAAAGTCATCAGTTATACAGAGCTGTTTCTTTGTATTCTGATATGCCCGAAGAATTGCTGCATTTTTTACATAAAATACAGGGACGAATAAAAAAATTCTTATGATATTTGTTGCGTATTTTCAAGGTACCCAAATCAATATTGAAATACAAAGTAAAATTCGCTGTTATTTTAAATCTTTTTATTTATAGACACTTTATGACATATTCTTTAATTTTCAATGCCATCCGATTGGTTTTAGGTTATTACCTTTAATAAAAACCGATAAGATTATAAACGAATAGAAAATGCTGCTTCGATTTTTAGAAAATGCATCTCTAAATTAATTTTTGTTTATTTTCTTTAATAAAAGAACATTATAATCTTACGTATTTATATATATATATTGTTGTCGCTATCCCACTTCTGTAATTTGTTGTGGCCTGCTAGCGACTAGTTATGTCAGGTGGTTTAGTGTTGTAGGTTTCTGGTGGATGGAGCACTACTCTTTCTATTTACAGTAATTTATTTACAATATTAACAATACTTTACGTACACGACTTCAATACACAAGGCACCCTGTGCCACTTCTACAATATCAATTCTATTTAATATTTAAAAATCATGAACACATCACATACGGTCCCTGGCCGCGTATCTCCTTCAGACACTCCTAGTGTTCTCCTCGTCATCTCAAAATCAAAACGGTCGTACTTATCAGTTCAACCAGTTTACACAGTACTGGACACAGTGGCGACCTCTCGCGTCTATCTAGCAGAACCCGGCATACGTTTTCCTGAAAAAAAGCATTGTAGAAAATCTCGAATGTTGTCTCCATGTTCCAATATATATGCATACTCATTTTCATGGATATCGTTTGAATGGTATATAAGATGAAATGCTGTTGTACCCTCTGGTGGCAAGTAACAATAAAGTGGATAACGCGAACCAATTTTTGATACTCGAATACATATTATTACCAATTTCCATAGCATTTGGTTAAACGGTTTAGAAGCTGATAAACTGCAGCACAATCTGATAGTGACTTACAACAAAGGAGATACATAAAAACATTCTCCAGGTTTTGTCAAATACACACAAAAATTTCATCAAAATCGGCCAAGCCGTTTAGGAGGAGTTCAGTGACAAACACATGTACAGAAGAATTTTATATATATATATAGATATATAGATATACCTTTTTATAAAATCTTCGCTACAACTACACAATTCACATGAATGTTTTCATTCACAATTCATATTATCTTCTTATTGTCCAATAAAACCGGACAAGCAGCTTTTGATAGTGGCTACAAATTCATTGCACAACAAGGTTAACAACAATTCGAATACTGGTATTTCCCCATCATGGCAGCATTTATACATCTCCACAATTCATTGTTTTTATTCATCAAACGTTAATTACGTTATTCTAAGTTGCCATTTATTTTGTTATTCTTAGATCTAACTTTTCTCATTTTCCGCTTGGTTTATCTTTTCTCCACTCAACACAAACGGATCTTTCTATTCTTTTTCTTTGTAAGTTTCACACTAATTCATTTCAAAATTAAAATTTCTTTTATTTATTTGTAAAAAATATTTAAATACACAGAAGTTTTTTTATTATTATAACTTTAACATTAATTATTCTTTTGAAAAAAAAAATTAAATAAAATTAACAGCCAAGTTCCGAATAAGGAAAGATTACGTATATATATATATATATATATTATTTATTTTTAATAAGCTGAAAAGAATAATAATTAATTATAAACAAAAAAACCTGTCGTAGTAATCTTTTTTATGGGTCTTTACAAAACCAACAGATTTGCATTAAAATATTATAGTTAAACAAAGAATGTATTTTCACACCAACACTGAAATATTTATAAAATTAAAAATTTATATATAAACAATTATCCACTTTGTTGACGACTATGTAATTTATCATTCTTCACTCGCTAACAGCCAAGAAAAAAAAATGGAGGAATTCTATCTGATATTTGTAATGTCTTTTATTTTAATGATTAGATAAAAAATAATGGGAGTGCTATCATCAAAGCAATGAAAATGTATATAAATCAGAACAGTATTTGATTAGATATTTACATTATTTATGATTTTAATTTTAATAATATTTACATTATTTATGGATGATTTATTTTGTTATACAAAGTAAATCATCCAAAGTAAAAAAATTCGTTACGTTAGTGTGTCTACCATGAATTCTCTATTTAAAATTGTTTATAATGACTCAAAGGCTGTAAAAACGATAATAGCAGTATTATTAATAATAAAAATTGGAAAAATACTTTCTCATCTGTGTTTTTTTTTGCAGTAACACAGATAAGAATTCCAGATAATAAAATAGTCTCATTTAGTACAGTAATACTTCACAAATATTTTTTTATTCTATTTTACTCGCAGATAAAAAAAACAAAAACAGTGTTACAACATAATTTATCTTTTGTGTGAAGAAAGTCGTTACACTAAATCGAAAATTATAAGCGAAAAAAAAAAAAAGTATTATCTAAAAACAATAATTACAGCATCTTCTTTTTCGAAATTGTTATTATTCACCAAAATAAAAAAAAATGATAGTTAATAGAAGAATTTATTAAGTCAAATCTAATTCTAATTTCTTTTCCAGAATTCTATTGTATGGTCAAGGATCTTTCATATAGCCAGTCGTACACCTAAATGAACATAAAAAAAAAAAATCGTAATTAGTAAAATAAATTATCATAAAAAACAAATATTGAATATTAATAATTTTATATAAGTTTATATTTTAACAGTTTATTAAAATCTCGGATCTCTTTTATGTGCTTAAGGTAGAGTTAATTATTGTAAATTGAGTTAATATAAATTCATCATGGCTAATCAGAAAATTCATTTTACTATTAAAATATCAGTTTGAAAATTCGTTTTCTCATGTGCATTAGAAGTTTGTTAATAATTTCTGAGCTAAATAGCAAAAGAGACCAATATTTATACCTTGGAAAATCATTTGTTTCTTCAAAAATTCAGTTAAATTAAGGACTTAAATGGAACACAGCTAATTCAAAACTTTGAATAATCAAATTTTATAAATTCTATAAAATAAATTTTATATTTTAATTAACTTGCAGTTGATTGTAATTTTTTTTTTATTTCTAATAGCAAGTTTACAGGACAGCAGACGTCATTAACAAATAAATACAAAGAACAAGATAGAAACAAATGACACCAATTAATCCATCCACAAGTCTGGCAATCATGAAACAGTAGCCAATGTAGAACAGGAAGCAAGGTGAGACGTATCCATTTCGTTGATTGTAAATTATCCTCTATTAACTTACCGCTCAAAAAACTATTTATTCAATTCGAAATTGGATCAATATCAGTTTGTGAAGTACCTAACCTCTCAATTATTAGTCTAATTGTTAATATTAAACTGTTACTATTTTAAAAATAATGGTTTCAGCTATTTATTTATTTGTCCCCATTCTTAAAAAAATACAAATCATACATGTATACAAATAAAATATGTAGTTTTTGTAATACTTTACAATTTGTATTATCATGTAGTGACTAATCAGAAAAGCATTAATTGACTATTAAACATTAAATATAGTGTTAATTAGTGCTGAAAAATTATATCCTGTAAAAATATTCTATTCAATTATTATAAAATTTCTATTATTAATTATCTAATTAGTTTATCGTAAAATCTGTAATCATTAAATATAATATAATAAATAAATACTTATAATCATAATATAGAATTGTTCAAATGTTTTGGCAACTCTTTTGAATCTCTAATAGTTTAATTAATTAATTTAGCATTCTGATTGTATTTTTTTATAAATTCTGAATAAATTTTTAAAACTTTTTCAAAAATTTTCTTATTACTGAATATATTTTTAAAAGTTGAAGACAGCTTAGATCTCATCAGATGAAAATGGCAGTACTTTTAACATTCATTCAAGCGTTCAACTTTTATTAGAAACTCTTAAACTGCGATAAAACATTTTATTTTCACATTTTCCTGAATCCTTTTCTCTATACGTTTACACGAATTCTTATAAAAATATAAAATTATTTATTGTTCTGTTCTTTTTAAAATTACAAATCTATTTTTAAGATTGTTGTTTACGGTTGAAAAGCAGGTAGTTCTTGCGAAATCGTATTTTTGTTTATTTTTAAGTTTCCAATAGCGCAGCTGGTGAAGTAAATAAGTCTAGAGAGAATAAAAAATGAATTTTGTTCAGGGTTGATTGACTTGAAAGGCATGTTATTTTTAGGATTCGTGGCGAATGATCACGCAGATGTTTTTAAGGCATTTCAAGACATTTCTATCAGAAACGAATGTTTTTTATTTATTTATTTATTTTTTACTTGGTATAGAATCTATACAATATTCACATCTACATTAAAGATGGTATAGATGCGAATTCATCATTTTTCTGATGAATTATTCTAATCAATCTAGAAAGTAGTGTTTAATAATTTTTATATTAAAATAAATGTTTGAATTAGATATCTTTCTGATTGTCAGACGAAACTCAATTTTGTTTTTGATATGCAATGTAAAACTTCGTTATACTTATTTATACAACTTCCATTTTTTTAAACATTTGCATCCGATAAATAATAAAAATATATTTATTACTTTAAGCAAAAAGGTAACGGAGTTTATGATTATGAAATATGCTTGCAGCATTCATTTATTTGTTCAACTTTTTACACATTATTCGATTGTTTTCAGAAAGATTCGTGCATTTTTTCCAAAGAAAAAAGGTAACGAAGTATATAATTATAAAATATGCTAGCAGCATTCATTCATTTGTTCTACTTTCAACAAATTATTCGATTGTTTTCAGAAAGATTCGTGCATTTTTCAAAGCAAAAAAATAATGGAGCATATAATTATAAAATATGCTAACAGTATTCAATCATTTCTTTAATTTTCTACAAATTATTCGATTGTTTTTCAGATTTGTGCAAGATTTGTAGAAAGATTTGTGCATTTTTTCAGAGCAAAAAGGGAATGGAATATATAATTACAAAATATGGTATCAGTATTCATTCATTTGTTCAACTTTCTGCAAAATCATTCGATTGTTTTCAGAAAGATTTCTGCATTTTTTCTTGTGTAACTTATCATTAAATTCCTTATAAATCAAAAATATTTCCTAAACTTATTGCATTATTTTTTTTTATTTTAAGATGCCGATTTCCCTTCAACATATGGTGAAACTACATTACAAATTTAGCTTGCACATTTTTTTAAAGATTTAAAGCTATTATGCAAACAATTTCAATGATTCCAATTTTTTTTATACAATAAAAAATGGTCAGTGTCATTAATTTTTTATATATTAAAAAACCTTGAATTAATAAATGAATAAAGACTAATTTAACCTTATGTATATATATATATATATATATATATATACATAAGGTTAAATAGTTTAGGATTTTTTTAATAAAAACGATAATGCTCGTACTAAATATTTCTGATCCTTTTTCAAAATTCGTATAATTTTCTACTAGAAAAGAATTATATTAAACATATAATGGTTTAAAACAACATTATGTATTTCAATGACGAATTTCTGTAATATTTTCACTTCTATTTGAATTTTATTAAGTTATATTTTTCAATAAAACAAAATAAAATTACATTATGACATTTATTTTAAAATAAATTCTTCTAACAGTTAAATAACATGAATAATTTAGAATACAATATGAAAAGATATTTATTAAAATCAAAAAATAAATATTATTTATTATTGACAGATTTTCAATATTATTTCTACAACGGAGTTACATTCCATAAACATGATGGCATATTATGACATATTATGACCATTATGACCATTCCATGACATATTATGAGTAAACTTAAAGTTAATCCAAAAAAAATTATAAGTCCAATACGTTTCTGTTGCATCTTTTTAAATTAAAACATGAATACATTTAAATTTTGCACTACATTTTAAAATTCATGAAGATGACATCATTTTAGAATTAATTGATTAAAAGATCATGTCTTTTAAATTTTATTAATATAAATTGTTATAGATCATATATTGTCAAACTTTCTATAGCATTTTCTAGAATTCTAAAGTAAATAATCGAGCTGCTACGATATTTATTAATTAACTTCAATAAGTTATTTGATTTGGTGGTAAATAAGATTATAAAAGTATCATTAAATTGTTAATTGTCATTTCGTTAATATAAATTGTTATGTATCATAGATTGCCAAACTTTCTGAATATTTTCTAGAATTCTAATCTAGGTTCTATGATATTTATTAATTAAGTTCAATAAGTTATTTGATTTGGAGGTAAATAAGATTATAAAAGTATCATAGATCACAAAAAATTAATTTTCTCTGAACATGACGCAGTATCTTGACGAGTACGTTCTATGAAACTGTTTTTCAAATAAAATAAACTTCCTGGCTTAGAATTGTCCGTAAAAAAATATACTCAGATGTAGTAGAAAAAACCGCCGATTGATTACCTTCTTCACTTCCGTACCAGTTTTTTTTCTGCGAAAAGAATTTTCTAGTCTTACGTGTTTAAAAAAACTATTGTAAAAACTAAGTTGTACTAGAAATGAGACGAAATCTTGTCACTGTGATATTGTCATCACTGTGGCAGATTATGGTAATTAAAATGCGTGATTTTTTTATCACTTCCGTTGTTCGGCAAAAATCTTATCGTAATGATTTAGTTGCATGAAATACATGATTTAAGTATAAAAAAATGAATAAATATTACAAAAGGAAATTCTTTATATAATTTAATTAAATAACACTAAAAAAATGAAATTAGTCATCGCCATAATAGTACAAATGAAAAAAATATGTGATATATGACAAACCTATGGTATCTATTATTTTCATAATTTACAATGAAAATTTGTAATTTTGAAACGAATATTTATTATTAAATAGAAAAACAAAATATAGGCCATTCAGGTATGTAGTTGATAAAAAATTTCTTTCAGAAACAGTGCACCAAATTCAAAGTATATATATAAAAAAAATTGACTCTTCTGAATATTCGAAGCCCTACTCGTGGTTCAGCGCTAACGTGCATCGTTGGTGAGTATTACGGCTAAGTTTCAATCCGCCGGAGGCATTATTGTAGACACTATTTCAAAAACCGAGAAGACTCGATGGCTTTCGTGGTTTACGATGCTCATGTTTAGCATCGTACCTCGTGAGTCGGACTACCTGGTGGGAGTTTTCCGGATTTTCTCCCATACGATAAGCAGATGAGGGGCAGGTAAGACATAAAAATCCTCCCCGAAGGCACTGCCCTCCTTCTTAAGCGTCACAGAGTCAAGTCAGACTTCTGTCAACAGGTACTCCGTCACAACAGAATCCCCCTTCAGAACAGAATCCCTCCTTTTATGAGAACACACTCGTTCATGGACTTGATCTAGATGTTGCTATCTACCAAATGGGATAAGAAAAAAAACAATGACAACACATAAATAAAAGTAAATTTTTAAAAAGCTGGGGATTTTTTTGCTTGAGACATAAATTGATGTAACTCTAATATAAGTTTCTCGACAAGGCGTTTTTCAATGCCTCTCAGGAAATATCCTGTCATAACTCCAATTGGGTCAATCTTCATTGCAAAATTCGTTTAACTTTTTATAGGTTATAGACATTTTATCTTCTTCACTATCGTTGCTTTCACTCTCAGCTAGTGTTACAAAATGCTCCAATTTTTTATTCGTAATTTCTCAATTGCCATTGTTAATTCAGCCTCACGGGCCAAGTCAGACTTCTACCTACGGGTGCTTCATTACAACAGAAGTTGCCCCCCTCTTTCCTCCTTCCTTAAGAACACGGGTTCTTGGACTTGGTCTAGATGTTGCTGTCTACCGAATGGGATAAAAAACAAGCAAACACAAATAGAAACGTACCATAAGATTGGCATGTAACTGAATATCTTTAGTCGACAAGTCGATTTTGCACGATTTCTTTGGTTTTATCTTCAGTCGGTGGAAGTCTTTCAAAATTAAGCGAAAAAATACGACCGACGCTCTGCAGCTTACGGCGTTTAAATGAAATTCTGTAGTTGGTCAAATTAAGTGGAAACAATTAAGATAAGCGCATATACAAAATAACGCTTTACAAATCTGCGCTCTACAAGGGAAATATTAAGAATGAAAGACAAACGTACTACTGTGGCCAAAAATTTATTATTTGCAAATGTTATTTATTTTTCCAAATTTATTCCATCGTTTTCAAAATAATCCCCTCTGGACTCAATGCAATGCCAACGTTTTTTCCAATCCTCAATGCATGCTAAAAAGTCATCGGCAGAGATGGCCTTCAAAGCGCGCGGCGATTCACGTTGAATCTCTTCAATAGACCCAAAACGGTGAGGTTTTTTGAGTTTAGGGAATAGCCAGAAGTCCCACGGTCAGAATACGGTGCTTGTGGAACGATATGGGTTTCATTTTTGGAGAAACAGTCACGAAGAATCAATGCAGTGCGAGCTGGCGCATTTAGTGTTTTCGGTACCAATAGAGATTTGACGCGTTTGAGGCTCAAAATGGAATTGACCGATCCTTTTGAAATTCCAACATCAGCAGCAAGGTCTCTAATTGTAAATGGATGGTTTGCAAGCACCAAATCTTTACTTTTTTGGGACGTGAGCTTCGTCGTTTGAGGTTAATGATCTATCAGAGCGATCATCGTCTTCAACGCGCTCTCTACCTTCTTTGAACTGTTTATACCACTTCTGAACATTTCTTTCCGATATAGGAATGCTCACCGAATGCCTTCTGTAACATTCTATACTTTTTCGCAAACAAAATTCAATGCAAGTTCTTTGCTCAATTAATTCTGACATTTCAAAAATCGCCGGAATCAGTTTTAGCGTCTCACAAAGCCAAGCATAACTCAAACACTAATGAATATTTTGACGTCAAGTTTCACACAGATGTCAAGGACAGTGCCAGCAACTTAAAAAGAAAAGAAAAGTGAAATTCCATATCCCCAGAAATTTTAAATTGAAAATTGGTCTTACTTTTTGGACACAGTATTATTAGACAAACTCTTAGACAAACGTATCTCCTCTTGCTTTATATTAGGATGTTAAAAAAAATTATGTCGTTTTTCTGTTACTTCAATTGAAATGTTCATTATTTCGTTGTTCTAAACGCGATTTAGGAAATTTTGTTATTAATCGAAAGTTAGTATTTCCACGTTTTGATTTTTATTATTACAAATGTTTTTAATCATTACATTTTGAGAAATAGTACTTCTCATATATATGATGGATCAAGAAAAACTTCACTCAGGCACTCTATATCTATGAGTTCCAATTAGGTCATAATACTGCGGGAGCTCATAACAATTTGTTTCGTCTGTGGGCCATCTATAGTTAAAGTGAGTGCAGAAGAGTTTGGTTTGAAAAGTTCAGGTGACTTGAAGCTTCAAAATCAACCTCGCATCGAAGAGTAAAGGAGGGGGATGATGACTTTCTGAGGACTTTAGTGAGCAATGAACCACTATTGAACAAGCTTGACTTTGTGTACAAATGGTGTCCTTTTATTCCCTATGAATTACTAAGCAAAAAAAAAAAAAGGCATGAAAGATCGAATTTCTATTGCTTCCTTTTTTGCTTGCACAACAACAATATGTGCCATTCTTGGATTCGTCTGGTTACTGGTGACGAAAAGTTACACTTGTGTACGACAATTTAGTGAGTAAAACAGTCAATGTAATGCCAGCCAGTTTGCCTCATATCCTTGAGAAGTTCAATTTAGATTTTTTTTAAAATAATGTTTTGTATTTGATGGGATTGTCTAGGTTTTATCTACTATGAACTGTTGCAACCAGATAAAACTGTCATTGCGACCAGCTAACACAATACAAAAATACGTGAGCTTCTTTCAGCACTAAATTACCAAAAAGGTATTATTTTCCAACATGACAATGTCAGACCTCATGTGGCTTTAAGGACGAAAGAGAAGATCTAGGTTCTTGGTTATGAAGTTTTATCACATTCAGCATATTCACTTGACCTGGCAACATCTGACCACTTGTTTCTTTCGATGCAAATTCTTTTTAAAGAAAAAAAAATTCGAAATTTACAGGATGTTCAAAGGGAAATGGTAGATTTCCCGCCTTCAAAAGATAAGATCTTTTATACATCCGCCATAAATGACTTTGTTGGCAGATGTAGGAAGATAATGAGATACAATGGTGAATATTTCATTAATTAACCTCACTTATAAGCTTAAATATAAGAAATTAAAATTTCTTCAAAAAAATGGCGTAACTTTCTTACGAACCTAATATAACGTAAAAAATCGAGTCCTTGTGCAACATTTCTCATTTTAAAATTTTAAAATATAGAGAATGATTGTAGTGACGTCACAACTGATGAGTTTATAGGAATTAGGTCCTTATTAGTTGCAATCGTTGTGCGATATATATCGAGTAAATTTCGTTTCCTAATTGAAAGCGTCAGAGCCACTTTAAAGCTAATCTATACTACAAAGAAAAATAATTAGTAACATTGCACAGGCTGTTTAAAAGTTTTGATTGATCAGTGTATATACTAATTTCATTTTAAAAGCTTAATTCTAACTAATATTATTTGTGCATTATTTTTTGCACTTTTTTTCTTGCTTTAGGCAGCACGAAATTTTTACATCTTTGTTTCGTGTAACAATTGATCGTTTCGTGCGAGAATGATCTATTGCTTTTCATTTGTGTCATGCGAGTATTTCGATTTTATCGCGAGGAAAAATATGTCAGTCTTACTGTAATTACCTGCAAGAAATCCTGCAAAATCCGGCACGGCTCTGGGCTTGGTAGAACACTTGCAGCTACAGGAGTTTTTTTTAAACTCCTTTGAAGGACGCTCATCGGGACAGTAGTACCGGCTTTTTGCATAATCTGAATGGGGTTTAATGTGGCATGTGTTGTGATAACTCCTCTTGGTATTTTGTTTATTCGGAAGATGAACGCAGGCTGACACCTGGAAATAAAAGTAAATAAAAACACGCGGACATAAACATAAACATACACTCAAGAGCCAAAACATTATGACAACCTGTCAATAACGAGTTGGCCCACATTTGGCGCACAGCTTCAACCCGCCTTGGCGTGGATGCCACAAGTCCTTGGTAGATGGCCGGAGACCAGATGTTGTACCAGATGTTTAAGCAACGGTCACGCAAATCCGAGATCCATCTGATCACGTGCCTTCCACGTCATCCAGGCGAGTTCATTGCAAAATGTAGGGGTGGTCATAATGTTTTGGCTCTTGAGTGTATGTGCTACAATCATGTTACCAAACGTATCACTGGTTTCATGAATCAGTAGACCAGGGGTCTCCAAACTTTCCAGCCTTAAGGCTATACTGTTTACTCCAGTAAGTACCAAGGGCCAAAACCGTTTTAATTTTTCTGCCATTATCTATAATTTCTAGACTAGTCGCCGAGTACGCCCTCTGATCGAGCACACGCTTGCTGATTCGCTGGTTCAGTTACTACAATTACTATTGTGTGTATCGATACGACCGTGACACTTGACGACATCTAGTGGTCAAAAGCGGAAATAGGTAGATAATATCCTTTATCGCTAACAGATGGCGGGCGGGAAACTCCTGCACAGCTTTTTTGAACTTCGAGCATTAATAATTTTTTACAAGTGGATACCCTGCGGTTTCATTCGCTTTAATTTAGCTTTTCCGTTCCTGAGGGATTTTCAGGATAAAAATCATATGTTTGTTTCAGGATATATACATTTCAAACATCGATATACACACATATGCGATATTCTTTACCCCAACATAACTGCCGAGGGTAACCGCGGGATGTTCACCAGTTTATAATGTTAGTGGCATTCATTTCAATTATTTGTTAGTTGTTATGCTTAAGTAAAATTTTCTGCGTATTGTGCTTGTCATTAAGCTTTACCTAGCAACTAAATAAAACCGAGTTATTAACATTCTGTGTTTTTTTTTATCGAATTTATTACAGCAACAATGTCGCGGGCCGGATTGATGACACTGGAGGGCCGGATTTGGCCCGCGGGCCGTAGTTTGGAGACCCCTGCAGTAGACGATTCTAAATGTTGATTTTTGATGCAATGTGTTCAGGCTAATATGTACATATACTCTGCAATTAGTAACTGAATAAGACGCTTAAAATAATATAAAGGTAATTGGATTCTTATTTTTCAGCTGTCTTTCTCTGTTTTATAATAATTAGTATTTGTGAGAGAAAATAAAAATAATTATTAATTAAATTGGAAAAAAATCTGAGCATCTTATATGAAATTAAAATCTAAATCTAAACTGATATCTAAATATACTAAAATTTGTTCATGTTTAAAGGAATTCTAATATCTAAACATAAAAAAAAAAAAAAATCTAGTTTTTCTGTAATACAACAATTTTAATATTTAGCATATAAATTTTCAAGCAGCTTTCATACATATTCCTTTGAAGAATATTCGTGACATAAACAAATATTACATAGACAATTTTTCTTTTGATTCCTATAAACTTTATATTTTAACTTAGGGCATGAGGCCCATCGATGTTGAGAAAAAAAACTTTAAAAACGTGCGAAAGTGATAAAATTACAATTCGTGTTTGCTTTTATTTCTTGTAACTTAAAAATCGTTAACACATATAGTTTCACAATCGTTTTCACCAAATGCATCATTTTTTTATTTTATGGATAAATAACTTTCTTAATTAAATAAAAATTAAATTTTTTAAGAAAAATTTCGTTTTTGATTTCTGTATTAATAATTATTATAAACCATATTGTGAAAGTGATAAAATTACAGCAAAATATTCTGAGATTTATAAATTGCTCTGTTGTAGAATGTTGCGCACACCGAAATTGTTTGGCAATACATCTATCCCTGCATTTCAAAAACAAGAGATTTGCGTGTTTGTATTCGTGTCTGCTTTTATTTCTTATAACTTAAAAATCGTTAACACCTACAGATGTATTTTTTTTCACCAAATCCATCATTTTTTTATTTGATAGATAAATAACTTTTTAATTAAATTAAAATTAAATTTTTTAAAGAAAAATTTCGCTTTTGATTTCTGTATAAATAATTATTATAAACCATATTTTCATGGGAGATCAAATGACTTGAATACAAATTTCGTACATCTTATTTATATCGCACAGGATAATAATTGATAATAGTTTATTTCCATTTTTTTAATTCTAGGATTTTTAAGGTAATTTGTTATGTCTAATTTAATTTTCATATTAAAATTGACCATCATGGGTGATATTAAAATGTTACCAAGCCAAAATGTCTGTCAGTAAAAGGAATTAGGCATTCTGTCATCTCGAATTTGGAAATTTTAAGTTTATTGTTGAGCATATTTTCCTGAAAATTTTCCCTGATCTTATTAGCATTCTTGTTTGCTTTTTATTTCTAATAAAATCTACCAAAGTAAAAAAAAAAATCACAATTAAACATCCAGTGACGTATAAAAGAAGAAAAATTCCAGTTGTAGATCATGACTTCCATTCGAATTTGACTCCGTCTATTTACTTTGGCTGTACCAATGCTTCGCAAATGGGTTAGTCTACAGTACGTATTTGAAAGAAGATATGCAAGTGGCCAAGAGAAATCAAGGTAATTAAATCGAAAAAGAACTCGAAATTCAGCTCATGGTGATGTCTTATTACTACGATGTTGGCAAGGATGGGTGAACATGACATAATATTGTCATATGATATAGTCAGATCATCTTTCACAGCACCTGATTTGTTATTATCCGGCGTGCAGTTCGTTACTATCAGACAGTCGTCTCAGGCCATTGGTGGCCTGATGACCAATTGGCTAGCGCTTTGGAGTTTGGTACCCCAGGGTTCAGATTCAAATTTTGGAGGTGACATGGACGTTTGCAGTGACGGATTTAGGTTAGATGGCGCCCTAAGCCCAAGTTAATTTGACGCCCTTATATATAATAATAATAATAATACGAATAGTAATAATGGATTCGAATTAAATTTAAGTATTGAATTTAGGCCTAATTTAAATATCTATCTATATCTATATCTATATGCACTCAAGAGCCAAAACATTATGACCACCCCTACATTTTGCAATGAACTCGCCTGGAGGACGTGGAAGGCACGTAATCAGGTGGAAGTGGTATTTAGCTGGTATTAAGTGGTGGTATTAATCCATGCCAAGGCGGATTGAAGCTGTATTGGGCTCCAAAGGTGGGCCAACTCGTTATTGACAGGTGGTCATAATGTTTTGGCTCTTGAGTGTATATATATATTGGTATAACAACAAAACATACAATTTAGAATAAATTACATTTAATTAAGAAGTAAATCATATCTATCTAATTAATCATATAATATATTTATTTCTTGCTTTCATCCGTGCGAAAATATTAATCGCATCCTCATACTTAACGTCTTGAACTAATTGTGTTTCAATGCTTAATAATGCAAGTGCACTGAGCCTATCTTGCTTCATACCTGCACGTAAATAATTTTTCACTCTTTTCAGGGTGGAAATCTTTCTCCAGAACAAATTGTTGCAGGAATACTTAGTAAAACGATATTTATATTTGGATAGATATCGCAGAGATCACGTGAATGTAAGAAATCGAAATTCTGGCGCTCCTAAAAATTTGCCGCCCTAGGCCCGGGCCTAAGCCTAAATTCGTCACTGGATGTTTGTGAGTGCTTCGGAATCTACGTTAAACTGTAACTCCCGGTATAATTAGCCTAAAGTGTGCGCAAAATGAATGTAGAGCGACAAGCCAAACCAATAAGACCATTAATAAACTACTCGGAGAACTGAATGTGAGCTCACGGCACTTGTTGCGTTGATGGTAAGTATCCAAGTAATGGGCAAAAGCTCTTGCCCTAGTGCAGGGTTATTTTTACTAAGAATCTAATGAATGAGGTGCAAATGATTTTAACAATGAATTCTTCGAATTAAATTCCAATGGCCAGCGAATTCGTGTCTCGAGACGTCCAGAACAGATCTGGAACATTGACTTTGACTGTTATCTATCAGAAGCCCAGCATTCGTGAGTTAAGGCCCGGATTGTTAATCATTTAATAACTACTACTATTATTAAATGATTGTTAATCATTTAATGAACTACTTTTGGCTGTAATCCATAACACTACTTAGTTGTCATCCGTTACAGCTGGCAACTGGCGTACCGATTACGGAATACCAACCGGGGGAACTACCCCTTAAACATCCTCATCTTAATTCATAGATATGTTTTAAATTATAATTGGCTGCTTAATTAATGTTAGTAAAAATGAAAGATAAAGTTTCAAAAATTCAGTTAAAGTAGTACTCAAAAAAAAAAAAAAAAAAAAAATACTAATAATAAAAGTGAAATGCAAAATAAAAGAATTTTAAAGTTAAGTTTAATTTCGGTACAATAAGGGACCAGTTGTGTTGTTGTTGTTTTGTTGTTGTTGTTGCTTATCCCCTTGATTTAGAATCCCAAACCAAGTCCAGTAGATCATGCTGCATCAATAGATCTTAAACTGTCCTCCCCTCATTCAACAGTTGCCTCACGGTGGCACCAATACAATCTATGAGATGAGAGGGAGATGCGATGGTCGAACAATGACAAAGGGCATATGTCTTCTCGTCTCCATTGAAGGTCAAACTCTTAATGTGGCCAGTCCTTAGTCTAGCTAAAACCGTCTGAGCAGGTCTAGGACAGGAGCACTGTATGGACATACCAGGATATTTAGCGGCGTACCATGCATGAATTGGTGGCGACCTCCAAGAGGTATTCACTCTGGCTAAAGTCATGGAATGAACCTCTGAAGCTAACAGATTGGAAGAAGAAGCTTTGGGAAGTTCGCAACCTTCCCTAGCGAGCAGATCAGCAATTTCATTTCCGTAGATGCCCACATGGGAGGGAATCCACTGCAAGCACACCGATCCGATCTGGTCCAAAACAGCTAGTTTGGAAACTATATCCTGCCCCAATTTGTCCAAGATGCTTGGCCAATTTTTCAAATACTGTATTGAGCTCTTACTATCAGTCAGAATCCAAACATCAGGTACTTTAAAATCTAAAGCTAGATTCAGAGCTTCGCTTATAGCAGTTAATTCTGAGCGGAATACTGAGCTGTGGTCCGGGTTTCTAAAACGATATCTAAATTCTCCTGTACTTGTCTTCATAAAAATTCCGCTACCTGTTCTTCCAGAGTCAGATTTGCTTCCATCAGTGTAAATAACCAGGGCCCGAGGAGAAATGTTATTGATGATCTCGAGAGCCAAGTGACGCAGCAACTCCGGGTGTTCTTCGTGTTTGATAAATTTCACATTCAAGTCTTCATTAAAAGTTACATTACTAAGTACAGTAGTAGGTGTCAGTAGATTAAAAGGAACACTGGGCTCGACTTCAATATCTGCCAATCCCTGCTTCCATATTAAACCCAAAGGGCTGTCCTTTTTTAATCTTTGGTTATTCGTCCAGTTCGATAAAAGGTTAGATGATCTGTTATAAGGCTTAAAACTCTTTAGCTTTGCGACGTACTTCGCCATATTTATTTCTCTTCTCAATGAGAGAGGCTGAAGATCAGCCTCATAACAATCAATATCATTGGGACAACTGTGCCTGAGACCAGTGATAATTCTGGCAGCACTAGATTGTATTCTCTCTAGTTTTTTTAGGTTAGTATTTGCAGCAACTTGATAGATCTGGTAGCCATATTCAAGGATTGGCCTTATAAGAGCAGTATAAGTGATCTTGAGTGTGCCTGCATCGGCTCCCCAATCTCTTCCAGAGATGTATTTTAGTAGCTGAAGCCTTTTCCTACCCTTCTCACAGAGTCTGTTAATGTGGGACCAGTTGTTGATGCCATAACTATTGTAAAAAGTAAACAGAGTAACTCATTGATCTAAATAGAATGAACATAAAGGGTTATGCTGAACGGTGGAAGCCATGATGAAAGATGCTGAAAAGTAAATGATTATCCCCCTCCCCCCCAAAAAAAAAAAAACATCCGTTACAGCATTGCAGAGCGTCAACGATATATGACATTCTTGTTTTTAATGCACTAACATGTTTACATTTTAACGGGAAGACAATAATATGCATTGAGTTCTTCATGCTTATCAACCATTTCCCTGGTCAACTATATCACCAAATTTCTTTCAATTCAGCACATTTGAGGTATGATGATCAGGCGCCTTAGATCGCCCTAAGATTTTATTCCTCTAACATAACTCGACAGAATGATTTTGGTAAAAAGTCAAATAAGACGACCTCCTTGAACTCTAAGAATCAATGCCATGTTGGATAACAAATTTCATATGAGACAGAAATTGACCCTGCCTTATCGATTCTCACTATATGTAGCTGTATCTCCTAAACAAAACGTTCAATTCCTCTGAAATTTTAATCGTTTATTTTTTCTATACTTGTACATCTGCTAATTCGGATTCCCCTTTGTTGTGTAGTTGTTCTATATCTTTATTTTTTATTTATTGAAGCTGGGAAATGTCGAGTTAAATATGCTAATAGATAATAAAGAATTTTTAATTTTTTTTTATAAATATGTGGAAGATATTTTTTTTTTTTATGGAGAAAAACGTTTTCCGATTGAGGAAAAAGCCAAATTGCACAATAGGGGTTGCTGAGATTTGGCGACATTTTTTAGTGAGAAATGGGATAAATAGCTTCAAATGGGGTAACCTGGATTTCTTCCAGAATTTTCTACAGACTAGTAGGTAAAAGTACGAAACACTTATTTTAGACGGGCAGTTAGTCCAATGTGATTAGTCAATGGAAATTGTTTTCGTCAGATTTGTTAATGAGACTTATATTTCTTGGTTTCTGTATTTTTTATGCTGCAATATTAGTTATTGCTATTACCTTAAATTTTATCGCTTTAAAGCCAGGTTGTATCAGCATCATCAGAAAATTTATTGCAGGATTGCTTTAATGCCAAATTTTATCACTTTTATTATAAATTTATTGCGAAATATTCGACAGTTATCTTATTGAGTACTTTTGGTGGCGACAGCACAAATTCGACATTACAAGGAGTTTTAATGACTTCCTTAAGGCAATAAAGAAATCATTAACGACTCCAAAAAAAAGGATACTGTTGAATTAAATGTCGGTAATTCTGAACTTTTTTTTTTTAAAATAATATTGTTTTATAATTCTATTTCGTTATAGCAATAAAATTTGCATCATAGCAAATTAACAATAAATTTGTAAATTAAGCAATAGTGTATGTTTGAAGGATCGAAGGCAGAGAATGTGAACAGTAGGGAAATCCCTGTCCAGCGCCCTGTCATTCATCGTTAAATACATTTTTTTCTTAAAATTCCAGAAATTTTCAGCATGTTTTCTTTATTTTCATCAAATTCTACTTCGTGCAATCGAGCTATTGTTGCAAACACGTTACTTGGCACATTTTGGCGGAAAAAAATTTTTGATGCCAAATCTTTACGGCCCCTATTTTCCGATAAGTGTACATTAAACTTTAATTTAGTCCTGTTTAACTTCCAGCTTAAAAAAAATATTTTTTTATATTTATTCTTATTATTTTTAAGTGAAATTTACGCTTACGAATTTTGCTAAAATTGGATTTCAATTCTTTTTTCTTTTTCTTTCTCTTTTTTTTTTTCCTTTCCTACTTATTTATATAAGTGGTAATTTTAACGTCTTTTAACGAAAACCTATTTTAAAACAAGCGTTTCTTAGGCGATGGAATGTAAACATTTTTTCAGACTTTCATTTTTTTCCTAATTAGAATAAAAAAATCTTAAAGAATATTTACAAACATATTGCATTTTATTGAGATGATTTATGAAACATAGAAAATTAAAATATGCATAGAAAATCAATGAAAAATTACCATATTGGTTAAAATAATTTTTTCTTGTTAATACATTTTCTTAGATCAGGGGTCTCCAAACTTTCCAGCCTTAAGGCTATACTATTTACTCCAGTAAGTACCAAGGGCCAAAACCGTTTTAGTTTTTCTGCCATTATCTATAATTTCTAGACAAGTCGGCGAGTACGCGCTCTGAGTGAACATACGCTTGCTAAATTCGCTTGTTCAATTACTACAATTACTATTGTGTTTATCGATACGACCGTGACACTTGACGACATCTAGTGGTTAAAAGCGGAAATAGGTAGGTTATAACTACCGAGGGCAACCTCGGAATGTTCACTATTCTATAATGTTAGTGGGATTCATTTCAATTATTTGTTAGTTGTTATGCTTAAGTTAAATTTTCTGCGTATTATGCTTGTCATTAACCTTTACCTAGCAAGTAAACAAAACTGAGTTATTGTCATTCTGTGTTTTTTTTATCCAACTTATTACAGCAACAATAAGCTATTCGCTGTCGCGGGCCAAATTGATGACAATGGCCGGGCCGTAGTTTGGAGACCCCTGTCCTAGATTATAATATAGGTTATTATAAATTTGAATTTTCTTTACAAATGTTTCAACTCACCTGTTGCTTTTCAAGGTCGTAATTCCCACGTATGCTTGGAACAAAAAAACTTCCCTTTCGACTTACGAGGATTTATGCTGAAAGCTATTGAAATCGAATTATCGGCCTGATCACTCTTATACGCCTGGTGCTTGTTGTAGCCATTCATATTGCCTACATTTCTGTATCCTTCGTAGTGTGGATGGCATGGGGGAAAGTGAGCCTTGTGTCTTGAATATCCTGAAAAATATATGTAAAACATTTAAGTAAATATATGTATATACACAGTCCAGTCACACTAATGTGACCACCTGTCAAAAGCCAGAATATACACTTGTATATTCTGGCTTTAAGTGGAGTGTGGAATGTGGTATTAAGTGGTATTAAACGGAATTCTTTATATACACTCCACTGCAATGTGCTGCCACCTGCCTTTTGTGATTGGTTATTTCCCGTTGACGTCGAAGGTAGGTGGTGGTCACATTAATGTGATTGGACTGTGTAGATTCAATAACCAAAAATATATATAAACATTAACCAAACTCAGAATTCTAAAATCAGTAACTGAACTACTAATGAGTTACAAGGAGTGAGGATCCACCATGCCTTCCCGAAATAAAATATAGTCAACGGGGAAGAGCTCAAAGTTGATAAATTCTCCTTTTAAGGACGAATTGACCCTTAAGTTAGACTTTGAACTTTGCACTTTTTTTTAACCCACGTTAGACTTTGGAACACAGAACAGGAGGAGGGAAAAAGAGAAAAGAGAGTGTGCGGTGTGGAGTGAAGAGTTCCACGCAGTACGAAGGGTACAACGATCGAGAAAAGAGTTCCAGGCAGTATGGAGGGTACAAAGAACAAACTGGCTTTTTTAAGATGATTTTGTAAGTGCTTGATATATAATTGTGTGCTGTCTTAGCAAATTTTAATAAATATGGCAGCTAAATAACGCGTAATTATTTTGAGAAATTATTTAGTTTGTGTTCACGAACAACACTGAATCAGGATCACACGCATATTAGGCCCTAACTTTTACTCAAGGTTATTCTCAAACAATATTGCACGATAGTCTACATACAGTACTAATAGGACTGCGATATGGTATCATTCTGATGGAAATGACTGCTTCAATTTTAAAGTATTAATGTGTATTAATCATTTTGTATGAGCAATCAACAGACATGTGATTATGTCATTTCTGTTTATGAACACATATACATAGATGCAGTGGTGCAACAGCGGATAGACAGTAGTCAGCTATTGCTTTTCTAGCGGCCAGCCTTATCACAATTTATTTTTACTTTACAAAAAATCATATGATATGCATTTATTTTTCTTTGAAAGATTATATAAAGTTAACTAGTTGAACAAGACCTAATTTTAATTTACTTTTTTTTTTCCCTTAAATATTAAAAAATATTTCATTCAAAGTTTTTAAATTATTGCAAATTAGAAGATAACAACTTGTGTTAGTAATACGCTAGTCCAGATACAGTGCCTTTCTTTATGCTATTTTGTTGATCATTAAGACATTAGTCTTCTGACAATCTTCGCTTTAAGAATTCCTTAAGTTTTTTGTTGACTTGCCTAACTCATGCTTTATTTTAAGATTGCACTCGACCATGTGTTGTTGTTTTTTATCCCACTTGATAGACATCTAGACAAAGCCCACGAACCCGTATGGACTCATAGTTGAAGGGAAAGGGGGCAGCTTCTGTTGTGATGGAGCACCCGTAGGTAGAAGTGTGACTTGGCTCTGTGACGCTCTACAGTCATATGAGACTGGGGCCTACGGCTTAAAGTGGATTCCGAACCACTACAAATATTTATGGCACCACTGGGACTCGAACCCAAAACCTGTGGCAGGCCCACATAAACCAAGACCCATACAGGCCAACTCAACCATTTGGCTGTGGTTCTTGATAGATAGTTGGTTTGTTAAATATTATCTAATTCTATGTGGTTGTGTTTATGCGTATAAATAAAAGTGTTAGCTCTAAAATCTGTGCCTCCAATATCTCGAAACAAGACCCGCCGTCACACTAATTGAATTAATACAGATTTTTGGACAAAATATTATCACATATATATATATATATATACTATTGTTTCCAAAAAGTAAGACAAATTTTCAATTTAAAATTCCCGGGGTTTATGGGATTTTAATTTTTTTTTTCTTTTTTAGGTTGCTGGCACTGTCCTTGACATTTGTGAGAAACTTGACGTCAAAATATTCATTAGTGTTTGAGTTACGCTTCCTTTGTGAGACGCTAAAACTGATTCCGGCGATTTTTGAAATGTCTGAATTCATTGAGCAAGAGCTTGCGTTAAATTTTGTTTGCGGAAACGTATAGAATATTACAGAAGGCATTCGGTGAAAGAAATGTTTAGAAGTGGTATAAACAGCTCAAAGAAGGCAGAGAACGCGTTGAATACGAAGAGTACACTGGTCGACCATCAACCTCAACCAACGAAGCTCACGTCCAAAAAATTAAAGATTTGGTGCTTGCAAACCATCGATTTACAATTAGAGACCTTGATGATGATGTTGGAATTTCAAAAGGATCGATCAATTCCATTTTGGGCTCAAACGCGTGAAATCTCGATTGGTACCGAAAACACTGAATGCGCCAGCTCAGACTGCATTGATTTTTCGTGACTTTTTCGCCAAACATGAAACCCATATCTTTCCACAACCATCGTATTCACACCGTGCCACTTCTGGCTATTCCCTAAACTCAAAAGAAAACACCGGGGACACCGTTTTTTTTTAGTCGATTGAAGAGATTCAACGTGAATCGCCGCACGCTTTGAAGGCCATCCCTGCCGATGACTTTTTAGCATGGCATAGAGAATTGGAGAAAAAGTCGGCATAAATGCATTGTGTCCATGTCATTATTTGTGATTGAGGTCAAAAGGTAACCGGTTATCTACTTCGAAAGGGGGAATCAAATCATGCGAGCCATGTATATTTTTGTGAGACAAAGCAGAAAAAAAATCTAGTACGAACTCTTTCTTTTTAAATCTTGTAAGTGCGATATTATTTTAAAAATGTATTTAATTTTTTTTTAAATTCTACTTCGTCGATTTTTTTTTTTTTTTTTTTTTTTTTTTTTTTTTTTTTGTTAAAATCGATTTTGTCTTGGATTGAATATTTTTGGAGCATTTCTTTTTTTGATGGGGAAGTCCGCTAATGACAACGCCATCACAATAGTGAATGATACAAGCAGCAATGTGAATGTCGGTGATGTCGAAACTTCCGACTTCTAACCTCAATCTGAATGGTTAAATTCGTACTAGAATTTCTCATCATCATTGTCTCAACAGTTCTATGGTGGGCCAAGGCGGTTTGACTACTAGCTTTGTTTCGTTTGTCGCTCTACGGTCATCTTGTGCACGCGAGGGCTAAAAGACAGGGACCTATAGTTTAAAATGGATTCCGAACCATTAACAAACATCCATATCACCGCCAGGATTCAAACCTGAAGCCTTGTGATGCCAAAGTCCACAGCGCTAGCCACTTGGCGGCCTGCCTACTAGCAGATTCCGAGCCATGACATGTTTCCTTTTTTAAGGTTAGAGTTGTCAGCCATACTCCTAACAGTCATATTAGAGCGGAACCTACTGTAAACAAGTGGATTCTGAATCACTAACAAAATCCAATGCAACGCCGGGACTCGAACCCGAAACCTATGTCACCCAGCGCTAGTCACACGGCCATCAGGCCCCTTACTACAATTTTTACAAAATAAATAAATAAATTTAAAAGAAAACATATATATACAAATCTATACAAATTTATTGATTAGATTTTTAACAATGAATATTTTTGATTTTAATAAAAAAAAAAATTTTTCTGAAACAAAACTGAATTTGTGATTAAAAAAATCCTCATTTATTAAAGAGCTAAAGAAGGGTTAAAGGTTAATAAAAAATTTATACAATTTTTTTTATCCTTCTTCCAAGTTGATGAATCCTACTCAAAAATCACTGATCTAAAGTAATGATTTTAAATCGATTTAAATACGAAAAGTAAACGTTTGTATTAGCTGCAGCGGAGTTATTTTAATATGCGTCAGTAAAGAATTGTTTATTACTCAGTTTATAAAATCATTGATGCGAAAAAGAATGAGCAGTTAGTTTCTATGAATGGCAATTAGAATCTGAACAGAAACCAAGAGAAAGATCCAGATACAGTGTGTGCATTGTAAATTGGATAAATTAATGAATGATACCACGAGGTCAATTGTTCATTATTCATTTTTACATGTCGCTCTGCTATGACCTTCAGACAAAAGTAATGCGCTTGAATTTTAATCACTTTGTTTAAATTAAAACTGATTTTGATTTCCCTGTCATGTTGTCCAGAAGAAGAATAACTAAAATAAAAAATGATTTAAAATTTTATTTGCTGCCAAATTATTTTAAAAAGAAATTATATATATAAAGATATTATATATGTGTGTGTGTGTGTGTGTGTTTTTCAGCACTCTTTTTTTAATTATATTTCATTCAAGGCAAAATAAAAACTATTTTAACATTTGAAAAGAAAGTATAAAATCTTAGAGAATAATTGTGCAAATCATATTTATCATTCGTATTATTCAGTTCTAACTATGAATTTGTGAAATAAAAATATAATAAAAAGTTAATTTCCTTTTGGTATTTTTCCTCATAGGACTGCGTTTTCTATAATATATATATATATATATACACTATGTGGAAGAAAGTGACGGGACACGACACTAAAACGACATAAACCCATATTTATTAAAATTAATAGAAGGTAGGGCCTCCTTTGGCTGCGATCACAGCTGCAACCCTTCTGGGCATGCTTTCCACTAAATTAGCCATAGTGGCATGAGGAATTCCCTTCCAAATGTTTAACAGGAAGTTCCATAGTTCAGGCTTGCTTTTGGGGAGTGGGGTGCAGGCCCTCAACCGACGGTCCAATTCGTCCCAGAGATGTTCAATTGGGTTAAGATCAGGGCTCTGCGCCGGCCAACTCCATGCGTTTAACGTTGCAACATAGCATGTTGCGTTGTCGTCTTGTTACCAGCAATCATCCATATCGTACGCTGCCCACAAGGTAGGAAGGACATGATTGTCGAGAATATCACAGTATCTATCGGCATTCATCGCACCATCAACCTTCACCAGTGGGCCAGCCCCATTACCATCAATCCTCCTCCGCCAAACATTACAGTTGGGACGACACACTCGGGCAAAAGGCGTTCTCCTGGTAAACGCCATACCCAAACACGTCCATCGGAATGGAAAAGGGTAAATCGTGACTCGTTACTCCAAAGGACGCGTTTCAGTCATCAGAGTCCAAACACGGTGGTCTTTGGCTCATCGGAGGCACGCTTTCTTGTTGGTTTTCGTAATCAAAGGCTTATGGGCCGCCGAACGTCAGTGTAACCTAACTTATGGGCCTCGATACGAAGAGTCTTGGTCGAAACGGCCACACCTGAGGCTTATCTAAACTCATTAGTGATGTTATCCATGGATGTTTGACGGTTACTTCGAATCTCCCTGCTGGTGAGAACTGTAGGTCGTCCACTTCGGAGTTTGTTCTGACAATGTCCCTCAGTCTTGTAGCGACACACAACACGTGCTACAATTGATTTTGAGCAGTTACGGAGACGGGATATCTCCCTAATTGACACCTTGGCAAGATGCAATCCAACCACCACACCTTTCTCGAACTCAAACAACTCTTCCCGTGGCGGCATCTTGACAAAAAACAACTCTAGTTGACTCCACAGAGTATTTATAGGATATGGCTTACACGTGATACCTATTATTGCGCATGTGTCAGCTGTATTGTCGACTTTTCTACTTTTCGAATGGTGTCCCGTCACTTTCTTCCAGACAGTGTATATATATATATAATAAGAGTAAGAAGAGTATATGTAAAAGGGTTTTCAAGTAAGAATATTTTTTTCTCACAAACATATGAGAAATCATTCAAAAAATTGTAACATTAATTGTTAATTATTTTCCATAACAGAATGCATTACATTTACAAAAATGTCCATGAAGTATTATCAAATTTATGAAGAACGATTTTTTTAAAAATTCATGGAGGACGATTTTTTCTAATTGATATTATTAAACAGCTAAAGTAAAGAATTCCTGCAGACGAAACATCATCATCGCTATACGGCACCAAGGTGTAATAGCCCCTTGGTGGGCCAATGCCGTATACCTGTTGTCAGATTTCTAGACAGTAGATGTTTTCTTTTTATGGAGTAGGGTTGCCAGCCCTACGTCAAACGCTCTACTGTCATATTAGACAGGGACTTACGGTTTAAGGTGGATTCCGAACCAGTGCAAACATCCATGGCACAGCCGGTACTCGAACTCCAATTCTGTCGATGTGGCCTTTCAAACAGTCGTGACCAGTCAAACGTCTAAACAGCCCAACCGCTGTCTTGTTTGGAAAACTGGGAATAGTTCTCTCTTCCTCCAGAATTCTCCATCTCTTATCTACAGCGCTTTGAACCATATCTTGTTTAATAATCTTTTTAAGAATCAAGTTAACAAACAATTTATTCGTATGAAATGAAAGCGGCCGATTATTGCAAAGTTCCCTTCTCAGCCAGTATATCAGCTTTTTCGTTGCCCATAATTTCACAGTGGATTGATGCCAGTCTTAAGCAAAGGCCTACAGTGCAAGATACTTTGGGAACTATTTTGATTATTCAAAAAGGGTTTGAAATGCACTCTTGGAGTCAGACTAAAGCTGCATTCCTACCATGAAGCCTTTGAGTGGTGAGGCGGGAATACAGCTTAAATTAAATTCATGTTCCGCGTGTTCTGTTTTCATCAAAATTCGAGAACTTGTAACCGTGGTTCTGCCTACAATGTTCATTCTACGCACTGCATGAGCGCCCCTTGCGGCGTCCCGGTGAAAAGTTCAGCTGGCAATACCTCGCGCCCGAGAGTACGTACTGTGCAACTTGAACTGAATAAATATGTCTCATCCCGAGAGCATTTAGTTAAATCCTTTAACACATCTTTTAGTGCAGGGGTCTCCAAACTTTCTAGCCTTAGGGCCATACTGTTTACTCTAGTAAATACCAAGGGCCAAAACCGTTTTATTTTTTCTGCCATTGTCTATAATCAAGCAAGCATATACTCGATAACTACAAACTATTGCCAGTGAAAAATCACAATTACATAAATCTCATTAGTATTTTTTTACAAGTGCATACCCCTCGGTGTCATTCGTGTTAATTTAGCTTTTCCGTTCCTGAGGAATTTTCAGGATAAAAATCATATGTTTGATTCAGGATATATACATTCCAAACATCGATATACATACATATGCGATACTCTTTACCCCAACTTAACTAGCGAGGGTAACCGTGGGATGTTCACCAGTTTATAATGTTAGTGAGATTCATTTCAATTATTTGTTAATTGTTATGCTTAAGTTAAATTTTCTGCGTATTATGCTTGTCATTAAGCTTTACCTAGCAAGTCAATAAAACCGAGTTATTATCATTCTGTGTTTTTTTATCCAACTTATTACAGCAACAATAAGCTATTTGCTGTCGTGGGCCGGATTGATGACACTGACGGGCCGGATTTGGCCCGCAGGCCGTAGTTTGGAGACCCCTGTTTTAGTGTATATCGTTCAATATGCTACATGTGTGTTATTGATTATTATAATTGTAGTAGCTGTGTGAAATAAATGTGTTATTGTACTTGGGACTCGATTTGTCCACACCTATTTGACCACACCCTAACCGAACAACGAGATATCTACTACAAATAGCCCCCCAAACGTGGGGCTTCCCGTACACATCCACTACAAACTTTTTTTTTAATTTTTAATTATAAATCGTATAATTAATCGTATGACTTTTTATGGGCCTGAATGGTCGAGTGGCTAGCGCTCTGGCGCTCGGTACCACAGGTTTCGGGTTCGAATCCCGGCGGTGCCATGGATGTTTGTAGTGGTTCGGAATCCACTTTAAGCCGTAGGTCCCAGTCTCATATGACTGTAAGAGCGTCACGGAGTAAAAGTCAGACTTTCTACCTATGGGTGCTCCATCCCAACAGAAGCTGCCTCTTTCCCTCCATCCATGAGTAGATCATTCATGGGATGCCGTCCCCACCCTGCAGGATACTGAGGATTAGTCAAACAACAACAACAATGACTTTTTATGGTAAAAATACCACATAGCGAAGCTGACCATTAGCAAAACAATGGTGGACCGCGGTCTGTGCTTTCATGATCTGTTGACTTTTTTTGCTGATCATTATGTGAATTATACTCACGGCGTTCTTTAGTGGAATGTTGTACTTTCTCCTCCTGTTTAGGTGGGCGCTCTAAATTCGTGTCTGGCTTCATCTCCCTCGATGGAAGGCCAGCTGGTCTGACATACAAGTCGGACAACTTCTCGTAGTCCGAATCACCTTTTTCGAATTTGAGTGGCTTCCATTCTACATTCACATTCAGGTTCCTGTGCCGATGGTGACAATCATCTCCTGCAAAAAGAGAATTCGATTTCATGCCAATCATAGTTTGCTTCATTTCAGCTCTACTTTTGCAGCGTAAATCGTTTTGATAGTTTTAGAAAATTGTAGAAATAACAACTTTTGAATATTTACGTTTACGAAAATTGTTTTTTGATGATAAAAGCGGTTGATAACTAAAAAAAGATTTGATAAATTAAAACTGTTATGTATTGCTGTTTATTAAAAAAGTAACTATTGATTTTTTTATCATTATCCTTTTTATATAAATTAACATCAAAAAAGTTTAATTAAATTTGTTAAGGTGTTGGTAATCATAGTAAATATAATATTAATTTATATACAATTATATACAAATTAATATTATAATTTAACATATATTTTTATATAATGTTAAACTCTGAAATGGCTTTCAGATCTGCAGGATGGTCTTAATTAAACTGACAACAATTACTACTATTGGAGGCCAACAATTACTACTACTCAATTAGTACTTCACGAAATTTAGAAGGATACTAACCATGAAAAAAAAAATTTCCGCAAATTCTTTTTTTTTATTTATTTAAAAATTAATTAATAGGAATAACTATGAACTCATTAACAAAATTAATTAACATATTTAATTAACCGTTAACTCGAAATTTTCCTTGATGGAATCTGAGATTTATAGCGCAATCGTTCCAGGGTGTGAAAAATAGCATACCTACCAATTTTTGTGAAAAAAAAATTATCATCACTTTTAAAATTGCCGATAAAATATTGCAATCGCTCCATTCGTGTGTTACAATCTTCTTATTATGATTGCTAAGAAAAAAAGCAATTCTTATTAAAGTTAGTTATTCCTATCATTAATAGGAATAACTAACTTCTCATTATATAATGAATTACGGCGGATTACAAATACAAAGCGAGAAAACAAAAACTGAAACATCATCTTTTATTAACAATTGTTTTTTCTTTCTAATGCAGCTGGCAAACACTTAAACAGCTTGGTCTTAGATGCCTTAAGGCAAGTGCTGCACAGATGTACTCACTTTGCATTACTCACTTTACATTTGTGTGTAACTTGAAGATAAGCCACGGACGCGGAGTAACAATGCCCCCGCAACGCTCTACGATCCTATTAGGACCGGGACCTACGGTTTAAAGTGGATTCCGAACCACTACAAACATCCATGGCACCGTCGGGACTCGAACCCGAAACCTGTGGTACCGAGCGCCAGAGCGCTAGCCACTCGGTCATTCAGGCCCCTTATTAACAATTTTGAAGTTCATATTCAATTTACCCGCCTCTGTCTACAACAGAACTTATCATTCCGTATTTAATGTAGCCACGTTCGAGATTATCTCAAAATGCAGATAGTATTAAATTTTGGATATCTCCCCAACTCAAAATATAATTCCTGCTACTTAATCTCAGCAGGCAATTAATTTCAAAATCAGCGTAGGAGGAAATTCCTGGCACCATCGCATTTCAAAATTCTCAGCCAGAAGGAAGGGATTGCAATTCTATACCTTGGCTGTTATAAATAAACGTCAGCATCAATAAACTTCTCCAATATTCAATACTTTTATTTCTAAAGTAAATGACCCAACTTGGGCAAAATTAGATTAAAATAAATTATAGTTTAAAATTAGAGTTAATCAAACTAAAAAGTAAAAAATAATTGCTAACATAATAAAATGAATGTCACTGTTCTAAAAGCGTGGGATCCTTTGTATGACATTTTTAAACTAACTCTGCATTTCGGAATGAAACTAGTGAAAAATTATAACGATTGATTATCGAGCACCCCACGCTTTTAGAACAGTGACATTCATTTTCTCGTCAGTCATTTTATTCTTATGTTAACAATTATTTTTTACTTTTTAGTTTAATTAACTCTAAAAGCGGGTTTTCACACTATAATTTTTTTACTTTTTAGTTTGATTAACTCTAAAAGCGTGTTTTTTAGTGTTTTTAAACTATAATATTTAAATGAGGTCCCAGTACGGAGAACTGGAACTATAGTTCTTACAATAATTTAATTGTGAGTAAAACAAATGCCAGCCAGGATTCAAACAGGGTCTACGAATCTCCTGATGCGTAGTCAGGCGCGTTATCCGTTGTGCCACTGTCCCACGTAGGTTTGAATGTCTTCGGTACTTTCTTTCTACATGGGTTAAATTGCTCTTCATAAGTTGAAATAAAATCACTACTCCTGGCGATCCTAATCATGATAAGATAATAAACTTATCAAAATATTTTATTCTCGACAGTCCTTGATAAGTCTACAACGTTTAAATTAAATCGGATCTCTTAAAGTAGGGCAAAATCGAGCCCAGAGTCAGTTACAAACAAACATACAGGTGAAACTAATAAAAGCGTATTAATTATGAACTTAAAGTTACATTTATCACGAACTCTTTTCACGAACTCCCTTTTTACTTATGGGTCCTACTGTACATAATAAGTTAACCATTTTTCCCACCTAATTACCAGTAAGCACTTTTGATACAGTGGAACTAATTTTCTCATACTCTGTGTATCAGAAAGCTATGTAGAATTCTGTCACCTTCTAGGAGTTTAGCCATTTTAGCACCGAGAACTTCAACATTTCACTGTTTGGCGAAACTTTAAGGGAAAATCATTAGATGCAAGATAAGAAATGTTAGCCATGATCTGAAACAATACTTTTTTTTTCACTCATTATTCCAAATCCATAAATAGCGCATAATTCTGAGCAAAAATTTCCAGTCTTTTGCTCTTTTGATTGGAGAAATCAAATCAACTCATCTCCCACTTTGCTGAACTCCGTAATACAGCACCATTCTAACTCTCTCTCACAAGAAGGTTGGCAATATTGAATTGACTACTACTCTGATTGGGCTCTGTGACGCTCTATAGTCATGTTTGACCAGGACCTACAGCTTGAAATGGATTCCGAACCACTACAAACATCCACAGCCGTGACTCGAACCCGAAACCTGTGGTACCGAGCGCTAGACACTCGGCCATTTAGGCCAAATATTGAACTGACTACTACTCTATACCACACCATATCACTGTGCCTAGAGCTGAGTTGCGGCTTTTAACGTTTTGGAATGATGTGGGTGAGAAGAAGTCTGAATGGGCTCTGTGATACTCTACTTACTTAGATTGAATGCAGGTCGAGTACCTGTGCGCGAAGCGCACATCTACTCAAAATCAAATTAAAAGTAGGATGTGAGAAGCAGCAATTAAAAAAATTATGTAAATGTAGGATGGATAATAAAAATATGAAAATTGAAAGATTATAAAGAACCGACGAAAAATCCAAATACAATAGATGAAATGATATCCGGGAGAGGGGGTTGAACGTGAGTACGTAGAGTAGGAACGAATAGCAAAACGAGAATTCCCAGAAAAAGAAAAAAAAAAAAAAAAAAAATGGGGAGAAGGAACGATAAAATAATAAAAAGGAATGATATAAGACCCGTAAAGACTTGTAATGCAAAACTACCATCGGTAATGAATAGATGAACAGACACATGAGCGTGTGAACAAATATGAATAAAGGAAAAATGTTTACGAAAACGTTCGAAATCCAGGAGTTCAAAGAAAGAAAATAAATCTTTATGGTGGGCGCAGGTCTGCTGACCATTTTGTAGTTGAAAAAGGATATTTATGTTTTCCTTCGTTGTGTGCAAAAAATAGTTGTGCTTTGATTAGGTTATTATTATGGTTTCTCAAGCCAAGGAAGAAGTTTCTGGAGAGATCAGTAATGTAGTTATCTATTGTAGCAATTCTGAGATCATTATGAATAACGTCGTTTCTGATAAACCAGGGGGCCCCAGTGATTATACGAAGAATTTTGTTTTGTAGTACTTGAATTTTGTATTTATTAGTTTTACAAGCAAGTCCCCAAATAGGTGCAGCATAAGTAAGAATAGGGCGGATGACCTGCTTGTAAAGTAGAACTTTATTTTGAAGTGATAGGGCTGAATATTTACCAATTAAAGGGAGACTGAGATGAATTTTATTCCAGCATTTATTTTTGATGTAAGTGATATGGCTATTGAAAATTAATTTTTTATCAATGATGAGACCTAAATATTTAACTTCGTTTACCCATTCAATTGGTTCGTCAAATAGGTAAATGTTATCACTGGGGTTTGGTGTATTTCCTTTTCTGAATATTATTGCTTGACTTTTATCTGTGTTGACAGCAATTCTCCATTTTGTGAGCCAGATTTCTAGCGCTTCAAGGAAAATTTGCAAGGTTCTCGTTACAAATCTAAGAGTTGAACCCTGCACAAGTGCAGCGGAATCATCTGCGAAAAGACAGGAGCTTACATAATTCACTTGAGGGAAATCGTGGGTGTAGATGTTATATAGTATGGGGCTCAAAACGCTTCCCTGAGGGGAACCAGCCTTAATTTGACCGACGTGGGAGAGGTCACCATCTACTTTTACTTGGAAAGTTCTATTGCTTAAATAATCCTGAATTATGTAAATGATATAGGGAGGAAATTTAAGTGTAATCAATTTATAAAGTAGACCATCGTGCCACAATCGGTCAAAAGCTTTTGCCACATCAAGGAAGACACCTCCGGTAATAAGTTTATTATTCATACTCTCAGTAATGATATTGGTAACTCTGAGAAGTTGATGGGTTGTTGAGTGTTGTGGGCGAAACCCAAATTGTTCCGGAGGAAAGACATTGTTGTCAACACAGAAAGAATAAATTCTATTGTAGAGTAATTTTTCAAACATTTTTGCAACACAACTTAGGAGGCTAATAGGGCGAAAATGCTGCGGGAATTTATGGTCTTTACCTGGTTTTGGAATCATTTTTATTATTGCGTGTTTCCAGCATGATGGGAAATGATGGTAAATCAGGCATTTATTGAAAATTTTAGTGATATTAGTGATGGCTTTAGTGGGGAGGCACTGGAGAGCTTTATTTGGAATATTGTCTGGCCCATTTGATTTTCGGATGTTTAATTTGCAGATGACAGATTTGACATCGCTCGGACTTAAGAGTGGAGGTATAGGAACAGAGGTAGTGTTATCAAAAAATTGAGCAATATTGTCTTCAACCATTTCGATGTGAGAATTGTCATAAGGTTCAACGTTTTCTTGAAAAGAATTTTCTAGGGTGATACTCTACGGTCATATGAGACCTGGATCTACGGCTTAAAGTGGATTCCGAACCACTACAAACATCCCTGGCAGAGCCATCAGGGCCTTCAGTATAATGAACTAACTACTGCATGTGTATTGCATGTGCAAAAAATAGGTGCATGTTAATGCGCACTAACCAATGTTTCCATTCTGTATTTATAAAATATGCGGTATTTTTAAATGAGTCTTATATTTCAAGTTATGGGGCCTGAATGGCCGAGTGGCTAGCGCTCTGTACCACAGGTTTCGGGTTCGAGTCCCGGCGATGCCATGGATGTTTGTAGTGGTTCGGAATCCACTTTAAACCGCAGGTCCCGGTATAATAGGATCGTAGAGCGTTGCGGGGGCATTGTTACTCCGTAGCTTATCTTCAAGTTACACGCACCCAATGGGTAATACAAAGTGAGTAACGTCTGTGCAGCGTTTGCCTTAAGGCATCCAAGACCAAGCTGTCTAAGTGTTTGCCAGCTCCATTAGAAAGAGAAAAAAAATATTTCAAAGAATATATTTTCAGTCTCTTATTTACTTATAACAAGCATCATACTCACTAAAATCTCTGGTACGATGCCTTTCTCTCCCTAGAGCCTCATCTTCCGCCTCCAATTGGGTTTGCCACGGCTCCCTTGACGGTAATCCGGCTGGTCTGACATATCTGTCATAGGTACAGGATGTACATTTTAAGTATCCGGAATCACCTCGTTCTAAGTTAAGTTGTCTCAGCTCCAGTTTAATTCCGGGCGGCAGTCTTGTTTGAGCATATCTAGGCCGACAATCATCATCATAGTTCGTGCCGCGATGTGCCTGATGGTAGTAGGACCTCCCTCTTGGCTGAACGAATTCTGGAGAAAATCCGGTTTGTCTGTAATGCAATTTTAAATTACAATTACGAATTTTCATTAATCAAAGTAGACCTAATACATTAAATGTAATTGGTATCTTTCAATACTTAATAATTCACAACGCATCAATTATTCGTGCTCTCTCTCACACACACACATATAAACCGATTGTTAAAATAGTTTCGATTGGGAATAAGTATAAAGTATAAAATTGTAATTAGTCTGTGGGGTCTACAGTGTAAAGCAAAACTATACAGGACATTTAATAAGATAATTCTAAATTGTTATGTTTACTATGAGCCATACGTTACTACTAGACCAGAATGACTACCATCATACTACCTCCATAAATAAGAGTTCGAATCTTTATTATAATCTTATTATGTTATTATATCTCTTAAATGCTCTTGAAATAAATGTCATAATAATAAGTATAAATGTCTTAATCTCATAATGCTCTGTTCAAAGCCCAACTAGTGAAATTGAATCGAAAAATATCATATTAAAACTAATGATGTTCACAATAAATCCATTGATACGAGTTTTGCTATTGTGTTAAAGAAGTGGAAATGAGAACGCAAATCTTCCAAATGCCATGTTTGACGGTGTTCGTTGTAAACTGTGGAAGCAAAGCGTAGCAGGTCCCCCTGTGGTTCACCTTGTATAAAGCTGATTCTAATTATCATACCTTCATAATTCCCTATATATGTCATTATCATACCTTCATAATGACAAATGACATTAGATCATGATGCTAGCGATTGAAAACAACAGGCCTTCTACTCAAGAATCAACAAATTTAACTTATTTGTATTGATCGATTAGGGATATTACTCTCTGTAACGATACGGCCATTGCTTTTGAAAACGAATAAATAAGTAGGGAATTGAGACAAAATTTCTATCTATACCCAAAATTCAATTTCATAAATCAATACTGTTTTTTTCAATTCCTTCTGTTAGCTCACACTCTCCCTATATATATCTTGTTCAAATTTCTAATCGTTCATAAAATACTTTTTATTCATCCACTCAAGTTCAAATACATTTTTTTTAACTTGTAGTGGATGACACTGATGTTAAGACAGTTTTTTCAAATATTAATTCAGTAATTAAATTTAATTAATTAATTTTAGTTTTTTTTAGATTTAAATTGCATGTATCTGCCAATAGATGGCGCCAGATAAACTTAAAAAAATGAATGAAAAGTATTTATAAATGACTTTCTGCAATAGAGTGAAAAAAAAGTAGGAATTGGCATTAAATTTTTTTTTTATATTACTTGTTTTATTCTGAAACTGCCTTGAGGTTGAGTTCTGGGTATCCATTTTCTGGCCTTTGGCTATTATTTTACTCTCATTACACACTTTCAGTCAACAAAAATCCAGACACATATATACACTCAAACAATCTACACAAATTCTATGTGTAAACCTCATCATACTGCCATTACACTTAAAATATATGCTTATGACCTTTTTAACTGATATAAAAATTATTAATAGATGAAACTCAATGAATCAATAATAAAATGCAAACATAATTATTTTTAAATAATTGTCAAAAGATACATCATAGAATCTAATATTTTTTAATTCATAAAAAAGCATTTTATGAATAATCTTTTTACTGTGTGAATAAAATTATAGTTAAATTGTTGACTAACTCATTACAAATGAAAATTACTGAAACTGAAATAAACTAAAAGTAAAATTGATGGTATAAACACTAAAACATCAGGTGACACATCCAGGGCCAAAGAAAACTACTCGAAATCTTGATTTTTGCTATACAATTGACTTAATATATTTTCTGCAATATCATCTGCTCTTCAAACCACAGTATTTGCGAACAAAATAATATTTTTAAATAAATAAGCGTTTTCTGAACACATTTCTTCTGCTGTAATCATGCAATCCTTGATTAATCCGCCGTCAATAAACGGACTAATCAAACATATATTTCGAATAGCCAAGCAGAATTGACATTTTTGCATATTCCGTCTTTCCCCAGAAAATAGAGCAGCACTTCTATACCTCAAGATGGCATCTCAGCAGTAATGACATGTTCTTTACATTTAACCGTAAATACTGTAACGTCTCGACCTATACTAGACTTATAACGGATTCAAGAAGATGACCACTTTCAAGTTCATGAGAACATTTTAATTTTTATATAATATATATATATATAGATAGATAGATAGAATTCTAGGTTATTATGCAAAGAAATAAAAATTAAAGATATAAATTCAATTCCCTCTAAGGTCGGAGATTTTCAGAGTTCTCGAGTCTTTGACGAATCTAATGGACCCGATATTATGGCAGACCATAATTATCACACGGTGTGATACACAAAACTACAAAGAGTTCACTTTGTAAACTAGCGGAATCTCCGGCCTGTTCAGTCACTTTACAGAAAAACAACAATGTTTGTCGACTCGCCGCAGAACACTCTTTTTTCTCCTTCTCCAAAAACCTCCATTTTAGAAAATCCGTCAAGAGAGGGTTAGGGGTCTGCTTCCTTCACTTCTCCTTGGAGCGGACATTTCCTCACCAATCACGAGGCAGCAACTCATGACATAGTCCATAACCCATCTGTAATTGTTTCGACTTGTGAAGGTCGAACAGACAATTTGCTAATTTCATGATGTATCATTATCCATGACACTAATTATCTGCTGGCAGTTTTGAGTGGCAGGTTGGTTCGCATTAGAATAAGGCACTAATTGTTATCTGCTGTCAGAATTGGACGATAGGTTGTTATTATGCACTTGTTAAAGAATGTACTGTCCTTTCCCCTGTGAACAGACATGTTATATCTCTTCCCATGGGAAAAATGCTAAAATGGCAGCAGAAGATAATTAAAAAATTTAAGCAATTTCATTTTCCTCAAAATATAAATCATTCACATAAAGAAACCATTCCAACTTTTCTATTGATCTATATCACGAGTCTCTTAACTACGGCCAACACCAACCATCGACCACCGTCAATCCGACCCGCCACAGTTTATTTTGATTTGAAAACAAAATAATAATCAGATGTTTTTATGTAAAGAGAAATTAAGTAACACAATAACCGACATACACAATGAAATGAACATTTTAACTGTAATTAATGATATGAGATTTGTTCTAAAAACTTATTAATAAGTGACGTACACAACTAATTCCCATAACGAATTATGATTAATAATATTTATGTAGCTGTAACTTTCTAGGGAAACTTTTTGGGAGTGCAACATAGATCTACCTCCTCGTGGTGCACGTCGGGAAACGTCTGATACGGCAAAATGATCTATAAACATGGTCTTCAGTCTGGTTCTCAGTGTGAGCTTCTTAGAGTTCGGCAGTGGAACGTAGGTAGTTTGTCCCGTTATCATCGGTGGCATGGCTACGGATTTTCTGTGGTCAAGATTATATTTGATAGATTTTTTTTCCTTTAAATTCATTTTCATGATAATAGGCGAAAACACCGATTTTTTTTTTTTTTCTTAAAATCCTTTTATATTTCTTAAAATTCTGCACACTGTACTAGGGTAAAATCACAGAGTAGGGGCTGTTGGAATTTGACGTCAAAAATTCTTTTCGCCAAAGTCAATCAAGTAAAAGGTTTCAACTATAAGTGAAGTGAATTGTAAACAACAAAAGACACCCGGGTTACAACATTTGGCGCCACAAAAATCCCAACGGCCTCTATTTTGCGATTTGGCCTGTTCTAGTTTTCAGTATTTATATTTCTGAAAAATACTGCTTTTTCATTAATTCTGTTGTAATGTTGTTGCATTTCAGTCTGAGATGTAAGTCATACTTCGGCGGCGATCAAAAAAGAATATCGACAAAATTGATAAATCCGATCAATTACAAAATCCGATTTCACCTTTTTAATTAAAAATAACCATAATAGAAATTTTTTTCTATTATGATTTATTTAAGATGAGAAAGTACGATAAAAAAGTAGTTTACGGGAACAAGAATTTTTTTTCTCTTATCGCCAACTTTGAGTCAAATACGGCTCATATATCTAACAGAAATGCAACCCTACCACGAGCCAAACTCGATTTCACGTAGCCAAATTTGAAGAACAACAAGAAAAGAAGTGTTTTTAATGTATTACAAGATGAAATATTTAGAAGCACGAAAAAGTAACATATACAAGAAATTTAAACAAAACCGCAGAATAGGTGCCGTTAGGATTTGGGATCAAAAATTCTTTTCGCCAAAGTCAGTCAAGAAAAGAGTTACGATTGTAAATGAAGTGAATTGCAAGAATTCTGGGGAACTCTGGGAACTGGAAGAATGGCACTGGAAGAATTCTGGGTCACAAAATTTGGCTATTTATCACTGTTAGCGCCACACACACAAAAAAAACCACCAAATCCCAAAGGCCCCTATTTTGCGATTTGGCCGAAATTTAAGTTACTCACCCCTAGTCTGAAAGCATATGAATGGTCGCGGGATGATAGGACATCCGTTTGACGAATATCGATGGGTTTATATGTCTTTTATGTCCATTAAAAATGCTTTAAAAATAGCTTTTGGGATCACATTTTCGTATAACTCTCGTCATATGAATTCCGCTTGATAGTGGTCAAATTTGTCGATCACTTTTCGAGTACCTAACGAAATCAACTTCCAAATCTCTGAAGAATTCCGTATTCTATCACCCGGGTGGGACGAGTAAGTAATGTCTGAATCCCTTGTCCCAAAAGTAAAATTCATCTTGGCCAGGCATCGCGTTGAAAAATCTCGATAAGCTCACAAGAAGTAGAATAGCAGAAATTAAACCTATCGAGTTTTAAATTTTCAGCGTTTTTAAAATAAATTCATAAAATTGCATCTACTTTCACTAACCGTAATGATTTTTGCTGTGATAAAATTTATGAGTCTAATCGTAAAATAGGGGCCGTTGGGATTTGGCAACTTTTTTTGTGGCGCCAACTGGGTGACAAATCACCAAATGTAATAATCCGGGTTCCTTGTACTATTTGCAACTCACTTCACTTACAATCTTAACCAGTGACTTGGCGCTCTTTGGTGAGAAGAGTTTTGACGCCAAATCCCAATGCCCCCTATTTTGCGATTTTACCAGTTTATGCCTTTTTGTTTAAACTACTCTTGTTTTGATAATGTTTACAAATGTGATTCATATTTGTTACCGTGGATAGTTTTATCCAAACATTTATTAAAAAAACTGAAGTCTACAAAAAAATTTTTTTAGAAAATAAATTGTTTCGTTATTGATAAAGAAATCAATAAATAAATAACACTATATAAATAAATATAAATAATAGACAAAAAATAGTTACACATAATTTAAAAAATAATCAAGAGTCATTATATCATGATAAGCAAGAAAGTCGAAAAACTGAAGTCAGGTGCATAACCGAGTTTTTGGCATCACATCGCTCGTTTGGCGGTAAAAAAACATGTTGCCAAATTTCTTTGTCCACTACACTGCGATTTAGCCGAAAACCCATCATATGTATGATATGGACAGCAATTTAAAGTACGAATATCTAAAATATATTTAAAAATTATTATTAAGATTTTATTTTTAAATTGCATTAAAACCATTTTCTTCTCATTAGACAAAATAATCTGTATTTCAACATTTTATGATTCTAAATTTTTGCTAATCAAATTTTTTAATAAAACTATATGATTATATTTTCTCACGTTAACTTTTTATTTGCATCAAAATCCCAACTTTCTTTATGAATGGATATTGTAAATATGTAGGACTAACTATGTCAAAGATTTATCAAGTTACTCTCCATAATATTAATGCATATAATAATCATAATAAAATTAAAGCAGAAAAAAATTGAAAACAATATCAACTTATACTTTATATTTAAAAAAAATCTTTTTTTCCTGATGATGATTGTTGAATAAATAGATAGCCTTTTCAACCTAATGTATTTATTTATTAGATATAAAAATAAATATAAAAAGAACTTACCCCGGAATATAATACAAACATTTTTGAAGCTGTGTTCCACACCACATATCCATCTTTTGTTTAGAATTTATATAATTTAAGAGGCCTAAGAACTACTATTGTTTGAAAGATAAAAATATTGAATAACAAAGTGCAATTAATAAAATTGTTGAGTACTGGAAGGAAATTTCTAGTAATGCCACAAATCAGTTTCAAATTCAATTCAACTAAAATTCTCTGTGATCTGTGCTAAGATATGTTTTAAATTTGCGTGTAAGGAAAGTTAAGAATTTGGAGGTATTTTCTATGAAAAGAAGGGATTTAACAAATATTTTGGGTAAAAGCAAATAACGAAAGCTTTGTATTGAAATTGAATACATATATTGTTATTGATTAGATTTCCTGAGATTTAACCTGATAAATTTGTAGTTTTTAAATTTTTTAAATATTTTTTTTCTTCGAATGCAGCTGGCAAACAGACCGTGATTTTTATACCATAAGGGCTGCACCGACGTTACTCACTTTGCGGGGCGCGTGTAACTAGAAGATAAGCCACGGAGTAACAATGCCCCCGCAACTCTCTACGATCCTGTTAGGACCGGAACCTACGATTTAATGTGGATTCCGAACCACTACAAACACTCATGGGCAACGCCGGGATTTGAACCCGACACCTGTGGTACCGAGCGCCAGAGCGCTAGCCACTCGGCCATCAGGCCCAATTTTTTAAATATTTAGGTAAACTTTTAATAAATTGAATAATGTTATCGGATTGAAGTTGATCCACATTTAATATGACATCCCAGATAATGAGAGTATGCTAACAAAAATAGTTCTAATTATAGCAAACTTCCACGTAAATTAACAACTTTTATTATAATGCAAAATTCTTCAGAGGAGATTCAGAGAAGAAATTCGGATGGCTGCTCTGTATTCTGTAGCGAGCTCATTTCTATAAACCGAAGGCCTTGACTACATTCGACTGTTACTGCAGGAAATGAAATCTGGATTCTAATTGATAGCATGACTTCTATTCAGCACTTGGCTAATTGGTCCAATGTTAGAGACAGGGTAGATGCATCTATTCTCAAAAGCTAAAACATCTTTCAGTGGATCATCAGATCCACATACAGTGGATACCCTCCCCTGTCGACCTTGTGGGGAATGAAACGGCAGATGCATTGGCCAAAGCGGGTGCTAGTGAGATATTGGTTCCACTTGAGCCCCTTACCTACACAGAGATTTACTCACAAGCTAAGTTAAATGGAAAAACAATTTGGTATTCTCATCCAGTGCACCAGTGGTATCGGGGCCATCGACCTAGCTGTACTTTGGCACTTAATTGTGACAGGCAGGGACAAACTGCAATCACCCGTTTGCTCAGTGGACACCTCAGAACTATGACTTTCCCAGATGGTTTGAAAGCTTTCGACACTCGCACCAAGGCACCATCTTGGACTTTCTTCGGGTATTTGGATTCATGGACCTAGTCTAGCCCCGCTGGACTTTGGGGATAAGCGAAGAAGAAGAAGATAATGCGAAATGTTAGTTCTCTACATAATCGGAAGGTTTAAAGAAAACATTGGAATGAGATAATTTTTTGTATGCATACAATTGTAGTTAGTAGTGAAAAAAAAACTTTTGTATAAGAGAAAAATAAATAATTTGGGTTATTATCACATTCGTCCCCAGTCGATGTTTTCACTAGTTTTTCTACCTCCCCTCCCACTTGGCCTTTTCGTACCAGGTAGGGTGGAACTCTTCTCCCCACTCCTAGGTAAAAGGGTGAAAAGTTGTATAGATACTCCTTGTATAAAATTCGAGTTGTAATTGTCGATGTTTTCAAGGTTGTCATTAGACACATATTTTTTTAATAAATTTATATTGTGTTTAAAACATTAAATTAGTTTTTTTTTAAAGTATCTTATATTTTTATTTATTATACCAAATGTAATGTTATAAAAGGAATCTAAAGTAACTGCAGAAGAATTTCCATAACAGATTTTTTAAATTATCTTTATACCATCATACAAACATCCCGATTTTTAACGTCGAAGTCTTAACATTCGAAATCATGTTATCACATATAATTTCAGAATTTCAAAAAAGGATAACAGAAAATTTAATAACCTCAAAATTATAAATGCTGCATTAATGAATATATTGCGTTCAATAGAATATTAAACAAAACATACTATATATAATCGTTACTTTTCCCTGATGTTATCAGCTGATGCATTCTTAGTTCAGACTCGAAATGTCAGCGGTTGCACACATTACTTTAATCTATCTCTTTTGCGAAATTCTTAATATTTAAAACAATAAAATATGCTAACAACTGTTCGAAGTATCATTTGGTGTGCCCCCTTGATCTTTATATATCTCGGCTTTAAGTATACATAAAGGCCAAATATGTAATACTTGATTAACAGTAGAACTTAGAAATGTGGAAATGCGTAAGAATTTTCAAATGTCCAAATATATACTACAAAAAACATCAACAAGTAAAAAATATCGCTATATAGAGAATCCAAGAATATCATATCCGATGTTAATTAGTGAGGAAGTTGACAAAGCACATTAGCTCAGCAGCAGCCACAAATTTCTGTCATTAAAAAGAGATAAGTGTGACTTTTGGTCGAATCCCATAGAATATTCAAAGCCATTAGAATCCGATGTTGAGTATAAACTGATCTGGCGGGAGAGTTTGAAAATTAAAGTATTAACTGCGATATTCACGCCTTCAGGGAATCAATGCTTATGAAACGTTGTATTTGTATTCACTAATTAATTAATGCGTGAAATTAAATAAATTAAAGCTGTTTTATATTAAAATATTTATTTCGTTCTAATTTTACATGGGGTCACATTAATGTACTATAAACATTAAACTAACTGTCCTATCCCGACTAATGGGATAGGACAGCTAGTTTTTTTTTTATATGCTTTCATTTTGGATAAATATGAACTTATATGAAGAACAGCATTTTAGCTCTAAGAAACGAATTCTGAAATAAGAATTTACAATTGATTTAATCCTGTCCAACATCGATATTCCTTTTTTTTTTTTTCTAAAATCTAACTTAGTTTATCAGAGATAAAAATATGATAACTTAAATATTTTTATACACTCTGGCTTTCGGTACCACAGGTATCGGATTCAAATCCCGGCTTTGCCCATGGGTGTTGTAGTGGTTCGGAATCCACTTTAGGCCGTAGGTCCCTGTCCTAATAAGATCGTAGAGCGCTGCGGAGACATTGTTACTCCGCGTCCGTGGCTTACCCTCAATTGTACACACCCCTGGGTAATGCAAAGTGAGTAACATCGGTGCAGCCCTTATTGGCATCCAAAGACGGTCTAGCTGCATTGGAAAAATATATATATATATTTTTATAAAACCATGTCATTTTTGCAACATATTTAATTGAAGTACTTGAAATTTTTGTCCTTGTAATAATAAAGGTTTCAGGCTTTCAAAATGTTTAACAAAAGAAGCAAAACAGTTAGGAAATTATAAGTCACGAAATTATTTTCAAAGTTTTAGTTTTGGAAATAATCTGGATTGAATTCTCATCATAATATAATAACTTACTTTCTTTTATACTTATTTTCGGTAAAGGATGCATTCCATCCCGACACTCTGGCTGCTTTCCTCTTATTTTCAACTGTTTGTTACCACTTCATGGCATCAAATAATCACCATTCATCTTTTATTCCCTTATAAAAGATTTGTGATTGCTTCACAGTTTGATAGAAGTTTTGTGATTGCTTCACAGTTTGATAGAAGTTTTGTGATTGCTTCACAGTTTGATAGAAGTTTTGTGATTGCTTCGTCCAACCGACCAGACTAAAATTACTTCTGTTATCAAAGTTAGAGTTCTTATCCAAATTATAAGCTCACGGTTCTAATATGTTCATATTTTTTATTACTAAAATTTCACAAATCATTAATGTTGATCAATGTTTAATAAATAATTGACTATCATAAAATAAAAAAAACTAATAATAATATACTAGTTTTGTAATAAAACTCTCATAATTTACCATTACTAAAGGAGTAAGATTTTGCGTATTTAAATTATACCTGCAATTGGAAACTTATTGTGCATATCTAAAACTCTACTTTATAGATGGAGCACAACAGAGAATGAAAAGAAATTTTAATGCATGCATTAAAAAATTTATAAAAAATGTAGATTATTTGACTCCTTTTTTTTTTTTTTTTTTTTAATTGTATGAATTGATTGACCCTCTAATACAAACTGGGAAAGTTCATCCTCAGTTAAAAAATTTGTAGTTATAGAAAACTGAAGGATATTTTCATTAGATTTAAAAATTTTAATTAGTGATAAATTCATAATCAAAACGGAGATTCAGCTCTTTAAACTTCTAACCAAGGACAATAGAAAAGTTCCTATATTACTCATTTCCTTGGCATAAAAGTCATGACCTTTTTTAAATACATTTATTTCAAACCTTTTGGGAATTATTGCAGGAAGGAAACCAAAATAGTTTCACATTTATAAAATATAATCAAACTTTTTTTTATTGATATTATATTATAACCAGATTTAAAAAAAAAATTGTGATAGTTATTGCTCTGCGATTATTTTAACTAATAATAGAACAAATAAAGTAAAATAAGCTAATAATTAAAAAATTTTGGAAGGATAATTTCCTTTTTATTTGCTAAGATATAATCGAGGGATTAAGTGTAATAATTTTTCTATTAAATATAAAAAGAACTAGACTTACCGATAGTTGAGAGTTAATGTAAGGCCATTAGATTATTTTGGGTAACTTACCAAGCTGTGTAAATAGATCTAGTTTAGAAGTAGTAGTATTGTTTGTTTATTTTTGTGTGTCACATTTTTTCCCGCGAGTTTTTAAATTTTGTTGTGTTTTGCATTTAAGATAATCTTAAATAAAATTGAAACATCTAACTAATTTTAAAAACAACATGTCAATAGTAAAAATTAAATTTGTGTCTAGAAAAATCAGTAAAATCAGATTTCAACCTAAAAACTCTTCGGTGTTTGTAACCGGTTCCTACAATGATGATGTATGATATTTATTTAAAATGTGTTGTTTCTAACTTTAAAAATGTTTTATTTTAACTTGCAAAACATCTTGAATAAATATTTTAATGATATATTTTTATTAAGTTTAGTAAATTTCTCCAACATATTTTGATGTTTGTTAAAATAAAGATTTATAACCTTCTAAGATATATTCTCATTTTTATAATCTAGTTTTAAATTGAATATTCAAAAAGTAGTAATTAAATTAAGCGTATTACTATGTTTATAACCTATATTTTTTATTATATTTTGTTTAAATATAAAATTACATTGTGGAAAAGTTTGGATTCTGTACTAACCAAGTAAAAGGAGTGAAACAATAAACTATTTTAAAAAATTAATTTTTATTAGCTACTTTACGTTTTATCATTGTTTTAAAAATTATTATATATGTTTATAATTTTATATATTACTTGTTGCATAAAACATCTAAAGAATTTAATTAGAAAAACACTTTTTTAAATCAAAATTTTGGTGTTTTATAAAATAGTTTCCATAATACAATTTAATTGTGATCTTTAGTATGCAAAAATTATTAAAGCTTAAAAAATATAACATAAAATAGAATGGTTGATCTAGCTTTGAAACTGGTATCTGTTGGTTAGTGGAATTCTAAGCAAAAACTGTATAAATATTAAACCTTTTACATAAAAATAGACCAATCGTCATAATATTATAGTTGGTGAGGTTTTTATCTATTTATTTTTTGCAATATTTAAAAAACTTATTGGAAAGTCATATCTTTCAGGTAAAGCACAAATAAATATAATAACACACAAAAAATAAATATGACTGCTTTGTCAACATTGTTTTAATGAGTTAGATTTTAACTGGTATAGTATTATTTACATTAAAAAATTGTTAAATATTTTTATCATATGTTTATGTGACAGTTTTTCTCCCATTATTAAATTGCTTATATAATAGTGATTATATCATTATTATTTCAATTGGCATTTATTATCACCTTCATTCATTCATCACAACCAGATTCAATATATATTAATTTCTCAAGATTATAACAATAAATTTTACCGAAAACAATTTTATTAATAGTTTGTATAAATACTTATTCATTTATTTTTATTTAACTTTTATTTTGAAATGTTATTTTTTTGTTGGTTTTGCTATTAAAATTTTAAAAAGTAGTCAATAAACTAATGATATTTTTTTTACCATGCTTTTTATATCTATCAGAATTTTTGATTCAGTAATAAATAATATAACTTTAAAATTACCTTTTAAATATAATTTCAAAATTTAATTATTTTAAGTTATAAAAAATGTAAAATTATTTCATGAAATTAGTATAAATATTCCGATTAGTATTTAATACAAGTTAATTATTTTTAATAAAATATTTTCGTGTTTAATGATTTAAAAAAATTTTTCTGTAAAGAAACAATTTATAACTAGGTAAAGATATATTTATAACTATTTTAAGACTAAATTATTATTTACATTTAGACATTTTCTTAAGAATAAGCCCAAAATATGTATGTATTTTACAATAGCTTCATCTAAAAATTAATATTTTTATATTATATGACAAATATTTGAATTATTTTTTTTTTTTACTCGTCTTCTCATATACGTTTTTTTCAGAAAAAATAATGAATTTGAGTAAACAGTGTTTGAGAGGTCATTATTAATTAGTTAATATTGATATTTCAGTAATATTTAAGAAAAAATATTTTTTATTAAATATTATGAATGCTTGAATTATGTTTTTAGGCGAATCAAATTTCTGTTTGGAAATTCCCTGATCCTTCATCTCATATGGATGACGAAGATGACGTAGGTTGCATAGATGATGATCCTCAAATTGTTTCTACTAAACCATTTAATGGCTGTGTTACTGATTTGAAGGTATTATACACAAGTGTTTTTTTTTTGTCATAATTCTTTAATATTAATTTTATTTTATATTTTTTTGAAATAATTATACTATTGCAAAAAAGTATATTTAGATATGTATCTGCAACATTATTTTATCACATTCCTTTATTTAGTTTTAAACAAATAAAAAAATATAATTTAACAATTGAGAAGACAAGGCAGACTTTTTACCTATCTATTCACGAGGGAATTCTGTATTTAGATAACATCAAAACAAGTTTACACCAATCTGAAAGAGCTCTACCTTACTGCCGAAGGATATTTAAGTACAAATGTGAATTTTGTAAAATAGCAAAAATTTGTATCATATTCAGGTAAATTTCCTTCGTCATTATAAACTCAACAAAAAAAGAAAGGCCTTCAATATGATCAATCGTCAAACCCCGCCAAACATTACGTTTTGAACTGTATGGATGGTTTCAATTATAGGATGTTCGCTTCTGGCTCTTATTCTCATATGCTTTTTAAGCTTACCAGATAAATAAAAATGGTATCTGCATTTGGTAGATTCATTTGACATTTTCTCGTGCATGACCTGCCACTTCTTTCTATGTCCAACATGTTTGTAATCTTTAAAAATCTTTTTTATTCAGCCAAAATGCTGTTTGAACAAGGAGTATTTTTATTAAATGTCTGACAAAAATTTCTTTGACCTTGAATACCATATTTTCCTAAGCTTCTCATTGAGTTTTTCTGTTATTGGAATGATAGATTGCAAGCTAACCTTGTTAATTTTGTGCTGTACAATTTATATAATTTGTGTATAAACAATTGAACTATTCTTTATTCAAAATAATAATAATAAGTTGATACTATGTAAACCTATGTAAGGAAAACCATGCTCTCGTATGATAATTGGTTTATGTTAAATTTTGAAATGTGGCAGAACATTTCCCCAGCCTGCATATTCTATTATATAGTAGAAATTTTATTTTATAATTATTAATTTCTCTAATTTCATAAGAAATAATCTTTTCATTTCTGTATATTAAATGAATACAGTTTATATTCAATTTAGTATATTGAAAGAACATAGCAATTCTTGCTATTGAACTTGACTTGACGTGATTGTGTACCACTGCCAAGGAGAATATAATATTTAAAATTCAGAAAGTTGATACTAGTTTATACAGAATAAATACCAGATAGCTAAATGAATTGAAATATTAATTTATTCAAACCATTTGAAGAAAATAAAGAATGCACATAATTTTACAAATAGCTCTTTTTAATATTCATTCGAAATTAGATTTTCTCACATGATGAAGGAGAGGTATTAATAAAAAAGATTTCATTGAAATCTTATATATATATAAGCAAATATTTAATCATGAATCAACTTCAAAAAATGAATGACTTTTTAAATTAATGCAAAATTACAAGAAATATTGACAGATTTTTAATTTAAAGCTTTTCAAAAATAAATATTTTAATTAATTCAATAATTTGAATTATTGCCACCTTTGGTTGCTATATTGGGTAGAATGGCGATGTTGGACGATTTTCGTTTGTAGAAAACCGCCCTAGACATGATGATAATTTGATTATACCCAGGTAAAGCTTTGCAAACATCTGCACTAATGCCAGTCTTTTAATCTAGATTGCTCAAGTCTTTAAATAGCTATCTTCAATTTTCTAGAATTCTGTAAACCTTTTCTAGATTTTTTTCTGGACCCTTAAATTATCTGAAATAGACTATTAGGAATTTTAATATTATTCTATAATAATACAATATTATATTTTAATAGCTATATTCACTAATTTTATATTTGCTGTATATATTTATTTTTAAATGCATGTTTATTCATATTTTTTTATGTTTATCATATTGGTTATACATTTACACACATATCTAGATGTAGATTTTTTGTGAATTTAGAAAATAAACTCAACTTTTGAAAAGAAAATATCATAAACTTTTATCAAAATAAATCTAAGTAATGTCTTTTATCAAGGATAATAATATATGTATTTGAAAATCATCCACTATTTATAAATCTTAACTACTTTATTTTTTAGGTGCCATCTGATGATTTAATATTTGCATCGTCTTCACTGGGGTCTATTTTTCTTTTTAAGTATTCTGAAGAGGTAATTTATTATTTTGTAATGAAATATTTTAATTGTTATGTCTAATTAAAGCGTTTCTCACATATTTTGTATGTATGTTTTTCAGAAGCTTCAATGTATACATACATGGGAAAAATTGCACAAATTTCATAATAGTCCAGCTTCTACTACAGGAATATCAATAAAAGGTCAGGATGTTGCAAGTGTAGGAGAAGATGGGAAATTGTGTTTATTTAATTTCAATGTAGACCAAAATGTTAAAGAAATAGGTAAAATTATTTCAGTTGTTCTTTAATAATAATTATTTTATTAAAATTAAAATTTTCAGACCCATCACATGAAATCAGAAATGTGCATATAAAATATTTATATTAATTTTTAGCTGATGCAGATTTGTGTTCATTTACATCTGTGACGTATTTACGACATCATGAAATTGTTGCTGGAAATTCTCTTGGTTATCTGAGACTATGGGATCTACGCACCAACATTGATGCACCTAGCAGTTTATTATCTCTGTAAGTAATCAATTCACTTTAATATTATGTATATGATTAACAAATACAATTATTATTAAAAACATATTTTCCTTTCTTTATAATAGAATTTGATTATTACATGTATTTGAAAATATTTTTTATTTAGTAGTTCAAGAGAACAAACAGGTATATCCTGTATGAACACACATCCAACTCAATCACATATTTTAGCCACTGGCTATGACGATGGAACATTATGTATCTGGGATATGCGTCAAGACAGAAAACCCACTTCCCATTTTGAAGGACATTCGGCAGCTGTTACTGAACTCTTATTTCATCCTACTAATCCAGATTTCCTATACACATCATCATTTGATAGCTGTGTGTGGCAGTGGGATGCATCTGGCCTTAGAAATCCTGTTTCTATTTTCAATACCCCTATGGGTAAGTATTATAATTTTCACATTATAAATTTATTTTATTTAAATAAATACAATTTGAATCTTACATTTAATTCACTTTGATATGTCATGATATTGCCTAGCTTTATAAAATAATAACTTTAACATAAACAAAAATCTATTTTTTAGTTTTTGTAAATGTTGTTGAGAAAAGTAGATAACATTCAAAGTAGTAATTTAAATAAACAATTTTAAATTGGAAAGTTCTCATTTTCATTTTACTAAAAGTTAATTTTTCGTGGCTTACGATTATGCCAAGAGTGATTGTGTTCTAAAATTTTATTACTCACTCTGAAATTCTTTCCAAAAATTATTTTCCATCTATAAAATAAATATAGTACATCAAAAGTTCATATTTCTGTAGATAGTGATAAAAATACAGCATATTTAGTGAACCATATGAGCTTTCTCTCACAGCAAGCTTTAATAATTGAAAGTGCTGAGTTAAATGAAAAAAAATTATGGAGTTAATGACTTCCACAAATTTTATATAGCAGTTTTGCTGAAAAGGTAAGGGGGTCTAACTATTTTAGTGATATTCACAATCACCTCCTTATGTAAGCCAGATAGGTATAGATTTTAAGTTACCAGAAATATGAACAGACTTGCATAATGTATATAAAAATTCATTAACCTTCTTGCAGTTATGCCCTCCAAAGCAACTTGTGTGTATTTTTTAGATACACTATTTTAAAATATAAAGGATGCATTTATTCAAATTATGATTTAAATAATCAATATAATTTATTTAAAGAAATGCTATTTAAATTTCTATATTTTTTGTTTATTTAATATATAGCACCATCTGGTTTAAAAATATAAAACTAAAATCAACTCTAATGTACCTCCCACATGTACACAACTACTGGAAGGTTTAAAAAATATATATATTTAGTGCTATGTAACAAATCTTGTGATTTATGAAATCTTTCAGCTTTTCATTATATGTTTAGTAATAAAATAATTTCCTTATCAATTATTAGATCCTCAAGAGAAAAATTTTACGAAAGGAAATCCTTGGTTAAATTGTGATGCACATAAACATAAGTTAGAAATAACAGCCCTGTCTGGGCAAACATGGACATGTGTAAACACTTTGGACATCAGTGGAACTACTCTGATATGGGGAACAGATAATGAAGAATTATGTATATTGAATGATGTTATTGTTTGAAATTGTCTTCTAAAAAGTTTCATAAAATGACCAATTGTTCATCTAATATTGTTTTAGAACTGTATTCATCATTTATTTTTCACATTACATAAATAAAGTTTAATTTTTTTTTTTTTTTCATTTCAGAAAAGAGCTTTATTTAAATTTGTATTTAAAAATAATTTTAAATGGTATAAAGAAATAAAGGAAACAAAAAATAAATAAATAATTTTTTTTTGTCTCAATAGTAAATATAACATGAAATAAAGGATAGAACACTTTACTATTTTTTACGAAAATTTTAATGCCCATTCTTTCATATTTTATGATAATTGTTAACAGAAATTTTATGAGAACTAAATAGAAAGAAGATGGATGATATATAATGTAATTTTAATTTACTAATAAGCTACAATACAAAATCAAATTAATAATAATGCATTTCTAAAATCAGAGACCCTTTAGCTTAGCCATATGGAGATCAAAACTTGTAGGAAAGCTAACTTATAAGAGCTTTTTATATATGAATTTGTCTGTTGCACTTGATCTGCATACAGTTTTAAAATTTTATATTAATTTTGTTTATAAATGAATATTTTTAAAGAATGCTCACTTTAAAAGAAGAATTATAAAGACAAATATTGAAGACTATAAATTGTAGTTTACTCAAAAAAAAATATTTACAATTTTTTATTTAATTAAATTGCTACCTCTAGATTAGTTTAAGTAGTTACATAAATCAGCTAAAGTGTTTTCCATTTATTTTTATGTTATGAAATTTTCTAACCATTAAAAAAACTATAAAGTAAGGGTTTATCAAGATATTTTTTTTAGCTTAAACTTGTAAACATACATCTTTAAAATATTGATACCATTATTTTGTAAAGCAATTGTAAATGTAGATATTTTTATTTATTTATTCCTACTTCAAAACAAACTGTTACATTTATAGAGAGGACAACCTACAGTAAAGGAACTTTATTTTTTTTATGCAAGATATATTTTTAATGTTAATGAATCTAATTGCAAATAAGTATGTTTAGGGATAATTATAAACTATTTTGTAACAAATATGAAAATTATTTAAAGCAAATGTTTTGGAATTAGATGTTTTCCAATGTAAGATAATGCACCAAGCTATCCAAAAATTTGTTACCTAAATGTTGAATACAGCTTGATCATTTTAACTGTTAAATCAAGGAATTATAGATACATTTAAAGCTTCAATTAGTGAATTACTGCAATAAATTTTGAAGATTCTTTACAATTTCGAATTGTACATACTGGCCAACTACTACAGATTCTCCATAATTTCTGCAAAAAAAAAAAAAAAAAAAAAAAAATCCACAGATTACAGAAAAAAAATTAATACTTCTATGGAAGTTTTTAAAAAAAGGCCCTTTTTTTTTTCTTATTATTGCTCTTTCAGTTTTAAAAGTTTAAATTGATTTTTAAAAAAGCATTAATTTTTGTAGAATTTTTTTTTATAAGAGCAAGTAGCATTCAATGCTTTCAATAATGTGAACAAATATAACGTTGCTATTACATAAAGAATAAGTTATTAAAAAAAAAAGTTTAGTATTGATTTAATACAAGGTTATATATCGATATAATTTTCAAGATGTTTTTTTTTTTTTTTTGCAGCTACAATACATATATTTTCATTTCAAAAATTTATTTTTCTTGCATTAAATCTGTCGTAAATAACTTCAACAGATATATTTGTATTTTATCAAAAACTTCCACAATGTATGCTATACAATTGTTATATTACTTGATATTATAAAATACAACTATAGTTTTAAATGTGAATCTCCATTGATATATAATTTTTTATAATGTTGGTGGTCATTTAAAATGGAAAGTAGTGTTATGTATTTGTCACCTCCCCATGGACAAACAAAAAACACTGGAAAATTAAAAATTACCTAATACCATTGAAGTCTTGTGAAGTTTGCATCTCTGTACATATTAATTTCATCAAAGAAATAAAATCAATTATTAATACTTATTGGAAAAATTAATTTTAAATATATATCTAACTGAGGAGTAGAAAAGAGAGCAGATGTAATTATACAATTTGCACAATCTGTAAGAGAGGAAACTATTGGTGATATGAAAACAGAAAAAATCCCAGAAATTTTTTTCTGAAATAGGACCTGATGAAACAAATTTGGCAGAAATGTTTACTAAGACCAACTTAAAGCAGAAATTAATAATGAATTTAATCCTTCTACTCAAAGCTTAAAGAAAGGCCTAGATTAAGATGAACAATTAGTGCTATACTTCATAAATGAAGACCTTTCATCAAAAAAAGAAAATCTGAGACAATTTTGCAAATGCTTAGTTCTATATAATAAGATTTCACAACCAAAGCAAAAATTTAAAACATTGATATTAAAATGCTGCTGGGGAAAAAAAAAGCTCGGAATATATTTCACCAAAAAGAAAATCCTCTTGTTTAATGGGGAGAAGTACCTTATTTAATGATGTCCAAAAAACTTTTTATTAATGAGCATCTATTATGATATATATTTCTTTAATGTTATAAAATGAAAATTACTTTTAAACTTGTGTATTACTACTCTAATAAGTATAAAAGAGCATATTTGAAGAATCTAAAAACATGGGAGTTATCTGTATTCAAAATTATGAATTATAATTTTTACTTGAATAATATCAGAAAAATATTTGATATTGGACTTGAATTATAATAATTTTTTTATTCATTCATCAGCATATCTTGTATTGCTTCATGGCAACAAGATTTATTGATTACTAGATAATTATTCTTTCTTTACTTACATGAAATTTTTAATACTTTTCCTAATTATAATTTAAAATATTATCTTCTTTCTTCAGATATAGAGATTTTCTATCATCATCTAAAATAGGAAGAAAACTTAATGCATCAAAAAATTTTGGTTAATATCATAATTGTTTATAACTAAATGTTGTAATTTGAAATGTTTAGTTTACATGAGAACTAGTTTTAATACTGTATACATTAAAAAACTGACATAATATTTAAACTTAATTTATATATAATTGATAAACAGCTAAAAGTTATGACAATATACAATAAAATGATTTTTTAAAACAAGCACTAAATCACATTAATTTATATTATCTGAATGTATTTGATGTAAATAAGATATTGAAAGGATTACAAATTAATTTTTACTGAAACTCATTTTATAGTTAAGAAAAATAAGATTAATACATAATTTTTCATTTTAAAATACATCAACTTCAAAATTTTTCTCATTGCATTACTATTTACCTTCACATTTATAGTTTTAACAAGATAATTGTGCTTTTACTTAATCAAGCTTTTATGTTATTGCAATGCCATCTAAATTTATAGATTTGGTTTGGTTTGTCGCTCTACGGTCATCTTGTGCACATAAGGGCCAAACAGACCGGAACCTACAGTTTAAAATGCATTCCGAACCACTAACAAACATCCATGCCCCCACCAGGATTCGAACCTGGAGCCTGTGATACCAAAGGCCAGATACCTAGTGAATTGGCCATCGGGTTGCTAAAATTTATAGAAGGCCAATAGAGTTTGCAATTTAAAATATTCAGAAATTATTTTAATAAGAGCAGTTTATTTAGGAAATATTTTATTTTATATTAAACAACATTCTTAGATAAACAAGAATGTTGTTTTCTGAAGTGTGTCATTTCAAAAAATGCAATCACAGTTCAAAATTAAATATTAAAAGTCGAAGACTAATATCACTTCACAAGCACAAACATAAAAGCAGCAATCATCTAAAAAGTATAATTGATTAATGCTTCATAAGTTAAATATATATTAAAAAATGTTTAGTTTTAACAAAAAAAAAATCGTCATCTATTTATTTTGTAATAGATTTAAATATTAAAAGCATAGATAGTATCTAAAATTAATTTTGATTATCCTTTTAAAATTATTAAATATAGTTTCAAATTCTGGTTAGTATACAGTTATTTCTTTAGTTTTTATGTTTTCTATGCAAATAGTTTCTGAAATTTTATCAATAAAGTTATGATTGATGACTAAAAAAGATATTTTATTATTTTATATCAATAAATATTTTTTACTGCATATAAAATAATTTTTTATTGAGAAACAGTTACGAAAAATTAACCAAATGAATAATTATTTATTTAGCCTAAGTTGCCTGTTTCATTAAATTTTTTTGTATATTATTTAAAAAATTTTAATATTTAATATGTCTAGACTTTGTCATTAGATTAACATATCTTGATTTAGTGTTTATTGCCTAGAGATTTATGCATATTTTTGATAAGCTAAATCCCTGGACATCATTCCACAAAGTGGATTTATTTTGGTTTTTACATTATGTGTAAAATATTTGGACTTATAAAAAAAGTATTTGAACATATTTCAAATATTTTGTTATCTTTACATAATAATTTTTAAAAGGTTGAAGATTTAGAACAATGTTCCCATATTGGTTTTAGTAGTGTTATGATGTATGCTTATATAGAGTTAATGATAAACTTTATTAATTTTTTTTTTTTTTTTTTTTACAAAATATTTGTTTAATAAGTTTTTAAAGGGAAAAATTAAATTTGAAAAATAGACATTTATAACATTAACTATAAAAATTGAATACAATTATTATATAAAAATATTCTATCCAATACAAAATTCTTCAAAGATAAAATATCCAACTATAAAATACTTATTTCTCCATAACCAAGATTTGTTTTTCAGATACATAAGGTTCCATAGATTTTGTAATTGCTTCTTTAAAATTTTCAAATTTTACCATACGATGAGTAGGTGGCTTCATTTCTCCCTTTTTTATAATATTTGCAATATTCTGTACCAGTTTCTCTGTGTCCTCTTTAGAATGAAGTTCTTTCCATTTGGTCATCCAAACCCCTAATAGTTTTAAATCATTAAATATTAAACTTCCTGTGTTTATCATTAAGGGTTGCTTTGACATCGCACCATATGTGAGAACAGTTCCTTCATCTGCCAAATGTCTCATTAATTCTGCAGCACTTTTACCTCCAACACAATTGAATGCCAGAAGTGGTTTGGGGATATTTTTAAAGATATCTACCATAACAGGACTCCTGAGAGGGAAAAAAATGTTTAGAATTTTTAAATTTACAATAAAGTATAACTTATTAAAATATAAAGTTGTTATTTAACTGATAATGTTTAGTCTACTGATTCCAAATCCAATTCTTAAGGATATGAAAACTACCTTTTTAAATACTTAAATTTTAAAAATATTACATTTCATTAAGTTTCACAAAAATTCATAGGAATAAATTGTATCCTTTATTATTATTATTATTATTTTTTTTTTTTACTAAAATGTATTGATAATATAGATTCTGGTAATTGATGTATATGAAAGTTAATGATGACATTCATATATATATACACTATGTGGAAGAAAGTGACGGGACACGACACTATAACGACATAAACCCATATTTATTAAAATTAATAGGAGGTAGGACCTCCTTTGGCTGCGATCAAAGCTGCAACCCTTCTGGGCATGCTTTCCACTAAATTAGCCATAGTGGAGTAGCCAAGTGGAATTTCCTTCCAAATGTTTAACAGGAAATTCCATAGTTCAGGCTTACTTTTGGGGAATGGGGTGCAGGCTCTCAACCGATGGTCTAATTCGTCCCAGAGATGTTCAATTGGGTTAAGATCAGGGCTCTGCGCCTGCCACTCCATGCGTTTAACGTTGTTGTTCACATACCAATCAAGAGTCCTCCTTGCAACATGGCATGTTGCGTTGTCGTCTTGATACCAGCAATCATCCATACCGTACGTTGCCCACAAGGTAGGAAGGACATGATTGTCGAGAATATCACAGTATCTATCGGCATTCATCGCACCATCAAACTTCACCAGTGGGCCAGCCCCATACCAGGAGAAACAGACCCATACCATCAATCCTCCTCCACCAAACTTTACAGTTGGGACGACACACTCGGGCAAAAGGCGTTCTCCTGGTAAACGCCATACCCAAACACGACCATCGGAACGGAAAAGGGTGAATCGTGACTCGTCACTCCAAAGGACGTGTTTCCAGTCATCCAGAGTCCAAGTACGGTGGTCTTTGGCCGATCGAAGGTGAGCTTTCTTGTTGGTTTTCGTGATCAAAGGCTTATGGGCCGCCGAACGTCCAGTGTAACCTAACCTATGGGCCTCGATACGAAGAGTCTTGGTCGTGGCTTGTCTAAACTCATTAGCGATGTTATCCATTGATGTTTGACGGTTACTTTGAATCTCCCTGCCGAGCACCCACCGGTCCATGCTGGTGAGAACTGTAGGTCGTCCACTTCGGGGTTTGTTCTGACAGTGTCCCTCAGTCTTGTAGCGACACACAACACGTGCTACAGTTGATTTTGAGCAGTTACGGAGACGGGATACCTCCCTAATTGACACCTTGGCAAGATGCAATCCAACCAACACACCTTTCTCGAACTCAGACAACTCTTCCCGTGGCGGCATCTTGACAAAAAACAACTCTAGTCGACTCCACAGAGTATTTATAGGATATGGCTGACACGTGACACCTATTATTGCGCATATGTCAGCTGTATTGTCGACTTTTCTACTTTTCGAGGGGTGTCCCGTCACTTTCTTCCAGATAGTGTATATGTGTGTGTGTGTTTTGTATAAATAATATTCCAATGTAACTAAAAAACTAGAACACTTAGTGTTTGAATTTTTCTTAACACTAAGAATACTAACACTTTTATTTGAAGCCATTGTCTGCCTTGTGTGTTTGTCTGGAATACCTGTTGCCATTCAGTGGCTCAATTTAGAAATTTTCTTTAATCTAAAATTAATTGTTAAAAAATTAACTAAAGTTAATTGTTTCAAATATTCAATTTTTAAAGTTTAGGAATTGTGTTCTTTTTGCAATATATAATGTACATCTAATATATAAACTTTCAAGTATTCTGTTATATAGGTTTATTTATATTTTACATTTACAATTTTATTTATTTTTACATAATTATACATATTAAATTTGTCTATAGAATTGGCAAACCACTATTCTTAATCATTATCAGTATTTTGCATCTACAATTGATATTTTTTCTTCCTTTCCACTTGTCAATTCTTTTTTTCTAATGAAATTTACTAAATCTTAAAAACAATCAAAATCTTGGAAAATTTCTCAAATTATTTATCAAAATATTTATTAAAAATAGAATTTAATATGAAATTAAAAGTTAAGTGAATTATTGTCTTAAGATGACACTTTACACTTATATACACTTTAATTTCATAAATGAAGCAAATGCTGTAACTAGCCAACATAAGTCATAGTTCATTAGCTAATCGATGGGTTATCAGTCAGATAATTTGAAAAGAAAAAAATAATTTGAGTAAGGTAGAAGATTCCTTTTTTCTAGAAAACTAACTAGTCCTAAATATTCCACCTTCTCATTAAAAAACTCTAATTTAGCAAGATTATAGCTATTAAGCTATATAAGATTTTATAGCTATGCAAGGTCAGAAAGGTAAAGGTCTTCTTTTTAAATAGTGGAACTATATATTTTTTGAAATCAGTGAATGTTTTTTAGTTGATACTTAAGTGCCCTAGCAATGATACCCAAGGAAACATAAGTCTGCATTCATTCTCCTGACAAAATATAAGGAAAATGAATACTCAGGCAACAGTGGGTAAACAGCTGGTATATAATGACAAATAGTTCATTGTAACTAAATATTATCAAATTAATAATTATATTTGTAATGATAACTTGATTTGAATAGAAACAAAATATTAATAAGAAATATCTAATATAACTTTTAACTGATCTATACAATTATTTAAGATTTGTTACTATAATCTAACAATTGATTATTAATTATTTTTTACTGTAGATTATGAAAAATACATTAATCTGAAATTAAAATATAATATAGATAGATTTTATTATTATTTGCTTTCAAGATTCTGCTTAAATATTATCTTAATTTATAAATTTTTCTACTATAAGTAACTTTTTTGCAAATTAAGAATATAAATGCTTTAAATATGTTTAATGAAAAAATAAAGATTTTATTGCTGAGTATGTACTTTAAAACTACCAGAATTGTCAATTTTATTATAATCAAATTTTTATTTTCCAAGTATTACAAAATTAAACTTACCTAAGTTCATTTTCTACAACTACATAAGTACCACCTAGATTAGTTAAGTATGACTTCAGCGATTCCACATTAGGTCGGTCTCTAATAACATTAATAGTATTGATTTTGAAATGCTTTGCTATTTGTATAACAGCTTGTCCAACAGCACTATTTGCTCCATTTTGAATGACAGTGTCACCTTCTTTAGTGTTTACAAAATCTTTTAACATTATGTAAGCAGTGCAGGGATTAACAAAAATTGTAGCTGCTGCCTCCAAGGGAAGAATTTCATCGATCTGAAGAAAAAGGAAGGGGATATTAAAATATTTTTTCCATTTTAATGACTTAACTATTTTTTTAAAGAACTATCTATTATATGAATTTTATTCAAGGTAAAAAATTAATATGAATCCATATAAAATAATTATATATTAAGCATTAAATTTTATATGAAAATTTTTAAAACAAAATTATAGACTCATAAAAAGAAACTTTTTTAAATAAACTGAAAAACAATCTTAAAATTTACAAGAATACTTTATTAAAAACCTAAGTAAATCATGCTTAATTTTAATATAGAAATCAATCAGGGAAATATTTAAAGGTTTGAAGGTATAATGTGATTATATAGAGATACATAAGTAGCACTTGGATTAGTTAAATATGCAAACTATAACCTTTATCAATGTATCTTCTGTATATACACCATGACTTTTCCAAACTCCATCGTCTGCATTTGGAATAACCCAGGAACCAATTTTTATATTTTTTACTGCTGGTCCTAACTGAAAAAAAAAAAAAATGAAAATATGAGAACTAATAAAAAAAATAATTTAAAAAAAATTATAATCAGGAAACATAGCATACATAAAAAAATGTAATAAATTTCTTCAGATGCCCAATTATTTACTTGGTTTATTTTTTATTTTTGCAATTGAAATAGCAAATTTTTATAATTGCATATAAAATGATTGATTGCTTATAATAACCTCTGTGCATATTAATATCAACAATAGATCACTCATATTAACATTTCTCGCTGCATAACATTTGAATATTTTCTGCTCAAAACTTGGTTGTCATTAATCAATATATAAATATTCAAATTATAAATGTAATCTTTAGTCTTCCTTTCATAACATAATACAGCTTCTTACTAGAATTCATTGTTAAATCTAAATTTCAATTTGTTTAACTGAAAATAATAGAAAACTTCAGAAAATAAATTGAAAGAATAGAAAAGACAACAGAAATTCAGTCTAAATTTGTATTAAAATCATAAATTATCTTAAGAAGTAGAAATAAATGTTTTTTAATTATATTTACAAACAATATAATTAAAAAAACATTTATTATATTATATAAAAAACTATTTTTCAATTATATTCTATAAAAAATTATATATATATATATAAATTATTAATTAATATATATAAAAATTCTATATAAAAAATTAGTTTATTTTTCACAATTTATATAAAATTATTATGATATTAATTTTTTATTACTTAATTTATTAAAAATTTGAAAGATGAAAAATTCAATCTTGGTTTCAACAAATTATAAAAAGTCATTATAAAATTAAATGCATCAAGAAAAATGGTAGAGCAAATGGCAATTAAAAATCAAATAAGTACTGGGAGAAAGTAAGCATGAAAATTAATAATATTTAGTTCAGATTTAGAATTGTATACTCTAATACATATACTTTAATATCTGTGATGCTTTCTCATATACATATATAAATAAATATTAAACTATACATTAGATTTCTTGTAAAACCTTCGACGTTGTTTAATAGATCTCATTTCATTTATTTTTTTATAGATGTGTACAGTTTACACAGTGATTAACAGTTCCGATTCATTTACATATTTTTCTCATCTTTCTTCACATAATGCAAACTTTCAACACCAATGCAATCATTATATTCTTCTTATTTTTTATCGAACATAGGTAACAATACAATTTCACAGAGAAATGTTTTTTGAAGAAAAGAAAATTTAGATAATATGTAATTTATACTACATTCAAAAAAGCCAAGTTAAAATTAAACATTGTCCCTTTATGAAATTGAAGAATTAACTTGCAGTTTATGCATATACTTATTTTTCAAATATGAGCAAATAAAAATGAAATACAATCATAATTAAAATTAAATTGAATTTAGAAATTAAATTGTGATAATAAAAATCGTATCTTATCTATCTGATTTTATTTTTACATTACCTTAATAACTTTTGCTACTCCTTCATATCCTCCAATTGCAGGTAGTTTTGGTTTTTTACCATATTTGCCTTGTATCTTATTAATATCAGCTGGGTTATTGTTGAATAAAGATGTCGAGTGCCTGAACGCGAAGCGTTCATCTACTCAATGGTATGTGAAGGCAGTAGGAAAGAAAAGTCATGATAAATAGATAATAGTAATCGTATGATTTGAGAGAAAAAAAAAAAGAAAGTAAGAAAATGTAAATCATCGGTGATGGAAACGTAACAAGAAATTTATGATCAGTAAATATGCGTTGAAGTAAAATATCTAAAAAGCGATAAGTGAGCAGGAAATTATGGTGGTTTGAGGCTTCGATTCCATTTAGAAGTAGAGAAAGGATACTTGTATTTTCCATTCAATTGCGTAAATATAGTTTGTGCCTTGATGAGAGGGTTTTCGTGAGTAGCAATGGTATTGAAGAAATTTCTAGAAAGTTTAGTAATATAGTTGTCAATAGAATCAATTTTTAAATCTTGATGAATTGTAGAGTTGCGGACAAACCAGGGTGCACCAGTGATAATACGAAGAAGTTTGTTTTGAATAATTTGTACAGATTTCTTGTTAGATTGTGCAGCTAGACCCCAGATTGGGGCAGCATAGGTAAGGATAGGCCTAAGAACTTGTTTGTAGAGAAGAAGTTTGTTTGACAAAGTTAATTTAGAAAATTTATTAATGAGTGGTAGAGTGAGATAAAATTTTTTTCCAACATTTTTCTTTGATTTTTTGAATATGAGCTCGAAACGTAAGTTTATTGTCTATAATTAAGCCGAGATATTTAATATTAGTTGCCCATTCAATTTGTTGATCAAAAAGGGAGAGATTAATATATGGTTGTCTGGCGTGTCCTTTTCGGAAAATGATAGCTTGAGATTTAGAGACATTAATTGCGATGCGCCATTTAGTTAGCCAATCCTCTAGGATATTCAGAAAATTTTGAAGAGTATTGATGACATAAAGAATAGAAGCACCTTGGGCAAGAGCAGCAGAATCGTCAGCAAATAGGCAAGTGGAAATGTTAGTGCACTGAGGAAAGTCGTAGGTAAAGATATTGTAGAGAATAGGACTTAGCACGCTTCCTTGAGGTGTACCAGCACAAATACGACCGATTTTGGAGAATTCATTATGAAGTCGAACTTGAAAGGTTCTATTTTTAAGATAATTTGTAATGATAAGTGTGATCCAAGTTGGAAATTGAAGTTTGATCATTTTGTAGATCAGTCCATTGTGCCACAATCGATCGAAAGCTTTTTGACATCTAGAAAGACACCTCCTGTAAAAAATTTATAGTTATATCCTTCAGTGATGATATTGGTGACACGTAGAAGTTGATGACAAGTTGAGTGATGTTGACGGAATCCAAATTGTTCTGCTGGAATTATGGAATTTTTATCGCAAAAAGAAGTAATATGTTTCACTAAGAGTTTTTCGTAAAGTTTTCCTACACAGCTAAGGAGACTGATGGGCCGATAATTTTGAGGAAATTTCCTATCTTGGCCAGGTTTAGGGAACATGATGATATTTGCTTTTTTCCAGATAGGAGGGAAGTAGTGATATTTAGTACAGCTGTTGTAGATTTTTGCAAGATGAGTAATGGCATTAAGGGGGAGACACATTAAGGCTTTATTTGGAATGTTGTCAGGTCCAGAAGATTTCCGAATGTTGAGATTCTTGATTAAGTTAATTATGTCAGATGGAGAAAAAAAAAATATTGTTATGATAATTTTGATGGAAGTTACTGTATCTTCAACATGCACAATTTGTGAGTAATCGCAAGGTTCAGTGTTTTCTTGAAAGGAGAGTTCAAGGTTTTCAGCAAAAGAGTTCGCTTTATCAGAAGATGAGAATATAAGACCTGAGGATCCAACCAGTGGAGGAATTTTGGGATATTTTTTGGTAAAATGTTTGTTAATTTTGAAGAGAGAATTATCTTCTGGATTTAAGCCTAATAAAAATTCATTCCATCTGTCATTTTTTAATTTGTGAATCATTTGCTTTATTTCTTTTTGAAGCTTGTTGACGGATTGCTTGAACGGAGGAAACCTGGTATCTTGCCATAATTTTCGAATTCTGTTTTTTTCCGCAATTTTAGAGGTGATTTCAGTCGGAAGTTTTTGGTGTGGTGTACTGAGTTCTTTAGATTTGCTAGCAAGGTTGATAGCAGAAGTAACAGCATAGTTAAATTTATCAATTATTTTGTCAATATCTTGAATATTGGAGATGACTGGATTACCAGGAATGCTTTGAGAGAGAATTTTAGTAAAAATATTCCAATTGGTAGTTGTGATTATGCTATTGAGGAAGGGCGTAAATGAATTATGAGAGACTTCAACTATCACAGGGTTATGATCACTGGAAAGATCGTTGATAGAAGAAGCAGGTCCGGCGTTTAAATTTTTAAGAAGTGCGATGTCAAGAGTACTATTGCAAGGATTGTGAAGGCAGAAATATGTGGGATCATTAGGAGCAATAACATTGAATGCATTAAGATTTGTCCAATCGAAGAGAATAGAACCATTTATGTTGCTGCGTCCATTATTCCATGCAGGATGCTTGGAATTGAAGTCACCAAGTAGAAGTACTTGTTGATTGGAGTTCGCTATTGTATCAAGTTCTTGTGTGAGGAATCTACCAATTGGAGGGCGATAAATGCTAGCAACAGTAATTTTTAGGTTATTCTTGAGATTAATAACGATAGCAGAGTTTTCAAAGCTGGTTGTAGTAAAATGAATTTGATGATGATTAATATTTTTATGAATGCAGATAGCCGTGCCTCCTCCTCTGTGGGTAAGACGATCGGAGCGATATATGATATAATTTGGAATTTTGAAGGAATCGCCTGGCCGAAGATGTGTTTCTTGGAGAGCAATTACATGAGGTTTATTTTCAGATATAAAATTTTGTAATTCATTAATTTTTCCTTTCAGACTATTGGAGTTCCAAGTCACGCATAAGATAGAATTATTGGTCGATCTATTGAATGTTATTGACTGGTTGATTTTGAAGAGCAGTTATTAAAACAGAAAGATTTGAAAGTACCCCAACTAATTGTTGCAGAATGAGTGGAATTGGAGGCGTTTCCGTGGAAGCCTGCAGAGTATTGGAAGAAGTAGTATGGTGAGAGGTCTGGGTAGGAAGAGTTGGAAAGTCATCTGAAGAAGGAGGAAGAGTTGGAGAAGCCTTCTGATGTGCGGGAAGAGACACATTGGTTGGAGTTCTCAGGCTTCATTTGTTGTGCTTGTTTTTAAGTCTCTCCGTCAAGCGTTGACCTTCGGGGGAGGAGCAGGAGTGAAATTAGCAGGGTTTTAGGACAACCCGAGAAATTTGCAGTATGCTCTCAGAGCAAAAGGGCGCATTTGGGAGCTTCATCTGGCCTTTTGGTGCATTCTTTGGTGGCATGAGGTCCAGCACATTTGAGGCATCGAGGGTCTCTTGTACAGAATTTGCTATGATGATAGAATTCTTGACATTTATAACATTGGCTGGGTCCTGATTTTCTTCTGAGTGGTTCAACTTTGACCCTAAAGTAATATAAGGTGGATAGGTTGAACATTCTTTTGTTTTTTCATTTTTTGGTAGAACTATTAGGTACAGAGGTAGATTGCCGGTACCAGCACGATTACGAAGTGGAGTTATGAATTCAGGATGAAAGTTGAGAATTTGGAGTTCCTGCATGATGACATCAATTGGGAGATCTGAAGGCAGTCCTACAACTTTAAGTTGCTTTTCTTGGGGCAATTCAAATGTATGACTTTTAAGTTTCAGGTGATCAATTTGCTTCCGTATGGATCTGTAGTCATCAGGTATGGTTGGAAAAACTTTTAATTTGCCTCCAGAAAGGCGTCCTTCAATCTTTGAATTTGTAATCTGGTTGAAGTTCTTAAGAATTTCAGTAGAATTTTGTATGTTGTCAATTATAATTGGAGGAACATATTTAGTAGTATGGGGTGCAGGACAAGAAGAAGCAATATTGTGGTCATTAGTGAGATCAGTGTCCATACTGTTTTCGTCCAGATGTAATTTATCAACATTTTTTGAAATGCCTTCAATTTTAGCAGGAGGTATGTTGTCTACATCACTAGGACCAAGACTTTCATCGGGGTTAAGGCAAGCAAATTTGGAAGATAACTTGATAACAGTGGGATCACTGGTATTAGGCCGTTTAGCTAAATTTTTTCTTTGCTTTTGTGTGACCTTAAGTTTTTTCTTTTTAGTAGGAGTAGTTACCGAGTTGTTTGAATCATTGAGTTTCAGCAAATGAGACTCATTTGCCTCCTTAAGTTTTTATTGGTAATATTAGAAAGCGTAAGTTGTATAAAAAGATCTAAATTAGGTATTTGAGGTTCAATTTTTAAGCAATTTTCAATGTTGTTCAGATGATCATTGAGGTTTTCGCACTCAATGAATGATGAAAAATGGTTAATGCTAATATTAAGTTGATCAATTTCTTGAATAAAGTTAAACGCTGTCGGGTTAGTATTAACGTCAATCAAATGAAGCATACTGGTATGATTGGTCAGCAGGGGAAAGAATGACATGGTTGTGCTGTTTGAGGAGAGCGAAACTCCTTCGACAACAGCCATAATAAAATTAACAAATAAACAAAACCAAATATTTAAAAAAACTACTGACTAAAACAGAAAATAAATATGCACTTTACTGAGTAAAACAGTGAGAAACGCTCGTAGCTAAAAAAAGCCCGAACAATTCTGCAGCCTACACAGCAAAATACAGAAGAAAAAAAAAAAAATTCTAAAAAAAATTCTAGAATTTAGCTAAAAGTTCCAAAAAAGAATTCTAGAATTTAACTACTCATTTTATACAACAAAATAATAACATAGAACCAAAGAAATCAAATAGAGAACGGTAATAAAGAGATTAAGACAAAATAAGAGAGGAAAAAATCACATACCAAAGAAGAGAAACATTAGAAAACAAACAGATTTGAGGGAGAGGAAAAAAAACACGACCGCTCAGCTCAAAGTCCAAACAATAATTCCGTAATACATTTCACAACACAGAATTGATTCAATGGACTGATCTACAAAATGATCAAACTTCAATTTCCAACTTGGATCACACTAATCATTACAAATTATCTTAAAAATAGAACCTTTCAAGTTCGACTTCATAATGAATTCTCCAAAATCGGTCGTATTTGTGCTGGTACACCTCAAGGAAGCGTGCTAAGTCCTATTCTCAACAATATCTTTACCTTCGACTTTCCTCAATACACTAACATTTCCACTTGCCTATTTGCTGACGATTCTGCTGCTCTTGCCCAAGGTGCTTCTATTCATTATGCCATCAATACTCTTCAAAATTTTCTGAATATCCTAGGCTAACTAAATGGCGCATCGCAATTAATGTCTCTAAATCTCAAGCTATCATTTTCAGAAAAGGACACGCCAGACAACCATATATTAATCTCTCCCTTTTTGATTAACAAATTGAATGGGCAACTAATATTAAATATCTCGGCTTAATTTTAGACAATAAACTTACGTTTCGAGCTCATATTCAAAAAATCAAAAAAAAATGTTGGAAAAATTTTTATCTCACTCTACCCCTCATTAATAAATTTTCTAAATTAACTTTGTCAAACAAACTTCTTCTCTACAAACAAGTTCTTAGGCCTATCCTTACCTATGCTGCCCCAATCTGGGGTCTAGCTGCACAATCTAACAAGAAATCTGTACAAATTATTCAAAACAAACTTCGTATCATCACTGGTTCATCCTGGTTTGTCCGCAACTCTACAATTCATCAAGATTTAAAAATTGATTCTATTGACAACTATATTACTAAACTTTCTAGAAATTTCTTCAATACCATTGCTACTCACGAAAACCCTCTCATCAAGGCACAAACTATATTTAAGCAATTGAATGGAAAATACAAGTATCCTTTCTCTACTTCTAAATGGAATCGAAGCCTCAAACCACCATAATTTCCTGCTCACTTATCGCTTTTTAGATATTTTACTTCAACGCATATTTACTGATCATAAATTTCTTGTTACGTTTCCATCACCGATGATTTACATTTTTCTTACTTTCTTCTTTTTTTTTCTTTCAAATCATACGATTACTTTTATCTATTTATCATGACTTTTCTTTCCTACTGCCTTCGCGTTCAGGCACTCGACATCTTTATTCAACAATGATGAGAATTGATTCAGTGAAAACAGCTTAATTCAACAAGTCAAAAACAATAATCAAATTTTACTGTCATCCCTGTAACATAGGTAAATATATTTAAAAAAATTTATGTGCATGCTTTTTTTTTCTTCTTGAAGTATTAGGGTTTCTTGATACTGAGACAGATGATTTAAATTCGACTTCATCAAACGAATATTCTAATAAAAACTCAAAAAATAATTAATGTTTTGAAAAATATTTTAGTAAATTGAAGCGCTGTTGTCCAGATGTATTTAGAAATTATTTGCAGAATCTCTCTTAAAAGGAAACTCATCGTCATAAGAAGAATATATCCTCGAACTGGTATTTTCCACTTTAAATTTCAAATCATATCATTTGTTATTGACATTCCCTTACTTGGCGTATACTACTTCTCATGAAATTCTTTATTACCCAATTTATAATTCCAAATCTTTTGAAAACACTTCTGTATTTCGCTTTATTCAAAATTGTTTTTTCTATTTCCAAGTTGTTTAGAACAGACTTAACTGAAACTTCTTAATTTCTATAAGAAAAGACGGAGTATATTGTCTTCTATTTCACATAATAATTGTATTCTTTTGGAGGAAAAAAAAAAAAAAAAAAGAAAGGAGAGGACCATTAAAATGATCTATTCATTTTGAAATTTTATATGCTCATTTCCTTTAGAATACGAATGCAAATGATTAAATTTTCATGACCAGCGAATATTAACTTCAAATCATAATGCGTGTTTCTTTTGCATACAATAGTATAAAATTACGAGGATAAGGGTTATTTTCCTTGCTGTTGGCATGAAGACACAACCAATAATGCTGTTACTATGTTGTCAATGAACTTATAGCCAATTAAATGTGGTCGTATATCCGAATACATGAAATTGAATTGCCATATCAAGTTACCTATACAAAACTGATACTTCTGTGTAAAAGTTGTTGCAATGAACTCACCAGATGAAGAAAGGTTCTAGAAAGCTAATATGAACGAATGTGAGGCGAGATCGGATGATTTTGCAACAGGCCCTGCTGTCCTAAATTATTGTCTGTCAATCCAATCAAAGTGCTGAAAACTCTGCTAAATTTCTCCGTCTCACGGCCCTTGGATGAAATGTGATTATGCTTTTAAGTTGGCTGGTATGCTTTTTATGATTTTTAAGACTTGGTGCCTTTAACTCTCCAAAAGGGAAAAGGCCAAAATCCACTGGAGTGATGTTTCAACCGATCATCATGGTTTTATGTAAACTGGAAACACATAGTGTTCAGTGATAAATCACGCTTCAATCTCAATGGATCCCATCAGCGTTTGTGTTACAAAACTCCGTTGTCATTAATTGTGATACGTTATCTCCTACGACAACAAATTGCACTAAAGTCTACTTACAAGTTTTAATAGTTCAACTACATGTTGATGACATCCTGTGGTTGACTGTTTTACTTTTTAAAGCAATTTACCCTTTTCAAACAAGATAATGCCAGGGCCCAAACGCCTTGAACGCCTTAGATTTGCCACTGCATCACCGAATTAAGCCAGTTTTATCAGGCATATCTTTTAAGGCATTTAAAAAAATCCCTATGCTATAAACTTTGTAAATGTTTAAATCCTTCCGATAAAGAATTGCTGTCAGGTATTACATTGAACAATTTAAATATTTTTTCTGGATCATCTGTATTTGGAACATCGCATGTGCACTCGTATTCAAACAACCCCCCATTCTACTTATTCTTTTAAGTTTAAAAATTTCTATATCTAAATTTGTATCTTAAACTTTTGTTTAGTTTATAACTGTTTAATATCCATTTGCATGATAATCAAATTAAGTAATTAGTGACACTATTTGTAAATGAAACAGCAGTAGATAGTTTATGTATCGCTTTACTACCTTGTCTAAGACAATATACCGGATATTTATCATCACTAAGCAAAACCATAATCATAGACTTGTACTTACAAAAGTTTCAGCTTCATATTGCACGACGGGATCAGATGTAGAATTCCTGGGAGTATTCTGTTCATAAAGAGCTTATCGAATTATCGTGATTCCATATTTAATAGCTTTGTCTCATTCCATTCTGCACTATCATTAAAAAGTTTTGCAGTGATGTCGTTAGCCTATTTTTCAATACATGCCCAGAAGTAACATGAAAGAAATTAAAATTATATATATATATATATATATATACACTGAAGTGACAAAAGTCATGGGATAGCAATATGGTGTCAAATTTTCAGATGGCAGTAGCATCGCGTAGAACAGGTATAAATGCGCAGTGCGTTGGAAGTTTCTTTCTGTTCAAGAATTCATGTGAAGAGGTTTGACGTCTCGATGACCGCACGACGGGAATTAACAGACTTTGAACGCGAAATGTTAGTTGGGCTAGACGCATGGGTCATCCCATTTCCCAAAATCGTTCGAGGGAATTCAACATTCCCGATCCACTGTGTCAAGATCATGTGCCGAGAGTATGAAATTTCAGGCATAACATCCCACCATGGACAGCGCAGTGGTCGATAGCCTGCATTGTCGATCCATAGACCGGCGACGTTGTTTGGAGTCGTAAATTCCAACGGAATGGCTGCAACACTGCGTCGAATAACCGCAGAAATCAATAAGGGACGTTTCCAGTCAATGTTCGGACTTGTCTGTTAGAACTGTGCCATGAAAAACAGGCCCTTGGGCTATTCGGAGCAGACCACCAGATTCGAGTGCCTTGCTGACAGAATGACATCGCTTGCAGCGACTCACGCCACACGTGAGCATACCATTGGTCCCAGATGAATGGAAAACCGTGACCTGGTCCGATGAGTCACCATTTCAGTTGGTAAGAGCTGATGGTAGGGTTCAGTGCCCGCAGACCCGCTGCAAGCCATGTCGTTCTGTCAGCAAGGCACTGTTCGGTCTGGTGGTGGCCCGTAATGGTGTGGGCTGTTTTCATGGCATGGACTTGTCCTCTGGTGCGTGGACCGAACATTGACTGGAAATGCTTATGTTCAGCTGTTGGAGATCACTTGCAGCCATTCATGGACTTCATGCAACGATGGGTTTTTATGGATGACACCGGGCCACAACTGTTCCATTGGTTTGAAGAACATTCTGACAATTCCAACGAATGATTTGGCCACCTGGATCCCGACATGAATCCCATCGAGCATTTATGGGACATCATCGAGAGGTCTGTTCGTGCCCAAAATCCTGCACCATCAACGCTTTCACAATTATGGACGTCTATCGAGACAGCATGGCTCAATATTCCTGCAGAAGACTTCCAACGGCTTGTTGAGTCCATGCCACGTCGAGTTGCTGCACTTCGCCGGGCGAAAGGAGGGGCGACACGATATTAAGAGGTATCCCATGACTTTTGTCACTTCAGTATGTATATATATATATATAAATTCAAACTTTTATTTTTATATGAGAATTTTTTTCTTTTTTAGGTTGCTGGCACTGTCCTTGACATCTGTGTAAAATTTGATGTCAAAATATTCATTAACGTTTGAGTTACACTTGGCTTTGTGAAACACTAAAACTGATTCCGGAAATTTTTGAAATGCCTGAATTAATTGCATTAAATTTTGTTTACGGAAACGTATAGAATGTTGCAGAAGGCATTCAGTGAGCAAAGTATATTGGAAAGAAATGTTTGCAAGTGGTATAAATAATTCAAAAAAGGCAAAGAACGCGTTGAAGACGATGAGTGCTCTGGTCAACCATCAACCTCAACTGACGAAGCTCACGTCCAAAAAGTTAAAGATTTGGTGCTTGCAAACCGTCTATTTACAATTAGAGCCCTGCTGATGAAGTTGGAATTTCAAAAGGATCGGTCAATTCCGCCTCAGACACGTCAAATCTCGATTGGTACCGAAAACACTGAATGCGCCAGCTCACACTGTATTCATTCTTCGACTTTTTTTCCAAAAATGAAACCCATATCGTTCCATAACCAACGTATTCACACCGTGCGACTTATGGCTATTGCCTAAACTCCGGAGACACCGTTTTGAGTCTATTGACTAGATTCAACGTGGATCGGCGCGCGCTTTGAAGGCCATCCCGGCCAATGACTTTTTAGCATGCATTGAGAATTGGTAAAAACGTTAGCATAAGTGCATTTGGAGGCGATGAAATAAATCTGGAAGAATAAATAAAGAGTTTTTGAAAAAAAAAAAAAATTGGTCTTAATTTTTGAGCACAGTAGTATTACATTATGTTCCTTTTAACTTCATTAAACTTTTGAAGACGTTCATAAACTTCATAGCAGGAATTTTTATGGTATTCTGAATAAAATATTCAAAATAATTAACAAATTTCTATCTGTAATCCCGTTTTTTCCATAGTCATTGCTACAATAATATGAAAATTCATGAACTGATGAACGTTACGTCTGAAGTGTTAAATAATTGCAATTACATAGGCTCATAGTCAAATATTTCTAAATTATTTCAGTCAGCGCAGGTATTTTCTAAATGTAAGATGCTCAATATTTGAAGAGCTCGTTGTTCTTTTCACTCAAAAATTCTCTCAGAAATAGTATTAAGAGTATTTTGCAACAGCTTTTTAATAAAGTAGTCAATTATAAAAAAGCTTTGGCTGACCAATGCTAAAGTAAAACGTGATTGATAGAGGTCTCTGAAATAATGATCATAACGTAATTTGCACGTTAACTAAACAAAAATGAACTTTGAAACCTATTTGAGTTCCAGATGTTGTCGAGGTACCTTGGTTGCAAAGCAGCCATAAATTATCTATCTTTGGACGTAATGCAGAGGTCTATTGAATGATAAAAAAAGCACCATTCAAAGTTATGAAAAGCTCCGGTTAATTGGAGGCTCCGCTACTAGTAGAGTAAACATTTGGTCTTTGTGATGTGAGTGAAGCAAGAATATCTATTTCCTTAGCTGGTCAAAAGAGACCAGAGAAAACTTGCAGTTTTTCAATCGAGTTTTTGTATTACAATAAACCGTTTGTAGACTTTTTCGACTCCTCCAAATGAGTTGAAGATACTAGCAAATTCCTTTGACACATATATTTTTTAGAGATCTTCTTGGATGATACAGTCATTTCAGGTGGAATCTGAGCAGGTATTTGATTCTTTAACATAGACTCAAAATTTGTTAATCAACTGGTCTTATTTTGGAGGTTCTCTGAGGAGTCGATTTCTTTACGAGTTTTGGGAAGCTTTTATACCCTTTTAAGGAAGCAAGGTGTTCTTGGAGTCCACTGTTGATTCAAGTAGACTTTTTGATTCGTCCAACAATGAGACATTCTTTAAAGAATTGTAGTCACCCACACTTTAGTCATCGTACTTTGGATCCAAAATTGCTACTTCCGTTATGGAAATAGTTACAATTGTAGGATTGGGTAGATCTTGGTCGATGGTTGTATCTTTAGATACGAACCGTGAGACAGAGAAGTCGATTGACCTCGAAGATCTTTAGATTTCAGTCACTCCTGGGAAGTGTAGTATTTCTTATTCTTCTTTTGAAATTGCTGTGACTTTGGGATTTTGAAAGTTGCTCGAATGAGCCCCTTCCTTTCCTCATGAATACTTTTAAAATTTCTACAGTCTTTCTTCCTATAATTATTTTTTGATATATAAAAATAAATAAATTAAAATAGAATGTAGAAATTTCTACTATTTCCTTTTCTAAATTAAAGGTAGGTAATTTTTCTCCCCAAAGGGTGAAAAAATATGTTTGAGAGAAACAGTATGAAGCAACCACATTATTTCAAATATGCCTGTTCTCTCAGTGGTGTATTTATTACCCTAAAACAAATTAACTTCACATTATTCCTTATCATTCATTTTTGTGTGTTTGTGTTAAAAATAAAATTGCATTTAGAACGTAGAAATTTATTGCTCGCGATTGGGATATCTTAATACCAAACATTTAGCAACATGGGGAGATGGAAGGGTTATGTGGAAGTTGATATAGTTATTTAGAATTTTTTAGAACTGCGGGAAAATGCCCACAGTAAGGAAGATTTATAAGAATAGTAAACCATGAGGAAAAGCTCTAAAAATGTGAAAAAAGAAGAAAAAAAAAAAAAAAAAAAAAAAAAGCAATAATTTACAAAAACGAAAATATGCACAAGAAAGCATACTTACACCCATTTGAGGCCTTGAATAAATTTACTTCAAGTTTTCTCTTTTTGTTTGTTGGTATTAATTATGAAAATATAGTCAGTTGTCCATTCTTTTTTTTAATATGGGCTTTTGCTTGTTTGTTTTTTCTATAGTTTTTAACATAATATAATTCTCCTATAAAATTGCAGTTTTGCAAGTAATTCCAAAAATCAGTGCAAGAGAATACTCCCAATAGTAATCTAAAGAAGACAATTTTTCCATTTTATTGTAGTTAAATAATATACATTCCAGCAAATATTTAGGGATTAGAATTTCTTATAGCAGACTTCCATTTGAAAATAAATGCAAAAATAGAATTATATATTTTTACGAAATATGATACTCACTTTTTAAAATAGAAATATCTCTACTTTGGAAAAGTATCAAATTAGTGTATTTCATACATTCAAAATCTCATGTAAAGTTTTTCCAACTGTCAATGTGTAATGTACAAAATTGTGCAAAAGATAATCATAGTCCTTGCACCACCCTATAAATAATAAAAAAATGGTATGATCTACACAGATCAAAGAAAAAAAAAATATTTTTAAGTACTTAATGACATTTTTCAAGAAAACACTGAATTTTGCGATTCAATCATATTGAAAATGTAAAACTTCCAAAGACTAATGCTTTTACTCAAGTATATTCCAAAAGTGACTGTCAATCACCTTTTGCTCTTTCAAAAATTTAACATCATTAATGAAAGCTACATGCCTAATTATACAGTAAACCTTGCAGAACGTGGGGGTTGCATCAATAATAACTATGTAGGCCAGTCATATTGTTTTGAAAGTGATAGCATAATTTTTTTCACAATTCCCAATGTATTAAAAATATCAGTTTAATCTGGTTTTTAATAAAATCAGAAATGCAATAATAGTGATATAAACGCTAAAACAAACGTAATCTGTGTGTTCTAGCAGATTTATAAAAACAAAAGTACAAGAATATATGTATGAATTATTTCTGCAATTGGATGCCAATATTAACAACATGAAAAATGAATAGGCATTCAAAATTGTTTCATATTGTACAGTTTATTCTATGTTTTCCATAAAATAAAGCATTTGTTGAGGGGTAAAAATTTGTTATACACACCAAACTAATCTAATTCAGCATCGAGACATAAAAAGAAATTTTTTGTAAAGTGTAAGAAGTTTTACTATTGAAAAGCTGAAATTAACTTCAATAGATTACTTGAAAATTCGCTTTTCTTGTAATATTTGTTTCCCTCTATGAACTGGCAAAAACACTTGTTGCTTTTATGAGAGTAGCATTTCAAGAATTGGGAAAATAGGAATTTATGAACTGAGGAAAATATTTGTTATTCTCCATAAGAGTAAAACACTTTATTTTAATAACATAAATTTCTACTTAATAAATGTACACTAAACCAATTTGTGCATTATTAGAATGAAGTTGCTTATAAGATAGATCAAATGGTAGGAATGGGTTTTAAATGGTAAATGAATAGTTAGAATCATGATCTGTCAAATATGTACTGTTGCTCATAATTCACCATGCAATATTGCATTGACTTAAAAGCATGTTGTAGATGCATAGTTATACCTACTAGACTACAATAAATGCTTGACTATTTACAGGGGTTACACCATCAATACAATAGACACACAGAAAAATTGGGTTCTGCAAAATTAACTGCCCATGAGAAAAATATATTAGGTAAAGTTCAAATTAAGAAAGTAAGTATATAAAAAAAATATATATTATTGCAATTAAAAGGAAAAAAAAAATTTTAATTGTAAGGATTTTTTTTTTTTTTACTATTTAATAAATAGGTAAACAGTAAAATATATATATATATATATAAATGCATTGTTTAAAAAAAATGTGAATGCTGGTGATTTTTACTTGGGATGTTGATTGATACAACTTTACAAGATTTGCAATAAGAAGCATACAGTTTCTCAATACCACTTTAAAAGCATTTTTTTTTTACATTTACGGTCAATTTCTGTCGTAAAATCATAGTTCCTTTTAACAATTCATTAAATTCTTGTAAGTTAAAGGAACTTTTTTTCTCATTATCACTATGTTCACTGTTGGTTGGTATTAGTAAGTTCATTTAATTCTTCTTTCATCATTCTCAATAAATTCATTAACCTCATTTTTCCCAAGTTTGAAAGTATTTTGCTACCACCTTTGCAATTTGTAAAATTTTTTTGTCTTCATTTTCAATTGTTAGAAATTCTTTAAAGATACCATTTTACAACAGCACTCAATAGTACACTGCAAGAATGAAATTCAAACATCGGTTAAATTAAATGAAGTCAATTAAGATAATCTAAAAAATTCTACTGAAATTTGCATTTGTGAAGAGTTTCCTGTACAAATACTTTCCCAGCGTTTTTACTTATCTCACAAAAGTCTACAATAAATGCCTTGTTTACCTTCCTTTCCCAATACCCAGAAAAAAACAATTATCATTTTCCAGAAAGTCAAGATGGTAAATTGGAAAGAAATTATAGATCAAACAACAGAGTAGGCAAATATTTGAAAAATAAATTGATTACTCAAACATTGCAGTACAATATTATTCCTATGAATAATTTAAATTTAAAGAAAAAGAGAAAGATAGCACCAATCACCAACTTTTCTATTGTTAATCATATTTTGAACATTTTTAATAATACGTAACATTGTGTTCATGGGGACAGAGTTTTTTTTTTAATGTGTATTAAGTATTTCATTATTATGCTTGTTATTGGAGTTTTATTAATTTCATTTTCAAATGACTTTTTTAAGGAATCTCATCAAAACCCTACAAAACTATTTGATCAACAAGAAATTTAAAATTTGACTCAAAAATATGTATTCTCTATAGTGCAGAAAATCAATGTAATATGCCCATAATGCTGAATTATCTGTATTCAATCTTCAACTTTATAAAAGAATGAAATAAAATGTATTAAAATGTGACATAAGAAAGGCATTGATATTAATGGTTATGAAAATATTTTATTACATCAGAATATTATGACAAATGGAGATGAATAAACTAATGCAATGTTAAATAAAAACAATAATTAAAATTACAACACTGAAAATAAAGAATTAAATGTTTGATACAAAATGTTAACTTTTTCTAATACTTATTAAACTTAAAAATAATTTTATAGTTATGGCATATTTATTTTTTATAGAACAAAAAGGTTGATAATATTAGTCTAACCATTGTTTACTGGCATACACAAATTGATAATGACAAATTTCTAGATAATAATATTGTTAATTTTCACAATATAACAATACAAAAAAAAAAGTTGTATATACAATTCATGCATATATTTTTGACTTTAAAAGAAATATGTAAATATATTTTTAAGTATCAATTAAAGTTATTTCTGATAAATCAGTTTTCTTATATATAAATGAATATTATTTAACGAACAATGTAGGAAAGAATTGATTATTCAATGCTCAAAAGTAATTAAACACATTATTAATTCTAAAAAAGATTCTTCAAATAAAAAAAACAATACAGATATGCAGATAATAGTTACAATAGGAAACATTTTTTCAAAAAATCAAATATAAACATAATATTAGTAAAACTTATGCTTATTTTAAGAAGATACATTTGTTTTTATAAAAATACTTCAGTTGATTAAGAAAATGAACTGCTAATTTTTTTAAGCAATAAAATTTTTAAGAAATATTTCTTATGTAAACCATCAAATAAATGTTCAAAATGTAGGAAACAAAATGATGTAATAATGCTATTGGTAATAAATATGATAATATATCTAGAATAACAAAAGATATTCATAACTTAAAATAATCTAAATAATATCGATATAACAGAACATATTCAATTCTGAAAAGCTCAAGAATTTATATTGAGAATGTCAATCACAGCACTGTTTGGTTATAAAAAATATTTTTAATTTGTTCAATTCTATAAATTGATATGAGTATTAATATAAATTATATGAGAATTCAGAAAATTTAAAACAAAATTATTATATTACTTTCCACTTTCACTGTTATGCTTTCTATATGAAAACAAAAACAAACTGCAAGCATTAATAAAAATACACCGGAACTAAGATTCTTATAATGCTCGTTAATTTAAATTTAAAATAACATTAGAACATTTCCAATTCTATAGAAATGTTTTAATATTTTAAATTTACACAATGAAAACTAATTAAGCTCATTAGTTTTAAAATAATATATTTTTTTATAATATTCATAAAGAGAATGTTAACAATTCAAAAATTAAGAGTATTAAACAAATTGAAAAAAAAAATCCCAAAATCATAAATGCAAAAAATGAATGTTACAATAAATAAATAAAATAAATTTAAACATGCCAATTTTCTGACAATTTAAGTTCTTTCTTTTTTTGGAAAAAAACATGCACATTTAAATAAAATGTTGAAAATGTAAGTTCACATGATTAATAAAAATAATCAAGTGTAGTCCGACCAGGAACAACAAAAAATGGTAACCATTCTGTTTAACGGTGTAAATGGATGAATCAAAACGATGCTAGTCAGACGGAGCGCAAAGCTGCCATACAGAAGGAAAAATATGATAGTTAGCATGAAAATTTTTCCTATTGTTTTCCTTTTAATGTCATGTAATGTAAAATTTTAATTATTAAATATTAAAATTATTTTTATTGCAATTAAATTCCCTCTTAAAAATAACATTTCCTCCCCTATGACAACACTTTTTTAATACATCCGACGTCACCTGCCAATTTTCCATTTAATCAGTGGTAGGACTATAAATGTCATACTTGGAGATAAAGAATATACAAAACATTATCACTATCTTTTTCCTCATTTCAAAGAAATAAAATTTTATAATCTATTGGGAAGTTTCAAATCTGGTTTCATATACTATAAAACATTTCAAACCTGCAAACTGAGGTGGGACAGAAGAATATCTGAAACAAAACAAACAATTAGTTATTAATGCATATACATTAATATAGATAAGAGATATGTTTCCTCAATCTACTTACTAATTTTTAAAATTAATTACATAACTTTTAAAAACATTCATATATTCCAAAAGATGCTTTGCAACTAATTAGAAATCTTTTATTTAAACTGCAGTGCATTTCAGCATAACACTTAAATATTGAAAGGAATCTGGGATCAATTCTTCACTGAAATACTGGCATGGAAAATCTAGCAATATGAAAGTTAATTGATAATGAACAGAAATCTGACTTTTCTGAAAATTTTGCTTTTAATAACTTAAAATATTGCAATATCATACTTCCATAGAAAATAAAAAGTTCTACTTCACAAAAATGGATGAAAATTAAAACATTTTACAGAAGAAATGTAAAAGTTGGCAGATATGCAATTGTGACAAGAGAAAAAAAAATTAGAAAATTAAATTGTAACAATATTAAGGATTCATCCTGTTTTAATTAAAAAAAGAAAGGAATGAAAGGAAGTTAAGAAAATACTAAAAAAATGCTGACAAAGATGATATTGGAAAGGAAGGAAAAAAACAAAAACATTGATAATTATATAAATAAAAACAGGAAAATATTGAAAGTTTTCAAAAAAATGTTTTTATAGGATTAATTATTGAAAACTGCAACTGATTTTAGAGCTGATATAAAAACAAACATTACTATCCATTCTGATCCAAATTTGTTTCCAAGATCTTAAAATGATTCTTTTAAATAATTTTGACGAAATGTAATTTTTTTATCTCGTATGTTAGAGCTAAATTATCTATTTACAAGTAAACAAAATGTTTATTCTTAAAAATGGAAATAAAGTGTTTAAAATGATCACAGAAGGTTAAAGATAGCATATTATTATAATTTTTGATAATTGATTAAAAGCAATTAATAAATTAAAAAATATTTTTATTTTATGAGTACTCAAAATTAGCTAACAAAAGTACAAAATTTTTTTTAAATTTAAAATTTTGTTTAAATGTCTATTGAATATTATAAAAAATCAAAAGAGAAAGTAAAAAATAAAAAATCGCACACAACAAAAGTCAATGAATATCAGAGATTAGCTGAATAGTAATCTATTATATATCTTGAAAATTCAGAAAAGCAGAAAGTTTCAAACAAGTTTATAATCTTTTAGAGAGAAAAACAGATAAAACAAAAATTCACAATAATATTATCATCATAAATAGCTACATAAAGGTTTCTTTTAAATTAAATACAACATATCATACATGAACATTCATAATTATAATAAATAGATAAAAAAAATTTTATTTTTAGTCTTAAAATATTACTTTAAAATTATATATATATATATATATATATATATATTCCATACTCTTTTTATAAAACAAATTGTAACAGTTAAACCAAAATGGAAGATTTTTAAACTTCTAGTGTAATATGTATTAAATATTAAACCATAAATTTACAGTTAAAACTTAAGTATAATTTAAACATACCACAGAGAAATCTTTTTTTCATAACAGCACTTAGCAATCATCCATTAATCTTCTGGTTTCCTCTACATTTCTTCTCACAGTTCTTGGAGACATGCTACCAATATTTTGCAGATTTCGAGGTCTGTTTAGCAATCTTTCAAATCCAGAATCATTAGAACTGAAGGAAAAAGTTTGATTCAGAAAAAAAAATTAAAGTAATTGTTTTTTACTTATCTGATAAAAATATTATAAGTAAATGTATATAAATTTATAATGGAAAATGCAACTATTAAGCTTTTAAAAATTATTTTTTTCATTTCTACAAAAATGTGATATAACATTTATTATAGGAAGAGCAATTTTAAAACCATTTCACAATACACCTATGACAATCACTGAATGATAGCTAACAAAATATAGCAAACATTAAACATTAAGAAAAATAACAATGACCTTCAAGCTATTTTGATCTTTTTATACATATAAAGCAAAACAATTGTGTTCATCTTTTTTTAAAACTATAATATTTAGAAAATTTTGTTTTCTCTGAATTTTGTACTGTTGCATAACCGAAAATTAAAAAAAAAAATTTTTATTACTTCACTGTAATTAAATTAAAATATTATTTTTTTAACATTAAATTGTCATTCCCAACTGTTTAGTACAAAAACTGTTTGAATAAAAAATTATTCACGGGAAAAGATTCCATATGATTTTATGCTGCATTCTTATTCACCTTAACGATTTGTAATTAATATATATCTATAAATTCTCAATAAATATTTGAGTGAATGATACAGTTTAGTTACTTATTCTTTTTAAAAATTTTCTTAAAAAATTAATAATAAAATAAAATAATAATGTAAATATTTGATGTTTTGGTCTTTTTTAATTAACTATATTTTTAATTAATCATTTATATAACCTAATTTTTTTCTACATTAATTTTTGATTTATAAATACATTTTATTTCTGCTTAAACAGTTTGCTCTTATTAATATCTTTTTACGTCAATTAGAAAAGGATAAAATAAATTCTATACTTACGAGCCAAAGGTTTCAACCTCTTCAATACTTTCTGGCAATTGTCTATTATGAGTTTCAGGTAATGCTAATGCAAGAAATCCAGAAATAATAGATGCAATAGCAAAGATAATCATTGGTAATGGACTGTATACTTTCCGCTACAAAAACAGAATAAAATACTCTAAATTAATCTACCGAAAGATGCTATGTGCGTTAATAATTATCATTCATAATAGAATATAAAGGAATGCATGACATATTTTTATAGTAAAAATACAGTAAGTTCAACAATTCCTGTTTTCTATTCAATAAATTTGTTTATAAATAACTGTCTTGTTATTATAAAAAAGAAAAAGGGGTATGAAATATTTTTCAAGTAATTGCTAGAATGCAAATAATTAATAAATATATTATGCATACAATTAACATTTGCCAAAAATATATTTTCTGGAGTAATTAATTAATTTCATAAACAAAAATTTAATCTTTAATTAACAATATAATAATTTATATATATACATATATTTGCATTTCTTATTTTTTATATATCTAAGATGTTTTATTTATCAGATACAGAATTATTTCCATTAGCTTTAAATTTTCCTGTTATTGTAAAAAATATTACTCCTCTATGCATTCTAAGTTTTAAAAAATATGAACTATTTGATTATAAATTACATTTATTTAAAAACATTTTTACACTGAAAGAATTTTTACTTTACTTAAACCAAAATATTTTAGTTAATTTCGTGTTATTACTAACCAAACAGTTTTTTTTTAAAAATCATTTAGCTGTAAGCTTCTTAAATATTATAAATAATGTAAAAATAAAATTACTTAGACTCTACTTACTAATTGAATGATAATTGGTGCTATTATTCCACCTAAACGAGCAAACATGCTGCTGAAGCCAATACCAGTACTTCTTAATACAGTAGGATATATTTCTGCTGAGTATATATAGATTATAGCAAAAGAAGCTGCTATGGCACTTTTACCCAATACTGCAAGCAGTGTAGACACCCACTGAAGATCTGTAATATTCACATTAAAAAAAAAACACTTAAAACTATGCTTTGAATTATTCATATTCGATTTAAATTAAAGAATATAATGATCAATTATGTGCATACATCGATCAATTATGTCAATCCTCCATGACTTAGAATGAGATGAATAATCTGCATTAAATGAAAGTGAAAAAATTTTTTAATTATATTTAAATGCTGACTGCTTGGAAAAGCCCTTTTAAGTAGATTACAACTGCTATTTATATAAAATTTGAAAGCAATCATCTATATTTAATTTACAAAAGTTTACTTTAATGATATTGTAAATGTAAAGAAAAAGTTGTTTTTTCTGTAAAAAAATTAAAAAATAAAATAGTAACTTAATATTAAAAAAAAAAATTAAAATTAGTAATCTTCAAGAACCATTTTTTAACACAATAAAAGTATTTAAATATTTTTTTAATAAATGCATGTATTCCTGTTTTTGTTATAAACGTTTATAATAATTTATATTTAAAATTAGCAATGCAAAAACATTATTGCTTTATTATTAATGCATTATCATCCATCATTTATATCTGAAACCATTAAGTGCATTAGCATATCATTAAGTGCATTCGAATATCACAGAAATTGCATAATATAAAATAAAGAAATATTGTTATTGTTTTAGATTAAATATACTTTTTTTTTAACAAACTTATTTAAAAAGTCAATTACTACTAATTCTTCATACAGAAAATGAGTCTCATAAATATATAATATTAATATAAATTATCTTACATTGTGGAACAAAGACAGTTGCACCACAAGAAATTCCTCCAAATACCATCACTGTACACAGCACATATCTTCTTCCACAATAAGTTAAAGCCCATGTAGCAAGGAGAACAGCTGGTATTTCAACAGCAGCTAATATAGCAAAATTTCCATAGATATTCCCACTTAAATGTCCAGTACTAAGAGACAGACCATAGTAAACCAATGCATTGACTATCCTAAAAAGATTATATCACAAAAAAAAAAAAAAAAAAAAACCCACAACTTTATATCAATAGAAAACAATTCATTATTTGAAAAATAACATTAAAAGAAAAAATTTGGTGCTATAACAAATGTAAATAACAATGAGAAATAAATCTAACTTTTCAGATAGACCATATAAGGCATTAGAACATTGAATTTAATTCTTAAAGCAAGCAAATGTAATAATGAATAGTTAAATTGACTGAATTATACAAGTGAATTTTTACTTCCTAATCCCTTATATTAATCATTAATAATCCCAAATTATGAAAATACAATTTTACACAAAATAGAGTAAAAACAAAATAAGCCATTATTGTTAACCTTGAATAGATTATGAGGTGCATCACAGGATAGCATTTATAAATTATGAATACTCATTGTCTAATCTAAAATTAACCACTTAGTCCACTAGAATAATATCATCTTTCATGCAAATAACAACATACAATATACTTTTCATTAAATGGCTAGAAGAAATAGTAATTCAACTGCAATATAGTTTTTTCAGAAGTATTTGCTTAATGTTAAACCATCTCCAATTTCTATTTAATTATGGAAATTGCAAAATTATTTTTATAGAAATATTCACCACAAAAAGTGGAAAAGAAAGCATACAGGGATAGTTAATCCTTCAGTGGAGGAATAATGAAATTATACAGCTATAGATTTAAAAACGGTTCAATTTTCTCAAACATTTTTACACATTGATAAGCAAACGAAAAATACATCTATTAAACTCACCAATTAAAAAATATATTCATGCTCCATTTTCGTATCTTTGGTGTTCTCACTAAATCTAAAGGACTTGAAGATTGCTGACGTTCATCAAATTCAGGATCAACATTAGTCTAAGATGTACAGAAAAAACATTTAAAAACATATTCAAATCCAAATGAATATATGTATTTAAAATTAATCACTTTATTAATAATATGATATACTGAAAGCAATATAGCTGCAAATACATCGGTTGATACACATTTTTCTTTTAATGTTTAATGAGGGCTTTATCAGCCAAAAAATTTTGATTCTATTCAGCAAGCTGAAATATTTTTATAATTTTAAAAGAATCTATGACAAAATGAAATTACCAACTTCATAGTTTACCTCAAATATACAAATATAATTTAAGCAGCAAAGTTCAGCTATTTCCAATGTACAAAAATTGAATATAAAGTCACATTTAAATAAACTAATAGCTGTATATTTTAAAATTCTGTATACAAAGGGAAGAACAATTTATATAAATAAAAAAAAAAGTAGTAACTAAATTGTTTTATAACAGAATACACATTTTGCTTTAAAAAGTTTTTAATATTGAAAAGCATATAATAATAGTTCAACTTACATATTCAGCAGCTCTCAATAGGTGTTCTGGAATAGTGGCATTGTTCCATTTTGCAGCTTTTAAAATAGTCGTTTTTGCTTTACTATGCTTACCTTTAGAAATTAACCATCTTACTGATTCTGGTAATAGCCTATAATAATTTTTTTAAAAATAATAATGTTAATAAACTTTGTTTAAAATTTATTTTATGTAACTGAATAATAATTTTAAGAAGAAAACTTTAAAATGGAAGGAAAAGCTGTACATAGATTTAAAAAAAATAGCATTCAAACTTCAAAGAAGCTTTTACTTACCAATAATAAACAAGCAATATAGCTGCTGGTACAGAGATTACCAACTCTAAGACTCTCCATTTCCTTACGAAGTATGCAACAAGACTTAAAACCAATTCTCCCATTGCAAATACTATTTGCATAATGTTAGCACATATAAGGCGTTTTGATGTTCCAATAAATTCCACAGCTAAACAGTAATAAAGTAAATAAATTTTAAAAATGCACATTAACTATCATGTGCAAACAAATTTTTAAAAAACAATTTAATACTTTTGTACAGTAATATGATAAAATGATCAACAAAATAACTTTCTTACTGAAATGCAATTATTTGAAAGCAAATATTAAAAACTCACCTAATATATATCCAGTTTGAAATAAACCACTAACAGCGACAGCTGTAATAAAACGTAAAAAAGAGAAAAGTCCAAAGTTTGGAGCAAATGAAACTCCAATGGATGAAATTAGCATTACAAAAGAAGCAGACATCATAACATTCTTTCGACCAAACCTAAATTTAAAAGAAAGAAAAAAATATATTTTCAAGGATTTACATTCTACTGAAAAGCTCTAATTTTTTTCAAAGAAAGGATAAAATTAATAAATTTAAAAACAATATTTCTTTTGACCAAACCTAAACTTAAAAGAAAGAAAAATTTTTTTCAAGGATTTACATTCTACTGAAAAGCTCTAATTTTCTCCAAAGAAAGGATAAAATTAATAAATTTAAAAACAATATTTATAAAAAAATTATAAAAGTTATTAGAGTCAAGAAAATTAGATAACATATTACATTTCACAAAAAATTTCTTGTCAAATATTCAGATACTTCAGCAAAGAAGTTCCATTGTAAGAGCAATGCATCACCGTTATTAATAGAAACTAATTTCCAATCTGTTAGAATGCATACATTTATATTTGTGCATAAATTCGATTGAGCACAATCGATTGAAATTACAAGTTTGAAAACACAAATTGAAAATAATACATAGCTTTATTATTTTAAATGCATTTTTAGGAATATAAATTTGAGAATAACAAAAATTACATGCATTATAATTACAGAAATGACCCTTATCAAGCAACACCAATGTGAAAGGTATAAAAAAATTATAACTGATATAGATGAGCTACCTTTATATGAAATAAACAAGTATTTTTAGTTAAATATATATATTTATGACATAATAATAAAAACGATTTTACATTTTAGAATAAAAGGATTGGTCTTTTAATAAGTAGCGTTTTGTAGAACTACAATACAAATGGTAGTTTCTCCAGGGGTAACACTGAAATTTTATTTTTCAATTTTCTGAAATTGCAAATTTAGATCTGTCACTTTCCAGTAAAGCTGAAATATAAAATTTGTTCATAGCACGCATCTTACACTTAATATATATTTTAATTCCAACACATATTAAAAAACATTTAAAAAAAATAGATTTACTAATTGATTACAAAAAATGTTAAAAATGGGTAATACCAAATTTTCAGAAATTTCAAAACACAATCAATTATGTGCCCCCCTCCCTCCTGAATTACATAAATAAAATGGGGTACATTTAATTACAATTTTTTCAATTCTCAGAGATGCTTTTTAAATATTTCTAGAAGTTTATATTCTTAATTAAAAACAAAACACTTTTAGAGTTCTCATAATATCAATGCATTTTCAAGAGAAACTTGAACAAAAGCGTACGCACCAGCTTGCAAATTGTTTCATAAAAGAAATGAAAACTACATATATGTGTATTATTGTATAATTACTTGGGTCTTATGTTTTAAACTTGTGAAATAATAAAACATTATTTTATAAATATTATGTTATAAAAATCTAAAACATAATATGGATATTTTTCAATATTATTACTTATATTGTTTAATATTATTAGACACATTTTTGGCACTATACAAAAAATTTGGAAAATTTTACTCACTTATCTGCTATAACTCCAAAACTTGCAGATCCAAAAAGAACACCAAACATAAAAATTGAACCTGAGGCAGCTCCATTCCAGCTCTTCTTACAGACTATGTTAAACTAACAACAAACTTGTTATTTACAACATATAAAAATAAATAGCATTATAATAAAAAAAATCCCATTAAATTATCCAATTTTTTAGTTTAGCAATAAGTTAAATAACTTACTTCCGAGAGAACAGTATTTTCAAATTCAGAATGGTCCCACACATATTCCTCGCATTCAACAGTTTTATTGACATTAAACGAATTAGGCCCACAATAATCTTCTCCTTTGAATATTTCATATCGTTCACAAGGATTTGGTGAAGAACCAAAACTATCTGTGATATTAGGGATTGCAAAATTTACAAAATCTTCATTGTATTGTGTTTTATTAGTGTCACAAATTGGAACATGGCATCTGGAAAAAAAAAAAATATCAATAACATGAACTATATTTTAAATATTAGTTTCTAATACAGAAATAATAATTATAATAAAGATTTTACTATAAAGAATACAAATATTGCAAATCATCCATTATAATACAGCATTAATAAAATGAAGTATTTCTAATTATAAACTGCTTTGGTGTTAATCAAAAGTACAAACAAGATAAAATAGCAATAAATAAATAGTGAGAATTTTAACAGTAATGAGATTTGTTTTTCCTAAACCAGTTTTTATAATATAAAATAGATGAACAATTTTACCATTTAAAAAATTAGATGAAAAATGCAATTTTGATAAGCATTTAAATTCCAATTTTTTATTTTATTTACATATATAATTGAAATGAAAACTTAATAATTACTTCTTTAAATTTTAAAACAGATAATTTGAAAATTTTAAATCATACATAACTGATCTTTTTAAATTTTATAAACTATTTAGATATATATATTGAAAACTAAATATATATAAGGAATACAGTAAATTGACTGAAACAGCAATTAAAATTTAATTTTACAAAAAATTTATAAATTCTAATGCAATAGCTTCTTATTATATAGCTTATTTTATTTTATTTTAGTAATAAGGTTATATTACATTTTTAATTTATTAACCCATACACACACTTTTAAGTACGTTTGGTTTGTCGCTCTACAATCATTTTGTGCACACTGTGGCCTAATTAGGCCTTCACATACAGTTTAACATGGATTGTGAACCACTAACAAACATCCATGCCACCTCCAAGATTCGAACCTGAAGCCTGTGGTCCCTAGGCCAGAGCGCTAGCCAATTGGCCCCCGATTTAATGAGGAGTATTATATTTAAAAAATTTATAAGCACAGTATTTTACAAACCATTGTAAGCATAATATTACAATGGTTTGTACTATTGTAATATTATGTTTACAATGATTTGTAATATTATTGCTGTAAGCTCTTTACAAATGTTCAAAAAAATTAATTTTTTTCTTAATGATTCTGTAGCTTTATAAAATAAGTAATATAGGTGTTAAAAATGCATAAACAAATTAAATATAAAATTACATAAAAATTTTAAATGCTAGAATTTTTTTTATAAAATACTATTTAGAGAACATATGTTCAAATTACAAAACTTTCAAAAATGTAGATAACTATTTTACTTAAAACCAATAAAAAGGAAAGTTTTTAAGGTTTCTTTTTATTTGAATGAGTGGCTTTTTTTGTTTCAACTGCAATCAAATCATGATTTCTAACAATTTTAATAAGTTTTTCTGATGTTTAGACCTACACAAAATAATACTAAAGAAATAAAAATAAACTTTTTATAACATGTCATTTAGATGTTTTACAATTTTACAGGGAAAACTTGAATACTTGTCTAATTAATTGCCACTGAAATTCAATATACAGATAGGTAAATTTAAAGTAATGTTAGGTTTTAGAATTCTAACAATATTTGAATATTTAAATATATAAAAATTTATCCATTAATATGATGCTCTACAAAATAAATTAAACAAAACTTTAAAACTACAATGGTGTTTAGTTAAATAGGTTTGAAAGATAGTAGATAATAATAAAAATAATACTTTAAAAATCCAGTTTCAAAATTTCTTTTAAGCCGTTTTAATCTTAAGTTCAGATTTTAATCAAAATTAATAATATTTTGAATAGCTGACTGCTATTCTAAAGAAATTTTATTGTAATTTAATGTCATAAAAAATAAATCAAATCAAGAATTTAAAATGCAGTAGCAGCTTACAAATGAAAAAAATCAAAAAGAATTTTTGTAAGTATTGTGCTTTTTAAATCTTAACATACAATCTTATTTATTTTCACATATAATACAAATAATTTTTTTACATCGCATACTGCTTACATTTTTATCTATTATCTCAGTTGACTGTAAGCAAATATTTGTTTTAGGAGTATTTCAATAAATGTTGTGAAAATTTGATAAAAGATTTTAGGCAAGATAGTGATTGAAATAAGGGACTGCCTCCTTATTTTGCTTTGATTGGGCATAGGTTTAAAAATTATGATATTTTTAAATTCAGTTTCTAATTTATAATACAAAGAAACATAATTTGAATGGAAGAAAACAGTAAAACATGCCTACACAATTTACATTACCTGTGTTTTGGTTCTCCCATAAGAAATACATTAGCTAACATATGACTACCAACAAATATTTGTACAATACAAATTAAAAAATATACAAATCCTTGAAAACGTCCAAAATGACCTAAATATTCCAAAATTTTGGTGTAATTCATAGTTTATTCGATGAAATTTTTCAATATCAATAAAATAATGTATGATCTTTCACCTACTTCTAATTTATAATGAATAAACGATAAATTATACTTCAAGTAAAAAAAAAAAAAAGCTCCGCAATTTCATAAGATAAAGTTACAAAAAAATTAATAAGATAATTGCGAGATAAATTTTATGTATTCATTGTTTTTATGACACGTTATCAATTATGAGATACGACCATCTTTCAAAAATTGGTTTAATCTACGACTACAAAATTACCGATTTCATCAGCAGAAAATCACCATAGCATAATAAGTAATTTATTTACATATATACACGTCTAATTAATTAATGTTGTTTACATTAAACGCACATAAATTTTTGAATCACAGATAAAAACAAAACTTCAGTTAATTACTTGATTAATATTAAAATAGTGACGATTCAATGTTTCAATAGATGGCGCCACGAGTATGTATTTGAAACTCGAAACTACAGAACAGCTGCAATTCGAAATAGTATCGCCAACCTAATCCAATTCCACATTTATGAAAAATCAATCTTGATTAAGGTATTTGAAAAAGTTATCGTGATATATTCATCAAATTTTACAACCGTTTATAAACTCTTGTTTACCTATAATTTATGTTTTATGAATTTATTTAAATAAAATAGTCTTATAAAAAAATCATTTTTAATAAAATAAAAAAAAAAAAAACTGAATATGAATAAGCACAAATGGTAATTACAACGGCATTTAACTTTTTAACAAGTTAAATTTTTTTTGTGAAAGATATGAAAACATAAAACAAAAGTCAAAGAATTTTGAAATTGGTCGTTTTGAATGTCTAACATGCTATAAAAAAGAAACGTTTGAACAAGAGAATATCAAATACCTGCAAAGAAACAATTTTTATTTGATAAAAAAAAAAAAAAAAGTTATTTTTTTGGCAATGCATTATATAAAGCTATAAATAATTCACAGTGGGGAGCAGGTAGGACTTTCTTTAGTTATAAAAAAAAAAAAAATTAAATTAATTCGTAATTATTATTAGATCTTCACCCAGGTGATATCACTAAAATAGCTCAAAGGAAACTAATTATGGTGCAACATAGTTAATCAACAAATTAATTAAAATTATTAACTCGTAATTTGATAATGCAATCATTTCAGTGTAAGAAAGAAATTGCATAAAAAAATTATTTATTTAGCATTTAATACGATCATTTCAATTTGAATCGGATTAAAATGAAAGAATTTGATAGTTATTAAATATTATTTCAAATTATCACATAATTATTAATTGTTACCATTTTTAAAAGTTTATGATTTGAAATTAAGTCACTTTCTGTTAACTCATTATTTTAATAATGAAGCAATATTTTAAAATATTTTTCTCATAACAAATATTTTTTATTCATTTCAATTATGCTTATTAACCCTCATAATTTGTTCTTACGACGTTCGTAGCTTTAATTTTATATTTTATGGTATTTTTTTGTTTTAATATACGCATTACCGAATTATTTAATTAATATTCGCGAGATATGATTCTTTTTGAATTAATGATTTTACTTATTTTTGTATAATATTAAAATTATAAAATAAACTTCTTTTTTAAAGATTGTGTATGATAACACGAGATTTATAATATCTCATTTAACTGAATCTGTTTAAGTTTTCTTTTGAAACATATAGAAAAATTTACAATAACAGGATTATGATCTTCCCAGATACGATTTCCATCTTCCGAAAATGCTAAACGCCCAAGGGCTGTTCTTCACAACTTGCAAAGCTCCTAGACGAACTGGCTCAGTTGTCGTCATGATCTCTGTGCTTTTAGTCTTCATTCCTAGCAACGAAAACCCCATCCTACTGTAGATTCCTTTTTAAATTTTGGATTCTTTAATTGTTCTGTTTATTTTATTAATTTTTGTTTTTTATTTTATTTTTCTCCTTGTTATTAGCTATTTTATTAATTTTTTTCTTTGCTTATATTTTTAATATATATTTTAACATGGGACATTGCTCTTAAATCACTTCACCTCCTTTTAACTATCAATGTTTTTTCCTTCATCAATGTTTCTCAGATGCAGATAGGAGTTTTAGGCCCCTTCGGGGCCAGGGCACTCTGAAATCCTGTAAAGACGACGACGGTCTTTTGAAACATTTCTAAATTCAAATTTTGAAATGTTTTCTTAATTAACATGTATGATGTCAAGTAATGTCTGTTAGTAGGGCATTAATATATAATATAGTTTAAATATACAAGGGAAGAATTTTATTAATTTAATATAAGATAGATACAATTCAGTATATTAAAAAAACACACAATACATACATTATTATAATAAAATTTCATTTTATTTGAGCCTTGAATGCTATCGTTGAGAAGAAACTTGTTAGTTGACGCGGTAAGATTTTGAAGCACGACAAAACTGAAAATTTCAAATATTCACACTGGAGATAACCACAACAAATCCGTGAGCCGGAAAAAATTATACATTAGATTTTGAAAAGAGAGCAAAGAAATGAGCTCCTCAGAGCTCTAAAAGTATTTGTTTCAAATTGTGATAGCATTAGAGATCAAAACTGATTCACTAAATTAATATCTTAGCTGTTAAGTCATCAATAAGCTTCCTAGTCATGAGCAACGCTAAAAGTTCTAATGGATACTGAGCATCGACATTTACTGGTAAGCTTTTCAATAAAATCGAAGTTACAAAACATTCTTAAATGTCTTCCATCATAGAAAGAATGTTTTATTTTCTATTTATTATTTTGAAAATCATTTATTTTTCCTCCAAATGACATCCATTTATACAAATTGTATTCATTAAGACGCTGTTTGTGTGTGTGCGTGTGAATAATACGCTTGTTTGTATATATCGCTTAATATAAAAAAAATAAAGTCAATTTCTACTTTTTTTTCACTATATTGCATAAAAGTCCCTTACAAATAATTTTCATTAATTTTTTTTTAAGTTTATCTGGCGCCATCTATTGGTAAATACATGCAACTTAAATCTAAAAAAAAACTAAAATTAAATAATTTAATTACTTAATTAATATTTGAAAAAATTGTATTAACAGCAAGTGTCATCCACTACAAGTTCAAAAAAAAAAATGTATTTGAACTTGAGTGGATGAATAAAAGTTATTTTATAAACGATTGAAAATTTGAGCAAGATATATATTGAGTGTGAGCTAACAGAAGGAATTGAAATAATAATAATAAAATAGAACATTTATTTTTCATCGAATGACAGATGATATTTTGATTATATGTTTAAACAGTAATTAAATAAGCACATTAAACTTTTTAACTTTAAAAAAAAGATAAACTAAAACTCTATGAAAAAAAAATATTTTACTTAAATAATTTATCGAAATGTATTAATTTGAATTGAAATCAATGGCATCCATTTCTGATATTTTATACAAGTGAAGGAAGTAAATGGCATAAAATATATATCGTTTACAAGTTATAGAATTATACAAGAAATAAAGATGGATTTATATTTTTAGCTGAACACATATTTTTCTTTGATTAATAACTAGTTTAAAAAAATTAAATTTTAATGAAGATTTTTTGATGTGGTTATGATAGTTTCTTACATTTTTTTTTGCTTCAAATATTCAATTATGTAATTTTTCTTTATTATGATTTTTTCTTATAAATAGTTATTCTCAACTTTTTCTTTACAATCTGACAAACAATAATTCTTAATAGTTATCAGTGTTTTGTATTTCAGATTGAAATTTCCTTAGCTCTTTTCACCGGTTTTCTAATAAAAACTTACCACAACTAAAAATCGTCGAAATTTCGAAAAAATTCGCATTATTTATTATTTTTATCACAGACAACAATATGAAAAATAAAATGTCTTATAACTTGAAGACGATATATTTCATAAATTACATATTCATAAATTCACACACATATATATAAGAATACTTTAATTCTATAAATGAAAAATAAAAATATTGATTTTCTGTAGCTGGGCACTCCCAGTCTCAGATCAGCTAATTTGAAATGTACCGATATCTTTACCGATACCGATTTTTCTTAATATTAATTATTTTTATTTTCTTTCATTTTTATTCAGCAATTTAAGCAACTTCATTTTGTGCAAATATTTTAAGATGTGGAGGTTTTCGTGGTTCTTAACCGGTACGCTCGTTGCCCCTAATTTGAAACGGTTGAAAGGTCAAGTACTGCAATGTCTATGAAATAGGAGAAGGGGGGGATCTTTTTCTAGTAAAAGCATCCAGTATTCCCCCTTGGATAGCGGGATTGTGCCTATGCTCTATCACTAAGATAGAGGAGTCTTTTTAACTAGCAAGATTGCAGATGTTTGAATATAATAGTTTTATTATTATTATTATAAGTGTTTTTTCTACTTTATTGCACTAACAATGCCCCCAAGTGGCCGAAGTATTGCCATTGCATTCATTCTTCTACCTGAAGAAATATAGGGAAATAATTATTAATTGTTAACATTTTTAAAATTTTATTGTTTGAAATTAATTCACTTTCTATTAACTCATTATTTTAATAGTGAAGCAATATTTTTAAATTATTTTTCTCATAGCAAATCCTACAATTTTATTAGTTTTTTTTTTTTTTTTTTATAAATATGTTTATAATAATATTTATTAAATACTCGGGCAGCGCAGAACAAACAACTGGTAGATAAATGATTTTATGTATTTTTAATTCTCTTTTCTCTTGAAGAATATTAATCGTAGAAGAATGCATTTGATGCTGAATATACCGGTTCTCGTTAGATCACCGAAGTGAAGCATCATTGGGCAGTTGACTAACCATCAGTAAGTTCTTTTTACTGGGTGACCACCTTTTTTATTTTTATTTTGCGTGCCGTTGGCAAATTTTTGATGAAAAGAGTGGACCTGAATGGCCGATATTTTTTCTAGCGCTCTGGCGCTCGGTAATCCTAAACTTTCGGGTTCGAATCCCGGCAGGTGCCATGGATGTTTGTAGTGGTTCAAAAACACTTTAAGCCGTAGTTTGGATCAGCCTATATTTATAAATCTTCTATGACTGTAAATAAAAACCATCTGCGTCACGGAGAATTAATGGTTGAATCAAAGCTTCTACCTACATTTAAAGTGCTCCATCACAAATAGAAGCTGCTTTTCCCCTTCAATCATGTGTCCATATGGGCTCGTGGGCTTGGCCAGCCAAGTGGGATAAGAAACAACAAAAAAAACAACAGAATGCATTTGATAACAATAAATTATATGATGAAATTAGAGCTGTTTAACTGAGATTTATTTGAGGTTATTCATTATTTCAAAGTAAATGTAAAGAATTGGTAGTTTATAGTACACAGTGGACTAACTTTATCGATAAGTTCTTTTTACTTAAAAAATAAAAATCGTATTTTTTATTTTGAATATTAACATGTAAGCTAGTTTGGATCAGTCTATATTTATGAATAAGGGCCTGAATGGCTAGCGCTCTGGCCTCACGGTACCACAGGTTTCAGGTTCGAGTCCCGGCGGTGACATGGATGTTTGTAGTGGTTCGGAATCCACTTTAAACCGTAGGTCCCGGTCCTAATAGGATCGTAGAGCGTTGCGGGGGCAGTGTTACTGCGCGTCCGTGGCTGATCTTCAAGTTACATGCGCCCCCTGGGTAATGCAAAGTGAGTAACGTCTGTGCAGCGCTTGCCTTAAGGTATCCAAGACCAAGCTGTCTAAGTGTTGCCAGCTGCATTAGAACAATATATATATATATATATATATATATTTATGAAGAAATATTTTTAGGTAAATATATTTAAAAAATTGAGAAATAAAAACCATGTGATTCACATTTACGTTTGTTTACCCCAGAGTTAGAATTAAATATTAAAACGTTTATTAAGTTAATGTAATATCGCGTCTCAAATTTTTTATTTGTTTATATATATATATAGGTCGCCCACGCTTTTCCCATTGCATTCCTGGGTTAGAGAAATTACTGATGTTTACTGTTGAGATGCGTGTTTTCTCAGATTTAGTCATTTCTGTAAATACACAGTCGATAGATAGTAAGCAAGAGGAAACGCAAACAATTCTCTTTTAATACGACTTCGGATTTACTGATTTTGCTCGATCAGCAATGACGGCGATTTCGACATCAATTCCTCATTTATATGTTGTAGTAGGCATTTTTTTTTTTTTTTTTAACTTTGGCATCTGAATCGAAAAATCTAGATTGTCGGTTATGGGAGTATTATTTAAATATTTGAATATACAATAAAATATTACAAAACGGAATGACTGATTTCATAAAACATGGATTAAATGTTTTAAAATCAAAACATATTTGTTTAAAAAAAACATTTTAACTTAAAAATATAATTTAGCCTTTTAAACAAGAAAGGAAAACAAACATGATCTATTAGAAATTATTAATAATTAGAACATAATTTTACAGAAAACTTAAAAATAACAAAACTGAAATATTTTTCATTAATCATATAAAAAAAAAGTACCGTCCTCAAAAATTAGTTAGAATGCATGTCAATTATTAGAAAAATTTAATGAGAATTAAAAAAAAAAAAATTTCTCGTCATATAAATAATCTCCAGAAAAACCATTTTGAATAATTTTTAATTCAAAATATTTATATTAATTCAACTGTTTTATACCAGATCAAATAAAAAAAAAAAAAAAAAGGTATAAGACCTAAAGAAGAAATAAAAATGCGTCATTAAATAATAGAATTTCAATATGAAAATTAAAGTAAGGCTCGTGAGACAATAAGAATCTAAATAAATTATTAAAATCTAAAATATTTAAGTTATTAAATTAAAATTACTGAACTTGACATAAACTTTCTGTACTTAGATTCTATACTTTTAGATTCGATAAAATCATTAAATTCGGCAGAAAAAAACTTTTTTCGAATTTAGACTTTTTATTTAAACTAGAGTTGCTAATCGTTTGTAATCATTTCATCAACATTTAACCCACCAAAAAATTACAGAATAGTTTAACTCGATAATAAAATATAGTATTTTATAAAGTATTAAAAAAATAGTATTCCTTTGCAATAAAAAGTCCACATTATACACAATTATTTTGTTTTAAAATATATGTTTAATACTAATACAGTACAACCAAACTATTGAGCGGTAACCCAATTGTTACACTCACATTATGGAGATATTTGCTTTATTTCAAAGTTAAAGTAATAAAAAAACTAAATAAAAATGCTGACTGCTTTACTATTGCGGCACAATTAAAATATTACAGAATATTTAAATTATGGCAAAATCGCAGAATAGGGGACGTTGGTATCTGGCGTCAAAAATTCTTTTCGCCAAAGTGCACCAAGAAAAGGGTTGAAATTATACGTGAAATGGATTGTGATAGTACAAGAAATCCCGGTTACCACATTTCGCGATTTATCACTCAGTTGACGCCACAAAAAGTCACCAAATTCTAATGGCCTCTATTTTGCCATTTGGCATAAATTATTACCGAATATTAAATACCCTCTTGCTCCATCTATTCCAAAAATGAATTAATTTCAGAAAAACTAAATTTGCAAAAACTAAACGTAGTGTGCGATTTTTGCCGAAACGAAATATTTTCTTGACGAACAATAAATCAACGATCATAAGTGCTGAGAAGCATGGTCGATCGCCGAGTGCTTTAGTAAGTAACGTTGGAAAAAGACCGCATTTTTTAATCATTGATTGCATGGCAGAACAAGGTCTAAAAAGCAAAGTTGAGATTTGATTGTTTATCCTTTTTTGAGAAGTTGTAAAATTCGTTTTCTTTCAGAAAGAAAAGTTTTTGAAAGTTTCCTCTTATTTTTTAAGCAATATGCATCAAAAAGATAAATTTCAAATTCAATTTTTATTTCAGCATATATAAAGGATACTTTCGGATACAATTTGCATGCATCCACTTTTTAAAATGATTGTAAATCCCGAGAATTAATTTTCCTTTTTCGTATGCAAGAATACTTTTTACATCTTCAAATTTTATTCCTGTTAGGGACTTTTTTTATTAAATAAAAATTTATAAACACTAGTTTAAGTAAAAATTAAATTTTGATTAATAATTAAAATAAAAAATTTTACTCTCAAAACATTTTTTCAGTTTTTGAAAAAGCCAGTTATAAAAAATTATTTCCTAAGCTTGTAAATAATCTATTGTTTTATTTTATAAAATCTTTAGGAATTAAAAGGGTTTATAAATTTTTAAATTTTATAATTTGGACCCTTTTGGAATTAAAATTATCGAACGAAAGAAATGAAACAAGAGAATAAAAAAAATAAAAATCTTTAAAATATTTTATTGAACAGTATTTTTATTTTTATTGAAATAAAATTTGCTTCCTTATGAAAAATAAATTTAAATGCAGTTTTCACCATATTTTCCAAATTTAAGATTTAAGTAATTCCTTAGAATACAAGTTTTAGTATTTATCTATGGCTGAATTTGTTTTTAATTATTCATCGAAAAAAAAAAAAAAAAAGCATTCAGAGATTGTAATATAATTTAAAGACGATATTTCATGAATAATCATTTATTATTACAGAGAAAAACAGCTAATTCTAACAATTTGAATTCAATATTTTTTTACTTATCCTAACAATGATTTACACAAGCAGGTTTCGTTTTCCCCATTATCAGCTTATGTCAATTGCTTGTGAGATAAGATATGGCTGTTTACTTCTTTTATTAGAAGGAAGAAGAAATAAGTCCATAGAAATTTTTATTTTGTCGCCACGTTATTTTTCTGTACAAAATAATAATGCTGAAAAAACAGAGTAAATAATAATAACAGCAAATAAAACAAGATAATTATAAAATCTCATATTTCATTTTTAAATCATAAAATATTTTACAGATGATGAATATATACAACAAATAAAAATAAAAGATTATAGAAGTCCTCTCTGGCTAATGAATTCTATATGCTTATAAATATAATACAATTATTTTTTTGTGAAGGAACAAAATTAATGTATTTGTATATTTATTTTATTAGATATTTTATTAGTAACAGTACCTAAAATTTTATTCAAAATTTTTTTTAATTACTTGAAATAACAATGAAGGATCATTCATAAAATAAAATAGATTCCTTTATTATTATTTCTTTTTATAAATAAAAAAAAAATAATAATGAAGGAATCTATAAAGGAATTTTTTTTTATAAATAAAAAAAATAATAATAAGATTAAGTAATATGTCTGATAAGTTAATAAAACATTTAAACAAAAAACGTATATAATTCTTTTGACTGAATATCTGAATAATATTTTTGCAAAACATAATAAAAGTTCATAATAAGTAATTGCAATTTTGTAACTAAAATAGTCTTATTAGAATTTAAAACAAATTATGGAAAGGTCAATACATATATTTATTTAGAAGAGAATTGATTAATTTACTTTTTACTCAAAATATTTTTTTACAGGTAAGTTAAGAAAAAGTTGAAATTAACTGTCTGTCTGGATAGAGAAAAATAAAAATATAAAAATTAAAATATTTAAAATACTAAAAGAATAGATCATGTGATTTTATCGAGATATCTCGACTAGTAACACTGATAATGTACATTGTATATATTATACAAAGATAAAAACTATTATAATTGTATGTATGAAATCATCTCTAAACCTCAAAATTTTGTGGAATAAGAAAAAAAGAATAAAGACAGAATTCATACAAAAATTGGGCATCAGAATATTGAAATCTAAATATTTAATCATTATTTATAGCATCATCTATAACTATAAAAAAAAAAAAAAAAAAAAAGCTGGATACTTTACCAGGACCATAATATACTTTAGCTAATATATGAAATTGAATAAAACATAGGAATATGAACGCAAAAAAAAAAAATTTTTTTTTTGCTTCATTAAGATTGCAATCACTTCAACGGTGCATCATTTGATGTATATAATTATAATCTACATAATTATTAAAGTAGAAAAACATTTTTGAAATTATGTTTTTAAGTCTGCATTGCATCTAAACAGAAAAAAAAAAAAAAAAAAAATTTTTAATATTTTATGGAACAGATTATTCAAATTAATATACACCAAAGAATTATCTTTGGAACAGAAATTTAAATTTCGACAAGTTAAAGCGATTGAAAAAGATGCTTATAATTTAAATAATAAATTAAGAACACAAAAATTATCATGAATAAAAGTTGTTGTCTTATTTCACATGATCTAGACTCAAGGCTAAGAATCTTCAAAAAATCATAAACAAGATGAGGGTAATATCAATAAAAGTAAAGACTTAAAATAAGGCAATATTAATAAAAATAAGCTTGCTTTATACTTTGATTATCTGCTTCACTTAATTTATTCAATGAGTTTCCCAGTATTAAAATACAATTTCTAATTCAAATGAAACAAAAATTGTTTAAACTAAACTTTTCAAAGAATTTATTAAATTATTAAACATTACATTTATTAAACCTTAAATTATAAAACACTTAAAATTTTATGTAGCGTTAAATAAGTCACACGATGGAAGATATCTAATTTTATAACAATGAATACTAACATACTTAAATAGCAATAAACTATTCAATATTTAGAAAGCACAAAAACAACAAGTATTTAAAAATTATTATATTCAATAATTAATTAAAATATTAATACACATTTTTTCAGAAAATAAAGCCTTGAAAAAAGTATACCTAATTGGGTTTGACGAAAATTTATCCATTGGAGTCAGAAAAATGCTAGAGTGCATATGCATTCCACCGAATATCTGTGCAATACCTGCTAAAAGCATAACAAAGCATTGGAATTTTCCAAAATGCCCAAGATAATCCAAAATTAAATCGAAATCCATACTTTATCAGCAAGAAAATAGCTACTTCTCGAATACTTTGCCGGTGTTTACACTAACGCACACTGTTTTAAAACACCCGGTATTCTTATCGCACAGAAACGGGAAATTCCCTTTTCCCAATAGCGAAATGAAAACAAACCTTTCTTGACTGAATTGCCACAAATCGAATAATAAAGTTTCTAGTCTACAATTTATAAAAGTTTCTAAAATATAAATACATTCATTAAAAAAAAAAAAATGAATAATTATTTTAGAAATAAAGTTACTTATTAAAATTGCAAAGTTATTACGCTTTAAATAAAAAATGAAATTTAATAGTTTTCTAATACATAGTCTGATATTAATAATTTTCGTTTGAATTCGAACTACATATTTCACGCAGCAATATTACAGTTTGAGGGGAAAAAATGTCTTTTATCTCTGTTATGAACGTTATTTAAGTACATATAAATATTGTGTGGGATTGTAGGAACGTCAACGAAGACTTCGCTCACTAAGCAGTCATAATAAATAACGAGAGAGTTAATATTATCAAGTCATAATTTACTATAAGCTAAAATATGAATGGTTTTACATTCTACAAATCTTTAGTTCAGGAATTAAAATAGCTAGGAAAAACAAATCGCTACATAAACAAGCATGAGAATCATCTGATTTCATCAACAGATGTCGTACTAGAACATCTCATTGGATTAAAGCCAGAAAAAAAGATTAAAACAAGAAGAGGATCCCTTTTCCTAGACTTTAATGGGAAATTTTACAATTTCCATTGAACTTCTATTTCTTTTAGTATGTGGGCAGAAGATGGTAATCAGAAATGAAGTAGAGGTTGAAGTAAAGGAGGAGAAAAAAGTGTTCGTCTAGAGAGCCAGTCGCATGAAAACAAATTAGGGCCACGTAAATAATTTAATTGATCAGAAATGATTATTTAAGTGTACAATAAATATAGCTAGTCACAAAAGAAACACTATTATATTTATAGTTGTACTCTGTCATGCGAATAAAAAAATGCAGTAAATCTATGAATGTCTTTAAAATGGAAATATAATGCCTTTATAACCAAAAATAATTTTTGTTTTGAGGGACATTTAACACTTATTGCTTTTTGAGCCACCAAAGTTTCGAATAAATAACACGAGGTTTCTTTAGTTGTTTACATTGTCAAATAATAATCGAAATCAATAATAATGTTCCTATACACAAACTAACACTTTTGATTTGCTTCAATTGTTGGATTTCAATATGAGCTCCCTTTTTTTAGAAGACCAGCGAATTAACCAACAAGACATGCCATGTCTTTATCTATATTAGTAACAATATATATATAGTTGGAATGTGGCTTAGCATAGAGATAAAATTATTCACAAACTAAGAATTTAATGAAAATATGAAATTGAACATGTTGAAACTTTAAAAGATCCATGAAATTTTCTCAGTTTTTCTCAGTTTTTTTAAAATTCTTATTGTTGAGTTCTTACGATAATACGCTATAAAGTTTACACATAATATATTGAAATTTATATGGATTGTAAAATCAATATTTCGCCCACTTTACGATAATGAGGAAAATGTTAAACAATAATCAGAAGAACGTTAAAAAATAATTACGCATTTTTATTACACAAAATTAATTTTCTGTTAGAACTACAATTATAAAGATATATAGATAGGTTTGTTCTATGGCACAATGGCCAGTTTTCGCCATGTTGTTCTAAACAGTGATTTATATATAATTAATTTTCTGAAAATTCTTTATCGCAATATATATATAAACCCTGAAAATGTGCTAAAAATTTCATTAAAAAGTAAAAAATAAAATAAATGTTAATAGTAAGATCAAATAAAAGATTTTCACGTAGTTCAAGTAAAAAAAGAAAACATGATAACCATTTTGACAGATGGAATGCATCTACAAGTAGCAAAAATCACCAATCCGAGCAAAATCCTAGTACATCATAAACTACAATATTATTTTCTACAATGTCACGAATGTTATTGCCATTGACATAGATATTTGGATTCTGATGCAGATTTTGAAGAATTAATGAATAGTTTCTAATTAATCATATAAGCAGATTAAATTAGGATTCTGTCTAAATTTTATTGTCTTTTTGTTTCTGGCGGTTAAATTTTTTAATTGACATCGGCTTTTGGTTGACCCTTAGGAGGGACAACAACTTTAGATGTTGCAGGTATAATGGTGACGAAATTAAGGATTCAGTATACTTGGATTGTGCTAAAATTACTGGTTTCAATTTTGTAGCGGTGGACAAATTATTCCAGTAATATTTCTGTCAATCTGAATGGATATAAAGCATGTAGACCGAACTGTTTTTTTTTTTTTTTTTTTTTTTTTTTTTGAGTAGTTGTTTTAATTTTGATAACTTCAGCATAAGTAATAAAATGTTGGGATAGTAATTTTTATAATTCAGGATTAAATAAATTTCGAATACCTTTTATTTCTTGTATTTCCTTTTCTAGTAGTCATGGAAGAGACATGGAATGATGGCAATTAACACATTTTAAATTTAATTTACAATCTATATAAAAATGATCTATGGAAGACCGTTGAAACAGGCTTGTCAAAGTGACCATATTTTTTCAGTTAAAGCATTTTAGAGAATTGACATATATGGTTGTATAAATAAACAACTGTTTACTTCCTTCTTCGCCTATCCCCAAAGTCCAGCGAGTCTAGACTAGGTTCATAAATCCAAATACCCGAAGAAAGTCCAAGACCATCAATGGACTGTCAAGGAGATCCTGACATCTGAGCCCCAGGCACGCCAAGATGTGAGATGGTGAAGCCTGCTCAGAGGAGCACTTGGTGCAAGTATCGAAAGCTTTCAAACCGTCTGAGAAAGCCATAGTTCTGAGGTGTCCACTGAGCAAACGGGTAATTGCAGTTTGTCCCTGCCTGTCACAATTAAGTGCCAAAGTACCGCTAGGTCGATGGCCCCGATACCACTGGTGCACTGGGGGAGTAGACCAAATTGTTTTTCCATTTAACTTAGCTTGTGAGTAAATCTCTATGTAGGTAAAGGGTTCAAGTGGAACCAATACCTCATTAGCACCCGCTTTGGCCAATGCATCTGCCATTCCATTCCCCTCAAGGTCGACACGGGAGGGGATCCACTGTACGTGGATCTAATGATCCACTGAAAGATGTTTTAGCTTTTTGAGAATAGATACACCTACCCTGTCTGTAACACTGGACCAATTAGCTAAGTGATGAATAGAACTCCTGCTATCAGTTAGAATCCAGATTTCATTTCCTGCAGTAACAGTCGAATGTAGTCAAGGCCTTCGTTTATAGAATCAGCTCGCTACGGAATACAGAGCAGCCATCAGGATTCCTTCTCTGAATCTTCATGTAATTACTGTTTGAAATTATATATATTCCACTGCCAGTTCCACCTTTCTCGTTTTTACTGCCGTCAGTGTACATTTAAATAGCATCAGCCGGAATGTCGTTTATTATTTCAAGGCTAGTTGCTTTAGGTAAACAGGAAGGTCATCCTGCTTGTTCACCTGGACAGAAAGGTCAGTGTGGAAATGTACATTAGGAAGACCATCAGAAGGATCTACGCATTGAACCAAAGTATGCTGTTCCACTTTACTTTCCAACAGATGAGCAGAAGCCACCATGCTGAATGGGCTGTTTCTCTTAAGCCTCTGAACATTGCACCAGTCTCTTAAATAAGCTGAGGTTCTATTTCTGTCTCCAAGACTACATAGTTTGCCATAATATTTCACCAAAGAAGCACTTCTTCTGAGGCTAAGTGGTTGCAAATCAGCCTCGTACAGCACTATGCCATTAGGGCAAGTATTACGAAGTCCAGTGATAAGTCGTGCTGCGCTAAGTTGGACTCGCTCAAGTTTCATCAATTTTGTGTTAGATGCACAACAGTAAACAGAAATTCCATATTTCAGGATGGGTCTAATAAGAGAAATATATGTATTTCTGAGGGTGCCAGCATCAGTATCCCAGTCACGCCCTGAAATGTACTTTAAAAGATTGAGTCGTTTCCAGCCCTTAAGCACAATATGGTCAATGTGTTTATTGCACGTTATCTCTGGATCCAATACAAATCCCAAATATTTCGGATGTTTTTCCACTGTCAGAGGCTGATGGTTCTTTAGAATACCAGGTTGATAGTCATACAGCTTTCTATTGGCAGTAAAGAACCCTACCGTAGACTTTATTGGATTAAAACTCAATTTGTGATTTTCAGCGAATTTCCATAAATCTTTAAGGGTAGAATTTAAGTTGTCTTCCAATTTCTTCAAATCAGTGCCAGAGTCCCACATAACAACATCGTGTGCAAAAAGACCCACTTCACACCTTTTGGAGATGACTTTCTCGATGCCTGACAGAAAAAGCATAAAAAGGGTAGGACTTAGAACCGAACCCTGAGGAACCCCTTGATGTAGTTCGAAGCTTCTTGACAGAGAGTTATTAAATCTCACCTTTATGAGTCGGTTTCTTAAAAAGTCGTAAATCCAGGGCAAGGCTTTTTCACCTATTCCAAAAGTTTCAGAAAGTTTGACGATAAGCCGTTGTATCCAGATCCGGTCGAAGGCTTTAGAAAGATCAAGAAAGGCTGCCATAGTGTGATTTGTGGCTTCTTATTGTGGGCGTTTCTAACCCTCTGAGAGAAATAGAGAACCTGATCTGGGGTTCTATGCCCTTCTCTAAAACCAAATTGTTCCCTAGGGAGAAAGTCATGAGAGTTCAAGTAAAAATTTAGATGCTTTAAAATAATTTTTTCTAAAATCTTACAAGTTATGCAGGTCAAGGCAATCGGCCTATAGCTTTCAGGTGAGCTAGTTTCTTTAGAAGGTTTTCTAACAAGAACAACAGTAGCTCTTCTTCATTCCCTAGGAAGCGTACCTGAATTCCAGGAATCATTTATAATGTTCAAAAATCTTACTCTTCCAGGTAGTCCTAAATTACTAATGCTTTGCCCGTGTACACCATCATGACCAGGAGATTTATTTAGGCTAGATTCACTGATCGCAGTAGTAAGTTCTTGCATGCTAAAAGCCCTGGAAAAAATAGTAGAACTATCCAGCGGGCAGCTGCGACAACCATGTTCAGTAGAACTAGCGTTATGTTTTATATGTCTGTCTTCCTTGGTGAAGTCCAGCTTGCTGATACTCTGATAATGTGAATCAAGTAGGTTAGCAGCTTCAATATCATTCCGGGCGATTTTCCCATCATTACTCTTAATTATGTTACACTTTTCCATCTGTGGTTGTTCTTCACCCATACTCTTCACCAGCCTCCACAATTCATTAGAGGATCCTGGATCAAGGCTGGAACATAAATCATTCTATTTATTCCGTTTAATTTGGGCATACATTATTTTTATTTCAGAATTAACTTTACTTAATTTTTGTCGAATCTGATTATTTTCTGTGGCATTCAATTCAGCAACAAGAGCTTTTCTCTCCTCCAACAGGGGCTGGAGCTTTGGCTATTAAAAGTTAAAAAGGACCCTTTTTTTCATTTTACCTCTGGGAATAGTTTTCCTTGCGGTTTTAAGGATTAGCTTTCTTAAAAATAAGCCAATTCATTTCTACACTGTCTGAAAGAGGTTTCTTTTCAAGTTCTTTGATAACAATAGTATTAAATAATTTCAAATTCGCTGACCTAAAATTCCATCGCCTTTTATTACTGTAGGCCACAGATTGTCTCTTATTAAATTCAATAAGTACGGGGAGAGGATCACTTCCTACGTTGTCCAGACCAGTTACAGCTAGGATAAATATCAGGGCTAACAAAGGAGACATCAAGGACCTCTCTAGTATTGTAACTCAAAGAAGAATGAGTAGGAATACCATCATTAAGAAAAAGAAATAAGGTTGAGGAGATCACAGCCTCTCGTATTATCACTGGAACAACCCCAAACGATGTATTTAGCGTTGAGATCACCGATACAAATGGTACTTCCTTTAAGTAGGTTAGCTAAGTTATTAGATAAACCGATGGCGTCAGGAGGTTGGTACATGTTAAGAATATTGAGAGGTTTACCTCTCCAAGTAGCCTTAATACCCTGGATCTCAAGGCTAGAGTTGTCAGTAATTCTTCCACTAATATTAATACTCTCTAACCAACATCTCTAATAAGGTAGATCAGTCCTCCTCCATTCTCACGCTGCCTATCTGTCCATAAAATGCTGTACCCTTTGATCTTAAGAGAGGTACTGTTTGATAACTTTGTTTCTTGTAGAGCAATGATCTGAACTCCATGGCTATGAGCCAACTCTAGAACTTGATCCAATTTTACTCTAGATGCATTTGTAGCAATTCCATTGATATTCAACTGCAATATCTTTAATGATTTGGGAGACTGTTACACATTTTTCGAGCGAGGCCCTCTGCCTAAGCTAGGCCTGCGATCCTTTTTTAACTGCGCGACGATCGGTGCAGCATGTAAACTATGGTAAGTTGTCTTCATGGATGGGGTAATGTACAGCTTTCGTTGTCTTACAACTAGAGCACCGGTGGTGGAAGACTGACTCAGCTCCGATGCCTGCAGACCTTAGCTGGGCATAATGGAACGGTCTTCACGTCTTAGGTGTCCCTACCAGGAGATTACTATACCGACGTACTTCACCCGTTCCGCCCAGGTACACCCCCTCGCCGGCTTTGTGGCGGCCTGCAGGACTTGAGGGGGATAAACAACTGCAATGCTTTTTTGTAGAATGAATATTATAACATCTGTTCTTTTAAGAATAGTTCTAACTCCAGCAACGTCCTGAGAAGATAATTAATCTTTTATTTCTTGAGTAGATGTATATTAGGTCTGATTTGCAGATTATGACCCTAGGCTGTCTGCTTAGTATGGTTTCTTACTTAAACGTCTGACATCTTATCGTATACATCTGACGTGCCTCCTGAAGGGTAAATATAACTGGAAAAAATCGTGATAATTTTAATTTATTTGGAACATAAGCCTGTTTGTAGAATGAAACATTTGTTAAAAAATAAACTTGGCACTTCATGGCGAATCCGAGAAAGCGAGATATTGGCAAACTAGAGAACTCTTAAGACAATGACTTCGGTCATCATTATTGAACTCTTTTGTGTACATTTTCTTTTCTTTTTTATTCTGTATTTTGTCCCTTTTTGTATTGCCTTGACATTGGAAACAAACAAACAAACAAAAACAAAAAACAAAAATTATTGATGATTCTTAGGAACTTTTTACATAAACAAATATTTCAACGATAAACTTTTAAATGTACAAGTATGATTAAAATTTACATTTCTTTTTCTTTTTGAGAAGGAATGCAAAATCCCGTCCTATTCGAGGGAAGTCATTAATATTCATACAAAAGTTATTTTCAATAAAATTATTTGGATTTCAATTTAATTGTTAAAAATAAGAAAATTAAAATAGATCTGAAATTTAAAATTCAATTAAATAATCCTAAAAAAATTAAAAAATCTTTAAAAAATTAATTAAAAAATCCTTGTCAAAAACTTAAGTATCAACTAATAAGCAGTAGCCAAGAGAAATCATGTCCTTCCCAAGGTCAACAAAAATATCCTCTTGGTTTACTTTTTCGCTAGTTGACTTTTATCTCATCCGGTGTTTAAAAAAAATGTAAATACTATACTTTATCTTGTATTGAATCTCGCTGCGAAGTGATATTTGAGCACAATTCAATTTAAATTGAAAGCGAAACAGTTGTTTAAAAAAAAAAGTCAAATCAGTGTGTTACAAGAGTATTCGTTCAAGTTAAGATTTAAAAGTTCAGTATACAATGTAAACCGAAAGCATTTTATTGTTACACTCTATTTTAAGGCAGATTAAAGTATTCTTCAAACATTGCAAATCATAAAATTTTGATAAGAGCAATGATTTATTAACGCCAATATGAATTCATTAAGTTAAGTAAAAGTGCTAGTTTAAAAATAATTTAAAAATTTAAAATTCCGGTTAAAAAGTTAAAAATTGCTTTCCTTTTAAAAAACGTTTTTAAATTTGGAGGGGGCAGCTTGTTTAAGTAACAGAAAATTTATTATAATCATAAAATCAAAGAATATTTTATTGATAAACAAAAGTTATTTAGAATTTTAAGTTCAACTACATGAGATGTATTAAACACATATTAGATTTTATAATAAACATTGAAAAACTTTTTTTTTCTAATGCAACTGATAATACAAAGGCAGTTAATCTTAATGTCATAAGCAAGGGCTGCACCGCTGTAACTCATTTTGAACTACCCAGGGGCACGTGTAGCTTGAAAATATGCTATGGACGCGTGTAATACTTCCCCTACAATTCTCTATGTTCCTATTTGATCGGAACCTACGTTTTAAAGTGGATTCCGAACCAATACAAACATTCATCGCATAATAATCGGGACTCGAACCCGAAACCAAGCGCCAGAGAGCTAGCCGCATTGAGAGACTATGAAGTTACACTATAATGTACATTGGTTTTCAAAAAGTCAAAATAAATCAGGTTAAAAATTTCTATTTATTGAAATATAATGAATTTTGCAAAAGCATTGATCAAACGGTGCCTCACAAATTAGACATAGAAGAAAAACCACAGTATAGCACCCAATGTTCCTTGGCTAGCTCAAATTTCTTAACAGCGAGGAAAAGATTAGAAAATTTCAATTATTTCAACTGGAATGTTAAATACTACATAACGTCACAGTTCTTGTAAGAAGAAGTTGAAGTTCAACTGACTAATATTTATTTACGTTAAGACGATCAGAAACACGATAAACAATTCTAATATATTTCGCAACTAGTAAGGATTTTCCGTGATGCATTTTCGGGGCAAAAAACTTTTAAATTTTAACATGATCAAAATAGTCTGCCCACTTTGGAGGCACCAATGTCTTGCTTAAAGATCTGCCCACATTATGAGCATATGTCAACATTTATACGACAACAAAATATGACGGACAATTGGAATACGGGAAGCAGAGTGGTCGAATCGTGAGGTTAAGATCAGAGCGCCACAACCATTCCGAAAGGTTATAACACCAAAACGTAGCTCCAAGAAGGCAGTAGTAGGAAGAAGGACTGATTCAGCAGGATTAACTCCAACTAGAGATGGCATAACGTGACTAAAGATCGATCTTCAGAGTGCCACTACAGCACCTCATTCATATGTCGAGATTCCTTTCACGGCGCCCTGGTCTTATAGTTTAATAGGATAACTCTCGGACGTACCCGGCAAACATTTTTTACTGATTCAGTTTGTGTTTAACAAACACTTGCTGCATTGTCATCTCTCTCCTTAATAATTTTTATATCTTTGCTACGTTGTGCACCTTAATCCTTTCTTAACGGCTAGTGAACAGTTAGGTTTTTATTGTACGCTTTTTTACCCCTTTTTTTTTAGTTAGGAAAATAAAAGGATGGAATAAAACCAATAAAATAAAAACAAAAACTATAATAATACGGTCCTGATATTGGCCTTTTTTTTTGTGTGTGACTAACTATTTACTTTGCAGATCAATCTACAGCTCTCACCGTTCAGCATAATCCCTGTTTACTTGGTTATATGAGTTCATAAAAATAACTCTGTTTACTTTTTCATTATTTTGGCATCGACAACTGGTCCCTAATTGTACTGAACTTAAAATTAATTTTTAATTTCTTTTATGTTGTACCTTACTTTTATTTTTATTAGTATTTTTATCTTTTTTTTTTTTTTTTTTTTTTTTGAGTACCATTTAACTTGAATTTTTAGAAACTTTATCTTGTATCGTCACTAACCTAATTAAGCAACCGATTAAAATTTAAAGCATATCTATTAATTAAGATGAGGAGGTTTAAGGGGTATTTCCCCTGTTGGTACTCCGTAATCGGTACGCCAGTTGCCAGTTGCCAGTCTCTCCTTAATAGAGCATGTTTAATGTCTGATGAGGAGGTGTCTTCGATCGTCCTAAGATCTCCTTAATATGCGACAGATGGAGAGAACGACGACGATTTGTAGGTGGACGGAGCTCCTTGGTTTTTAGATAACCGTTACTCCTATATGAAAGGGAAGTTACTTTAGCTTTAAGCCCATTGCAATTAGTAATAAACAATTAAAATAGAGAAAATAATAAATGTAGAAGAGAAATTTTTTTTTTTCAATAAAGTATTTAAAAATAATAATAATAATAATAATAATAATTATATTTTAATAATTAAAAGAAAAGTAAAAAGAGGAATTTGAAGAATTACAAACTGAAAGTAGTTAAAAATAACAAAAACGTTCCAGAACAGTTTGTTAAGAGAGAATGAAAAGGCAATGACGGGGAAAATCTGTGAATCGTACAAGGTCAGTTGCAAGTGAGTGATGGAAGATCAGAGCCTGGAGGGAAACGAAAACGTTTCGACTATTCAAGCAGCAGCAGGGAGGGGAAAAAAAAGAGGTGCAGAGTGCTTTGTAGTAAACAAATAAAACCAGTGGGAAGAGAGCAAATCAATGGAGCAGCTGCGTGGTGATCCAGAAAGGAGGATATCAATGCTATTGAGTCAGATGGAGAGAATTTAATAAGGAATTCGACGAGGGCACATCTGCCAACTCTTCGAATCAATGCTAAGCAGGGAAACAATCTATATCAGAGCCAGGTGATTTAACACTTTATTAATTAGTTCGCTGTATGTAATTGTATATCCTGAATGGAACAACTAAATTTTATCTTTTTAGGATAATTCATTCATGGGTCATTTTTTTTTTTTTTTTTTATTCATTCTGAAGCCAGGTAATGTCAACCATTTTTTCTAGTTCTGTATAAAATTAGGTAAAAATACTTTGTATACTAACAAAAAAAATTGTTATCAGCTGAAATAAAAGGATTCTTGTAAAATTGGCACAAAATAAATATTAACTAAAAAAAAAATTTTTTTTTAAATGAAGGATACCTTTTAACATTTACATTAGACCACAATAGAATTCTGAGGGGAAAAAATTAGCAACAGAAACCTAAAGCATAAACTTCATCTTCGGATAGCTGTTATCTTATCTTGCTGTAGAAAAAAAAAAATGGCTAGTAGAATGGTTTGGGGTGTGGAATGTAACGTACAGAAAGAGCTTTGCATAATTCAGTGTTATGCAATTTCCATTATTTTAATGATGTGCTTCTCCTGATTGTGTTAGTCTAATTTCAATTGAAGGCTTTTGGGATGAATTCCAACGAGTTATGACAAAAGAATAACAGATTTTTAACACATTTAAATGAAAAATTATATTCAATTGAATAACTTTAATATTTTTCTTTCTAATGCAGCTGGTAAACACTTAGACAGCTTGGTCTTGGATGCCTTAAGGCAAGCGCTGCACAGACGTACTCACTTTGCACTACCCAGGGGGCGCGTGTAACTTGAAGATAAGCCACGGACGCGGAGTAACAATGCCCCTGCAACGCTCTACGATCCTATTAGATCGGGACCTACAGTTTAAAGTGGATTCCGAACCACTACAAACATCCATGTCACCGCCGGGACTCGAACCCGAAACCTGTGGTACCGAGCGCTAGCCACTCGGCCATTCCGGCCCCCAAAAACTTTAATATAAAAAGAGAAAAAAAATTAATCTTATGAAAAAAAAAAAAAAAAGTGTAACGTGTAGTTTGGGCAGCCAGATTCTAACTAGGTGTGGTTGGATTATGATACTTGAGGCATAGGTTGAAGAATTCACACCTTTATTGACACACGCACAGGCACCACACACGTACAATTAACGATAAACAATATTTAACACATTTAAATACAGATAACTATAAATTCGTGGTAAGATTCTACTTCTAAGCCGAAAACCTGATAGTCAGGTACGCGCGGGATGAGCGAAATATACTTCCCCTCCGGGGGAGAGTCTGTAGGCCAACTGACCATTTCTCCTGAACGCCACAGTGGACGCTCTCGCCAATGCGTAGGAGGGAGCATGGTTACAAAAAGTAGGAAATGAACCTATAGGAAGAAGAATCCAGTTGAATCAAGACTGAAAATCTGATATAATATTTGTGTGATGAATGATCCGATAAATAGTTATATTGCGATTCAAAAATAGAATAATTAATCAAAATAAAAAATTAACCAAAAATAGAATAATTAATCAAAATAAGAAATTAATCAAAAATAGAATAATTAAAATGCAGATAAAAAATCGATTTCATTTGATGGATAGATAAAAAAAAAAGAAGAAAATAGAGAAATAACGAGTACTATTCATTATCAACCAGAAAACTGATTTTTCCTTTTTCAATAATTCTAAACCTTCTTATTATGACATAAAAAATTACTCGTATCTGAATACTGGTCTTATAGGACGATCCCAATAAAATATATAAATTTTAGCCATAATAAATCAGTCTGTTAGAAACATTGAATTACAGATACTAATAAAAATGCGACACTATTTCTCTTTCTTCTTCTTCATTGGCACAACAGCACCATGTTAGACCAGGGCCGTCTACCTGCTGGCAAATTTCGAGACAGGATATGCTTTCTTTTTACGGGGTAGAGTTGTCAGCCTCACGCCCAACACTCATATTAGACCGGGACCTACGGTTTAAAGTGGATTCCGAACCACTACTACTCGCGTCCGTAGCACATCTTCAAGATATACGTGCCCCCCGAGTAGTGCTCAGTGAGTAACAGTGTTCGTCGGTGCAGCCCACTTGGGTTACTCACAGGGAGATGGTCACTACGTCCCAGTCCTGGACGTAATTAAAAAAAAATTTTAATGAGCAATGTTAGTTTAATTATAATAATTATGCTATTGAATGTGATTTTTTAATATTTTTAGACAAATACCTTATTGATGCGATAGTAAATCCAGCATTATACATTATTATAAATTTATTATCAATTATTATAAATTTCGTTTAAGTATTTTTACAAGCTCTTTTTAATAATTTGATCACAGTTACCCGAAGAACTTTTTTTTAAAAGAAATGTTTTTAAAAAAAGTTCTTATCAGAACACTTTTGTAATTTAAGTGTACCTCGTATCAACATGCAGATTTCAAACTTGTTTAAAAACCCATTGTAAATTTCTTGGGAAAAAAATTGAAGAGCATGCTATTCTTTATCACTGGTAACAAATGTCTCTCTCTGATATCGATATTGCTTATTATGTATGCAATGTTTCTCCGACAGTACTGAATATGAGGGCGAACTGAATAATCAGTTCATATCAAGTTTTCAGTTTCAGCTGAATTTCCAGCTCAAGTGTTTACGTTCACGTTTTATAATGTTTTAATTCAACTTTTATTAGACAAATATCCGAATTAATATTACAAGGTACTTTACACTGAAGTGACAAAAGTCATGGGATAGCAATATGCAAATTTTCAGATGGCAGTAGCATCGCGTAGAACAGGTATAAATGCGCAGTGCTTTCACAGAGCTTTCATTTCTGTTCAAGTTATTCATGTGAAGAGGTTTTGACGTGATGATGACCGCACGACGGGAATTAACAGACTTTGAACGCGGAATGTTAGTTGGAGCTAGACGCATGGGTCATGCCATTTCGGAAATCGTTAGGGAATTCAACATTCCCAGATCCACTGTGTCAAGAGTGTGCCGAGAGTATGAAATTTCAGGCATAACATCCCACCATGGACAGCGCAGTGGTCGACCGCCTGCACTTAACGACCGAGACCGGCGACGTCTGCAAAGAGTCGTAAATTCTAACAGACAAGCAACACTGCGTCAAATAACCGCAGAAATCAATGTGGGACGTACAAGAGACTTGTCTGTTAGAACTGTGCGGAGAAATTTGGCTTTCTTGGGCTATTCCAGCAGAAGACCGACTCGAGTGCCTTTACTGACAGAACGACATCGCTTGCAGCGACTCTCGTGGGCACGTGAGCATATCGGTTGGTCCCTAGATGAATGGAAAACCGTGGCCTGGTCCGATGAGTCACGATTTCAGTTGGTAAGAGCTGATGGTAGGGTTCGAGTGTGGCGCAGACCCCACGAAGCCATGGACCCAAACTGTCAGCAAGGCACTGTTCAAGCTGGTGGTGGCTCCGTAATGGTGTGGGCTGTTTTTTCATGGCATGGACTTGGTCCTCTGGTGCGACTGGACCGAACATTGACTGGAAATGCTTATGTTCAGCTACTTGGAGATCACTTGCAGCCATTCATGGACTTCATGTACCCAAACAACGATGGGATTTTTATGGATGACAATGCGCCATGTCACCGGGCCACAACTGTTCGCGATTGGTTTGAAGAACATTCTGGACAATTCCAACGAATGATCTGGCCACCTAGATCGCCCGACATGAAACCCATCGAGCATTTATGGGACATCATCGAGAGGTCTGTTCGTGCCCAAAATCCTGCACCATCAACGCTTTCACAATTATGGACGTCTATCGAGACAGCATGGCTCAATATTCCTGCAGAAGACTTCCAGCGACTTGTTGAGTCCATGCCACGTCGAGTTGCTGCACTTCGCTGGGCGAAAGGAGGGCCGACACGATATTAAGAGGTATCCCATGACTTTTGTCACTTCAGTGTATATCCTTATTTCTCCAATAAATATATTATTGCAATATTAATATCTGCAACCAAAATGGCCACTCTTTTATCTTCCTCGTGCTTCATTTGAAGAGAAATAAAAAATATGCCGACTAAAATGTTACCAATTTAACGATAGTTTTAAATAAGCATGACAGACAAAATTGTTTTAGCTTATTAATAGTTCATTTGATTTTACGCAGAATTTTTTTCAACCCTTTGAGCAAATTAATAAACATGACAAACAGACATAATTATTGTAGCTTATTAATAGATTTTGTGCAGTTTTTTTCAACCCTTAGAGCTAATTAACAAACACGACAAACAGACATAATTGTTGTAGCATATTAAGATTTGATTTTGTGCAGTTTTTTTCAACCCTTTGAGATAATTAACAAACATGACAAACATAATTGTTGTAGCTTATTAATATTTAATTTTGTGCAGTTTTTTTTCAACCCTTTGAGATAATTAACGAACATAATTGTTGTAGCTTATTAATATTTAATTTTGTGCAGTTTTTTTCAACCCTTTGAGATAATTAACAAACACGACAAACAGATATAATTGTTGTAGCTTATTAATATTTGATTTTGTGCAGTTTTGTTCAACCCTTTGAGCTAATTAATAAACATGACAAACATGCAAAATTGTTGTAGCTTATTAATAGTTGATTTGATTTTATGCAGGGTTTTTTTGAGCTAATTCACTAGATTTTAAATGGTAAAATAAGGATTATGTTGAAAATAAAATATGAAATGCAATTATGCATTTAAATAAAAGGAAATATTTCATAGTTTATTATTTTTTTATGTACATTTTTATTCAATAATTGTCTTAAAAATAAATATATTAAGTACATAAAAATTTGAAAGTTTAAAGAAATTTATGATTTTTTTTTCATCGCATTACTAATTCATGTTGGACAATTCTTGTTTACAACGTAAGCTTTAAAATAATAGATAATATTATGAATTAAATGTAAAATAGCCGTACTAAATCGAAATCAAAATTTTGTTTTTTAAAAACTATCATTTTCAAAAGCATTTTCGAAATTTTATTTGAAATTTATATGTTTGTTGCTAAATGGTATTTAAAAATAATTGTAGATTATAGTATTTTTAAATCTGAAAACAATTATAGTATAGAAGAATATTTTACCGTTATAGCATTTTCCCCACGGGAAGAGATAAAACATTTCTGTTGCCAGGGAAAAGGGCTGTATATTTTTTAACAAGTGCATAATAACGACCTAACATGCAAATCTGACAGCAGATAAGTAGTATTGTGGGTAGTTATATTACATGTAATTAGTGTTTTGTACTAATGAGACCAACCTTCACTTAAATCTTACAGCAGATATTCAATGTCATGGATAATGAGACCTCATGAAATTAGCGATTGTCTTTGCCACCTTCATAGGTCGAAACAATTACAGATGGAATATGAATTACGACATAAGTTGTTGCATCGTGATGTTGATAGACCATGGGCTGATGAAGTATCGATTCCAAAGAGAAGTGAAGGAAGCTGACCCCCTTTCCTTGACAAATTTTTTTAAAGGGAATTTTTTTAAAGGAAAGGAAGAAAGTTCTGCTATGAGTAAATAAAGAGTTTTGTTTTTCACTTTTTCTCTGAAGTAACAGAATAGGCCGGAGATTCCACCTGTTTACAAAGTGAGCCCCTTGTGGTTTCATGCCTCACGCCTTGTGATAATTAAGGTCTGCCGCCGACCTGGCGAAATAGATTCGTTGTAGACTTGAGAACTCTGAAAATCTCCTTCTTTAAAGTGAACTGTACTTGCGAATCACATTTAATTCTTTATTTTTGATTTTTTTACAAATAATAAATTGTAATAAATAGAATTCCATATTATATATAATGCTTGTAAATAAAAATTAAACTGTTACCATAAATCTCAAAGTGGCCCTCTTCTTGAAGCCGTTATAGGTCTAGTATAGACCAAGACGTTACAAATGTGATGTCTGAAGATGTTTCAAAACGAAATATTTAGGCTATGATTGAACAAGCCTTCCTGATTCTGCTATAGTTACTTTGTTATTGTTAAATGTAGTCAAATTGTGATACTTCTATAGTTCCTTGATTTAGGTAGTTATGATTTCTTAAATTTCAATAAATGAAGCAATCATTAAATGGATGAAAAAAATCTTTATTTCTTTAGGGCACAACAATTACAAAGAAAACACATTATTTACATGACAAAAAGTTTCAAATTCAATGAAATAGAGACACCATGCGAATATTATTTACAGCATAATTTACTAGCATTAAATAAAACACACAAATTCAGAAAGTTATGTACAAGCAGTTATATATAATGGCTGATTATTGATTTTTTCCCCATAATTTACGTTGATGAAAAGACATAAACTAACGAATCAAAATAAATGAATAAATGAAGATGTATTTGCATTTTCTAAAAAATGAACTTCGTAAATGAAAAGGTGTTTCCCAAAAAATGTTTATCAAGTTATATTAATCTTTATAAAAATTTGAAAAATTTTCTGCTTACAATTCAAGTAAGATTTAAAAAAAAACCCATGGACAATGCTTAAATATAAAACTTATATGTGTGAACATCCTTTACTTTACACCTAATTTTTTAAAACAAAGATTTTTTTTATAAAATGATTTTTGTTCTATATTCTTGCAAAAATGATTATTTGAAAGGGAGAAATCCTAATCGTGCAATATAGGTAATAATTTAATTGCATGTGATGTATGCTTTTCTTAAAATTAAAATAAAATTCTTGCAATTTTAGACAACGTTGCATGCAGTTAGAACTTTTTTTTTATTATTATTGTAAAATTCAGTAATCTTTAAATCAATCCTTTTCAAAAGCCAAAAAATATTTAGATTTGAACATAATGGAATTAATTATTTTTATGATCAATATTTGAAATAACATTTACTTACTTATTTTTATTCATGTGATTTAATATTGTATCATCTATTTATTTACATTTACGCTATTTAATGCTATTTCATCATTCTGAAAATCTACATTAGTACTTCTGGTTGTATTTTAATTAGTTTATTATTTTTAAAGATATTTCTATTCCATTATTAATTAGTATGTTTCATAAACACTGAATTGTAATACTTGGATATAGGTTCAGTATTATGCAGATTAATTGCGATTGTTTTAACTTGTAAATTAAACCAAATATTTTTGATATAAACATTTTATACCGTAAATTAAAAAAACATTTGTGATAAAAATTTTGAATCCTTTATTGTTATTCGAATACAAATAAAAATAAGTATCTATTTCTTGTATCTTACTCATGACGTAATGTGTTCCTATTCTTATATATTATGAGGGGCAATCAAAAAGTTTCTGTTTGAAAAATTTTGAATTCTTTATTATTATTCGAATACAAATAAAAACAAGTATCTATTTCTTGTATCTTACTCATGACGTAATGTGTTCCTATTCTTATATATTATGAGGGGCAATCAAAAAGTTTCTGTTTGAAAAATTTTGAATTCTTTATTATTATTCGAATACAAATAAAAACAAGTATTATTTCTTGTATCTTACTCATGACGTAATGTGTTCCTATTCTTATATATTAGTTTCTGTTTGAAAAATTTTGAATTCTTTATTATTATTCGAATACAAATAAAAATAAGTATCTATTTCTTGTATCTTACTCATGACGTAATGTGTTCCTATTCTTATATATTATGAGGACGGGCAATCAAAAAGTTTCTGTTTGAAAAATTTTGAATTCTTTATTATTATTCGAATACAAATAAAAATAAGTATCTATTTCTTGTATCTTACTCATGACGTAATGTGTTCCTATTCTTATATATTATGAGGGGCAATCAAAAAGTTTCTGTTTGAAAAATTTTGAATTCTTTTATTATTATTCGAATACAAATAAAAATAAGTATCTATTTCTTGTATCTTACTCATGACGTAATGTGTTCCTATTCTTATATATTATGAGGGGCAATCAAAAAGTTTCTGTTTGAAAAATTTTGAATTCTTTATTATTATTCGAATACAAATAAAAATAAGTATCTATTTCTTGTATCTTACTCATGACGTAATGTGTTCCTATTCTTATATATTATGAGGGGCAATCAAAAAGTTTCTGTTTGAAAAATTTTGAATTCTTTATTATTATTCGAATACAAATAAAAATAAGTATCTATTTCTTGTATCTTACTCATGACTAATTTCCTCATCTTATATATTATGTCAAAAAGTTTCTGTTTGAAAAATTTTGAATTCTTTATTATTATTCGAATACAAATAAAAACAAGTATTTACTTGATATATTCTTATATATTATGAGGGGCAATCAAAAAGTTTCTGTTTGAAAAATTTTGAATTCTTTATTATTATTCGAATACAAATAAAAATAAGTATCTATTTCTTGTATCTTAGACGTATCTATTCTTATTGTATTTCTTTTTGAATTTTTTATTATTATTCGAATACAAATAAAAATAAGTATCTATTTCTTGTATCTTACATGACGTAATGTGTTCCTATTCTTATATATTATGAGGGGCAATCAAAAGTTTCTGTTTGAAAAATTTTGAATTCTTTATTATTATTCGAATACAAATAAAAACAAGTATCTATTTCTTGTATCTTACTCATGACGTAATGTGTTCCTATTCTTATATATTATGAGGGGCAATCAAAAAGTTTCTGTTTGAAAAATTTTGAATTCTTTATTATTATTCGAATACAAATAAAAACAAGTATCTATTTCTTGTATCTTACTCATGACGTAATGTGTTCCTATTCTTATATATTATGAGGGGCAATCAAAAAGTTTCTGTTTGAAAAATTTTGAATTCTTTATTATTATTCGAATACGAATAAAAATAAGTAATATAAAAAAAAAATTTTTTAAGTCAATTCCTACTTTTTTTTCACTCTATTGTAGAAAGTCCTTTAAAAATAATTTTCATTCATTTTTTAAGTTTATCTGGCGCCATCTGTTATTAGATACATGTAACTTAAATCTAAAAAAAAATAAAAGGAATGAATTAAATTTAATTACTGAATTAATATTTGAAAAAATTGTGTTAACATCAAGTGTCATCCACTACAAGTTAAAAAAAAAATGTATTTGAACTTGAGTGGATGAATAAAGAGTGTTGAAAATTTGAACAAGATATATATATAGATATATAGAGTGAGTGGGAGCTAATAGAAGGAATTGAATAAGTATATATTTCCTGTATCTTACTCATAACGTAATGTGTTCATTTCTTATATATTATAAGGGACAATCAGAAAGTTTATGCTTGAGGATGTAGCAGCAGCAGCATATACTAATAAGTACGTCATCGATTCGCGTATATAAGTACCGATATCGAGGTATGGGATTATTGTGGAATTCTTTTATTTCAGAAGTATATGTGAGAAAATGCTGAAACATCAACAATGGCGGCGTTAGTACCAAATGCATCCAAATAGGATCAACTTGTTTATTGATTTGAAGGATCCAGGTGTCTCCATCAATGCTGAACGGTAACTCTGGAGAACGGTGAACGGTAATTCTGATAAACAATGGATGGATTACGACGTGCAATTAAGGCCAAACGTCCGGAATGAGGAGATTATTTCATCTCGTAGTTGCATTCACTAAAAAGTGGGAGATATTCGAGCATCCGCCTTACATTCGTGATCTCTACCTCCCCTACCATTTTCACGCCTTAAGGCTCCTTCCCACCGAGGCGACAGGCGACGACGCGACATGCGGCAGGCGAGAAAATTTTTTCGACCCCTTCACAGCGAAGCGTCAGAAATAGCATTGCGCCCAGTGAAGTTCCGCTTCGAGTTGAAAGTTGGTCAACTCGAAGCGGTGCATTTCAAACCGATTTCAGGCGAACGTGGTGAGGCTAGTCATTGGTCAAATCTTGTCGCTTAAACACTTCTCGGCTCGGTGGGCACGAGCCTTAAAAAGCCCCTTTAAAAAAGTCCTTGAAATGTCGACGGTTCATGTCGGACACAGAAGTGCAGCAGGCAGTTTTGGACTTCTTCAAGTAGCAGAAAGATGAGTTTTACCAAAGGGGTGTATTCAACCTGGTGAAGCAGTGGGATGATTGCCTAAATGCTCAAGGCAATTTTACATGATTCATATACTAAACCTGGACTTCGAACTTAAACTTTTTGATCGCCCCTTATAATTTCGCTAGAACATAATTTGTTAGCTATTTTTCCAAATATCTAATCATATTTTACAAATTAGAAAATTTATGATTATTTTCTTCATAATATTTTTTTTAAAAAAATTAAGAGTTTTATATTTTATAAGACATTAGCTTTAATTATAGAAACTCTATCTCAGGAAAAAACAATGATAAAAATTAAACTTTTTAAAAAAAGTAAAACATGGAGACATTTGCCTAAACTACCACCAGATAATAAAAATTGCATCTATCCGTCTAACTACAAAGCTATGTATTTTTACACTGCTGAAGTTAACAATATTTACGTCCAGAAATAACTTATTCTATTTAAGTTATGTACATTTGATTAATATATTAAATCGATTATTTGACATCTTTTACTGAACAGAGTGTTCAAACATTAAATAGTCACAACATGATGTCAAATGACATCACCACGAATAACTTTTTCGTAGTATTCAAAAGTCACTGTAAGGGATTGTTATCATGTTAACTACAACGTATACCTTTCAACTGTGATTTGAAAGCATTGTAAGTAATTGCAGTTATGTCCTTCACATTTTCTGTTCTTTTTTGAAATCACAGGCATTTATTTTTAAATAGGTAGTTTTTTTTTTTTGTAATTATTTAAGTGTAAAACAATTATCATACACATATTTCTCATACTACATCGAGTATTTCATTGAGATGATTCTTCCTTCACGGATGACGGCTGGCTTCCTGCTGGCTTTTTGTGTGTTCCGGTATTGAAAATGATGCGGAGTTTGGGATTCATTTTATTCATTTGTTCGAGAATAATGCAGTCCTTTTGAGAACCGTTGCTTGTGCTGTTTTGAGTGCCATCTTTGGTTATTTTGCTTCCTTCTGTTAAAAGTAAAAGAAAAATTGTTAATGAATTTTCTATATATGTCAATCTATTTAACTTTTTATTATCATTATATAAGACACACATTTTCATTCAAAGAAAAAAAAATGTATACATAAATTAGAAATTAAGTAAACTTTATTTATTATTATTATTCTGAATATGAATGAAAAATAACATTATGGTAAATGATAGATTAACCTTTTTGTTAAATACCAGGCACTTCAATCAATCATTCCCTGTTGGAATGGTAGATTTTTTTTTGTTCCAATGCAGCTTTTTGGTCTTGGATTTAAGGCAAGCGCTGCAGTTTTTTACCCAGGGGGCGCGTATACCACGATACAGTGATCAATCATTCACTGTTGGAATGGTAGGGACTGGTTCAAAGTGATTCCGAACAACTACAAACATCCATGGCACCCAAAACCTGCGGTAACGAGCGGCCATTCAGGCCCGGAATGGTAGATATTTTTCAGCGTTATGTAATAAAATCTTACATCACTTTATTAATCAAATCTGAAACCGGAATGGGAAGACGATCAAGCTTCTGATTGGCTGACGTTCAGCTATGTACGATCTTAGTATCTATAGTAGAAATCAACATTTTCCACTTTTTTATCAAAACGGTTGCCACTTTTGATAACGGTAAATTTAAACCTATTTAGTGTATTGCGATTGCATGCAAACGTAATAATTGTTATTAATAATTAAATCTCCATGCAAAATCTACAAAATGTGTTAAAGAAAATTTTGATATATTTTTAATAAATTATTTTATGAAAAAAAAAATGATTTCTTAAGTATTAAAAAAAAAACGGTTGAAAATTGTTAATGTAAATTTCGAATACACACCCGCAAAAAACTTAATGTAAAATTTTTTAATTATTTAATTTAATTATTTTTATTATTTATATTTTATAGCATTTAAAATTTGTTTTAAATTTTTTCAAATATTTTGCTTTATTTTTTTAAAAAAATAACTTAAAATTAAAAATTTCTTAAATGAATGATATAATTTATAATTGATATAACTTATTATTAAATAAATGAAAATTATTTATAAGAATCCTTCATAAATTTTTATCAAAACATCTGTGAATATTTTAATTGGAAAACGCCAATAAAGTTTTAACCTTATTATATAGATAAATTAAAACGAGAGAAGTTATCAAACTATATTTAATTTAAATTCAGAAATTTTAATTATTCTAATTATGAAACTTATATTCATAATTTTGCTTCTGTCTCTTTTAATAAGAACTCATATTTTATCTTCATAAAATGAAAATGAATAGTGTTGTATATAAATCAATCTATAAATAATACATAAAAAATCTTATTCCTCAGCAAAATTTTTAATTTGTAAATATATTTTTAAGAAATATTTCATCATTTTGTCGAAAGTAATAATAGAAAATTAAAAAGTCTTTAATGATTAGAATGATATTAAAGTTTTAATGATTAGAAAAATTAAACATTTATTTCAAATAGTAAAACATTTTGTTTGTTAAATATAGTCACATTAATAAAAATTAGTTAAATCTGCAATTTACTTATAAAAATTATTAATATTATTGTAGTGATAAGAAAAAAAAGTGCAATAATTTTCTAAAATTTTTATAAATAAAACCCATTAATACATTAATAATAACAATATACTTTTTTTTCTTCAATAATAATTTTTAAAATTTAATAATATTTTGAAGTTGCTGCAGGAAGAAAGACATAGAAAAAAAAAAAATTATAAAAATAACAAATGAAATACATTAGAAGTAAAAATTAATAGAATAAATTTAAAACTGAAAAATATAATACCTATATTTTTTAAAAAAACTGAAATATTTTGTATATATAGTGATCTGAATACAAAATATGTTATCTGTTTTCATTTTCTTCCTTTCTGTAATTATTCTTTACTTTTTAAAAAAAAATTTAAGATATCTGATTACGTTCAATCTTGATAAAAAAAAAATGGCTGATTTTCAACTATTTTCGCCTTATACATTTGAACTTATAAATGCTTTTTATTTGCATGGGACTGTTAATTTAGATATAATCACTATAGTAAAAATGTCACCATAATTCCATAGTTGAATTTAGTCAATAATTAAAATCTAAGACGGCCTATTTTTATTCTATTTTTCACACAAATAACCAAGAATCTGCACACTAATATCAAATGACATTGCAGAATATTTTAAAATACTTTAAACTATTGGTAGAAAATACACAGCAATAATGCATTCTACAAGCTATTGAACTGACCCTGAAAAAAAAAGAGAGAAGTAGCTCTGAATTAATACGGGAAGCATGTAGAGTGAAGCTTCCTGCAATTCTAAATTATTGTCACATCGTAAAATAAAAAAAAAAAAAAAAAATATCAGACAAGTAGCACGTGTTCAAAATTTATGTGAGGTTTTGAAGATGCCTCGATTTATGATTATTGTGTAACAGATTGTAAAGCAATTTTATACTGTATTCGCTAAAAATATTATGAAGTTTGTAAGTTAAATCAGTAAATAAGTTATGAACTGAGACTCTTGAATGGTATTTACCTTTTCTATCTGATTGGATATTTCTAGACCTAAGACTGGGATCCGCAATTAGTATTATAAATGATCCTCTATTGAAATTATAGCAGGAAAGTACAAGTGAATTAATTTTCAACCTAGAACTAAAGATCGTCTTAAAAGAAGTAAATTTTAAAAATATTATCACGGCATCGGTTGTCAGAGAATAACTACAACGCATAAAACAGGTTATTTATTTAAGTTAAATAATTGGTGTGTTTGCGGAAATATCACACCTGCTACATTTCCTACACCTACACATTTTCTACGTCACAGTTTACACCTGCGCATGGATGATTACAATACTAACTGCTTATCAACAAGACTATGTCGTTTTTAAATGCAGCGCCATCTGGTGAAGAATGGCGCGCTCTTAGAGTCGTTGCCACTGACTTCATATAAATTGGATTTAGATATGAATGAAGGTGATTTTACATATTTTAACGTGATGTTCTCGTGGCCTCAAGGCCTGGATGGGTTGAAAGAGAGGCATGATGTACTCTTACAGGTGAAAATTAAATATCACAAAAAATGGAAAAAGGAATAGATATTGCATAGAACTTTTTGATATATATATAAACTTTTGTTATCACGAATATCAAAATGATTAGAAAAGAATTTGCGATTTTTAAATCTAAAAACATAAACGTATTCATGTAGGAGTAATTCTTTTGCAGGAGTAATTGTTTTTGTCTATCAATAATTTTTTTGATAGATAAAGTTCTAATTGCGTAACATGAAAAAACAATAGGTCGCTAATTGCATTGGTGATCCATGTCATTGGTTATCCATGGTTTATTTGCCGGATTATTAACATTTTTTAAAACAATTGAATATCTTTTGTAACTTAGTATTCTGAATATTTTAACTTTGAGTTAAAAAAAAAACTCAGCTTTTAATTTTTCTTGATAAGGAGAGCTTGAAAGTAAAAATTCCAAGAACATCTGCACTACTGTATTATTCCTAAGGCTTCTAAAGAAGGTAACAGATTGACTGAAAAGTTCGTAGGCTGACACATAGATGGAGCTACTAGTATTAAGTCCATATGATTTTTAGCTAGCCCTAACCTCCAAAAGACACGCGTATAAATTTGACAGCTGTTGCACTATTAGTATGTGAGTTATAGCATTTTTAGTGAAGCAACTTTTGTTAGTTTAAAAAAATAAACAAAAAGGAATTTCGTGTGTTAATAAAGCATTGCTTTTTGGCGAAAAAAAAAAAAATATCATTGAAGCCAAGGCTTGGCTTAATAAACATTATTCGGACTTTGCACCAGGAAAATCAACCGTAGAGAAGTGGTTTGCTAAACTTAAACGAGGCGAAAGGAGCACTGAGGACGATGCACGCAGTGGACGCCAAAAAGAGGCTGTTACCGACGAAACATCAAAAAAGTCCACAAAATAATTTCTGATAACCGTAAAGTGAAGTTAATTGAGATAGCTGAGACCCTAAAAATATCAAAGGAACTGAGACATATCGTGAAAATATTTGGATATGCGAAAGCTCTGTTCAAAGTGGGTGCCGCGCGGGCTCACAATCGACCAAAAACAACAACGTTCAAAGCAGTGTTTGGAGCTGTTCAATCGTAATAAACCCGAATTTTTGCGTCGGTATGTGACAATGGAATATTTTCACGCCGGAGTCCAACGACAGTCAGCTGGACTACATGATGAACACTAAAAATGCTATAACTTCACTAAAAATGCTATAACTCACATACTAATAGTGCAACAGCTGTCAAATTATACACGTGTCTTTTGAAGGTTAGGGCTAACTAAAAATCATATGGACTTAATACTAGTAGCGCCATCTATGTGTCAGCCTACGAACTTTTCAGCCCAACTGTTATAGTACCATAGAAATGGTACTTCACGTATAGAAAGAGGAGGAAATTAATGGAACATTATTAATCAAAATCTTTATCACCGACTACTTTATTTTTGATTACATCAAGAAGATTAATTTTTAATACATTGTTTTATTCATAAGCTGCAATATTTTTACATGCATCTATTTAGTATGGAAAGAAAACATAAGATAATTTGAAATGTGTAAATAAATTGCTGTTTTTTTTTTTTTTTTTTAAACTTAATCCACCAAAAAATGTTAATATCAAATATCTACATGCGAAATATGGAATAACACTAAATATTTTCAGATTATGATTTACAATTATGTTAGAAAAGTGTGGATAGTGCTGTCTTTTGACACGATCTCAAGGAACTTCATACATGAGAATAGATATTATATTATACGAAAAACTAAAACTTATATTTCACTTATAGTTGATATTCATTGAAAAAAAATTATTTTTTGAAGCAATGAGCATTTTTTTTTCAATTTTCTTCGTTCATGAGATAGTGATATTTTTATAGGAATTTGAATTCATATGAAATTGTTTACAATGAATCCCTCCTATTTTTAGTATTCAAGGGGTGGTCTAGTCCAGGGATCTCCAAACTACGGCCCAGTGTCATCCCTCCGGCCCGCAAATAGCGAATAGTTTATTGTTACTGCAATAAGTTGGATAAAAAAAACGCAGAATGATAATAACACGGTTTTATTGACTTGCTTGGTAAAGTTTAATTACAAGCATAACTTAAACATAACAACTAACGAGTAATTGAAATGAATCCCACTTACATTATAAACTGGTGAACATCCCGCGGTTACCCTCGGTAGTTATGTTGGGATAAAGAGTATCGCATATGTATGTATATCGATGTTTGGAATGTATATATCCTGAGTCAAACATATGATTTTTATCCTCACATTTTTAAATGCACGAATGAAAATCCCCTAATGAGATTTATGTGACGGAATAGTCTAGAAATTATAGATAATGGCAGAAAAATTAAAACGGTTTTGGCCCTTGGCACTTACTGGAGTAAACAGTATGGCCCTAAGGATGGAAAGTTTGGAGGCCCCTGGTCTAGTGGATAGATAGCACGTAGAATTTCCAAATTTGCGGTGTTCGGCTAAAAATCCGACGAACGAAGCCGAACTGAAATTTCTTATGTATATGCTGATATTAGACACTATAAATCAGTCGGTTAGAAAATCCTTACTGTCAATTAGGGGAAGAGGGTTCAAAATTCTAAATGCTATAGCTGGGGATGTTTGTTGGTAATTCTTCGGAAACAATAATATCTTAGTTGTTCATATATGCGATTTATTTTTAACATCTAAAATATGATTAACATTAATTTCTTCAATCAATTTCATAGAGTTACTTTCTATTTCTCAATTATAAATGTTTTATCTTTAATATAGTGCAATTATAAGAAATTAATGATTATGAATTGATAAGAAATTTTTATTCTTTAAAATTCTATAATCTCTAAAAGAAATCCAAATTGTATATCAATCATTGTGTAGATTTGAAGTTACAATAGGAAATGCTATCTACATTTCAAACTAGTCTTCATTTCAAGAGTTGCTCCTTATTCGATTTAATAATCCATTGTCAGTGGCAAGTGTTTTCCCGATAGTGTTTAGGAGTATCAGCTTTCAAACGAATTGAGACTTAAAAAGTATTCATGTTGAAAGCGAAAGAATTTTTTTTAAAGAATTTCTATGATGATATCGAACAAATAAATATCGATTTCCTTAGAGAGTTAATGGTTAATAGGAAAAAAAACCCACTTATCAACTGTTTAATTGACTTCACTATTCAATTTCTGAAGTAAATTACAAGAAGAGAAAATATGAGTAATTTGATGTTCTCTAAAAAGAGCTACGATTTCTATGAAACAACATAACTACATAGATGGGGAAATTCATAAAAATGAGGTCAACTTACTTCAAATGACATAAGTAAAAATCAAGTTGCAAAGTTTCCTAATGTTAATGATTTAGTTTCATAAATATGACTACATTTTAAGTTATGTGTTTAGTAAAGGATGGAATTGTTGGTTCTAATATTTTAGAATCTTTTTTCTTCTTTTTCTAATGCAGCTGGCAAACACGTAGACAGCTTGGTCTTGGATGCCTTAAGGCAAGCGCTGCACAGACATTACTCACTTTACATTACCCAGGGGCGCGTGTAACTTGAAGATACGGACGCGGAGTAACAATGCCCCCGCAACGCTCTTGTTAGGACCGGGACCTACGGTTTAAAGTGGATTCCGAACCACTACAAACATCCATGGCACCTCCGGGATTCGAACCCGAAACCTGTGGTACCGAGCGCCAGAGCGCTAGCCACTCAGCCATTCAGGCCCATATTATAGAATCTAATATATTCTTTATTTGAGTTGCTTATTCTAAAGTTAGTGACAGGACTGAGCAACTTACTTCACATAGGTTGGCAAATATAGTATTGACAGATAAAAATAGGTAGCATTGGTATACATTAGGGTTTGTCTATAAGATATGTGCCATTAACAGGATAAAGGATAGAGTTATCTATTTAATATTAGTGACAACATTGAATTACTTACTCCACACAGATTGGGGCTAAGTTCGCAAAGATAGTATTGATAGTACATAAAAATAGGTAGCATTGGTATACGCTAGGTTGGCATTTAAGATATGTGTTCAGTATTGCAGGATAAAGGATAGAGTAGCCTATAGTTAGTGCAGTTACAGTATAGTGTTAGTGACAGGACTGATCTACTTACTCCACATAGGTTGAGGCTAAGTAGGCAAAGATAGTATTGATACATAAAAATAGGTAGCATTGGTATACATTAGGTTGGTCTATAAGATGTGTGCTCAGTAACAGGATAAAGGATAGAGTAGCCTATTCTAGTGTTAGTGACAGGACTGAGCTACTTACTCCGCATAGGTTGGGCTAAGTTGGCAAAGGTATTATTGATACATAAAAATAGGTAGCATTGATATACGCTTGGTTGGTCTTTAAGATATGTATTCAGTAACAGGTTAAAGGATAGAATTGTCTATTATAATGTTAGTGACATGACTGAACTACTTACACCACACAGATTAGGGCTAAGTTCGCAAAGATAGTATTGATAGTACATAAAAATAGGTAGCATTGGTATACGCTAGGTTGGTATTTAAGTTATGTGTTCAGTAACAGGATAAAGGATAGAGTAGCCTATTCTAGTGTTAGTGACAGGACTGATCTACTTACTCCACATAGGTTGGGGCGTACCTTGCGAAGATTTCATTGATGGCGTTCGGGGTTCCTGGGGCCAACAAGATTGGCAAAGTGGTTTCATGAGCTTGCGCAATCCCCTCCGATGGGGACGCCTGGACAAAACATAGACAACAGGATCCAAGGTGAAATTCAAGGCCATGCAAATATCTGCGATTCTGTAGAAAGGATGAGACCTCGCAGGATTGTCCGGATGGAATTGAGCCATCAGTATGGTAACCTAGAATGTAGTAAAAATCGAGATATAAAAGGAAAAAAATGCTTGATTACTTTTTAATTAAATGCTTTTAAAAAATAATGATAATAATAAATAAGGTAAGAAATATGTAATATTAATTTTCAATTTATTTTCCACACTAACACTATTATGTTCGTAAAAATAAAATTATAATAGATTAAAGAAGAAAAAAATATATGTTGGGAGTTTTTGGATAAGAATGATTGCTTTATTTAACAATTTATATTATTTAAAGCAAGTTTTTTTTAAAATCTCAAACCTTTAATTCTGCACAAATATTTTTTCTTAATAAAGTTTTCCAAAACATAAAATGCTTTATTTTATTGAACCAGGTAACTTCCCGATGGTATTCGCAAGTTTTTTTTTAAATGTAAAATTGAATATAAAAATCTTACATGAATTAATATAATCAATTAGATGAATGTGCTAGCTAATTAGACTAAAAATTGGGGAACACGCCTCTCAAGTGTTTAGGAGTGAGAAGTTTGGAGTAAGTTTCAAAATATGATACTAATTTGCATATGTGGCAATTTAAATTAATTATATTTTTGATTCATACATTTTATTTCTTTATTTCCTTTTAAAACTTTAATTACATTTAAATTATCTCTCATCAATTTCATTATAATTGTTACCTTTTTTAAAATTATCTAAATAGAATCTATCAATATTATGAAAAAATTCCATCTTACATACATACCAGGATTAAGGTAATTTAAAGGTATTTAAAGATTTGATATTTGCATATTATTAGTCTTAATCATATTCTTTTAAAAAATTATACAAAACATTGACTTTTATAAAAAAAAAAAAAAAAAAAAAAAAAAAAAAAATGGATTTACCAAACGAAAAAGTTAAAATTCGTAATCATACGCATCTGCTTTTTGGTATTAAAATATATTTAAGTTTTTCAAATTAAAGTGCACAAATTTTGAAATGAAACTCCTAGTTCCTGATAAAACAGTTCAATGACGTTTTTAATTATTCTAGAAGTTGAAAATATCCAATGAAGTTAATTAAATAGTTTTTCAGTTTTAATTTCCTAATAAATATGAACCAACAATAATTTCCCTAGACAGATTATCTACTAATCATACATGACTGAAAAATAAGGCTTTTAAAAATAAGATTTTTTAAGGTTGTTTGAAAATTTTAAAATTTAGTTTGCTGTGAAACTCTCAAAAGAGAAGAAAAAAATTACAATTTTTTTTTTTTTTTTAATTTTCTGATAGTTTAGAAACCATTTAATCCTAAATTTTTAAATTTTCCTAAAAGTCGCATTTGAAGTATTTTTTTTAAAAAATGGACAGACATGGAGAAATAAAAGGAATAATTAAAACCTTATTAAAATTTTAATCCGATTTTTAAATTTTATATTAGTTTATCTATTTAATTAAATATTAATTTTTATAATCACTAAATTAGTTGTGCTATTTGTTTTTTAAGGATTAAATTTTAAATGCAGATAATAATAAATATTTTTAATTTTTATCAATATCTTTAAGTAAATTATTTAAAATTATTGAGTAGATTAACGAGATGTTAAAACGTTTATTATTTAAAAAATACCAATTTTTAGTTTCTTACTATTACGAATAACTAAATAGAAGCTTAAATACAAAATAAATAAATGTAATAATTTCAAAAAAATACTAAAATACTAAATTCAAAAATAAATGGAGAAAAAAATTCTTGTATCGAAAATAAAAAAATAAATAAATAAAAATAAATAAATTCATTGTTTTAAAAAAAGGTGAGTTTGTGAAGTAATAGTGATGAAATACTGTCTTTTAAATCTCTGGTTTCGTTGAATTTTCAGCAATTTTGAATTTGTTTCAAAATAATTAAAAAATATTGCTTATCAATTTAATTTATGAAGGAATGAAATAATCTGAGAATTATAATTTTTTTCTTTATTTCTTAAAAAAGTCATTAAAATATGTCACATAATATTAAATTCTGAAAGAAGAAAAAACCTTTAAACGCACTATTCGCTCGATTTTTAGAATAAATCTTACCATTTGTGGTGCCCAGTATGTACTGTAACGTAACATATTATTAAATTCTGAAAGAAGAAAAAACCTTTAAGTGCATTATTTGCTCGACCTTTTAGAATAACTCTTACCATTTGTGGTACCCAACAGGCAACGAAGAAGATGCATAGTATGACCATTAGTTTAGCAAAGGACAGCTCCTCTGGCGTGGTATGGTTGTAGGACAACTCACGACTGTCCTTTCTGACAGTTGTCCTTCCACAATGAGCCAGGCTCTTGCGACCCATGCGACAAAGCGCCTGCACGACAGCCAGATTGCAGCACACTATGACCAAGCAAAGTAGACAACCAAACGCGAACATGAGGAAAGCATAGGCCACGTCTGTAGGTTCTCTGGCGCTCCGGTAACGAGTGCAGCGAAATATACCGCTTCCCGGTACAGTTTCTTCGTAATAGATCCCAAATCCTGTAAATGGCAGACAGACGAGGAAAAGGGCGATCATCCACAGAGAAAAGATGGCACGTTTGATAAGTTTGTGTGTGACATGCTGAAAAGAGAGAAAGTTTATTTTAGTCAATTCAAATTTCATTTTCGAAATGAATACAAAAAAATATTATGCAAAATCCTTTTATTATGTTTTGTTATATCAAATAATTGGATATTATCTCGAAAGTTTTCAAGATAGGAGGTGCTGCATCCTTATTAAGATTTTGTGCACCTGGAAAGATTCAATCTTCTACTTATCAGCTGTTCAGTGGCAGATGAGCATAGACATTTGAAAATAACAAGTTTGCAAATAAACATGATATAAAAATTAACATGACAGTAGCTATCAAGCATTGTGACAGGGAGAAATGGGGCTAACCATGATGGGCCCAAGTTTTATAGAAGTTAGAAGATGGTGATCCTGGGTAAGAGTGGTGTACACCTGGGGAAAATTCAATCTTCTACATATCAGCCATTTTAATGGCAGATGTGTATAGGCATTTGAAAATAACAAGTTTGCAAATGCGTATGAGATAAAAAATAAGCATGACAGTACTTATCAACCATTGTGAAAGAGAGAAATAGGTTTAATTATAATGAGCCCAATTTATATAAAAACTATTTATTGTATTTTTAGTTACATACGGATAAACATAAAAAAGTTAATAAAATAAAAAGAAAGTTATGATATTCAACCTCACAGGAAAATTCTTGGTCACTGCTGATGAAGTTCAGCTAGCATAAAGAGGACCCTGCAATAACTATTGAGAGAAGGCATACGAACGGGAGCAGTTGCACCATTTTATTAGAAATTCAAATGTATGTGCTATATAAATTAAGAATTAAACAAGTTTTCTTAAGAATTCCACAAGTTTAAACTACAACCCAACATTTTCAGAAATCTAATTACAAAATTTATATTTATATGCACTGAAATATTTTATTTCTGTTTAGAAAGATTTTGTTATCATTGAAATACTGTAGTTATTTCTTATCCCACTTGATCGACAGCAAATCTAGACCAAGTCCATGAACCTATGTGTACTTAGATCGATAAGGTAAAAAATGCAGCTTCTTTTTGTCCTTGACCTTGCGGAACAAAGACAGGGGGTACTCATTTTAGTCGCCTTTTGCGATATGCATGGGCTGCAGTGGGCACTACTACAAATACTGATTTATTGAACAGTGTAAAAAAAATCGATTTAGGTTGAATGATAAACAAAAATCCTTACTTAATAAATAATAGATAAAATACAAATTTTGTTTTCTTAAATAAATTGAGAAATTTGTATTAAGAAAAAAAAACAAAATTATATACTGTACAATATAGATATCAATAAAATAAATAAGTCTATCTTCATATTCATTAATTAGAAAACATTATTGCATGCAACCATATACATTAACGTTCAGAAAGAAATTGTGTCTATTCATTGGTGAAAGCGAAAATGAGAACACTTTAAAAGCAATAAAATTTGAGAGTATCAAAACATTCTAAAACTTTTTCTGTTTTGGTAATAAATCAACAATATTTAAAAAAAAAAAAAAAAGAACGAAAGAAAATCTGAGTCACATTTGTTTTAAATGGTACGGATATAAAGCCGCACTTTATTTCTATTATGTAAATGATTTAATATAGTGAGATTCAGCAAGTATTAATGTGTCATGTAAGATAAACAAAAAGTGATCATTATTTTAATAAGTCTGTCAAGAAAATGATATGCGAGACAGAAAACACATTCCAAACGCCCTGTTATCATTGAAACACTGATTTTTGACGCGACCCAACTCCAGCGAAATATATTATAACGTTCTTTTTGGAAACTTTTTTTTTTCTCACAGCCCGCTTTGATGAAGTGCGCTTGGCGTCCACAAGACGGCGCTGAATCACGTTCTTTTCTAAATGCCATCCGCGATAAGAGAAATGCAGGACAGCTCCGTGCGGTAGGGAGGCAAGGAAAAGCAATGTGTTCTCTTCTTCTCCGCTAAAAATAACCTGTCGTTGTGACAAATACGACGAGTTGTGCTTTCGTTATTATTATTTTTTTTCTTATTCGGCAGCTCTGATTTGCGGCTTGCGCTTCTAATTCTCGCCAAAACCGAAAAACATTGAGTCTCTGATCCCGTAAAAAAAATTAACAACACACGTGGCTACCATGCTGACATTAAAAATAAATTTTGTTTCGCAATATTAGTTTCTTTCTTCTAAAAAAAAAAAAAAAAAAAAACCCACATCATATCGCGATACTCTAATGAACTTTATCCTTGATGATTTCTATTTTTTCACAACGCATATATAATACGTATACATAAATGACGTACGCATACGTAATACGACGTATGCATATATGCTTATACGTATACTTATAGTATATACTATAAAATGTCTATTTATTGTGTCTACTTTACAACGTATACTTATTAAAAGTCTCTTTGAAATATTTAATAATGAGGTGAAGGATATTTTTCTTTGAATTTTATGAGTCCTTAATAACATGTTCTTTCAACTAGAAATGCATTTTAAAAAAAGCATTTAAATAAATTCATAGAAAAATAATGCCACACATGGTAAAAGACTTGGTAGTAATGTGTCCAGCTAGCATGCGGGTGGGGTAAGGTTAAAATCCGCTCATGGTGTTAACTGCAATCAATGTTTTCAGAAATTAAAAGACTTGATGTAATTTGTAGCAGTGTTTTCAGCGTAGTCCGGCTGATTGTCATGCATTCTCTAATCCAGGGGTCTCCAAACTTTCCAGCCTTAGGGCCATACTGTTTACTCCAGAAAATACCAAGAGCCAAAACAGTTTTAATTTTTCTGCCATTATCTATAATTTCTAGACCAGTCGCCGAGTACGCGCTCTGAGCGAGCATACGCCTGCTAACTACAAACTATTGTTAGTGAAAAATCACAATTACATAAATCTCATTATTATTTTTTTGCAAGTGGATACCACGCGGTTTCATTCGCGTTAATTTAGCTTTTCCGTTCCTGTTTATTCCTTATTATTTTTCCGTTGCTGTTATATAAAAATTATATGTTTGATTCAGGATATACATTCCAAACATCGATATACATTCATATGCGATACTCTTTACCCCAACATAGCTACCGAGGGTAACCGCGGGATGTTCACTAGTTTATAATGTTAGTAGGATTCATTTCAATTATTTGTTGTTATGGTTAAGTTAAATTTTCTGCGTATTATGCTTGTCATTAAGCTTTACCTAGCAAGTAAATAAAACCGAGTTATAATCATTCTGTGTTTTTTTTATCCAACTTATTACAGCAACAATAAGCTATTCGTTGTCGCGGGCCGGATGGAGGACACTGGCGGGCCGGATTTGGTCTACGGGCCGTAGTTTGGAGGTCCCTGCTCTAATCAATTAATCAGTAGACTGAAAAAGAGGAAGGTGTCAACTCTCCCAGATGCCATTTCTATGAGTGTTCACTTATAATTGTGTGCAACATGTAGGTGCAGTGTAGTAGATCTCCTGCGGAGCAATATGTAGATGAAGTATTGCAAACTTCCTGTGGTGGTCTCTGGATGACACTGAATCTGCTATCTATCTACCATTCTAATGACGAATGAATAGATGTCAAAGGGATCATGATTTAAATAATTATTTTAGTAATAATAGGTCGGATATAATCTATATCACAATAAAAGTTATGGTCTACAAGTCGTCATACAACTACAGCTGTACTCTTCCCACGTTATTGTATTTGGAATATCATGAGTAGTTTTTGAAGTGCAATAATTTCAAAACTCGAAAATTTTATAACCGAGGGACAGAGGTGTTTAATGATCCTCAAAAAAATGAGAGAAATAGCGTATTTAATCAAACTCATTTTAAAAACTGCGACACAGTTATAGTTGATTTATAAGAATTATAAATAATACAATACTGAACGAGCCACTTGGCAAATTGCATTGCTATAAAATTTAAATGTGTACGCCTTCTTCTTCTTCTACGGTTGGTAGAAAAGGAGGTACTGAATCAATCAAAGTTGTTTATTGCATTAGTAATTCAGGACGACAAACAACATAACAAAGCGAAAAGAATCGGGATTCTCATAGAACATGAAGCGAAAGCGTCTAAATATATAACGGATGCCAAATGTATTTTTCCATGAATAAATATCGCCGGTTAGAAATAGTCGCGTTAATGAGTAGCTGTCAACGACATTTCTACAGCGCTGTATCATTCGACCGTTTACTTTACGTCTTCACAGTTTTGGTAAGAAGAAACGTTTGACTTACTTTACTCACTGCCCCGATCTCCGGATTTCTTCCTCTTTCACTTCCGGGTTATTTTGTTTTAAAATGTTCCACACTGCGTAAAAACTGAGGAGCATAATTTAAAACGTTCCAATAACTTTTTCGATCCCTTTGCGGAACGTGAATAATTAATAGCAGCAGTGAACAAAATCAAATGAATTTTAAAAATGGGACGCAAACTTCTTTAAACATTTTCTTTAGAATGCATAAGCTAATAATACCATTGGTAAACAAGGAAAGGTATTTATTTATTAAACAATTACAACAATTAATTATTATTAAACGATTATAGTTTTAGAAATTTATAAACAATTAAATAATATTTTATTTTGTTGCGTTTTTATCCGATTTAGTCGACAGCAGGAGCCTGATGGCCGAATGGCTAGCGCTCTGGCGTTCGGTACCACAGGTATCGGGTTCAAATCTCGACTTATGCCGTGGGTGTTTGTAGTGGTTCGAAATCCACTTTAAGCTGTAGGTCCCGGTCCTAATAGGATCGTAGAGCGCTGCGGGGACATTGTTACTCCGCGTCCGTGGCTTACCATCAAGTTACACGCGCCCCCTGGGTAATGCAAAGTGAATAACATCGGTGCAGCCCTTATGGCGAAAGATCACGGTCTATTTGCCAACTGCATTAAAAGAAAGCAAAAAAAGTTGACAGCAACATATAGACCAAGTCCATAAACCCATGTGCTCTCAAACAATTAAAAAACATCTTCAGGATTTGAGCACAACTGGCTTTTCAGGCAATCAATACAAGATATGGGCAGGAGTAGCTTGAGTCAACTGCCTCCATATGGGTCCGGGTTAGAATAGCTCCACTGTAGCTCATGTATGTCGTAAAAAGCGACTAAATTAGGTACCCAGAGCCCGAGGGTATAGCCGGATGGGGTAAGTCAGACTTATCCCTTTGAGTGCTCCATGTCTTTATGCCGCAAGATCAAGAACAAAAAGAAGCTGCATTTTTTATCTTTTATCATGACTCGTCGGTTTTTTATTTTGTAAAATATAACTACAAAAAAGAAAATAAAAAAAATTACAATAAGGAATATAAATATATAATAGTTTTTAAAAAGAAAAACATTTTTGTAGTAAAATCCAACTGTAAAGAACCAAAATTTTTTTTTAGACCTGAAGAAAATATAATGGCTATTTTAATTAATTTTTCAATAAAATTGAAACAAAAGACAACATTAAATACTATTGTATTTATTTTCATGAGAAGCAATTGATATGCTTATTTGTCTGTTCACTTTGGCCTCAACAGATTTTATAGTCTATATCAATCTAATTCACTGCTTCAAGTTATACACTTGTTGGCTCTCCATTAATATTAATGCTGGAAGATTGTTGAGAATGTTCCCTGTTGCCAACAATAGCAATTGTTGTTTATTGTTTAAGAGATTTCTATATTTTTAAAAATAAAAGGATGAAATTTATAAAAATACTTAACTTATAATAAACTCATGTTTGTGAAAATTGCAACACCATGAAGGAATCGTCATAATTGAATGAAATTTAATACACAGTTGAGTGGTAGTGGTACAAATAAATAATTAAATGTTCAAGGCAAACAAACAATAACAAGAGATCGAAATCAGTATTTTGTGTAGCCACCACGCGCCGCAATAAGTGCTGCTACACGACGTGGCATGGAGTCAAACAAACTTTGAATGTCTGCCGGAGGAAGAGCATTCCATATTGTTTGTATGCGCACCCAAAGTTCGTCTGCAGAAGCAACAGGACGAGGATCACGAGCGAGACGCCGACCAACGAAATCCCACTCATGTTCAATCGGCGACATATCCGGGGAATACGCAGGCCAAGGAAGAAGCTGTACCTGCCGCGTTGCAAAGAAGGGTTGAACTGTCCTAGCGATATGAGGGCGGGCATTGTCCTGTTGAAATACAGCGCCTGGCAAGCTTTGAAGGAAGGGAACAGCTTGGGGCTATAGAACTTTACTGACGAACCGGTTGCTGTTCAGATTGCCCACAATTCTTAGCAATTGAGATCGTCCATGATATGCTATGGCACCCCAGACCATAACTCCGGGTGTTCGTCCACTGTGGTGTTCGATACTGCACTCCGGAAGGTGGCGTTCACCGGCATAGCATCTGACACGAATGCGGCCATCATGGTACCACAAATTAAAGCGGGATTCGTCAGAAAACACGACATGCTGCCAATCAGCACGCCAGTCTCTATGCTGAGCGGCCCATTGTAGCCGCAGGCGGCGATGGTTTAGCGTGAGAGGGATTCTGTATAAAGGAGTCCTTGCGCGCAGTCCACGCTGCAGCAGAAGTCTACGAATTGATGAAGCACACAATGAAACACCTGTAGCTATTGACCACTGTGCTGCCAATTGTCTAGAGGAAGCTGTACGGTCCGTCAGCGCCATGCAGACATCTATCATCGCGAGCTGACGTCACATTTCGGGGTCCACTCCAGGATTTCCGAGTTGTCCGACACTCGTCCGTCCACTGCTTCCAAAGACGAATCACTGTGTTGCTGTTACGCTGCACACGAGTGGCTACTGCACGATAAGACAATCCAGCTTCACGAAGGCCGATGATTCTCCCCCGTTCAAACTCTGTAAGTTGTTCAAATCTCGCTCTCTTTCGTCGAAGAGGCATAAGTAACGATTGAGCTAACGTATACCACTAGCAAATAACCACCGATAACCATACACGCCTCGCTACAGCCGTTTATTTATTCGGATCCATCCGCCATTCAGAGGGTGCTGCTCAGCCTACGCATGCGCTACGAATTTGAAATTCTAATCATTTGCATATCATGCGCTAATTTGCATTTTCTGAAAATTTTAGCTCACTCGCGTAAGTCCTTCATGGTGTTGCAATTTTCACAAACATGAGTTTATTTAAAAATAATAATAACAAAAATTATCAATTATCAAAATTATTAAATTATCAAATTATTAAAAATAATCATCAATTAAAAACGATTAATGAGAAAATTTGTGATGCTACAAAGAAACATGTCAAATATGCTTCTCCTCCAATTTGAACACATTTTTCCTATTAGTGAAATTAGACCAGTTTCATCAGATATCTCACTGTCTTACGGTAAAAAAAGGGGGGTTAAGTATTATTTTTAAAATTAAATACAATCTTCAAAATTAATTTAAAAAGATTTTCTGGTTATATTTTTTTTTTTTACAGAGGCAGTTCACATTTTTAGATTTTAGTACCATTTGCGGCTATTACCTATTTATTATTTAAGAACAATTTGTTATTTTTACTTAGTAAAATTATTTGTATATTAAATTATTTAAATAATTTAATTTTTTACCAGCATTGCTAAAAACAAACTTATCTAGTTGAAATTTAGAATACTGTACCCCTGAGGAGTCGCCAATCTTGCAACCCGGAATATTTCGTCAATTTTTTTAATATTACTTTGATTGTTATTTGCAGAATTTTTATTTATAATAAATAAGAAGGGAAATATATGTTCTTTTAAATAATTATTTGATAAATTGGTTAAAATCTAGGATCCTGTACCCTTTGTGCCAAACACATCGCCAAGTTGCCAAGTCGGTAAGTAAGCATAGAAATGAATGGGCCAGGTAGTTTGCGCGGTAAAATGATATTACGCCAAAATCCTTTACTGTGTTGCCAAATCGCCAAGTAAACAGACAAAAAGGTTGCCAAGTTCGGTGTCATTGTAAAGTGCTATTTCGCCAAAATTTATAGCCAAACAGTGCTTTTACGCCAACATTAGCAGCCAAATAGCTATTACGTCAAAGTTTATTCCTGAAAAGGCTTTGAAGCCAAAGTTTATCGCTTTAACGCCAAATATTATCACTATCCTTTATCGCCAACATTTATCGCTTTATAGCCATTTTTCACTAAGCAAATTTTGTTATATAACTTCTTTTAAGCCAAAAAAGGCTTTATCGCCAATATTTATCGCTTTATAGCCACATTTCTTCATTAAGTGAATCTTGTTTTTTGAGGCGCTTTTACGCCAAAAATTGATGCTTTATTGCCAAATTTTTATCACTAAAATTTTTTATCTCTGGAATACTTTTGCGCCAAATGAAACCGCTTTTACGCCGAAATTTAGCGCTATTATGCCAAGAAAATTATATCTAAAATGCCTTTATGCCAATTTATATCGCTTTATCGCCAAATTTTTACCACTATTATGACAACTTTTTAATGTTTTCTTTTTACGCCACATATTGCCGCTTTAACGCCAAAATATATCATTAATTTGTCACCATTTTATTCCTAAATTGCTTTCACACCAAATTAAATCGCTTTATCGCCAAATTATTATGTGGAATTTTATTTTGCTAAGTCACAAAAAAGTATCGTTTAAACAAACATAATAATCGCTGTTAATTGATACAATTTCGTTACGATAAAATTTCGCCGAAGTTATTCGCCCCCACACTTTTCATGAACAAAAAATAAGTCATGTTCTTTACGAAGCCGAATTCGAATGATAAATTAATATTAACAAAAGATAAAAAAGAAGAAAAAACTAGAGAATAACTTACCTTTTATTGTGGTATGTCCTTCCTCTGTGGTGGAAACTAACATTTTATTCCATCGGTGAAATCATAAATTATTTTGCGGATGTCACATTTGTGCTGCCGCCGCCACATGCAGTCTGCCAGATAAGTATCAAATGTTCCGGACACATTATTTTATTAATATTAATTTATTTTAATTATTAACAATTTAAATTGTAACGTTAACTAACGTTCTAAAAAGCTAAAGCTTCAAATATTCCGACCGAATTCTAATTACGGTTGTCAGAAAATCCTAACTAAACGAACATCTTTAAAAAGGAAATTAATTATTTAAGAATAAAATATAAGTTATTAATAAATAAAAAAATCGTTTTCTTGTTTGTTTCTTACTCTCCTGAGTGGCAACTTCATAAATATTGTTTATGTTCTGAATCAGTGACCGACGTACGTTGTATGAATAAGTTCGGAATAATCAGTAATTTATTGGAATACTAATTTAAAAGAATATATATTTCTGTTATTATTTACTGCAAATAAGTATTCTGCAAATAATAATATAATCACAATAACAATAAATAGTCATTTTATTGTTTGGAAAGTGAAGCTACGAATTCCTCTAATTATAGTATTGCAACCCTAAAGAAATTGGCGGAAAATTGGCGAAATATTCAGGGTTGCAAGATTGGCGACTTCCTCAGGGGTACAGTATCCTAGATTTTAACCGATAAATTATTGATTATTTCGAGAAGATTGTTCTTAAATTATTCTTATGTCGGCATAACATATATCGGCGGTAAACATATGTCGGCACTGATACAGAATATAAACAATTTTTATAATGTTGCCACTCGTGAAAATACAAAACAAACCACAAAAATGATTTTTCACTTTATTAATAACTTATATTTTATTATTATTTTCTTTTTAGTGCTGTTGACACAGTTAAGGTTTTGTGGCAACCATTATTTGAATTTGAGCGAAAAAATGTTTTTAATACGCTTTTATTAGCTTCACCTGTATGTTTGTATGTAACTCACTTTTTGGGCTCGATGTTGGGACTGATGGCGCCATCTACTGGCGAGTCAGTCAACTGATCAAACCCTACTTATTTTGTATAATTATTTTGTTTAATCTTAATTCCTTTTGTTTTATTTTACTTTTATCTTAAAATTCTCATTTTTTAACTTTAACCTTTTTATTTTTTGGGCATCGTCAACGAACTCTTAATTGTACCGATAGCTTTAGCTTTTTGATCTCATGCTTTAATTGTTCTCAAGCAGATGTTTTTCCTAAATTTTAAATTCATTTATTTATTTTTAATTACTTCTATTCATTAATTTAAGAAACTACAATTTATGCTAATGTTTCAATTAATTTAAGATGTGGAGGTTTTGTGATTCTTAAAACCACCAAGGAACATCATAACCGGTACGCCCGTTGCCCAGCTTTCTTTCACCCCGGGTAGAAATTCAGTAATATCCGCGATCGAATTGCGCTCTTCCTATTGGCCGAAAATTTCCGTGGCTAAAAAGAGGCGGATCTCAAAGGCATAGGAGTGCGATCATGTCGAATTGCGCTCTTCCTATTGGCCGAAAATTTCGGTGGGCAAAAAGTATATAAACTTAGCGGATAATCGGCCAAGGTACCGTCTCTGCATAATTTGCACCAGACCTAGACTTTAGTCATCCTTTCTAGCAGCAATTACTCTACTTTGTAGTATATTCCAACTTTTTATATTATTCTTTTTTTTTTTTGCTTATATTAATTGTATTGTACTTAGCTTTTTTAGTATTTTTCATTAATTTTTATTTGCATTGTATTTATCTTTTGTATTTCTCATAAACTTTTAAATTTTTTATTCCTTAATTTTACTTTTTCTTATTTTATTCTTGTAAATATATAATTTTCATGCAAACTAAAAAAAAACACGCTTTTAGAGTTAATCAGACTAAAAAGTAAAAAATAAATTAATAGTTTAAAAAAACTAAAAAATACGCTTTTAGAGTTAATCTATCTAAAAAGTAAAAAATAATTGTTAACATAAGAATAAAATGACTGACGAGAAAAGGAATGTCACTGTTCTAAAAGCGTGGGGTGCTCAATATCAATGGTTATAATTTTTCACTAGTTTCACTCAGAAATGCAGAGTTAATTTTAAAATGTCATACAAACCACAAAAATGATTTTTCACTTTATTAATAACTTATATTTTATTATTATTTTCTTTTTAGTGCTGTTGACACAGTTAAGGTTTTGTGGCAACCATTATTTGAATTTGAGCGAAAAAATGTTTTTAATACGCTTTTATTAGCTTCACCTGTATGTTTGTATGTAACTCACTTTTTGGGCTCGATGTTGGGACTGATGGCGCCATCTACTGGTTTTGTGGCAACCATTATTTGAATTTGAGCGAAAAAATGTTTTTAATTTTCTTTTTAGAACTTTAGTTCAAGGCGAAAACGTCGTTCAAACGCATTAAATTTTTTGTGTGGTTTAGTTATGTTTTTTTAATGCTGTTTATATAGCTAAAGATTTGTGGCACCATTATTTGAATTCACACGGAAAATTATTTTTTTAAATTTTAAAATGCTAATTCGCGGAAGAAAAAAGCCGCTGGAATGTATTAACTTTTCCGTAATTTTGTGATGTTGTTCTTTTATTCTTCATTCATTTGATATGACTATACAAGAAAGGTTTTAGTAAGGCAATAAAAAAAATCATTTTAGAATCCAACAAAGGATATATCAGAATAAAATATAAATTATTTTCTGGTTTCTTTTTTTCTTTTTTATTAATATTGTTTTATGACTTGAATTCAGCATCGAAAATTACATTAAATATTTTGTGAACATATTAGAAAATAAATTCGACCTATTAAACGATAATTTTGGTGTAATTTTATCTTAAATGCGATTATTAGCTTTGTTAAAATGATAAATTTTTGTGAGTTAGCAAATTCTTTTGTAAAGCCGCGTAATTCAAACATGATAAATCATTGCTTAAAATATATATTATTGACTTACCATGAAAAATTTTAATGTGTTTTTGTTCACTTAGAATTTCTTTTTGCCATTGTAATCCTGTTTTCATAATTTTTCGGAGAATTTTAATATTACTTTTCATTGCGAACTCATTCGTCTTTACAGGATTTCGGAGTGCCCTGGCCCCGAAGGGGCCTAAAACTCCTATCTGCATCTGAGAAACATTGATGAAGGAAAAGACATTGATATTTAAAAGGAGGTGAAGTGATTTAAGAGCAATGTCCCATGCTAAAATATATATTAAAAATATAAACAAAGAAAAAATTAATAAAATAGCTAATAACAAGGAGAAAAATAAAATAAAAAACAAAAATTAATAAAATAAACAGAACAATTAAAGAATCCAAAATTTAAAAAGGAATCTACAGTAGGATGGGATTTTCGTTGCTAGGAATGAAGACTAAAAGCACAGAGGTCATGACGACAACTGAGCCAGTTCGTCTAGGAGCTTTGCAAGTTGTGAAGAACAGCCCTTGGGCGTTTAGCATTTTCCGGAAGATGGAAATCGTATCTCGGAAGTATCGTATCGTATCATTCGGGATGTGTTCAAGATTTGCATAGAATTTTTCTGCAAGCTTGAGCATGAATTTTTGAATAGAGGGGAGGGCAAGACAGTGACGAATGTCATCATTCCTAAAATACCAAGGAGAGTCAGTAATCATTCTTAAAATTTTATTTTCAATTCTTTTGATGTAGTTGATGTGGTATTTTGCAGCGGAACCCCAAACTGGGCTAGCATATGTGATGATGGGACGCAAATAGTACATGTAAATAATTAGTTTATTATCCAAGGATAAGAGGGATTTTCTATTAATGAATGGATAAAGCATGCGTATAGAAATATTATATTTACGTTTAATGTGGTTAATATTATCAAGGTATACTCCTAAATATTTAGTATTGTTAGTCCAATTAATTCGTTGGTTAAAAAGGAAAACATTAGGCGGAGGAATTTTGCGTCTCGTGAAGAGTACAGCTTGTGTTTTTTCTACATTTATTTTAATTTTCCAGCGAGTAAACCAAGCTTCAAGTTGCTTGAGATATTGATTTAATTTAATAGTGAGATCCTGAATGTGGTTAGAAGAGACCGCGATTGCTGTGTCATCTGCATATAAACTGAGGTGTACGTTGTTAGTAATAGGAATATCATTTATGTAAAGATTAAACAGAAACGGACCAATTAGGGAGCCCTGGGGCACGCCTGCATTGATACCTCTCTGAGAGGAGAAATAGTTATTGATTTTAACAGAGAAAGATCTATTATTGAGATAGGATTGGATTAAAAGAATAATGTAGAGTGGAAATTTGTAAGCGTGTAATTTGTGAAGTAGACCATCGACCCAGACCCTGTCGAATGTTTTTGCAACATCAAGGAAAACGACTCCTGTTAGCATTTTATTAGATAGACCTTCAGAGATCAATTCCGTTAGTCGTAGTAATTGATGAGTGGTGGAAAGTTGAGGGGTGAACCCGAACTGATGAGGAATCATGATAGAATATTTAGTCAAATGAGCTTTTATTTTTTTAGAATGATAAATTCGGTTAATTTACTTAGAGTGGATAGGAGAGAAATGGGGCGGTAACTAGAGGGATCAGAAGGATCTTTTCCAGGCTTAAGAATGGGGAGCACTATGGCTTTTTTTTCCAAATAGTAGGGAAATAAGTTAGATTAAAGATTGCATCAATTAATTTGGCTATTCTAGAAATAAAATTATAAGGAAGATTTTTTAGCATTTTATTAGTAATATTATCAGCGCGCATGCTCAGTTTCCTATGAGCATGCGCGCTAGGGGGTGGTAACTAACATACGGTATGCAAAAACTCTCTATTATCAGACCCGGGGGCTTTATTAATTTTAAGATTGGAGATATAATCATAAATATAATCAACTTTAGTATTAGTAATTTTATGGGGATTCGGAAGAGAATTTAATTTACGAATTGAATTTTCAACAGTAATGTTAGTAAGATGATTAGAAAGATTACTTGGCTGGAATTGACTCTGAAGACTATCCGCGAGAATTTCAACTTTAATTTCGTCCTTTGTAACAGGAGACGAATTCGGCGACTTAAGCGCGGTTATATTATGCTTTTTACCTTTTAATTGTTTTATAGCTTGCCAGATAGAGCCATCAGCAAAGTCCAGTGTCTGAAGACGATTGGTCCAGGTGCTTTGGGTGAACGCGTAAATAGCTTTACGAAGCTTGGCTTGTGCCCTATTGTAGACGGTTTTAGTGGAGTGATCGCGATAGAATTGCCAGTTTTTACGTGCTCTGTTTCTTTCTCTAGAGAGTGTTTTAATATGTGGAGGAATGAAATTTATATTGTTCTTTTTAATTGGGTTAGAAGAGTTAGTGTATGCTTTATGCATTAGTTCGGTAATTCTATTAACTTCGGCATCAATGGTTAGTGTAGAATCTAAATCAAGATTTTCAGGGGAGAATTAGCAAGTAGGTTATGGAATTTAGACCAATTAGTAGAGATATTTCTCACAAGATTTAAGGGTTGATAGGTAATAGAAAAATTTACAATAACAGGATTATGATCGGACGATAATTCAGATAGAGATTCAATAGTGAAGGAAACATGAAAGTTATTTAGAAGGGTTAGGTCGATAGTTGAGGAGGAGGAGTTAATAATCCTAGTGGGAGTGGTAGGAGCAAAAATTTCTGCACCAGATTTTAAAGCAAAATTGACAATTGCATTGCCCGTGCTATCATCGCGTTTGCATCGCCAGGATGTGTGATGAGCATTGAAATCACCACATAGTATGGAAGAATTGTTAATATTAAGTATGTTATTGAGATCATTAATTAAATTAGTGGGATTAATTTGACAGGGGATGTAAACAGAGGCTATTGCAAGTTTATTAAAGTGATCAGTATTTACATTTAAAACAGTGGTTTGAATGTCGGTTAAATTATTGGATGTGATATTAGTATGCGGAATATTATCTTTAATAAAAATGGCTGTACCTCCACGAGGTCTAGGTGATTGATTAATTAGGAATATAAGGATTACGATTAGGGGATAAGTGAGTTTCTTGGATTAGTAGTAAATCGGGGTTGTGAGTATTAGTGAAGTTAATTAAATCATTCATTTTAGATATAATACCGTTTGCGTTCCAGTAACATATTTTTAACCCAGTAATCAGCAAGACCATTAATTATCGCTAGAACCAATATTTTCAAAACATCTAAAAACTATTTGCATCTTCTGAAAATCATAAGTACAGTTTTTTAAACTATTGTAAACATTTTCGATTCCTCCTAAGGAGTTAAATATAGAAATAAATTCATTTATGATGTAGAGAACTTTCCCGAAGAAATCTTTATCATTAGAATTAATATTAGGAGTACTTGAGTCGTGCTGATTTCCTGCTGTAGTGGCCATCGATGGAGATTGTTGGGGGGGAACTCCTTTCACCATTGAGGCGAAGGAGATACCTTCCGTTATTTTCTTGCTTTGGAAGGGTTTAGTAGAATGTCTAACTGTGCGGGAAGCGTCCCTATTGGGCTGCTGCCTTGGTTTGGGAAATTTCGGGCACCCTCTCCAAGAAGCGAGGTGTCCTGTCTGCTGGCAGTTGATACATGTGGGGTTTTCTAATCGTTCTTTGATTGGACATTCCTTAACATAGTGATTTTCGCCACATTATAGACATCTCTGTTTAAAGTTACAATTTTGACTAGAATGATGAAATAAGTTACAGGAGAAGCACTGGGTGGCACCAGGCTACCTGTTAAATTTCTGCGAACGGTTAAATATAGTAATTTAGTGACCTCAAGGAGTTTATCATTTTTTTCGGATCTCATATAGGTGAGTTGCCAGACAGGCATGGGCTTTTTGGTCTTCAGGTTGTTCAGTTGGATGATTTTATCGATCTCAAAGCCAAGTTCTTTGAAACCTTCAGCTATTTCTGTAGTTTCATAGATAACTGGTAGACCTTTAAGCACTGCCTTCAGAGGTCTTTGATTTTTTGGAGTTATTACGAAAAACTCCGTATTAGTGGCGCAAAAGAATGCAGTAATTAAACGATATTGGGCAATATCTTTGGGGAAAATCTTAAGATATTCCCCTGCTAGCTTGATTTTTAAGTCTCCTTTAAATTCATTATTTATGTCCACAAGTTTAGTTTTTAGGTTATCACCTGGTTTCACCATTATAGGTGGAAGTTTTGGTTCTGGGGGAGCGTAACTCACGTTTCCATCGGGGGCCTCATCCACTTTTAAGTTAGAGAACTTATTATCTACACTTATTGCACTATTTCCCTCATTAACATTAATTTTCGCAGTTAGGCGTTTAGAAGGCAACTGAAATTCGTCAGTAACGTTATTGTTACTGCTACGTTTAACCTTAGGTTTTAATGTGGCTTTAGCCACACTATGCCTAGCGCAATTAACAATGGGACAAGCTCCAATATCATTCACCCCTTTCTGGTACAGTTCCAATTCCGTCCGGACATCGTCGGTCATCTTCTGTGCATTGGTGACAGTTCGTAGTTCAACGTCAAAAGAGGCGAGGTCATTGCGAACTCTTTATCTTGTTCATCAAGACTTAACTCCATATGAAGTTTTATGAATAAAACAAGTCATGAGCTTTGTTTGATTTTTCTCAAAAAGAAACCTCCATTCTTTTATGTTGGTTGAAATTTTACTTGGTATAAGCAGTTTCTTCATTTTATGTATGTATCATAAACATTTGAGCTCTTTACATTAACGATTGTTGTAATAAATTAAAAAATTTTAATGATTTCAATATTATTTTTATTATTAAATATTTAATAACATTTGTAGTTAGTTTGTAAAACCTTGTCACGGTCTCTTGAATTTTGGGACTGTCTTTATATTTTACTCAGTGAATAAATTATAGTTTTTTTTTTAATTTAATTTTTCTAACATAAATTAAAAAATGATATTTTCAAATCATGTTACATATTCGATAGACATAAAGATCAATTATTAAGACATAACTACAAAAAAAAAAAAAGCTTTTATTCATTTAGATTCTTTTAAAATGCTCCTCTTGACGACAAAATTTTAAAAAAAATTTCAAATTTTTTTTTCCTTTGTCATTTGAGTAAACTGATCTTTCAAATGTTACACAGTTTATTTTTTAGTCTCGTAAACAATTACGCATCGTCATTCATACCAAAGACAAACATTTCCATACGTTTCACAGATTTTACGGTACTTACGTATTAATGCCACCGCAGCAGAAGTTGCGCTAATGCGCCAATAAAGATCTGCCAATGCGCCAAAATAGAGGCTGTTTTGAATCTATGTTAAACTCTATATCGGCCCATTTTCCACCGAAATCCGATTGACTACTTTGTTTTTAAATAAAGTGTTTTGAATTTTGAAAGTGTTTCGATTTTAAATAAAGTGTTTTATATATTTTATGATTTGTCACAAAAATTTTAAGTGTAAATTGGCGCCACTTAAAAAACCTCCAAATCTGTAGCTGCGGTGGCGTTAATACGTAATACCTATTTTATTTTTTTCGGCGTCATATATAAAGTATTTGCATTTAATATCTTGACTAGAATTCAAGAACTGATTTTAAAATTTGTATTTCTTATTCTCTGTGATTAATTACTGAAAATTTCTTATCGATAATCTGAAGCAATTTCTCAAGTCCAACATATTTTTTTCTAATTTTCGTTATTTTCATCAAGATTATTTTTATTTGTATACAAGAAATTTTTTTTTTAATATTCAGTATTGAAATTTTGTCCACGTTGTAGGCGTATCCTGTTCTAATTTTCACCCATACGAGTAACATAAAAAGAAATTACATGTAATTTAGTGCGGATATATAAACACGAAGTTAAGAACGTATTTATATATCGCAGCGTACGTAACGTAAGAACATATTTATATATCAGTACTGCATTATAGTCTTTTTCTTCATATGTTTCTGTTTGATGATTTTTTCTGAAATTTTTTCTATACCAAATAATGAATAATATAACTTATTAGATTATTTTTTTGCTTATAAAGCAGCAGCAATTTTAAAGCTTTTTCTGAGAGATGGATAAGGGTTTCTTTTTTTCTTTTTCAAAATGTTTTCTTTTTCTTTTTCCCTTTAATTTCTTTTCTTCTTTTTTTAATGGTATCCTTGTGCAACTCAGTCCTGTATTATTGAAATTGTTCTATATTTATAACGCATAATTGATGATTTTCTGTTATTAAGATTAGTTAAGTCAAAATGCTTTTAAATGAATTTCATATTGAAGAAGGAAATATTCCTTTTGTTGAATTTTTCGTTGTAATTTCACTATAAGAAAAGAAACAAGTTCAAAAAGATGCTAAATATTCTTTGAATTATACTTCTGACAGGACTGTCAGTAAATCAGACAATAAATCCTTGTTTTTCTTAGTACAAATTTGCTAAAAGATTTCTAACTAAGCAACTTATAGAAATTTTATCAACTAACTTCTTCCTTTTTTAGTTGAAATTGCCTTTTTTTATAGTAATCAACTCGTCTAAAATCTTTCTACTAGCGATTGATCTTAATGCCTAAAATTCCTTTTCTAGCAAAACAAATAAAATTTTTGAGAAGTTCTTCTGGTTATTTTTTTGAATATTTAAAAAATTCAGTTTTCTAGAAATTTTTTTTTTTTTGTCAGAGCTTTTAAAAGATTTTCAAGATGACATCTAAAAATTATTATAATTTAGATTTTACTAAATTGCCAGATAATTATTTTATAGAATTCTTTGGAAAAAAAATCGTTTAAAAATGTTTATAAATGGTCCATCAAGTTTTTTTTATAAGACATTAGGATACACAGAAATTTAAAAGAAATTGTTGGTGACAAATTTTAAGAAATTACGCTTTAAATTATACAGTTTTACAAAAAAATAAAATTTAGGAAGCATTCGTATGAAATGATGTTCTTTAAATATATGCTAAAATAAAGGTTCAATGCTTTTTTTTATGCTAAATGAAAAAAAAAATGAAAAAATTGCAGGTTCTAATACAATTGAAAAGGATTGCAATCATTTATATACACGTGTCATTCAAACAGGGTGTGAGGAAGGAAACATAGCCAATTTTTTTTAAAAAACTGTATATATTTTTGAAATGTTTAATAAATTTTAATGTAATTCATATTTTAAAATTACCAAAAAATTTATAAATACACCACTTTTTATTAAAATTAGTGATAGGGAGACATTTTTAAAAAATTCTGTTTTTATTTTATCCTTATTACATTATAATTACCTTTTCTTTTCAAAAAATAGTTAGTTTCGAGTAATCCATAATTGTAAATTTAATAAAAAAAACTATTTCAAAGGATTTATTACTGGCAAACAATACACTAATTTATACCTAAAATGAAAGGTAAATAATATGAACTTTATTACATTTTATTTCTACTGAGGAAAAACGAAAAAGATAAAAAAAATAATCAAATTGAAAAAATAATAATAGAAAAATAATAAAACAATCAGAAAATTAGATGCGGTACTATTTGCAAAATACTTCTCAAATAACTAAAAATGGATAGAAAGGCATGTGAAATATTGAAGCAAATTCTATTAAGAAAATTGTATAATTATTCTTAAAAGAAATATTGTAAGAAATAACTGTATATAGTTCTTAAAAACTGCTTCAAAATAAGATACGTTGCCATTCTTAAAACTGTAATTTTTAACTTAATGACAGATACATGAATAAGCAAACGATATTAAAAATTTGCATTTTAAAAACGAATGACATATTTGAATTATTTTCTATATTTTAAAAGGAAGATTGAATTAAAGAAAAAAATCTTAAACTCGCATGAGTACGAAAATATTCAACAGCTTTAGCTGTGATTTATTTTATAGGCGTGCTTTGGAAACAATTTTTTTTACTCCTCATTCTTTAAATATTCTCGCTAACTCTCGACCACCCACATTGACTGCACATTTAATATGTTCTCCAGGGATCGATATGAACTGATACTTATGTTGAGTAATTTCTCAGTTGCTCAACAAACCAAACAGTTCAAAGTTTGTCTTCATTCGTCTTCCTACAGTAACGTGACAGTTTGTTGATACTGGGAATATTAAATGATTTTAAGCCAACGCTTTGAAGGAAAGTTTTATATTTATGACAGGAACTAATTCTACATAAAGAAAATAAGTCTAATTGTAGTGAAATATATGATTTCTACTTTTTTTTATAACAGTTATAAATATAATTTTTATAACAGCCTAATTAAATATTTTAATAAAATATTTATGCCAAATAAATTTATTTACATATATAATTAATTTCTGAATTGAAAAATGAAATCTATCGATATTTAAAATCTCATTTTTAAGATTATATTTTTTTTAATTCTTTTGTGGTATGCTTTTCGGATTAATTTTTTTTACTATAGGTTTTGCAAATTCTTTTTTTTTTTTTTTTAGATTTTCGTCGTCTATAAATTAATCGATGCAAATAATTAAAAAAATGCTCTTATTAAGATTTATTATTATAATATAAAATAATTATTTTACTTAGATTTAGTGAAGCGTCAGAAAAATTATTTAATTAAATTGCTACGCGAAATTCTTGGAATATTTCGATACTTCTAGGAATGGAAAATTCGAGTAATTAATATTGCAGTATATATTTAGAAGTTTTTCTTAACTAGTAAAACTAGATAAACTATTTTAGTATTTAAACTAGTAATAAATATAATTGAAACTTTTTATATCATCATTAATATAACACAACATAAATTTTGTAGTATATATAAATTATAGGCAAAATGTGATATTAGTAATGAAATAAACAAAAACTTCTTTTTCATGAGTGAATGTTTTCTTTTTAAATTTTTAAATAATTTTATTAAAAATAAAAGGAGAAGAGTGATAAAGAAATATAAAATAATATGCATTTATTATATTTTAAAAGGGAATATTTGATATTTAAAATACATATTCTGGGAAATATACATATTCGATATATGTGCATTGAGCAATGGATTGCAAACTTATTCATTGAAATGTATATATTTAATCACTATATGAATTTAACTGTATTGCTTTTAAATATAACGCTTTTTAAATTGAGTATATGAAAAAAATAATATTTTACTGTTTTTTGCATTTTTATTTCCATTACTAATATAGTGTCTATAATACTAATAATAACATTTGAAGAATTTTAGAAAATGAATTTTCGTTTTCATTAAATGATTTAATAATTTAATTGTTTCATTTATCTTCGATTAATTATTGAAAGCAAAAGTTTTCTTTAAATGTTTTGTTTCCTAATATTAATTTCTTATAAAATTTAGTATATAAAAAAAAAAAAAATTGTAAATAAGTATTTTGCAAAAATGGTGTTTAAAAATATGAATTTCGTACTCTTAAATATCAGTAGTCGCATACATAGTTATTAATTTTATAACTAGTAATAAATAAAACATGTTATTAGCAATGTTTCTGACTAAGAAATGCAACAAATTAAGAAAAAAACGAAAATCTAAAAAAAATGTCTGGAAAAATGAGAAATCAACTAAATTCTACCATTTCTATGCATTTGGTTTTTCGTAAATAACAGACTTAATATGCACGTCTGAAACAGTTTCATGTGTTTACTGAGAAGTCAAGACTGAAGGCTCTTGCAAACTATGTTTACCTATTAGTTACCCCCAAGTTATACAGATTGAGTCAGGCATCTAGTGACATTTACTAGTATGTCTATCAGCCATAAATATCTGTGCAATTAGCTGTCCAGTCTGATAGTCTATTGCAAGATTCTTGTTTTGATGCAACAGAATAATTCATTGAAAGTTTCCTTATTAAGGTATCCGCTTACATGTGACCAATTAAAAAACATTTTGAAATCTTTTTATTGTTTTAATTAAAAACTAGAAAACAACAAACTAATTTTGTTGTTCATATAACATTTTAATAATTGTCTATTTTTTGGTAAATTGTACCAAAACACTTAATATTCTAACAAAAAGTATATAACAGCATTTATTTGTCTACGAGCTACAGACATCTATGCAATTAGCTGTCCGGTTTGATAGGAAGTAGTCTATAGGAAGAATCTTTTTCTGATATCTCAGAATTTTCATTGAAAATTTCCTTATTAAAGTAACTTCACTCTGTCCGGTTTGATAGGAAGTAGTCTATAGGAAGAATCTTTTCTTGATATCTCAATTTTCAAAAAATTAAAGTAACTTTTTTAAAAATTACTTTGCTATTTTATTTAAAAATAAGAAAATATCAAAAGAATTTTGCTGTCCATATAATAATATTTAAAATTTTTATTTTCAACTCATTTTACATTGATCATTTGTCATTTATTCTTTTAATGTACTTAAAAAACATTTATTGATTATTTTTCTTTTAAATGGCTTTAACTAAAAATTCTTTTCCTCTCACATTTATTTTATTTCTACTTCTTCTATTTTTTGATAATATAACCATTAAATTTAACTTTTGGCGGAAAATTTATAAAAAGGGACATTAGCTATTTACTATTTTTTTAATCTGAAGTATATATACGCATACGAATTTCTATTAAATAATTCTATTTTAACAATAAAGTTCTATTAACAATATTTTATAATAAATCTCTAAGATTTTAATAATCTTTTTTTTAATTTATTATATTTACAGCAATCTTAATTTCTTTTTTAAGTAACCTATATTTGACAAGATTTTATGAAATTATTTAAAATCCAAAAGAAATTATTTAAAGAACATGTATATAAAAGATGTTCTAATACGGATATTTTGCAAAATTTCGAAACATTTCTCATGTGGAAAAGTTCCCATTTATCAAAACATATAAGTAATTTCTTATTCAATATTTGGAAAAAATACTGAATATCTCGCAAAAATAACGGAATTGCTTTTTGAGATATAATAAAGACGATTTAGAGTTCATGCGAAAAGAATCTAGTTTTGAGAAAAAAACGTAGTTAAAAATATTCCTTAACCATAAAAATATTATGCTTTTTAAATTATATTGAAATTCGTATAAATTCTTTTTTTAAGTTGATGAACATTAAAAAAACACTACTTTTGAAGTAGAAATATTTGAATAATCAAACAATCAATTTTTTCAACATATTCAAACATCTGATTTATCTAAATAAAAATATTATAAATTTAACGAAATTAAAAAAAAAAGTTTCTAAAAGACTTTTAATGTAAGCCCCATGTTAAAATTAAAATATTTCTGTTTTAATTTGAGATTAAAGTACATTAAAATATTAATAACAATCAGAAACAATATTTCATTGCATTATAGTTTGAAATAGAATATCTGCGCCAGCATAAGTGTTGAAATTTCCACGATTGATTAAAAAGACTTTGTTTAATAGCCTTTTTTTATACAAAATATAGAAAATGTCTAGAAAATAAGCTTTCAATTGTATGAAAATAAGTCAAAATGTTATGCTATTAAGATATTCAGTTGGAAATTTATCGTTTATTCTTTTCATTTAAATATTATGTTAAAGGCATTTGAGAATAAACATCTCAAATATTAATAAAGATAAATTATATTCAGCTCATAATTAAATAAGATGAGGTATTTCTTGCACAGTTTGTTAATGACGAAATTGCTAGTGTCTCACTGAAATCATAAGATCTAGTGTAAATTTGAAATATGTTTTTAATTTTTATTTTGAAATTCTTTCATATTTTAATTACAGTATATTCTGCTATGCTAACTTTTTTAATTTGTACACACTTGAAATATATTTCAACAAATATGCTGATAGTTTTATAATTTTATACTTAAATTGTAATTAAATTTTATATTTAACAGTTCAATAAAATAAATGTCATAAAAAGATGCAATGTAATGAAAGTGTAACAATAATTCGAGTACTTAAAATATCAACTTATTATTTCAGAATAACATTTTACAAAAATCTATTTAATTTACAATAATTATTTGGCTCAAACCGTATTTCTGTAATATGATGAAAAAATATAATAAATGAAATATTAATAGAAATAAAATTTTTGTGGTTAGCTGCTTTAGAATATCCCAATAGATAAGTATGCAAGAAAACTATGGAGAAATATTGCTTCTTGTTTGAAAAGTTATTGATTTCGCTTCATAAATTTACGTTTCTTGGAAAAGTATCAGTTTGGAATATATTTCTGCTTCAATGAACTTCGGCTTTTCAAAGCGAAATTTTCAATGTTTCCTCTTTATAAACTGAACAAAGCATTATCTCAAACATAAATAAATAAACAAAGCACAGTCAGTTTTTGTTTCGAATATTGCATACATTTATCGCCTACGCAAAATGTTTCCGAGTTGTAAAACACCCCCATTTCCCTTTTATGTTTCGTTTCCGAATAAAATCATTGGTTCGAAAAGGATGTCCGGAAAAGAAGGATCATCTTTTTTCAACATGCAAATAGATAAGTTTCCTGGTGGGAAATTTATTTATTTTTTTAATGCTCAACATCAGAAAACCTGTAAGTAAGTTTTAAAAATTTTTAAGATATGAGATCAACTATTCAAACATATTTTTTTATGAAATTTATGATTACAATAAGACATCTGCCACAAAATCATGAATTTCCGTTCATCAATACTATAAACTGGATTCGATTTGTGATTTTGTGCATTTCTAACATGCAAAGGAATTAAAGATCGTTTTCCCCATCATAGGCACTGCTTTGAATCCACAAAGTAAGCTAGGCATATTTTATGATAATTAATAGTCGCTTTCTTAGTATTAGTTTTCCTGATTTTATCCTATAGCATGGTTTCTCAACTTTTTGTAGCGTAAATTGCCTTAGCCACTTAAGTCAGTGGCTCACAAACTTATTTGTCCTGTCACTCTTTTTTCAGGAAAAAAATATTACTCAGGCCTCTTTTGAAATCTGTTTTCTTTTAGGCAAGAAACAAGAAAATATAGTACGAATTTGTGGTTTTTTTTTTATGTATATATGTTGAACTTTTGTATTTTGAGGAAAAACTTTTATATTGCAGTCAATAATTCAGCATTCATTGTAAGCATCTGCTTTTGCTGGTAACCATTTTTGAATCGTCAACGATTAGGGTTTTTAAAATTTTCTTATATTCTGTTACTTCTTTATCATTTAACCGCCTCCTTATTTTTATTAAACACGTCCCCTCGAAAAAAAGGCACTAAAATTCACCCGAGGGTACTATCACACCCCTTTGATCGTTCTACAGCTATCTTGTTACTGGTATCGCCAAATTTAGAAGTCAGTGTTCTATGCCAGTGAGATCTAATGTAGGGTAAGCAAAATGTTAGTTACAGTTCACGAAAGACATAGGCTCACAATCACTTGCGAATAAATGATCGTGTTTTAGATCGTGTACAGAAATAAACTTCAGTTAGAACCAGATCTTCGAATTACATTAACAAAAGGCATGAAACCAAACTTTTCCGATATTATAAAACAAATGCAATCGTATTGCTCATATTATATTCAAATTAATTATGTAACTTAATTTAAAAGCATGTATATTGTTAATGCAAGTAAATAATAAATAATTTGAGTTTTGACTGCAAGACACATACACACACAAATACATGTGTGTAGTGTCTAGTAGTGTGTGTGTGTGTGCGTGCGTGCGTGCGTGCGTGCGTTCGTGTGTGTGTATGTGTTTGATGTATCTGGCTTATGTGCCTTATAATCAAGGCCGGATTTAAATGAAAGTGGAATAGCCCTAGGTCAGGGGTCGGCAGCCTTTTGAGTCGGAAGAGCCAAAAATTGGCAATTTACAAAATTTCAAAGTTTTTAAAGAGCCACAAAATTTTTTCTTGCCAACAATAAATAATAGGTGGGCTGAAATGTTCATAGGCTGACACATAGATGGCGTTACTAGTAAATCCATATGAATTTTAGTTAGCCTTAACCTTCAAAACACACGTGTATAAACTTGATAGCTGTTGCACTATTAGTATGCGAGTTATAGCATTTTTTGTGTTCATCACGTGCAGTTCACTCGGCTGACTGTCAATTGGACTCCGGTGTGAAATGATGGAGCCATGTTTCGTCCATTGTCCCATATCGACGCAAAAATTCGGGTTTATTACGATTGAACAGCTCCAAACACTGCTTAGAATCATCAATTCGTTGTTTTGGGTCGATTGTGAGCTCGCTCGGCACCCACTTTGAACAGAGCTTTCACATATCCAAATATTCATTCACGATATGTCCAAGTTCCTTTGATATCTTTAGGGTTTCAGCTATCTCAATCGACTTCACTTTACAGTTATCAGAAATTATTTTGTGGACTTTTTTGATGTTTTCGTCGGTAACAGCCTCTTTGGGGCGTCCACTGCGTGCATCGTCCTCGGTGCTCCTTTCGCCAAGTTTAAATTTAGCAAACCACTTATCTACGGTTGATATTCCTGGTGCAAAGTCCGAATAATGTTTATCAAGCCAAGCCTTGGCTTCAATAGTATTTTTTTCTCCAAAAAGCAATGCTTTATTAACACACGAAATTCCTTTTTATCCATTTTTTTAAACTAACAGCAATTACTTCACTAAAAATGTTATAACTCGCATACTAATAGTGCAACAGCTGTCAAATTTATACACGTGTCTTTTGAAGGTTAGGGCTAACTAAAAAATTATATGGATTTAATACTAGTAGCGCCGATTTAATAATACTAGCCCATCTGTTAGTACTCGCATAAAGTTTTTTGTTAAAAAAAAAACTAATCTCTTTATTCATAAGAAAAAATATCTATTTATTCATTATATCTTTCTATTTATTCATTATTAGATAAAAATAAAACAATTAAAACAATTAAAAATAATACAATACAATTACAATTTACAATATAAAAATTAAAACAATTAAACTTTTACTTAACATAAACACATACACTAACTTGTACTTCAATAACAAACAATTGAACAAATTCAATGGGAGCGATGGCTTTGCATGGTTATTAAAGTAGAAAATTTAAACTTTACTAAACAATGTAATTTGAACTTAAAATAAAAAAAACAATAACATACATTTGAGCAAACAAATTCGATGGGAGCATTGGCTTTGCACTGTTTTAGAAAGTTTGGATAAATTTGTCTCATAACTTGTTGCTTTAAGTTTCAAACACGACTCTAAATTTTCATTTGTTAGTTGGCTTCTTACTTTACTTTTAATTATATTCATGCAAGAGAACGCTTGCTGGCACGAAAATGTCAATCCAAAGATAGTCAGCACTCCAAATGTCAACTTCTTCACCTCACTGTAGCAATCTGGAAGACTATTCCATGCATCGAATATAAGTGCCTCAACTCGCGGCATTTCTTTTAAAGTTGTCCACTTTTGTTGCGTTACGTACATACATTTCTGGACCTCCAACTTGCTTTTCAACTCTGTAAATTTTCCACTCCACAAAGCTTTACTTTTTAAATCGATCAATTGCATTTCTAGAGATCCAGTATCAATTCCAAATGGCTCAATGTGGATTTCGTTACTATTTGTGTTGAGAGGATTTGCTACGAATGCTAGAGTGGTTTTGTTGGTTTTGAATTGCTCAAATCTGTCAGCAAATTCATCTTTAATTTTTTTTTTTATAACTGTGCTGAAGTACCTCGTGTCAACAGTTGCACTAGTTTTATCAAGATATCGCTTTAGAAATTGAAAATGAAGTAATTTACCGCTCTGAATATCTTCTGCAAAAAGAATTCATTTTTCTTCAAAACAAACCAATTCTTCTACCAAAACATAGGCTAGGTTTCCCTTTCCTCTCAGTTTTAGGTTCAGCTCATTTAATTTCGCTGTAATATCCACCATAAAGTAAAATTTTTGCAACCATTTGTCGTTCTCTAATTCAGGGTGATTAATGCCTTTTTCATTTAGGAATGTGTTTATTTCATTCAAGCACAAAGCAAAACGTTTCAACACCTTACCTTTGGAAAGCCATCGCACTTTATTATGAAGGAGGTCGGAATAAAGAGTCTCTATTTCGTGTAAGGATTCTTTAAACTGACGATGGTAGAGTGCTTTTGACAAGATGCTGTTAACAATCTTGATTACCAAATTCATGACCTCAACTATTTCGGCCGGAAATGTTTGGGCACAAAGCGCTTCTTGGTGTATTATGCAGTGAAACGTAAGAATTTTGTGGTTTATTTTGTTCTGAAGAATCGTCGTTGCCCCTTTATTTTTTCCTGTCATACTTCTGGCTCCATCAGTTGCTATTGAAACGATTTTATTTAAATCGATCTTATTGTCTTCAAGGCATTTTTGCACGGCATTCGCTATACCTTCCCCTCTAGTTGGTCCCGAGAGCAGTAGCAATCCTAGAAGTTCTTCTTTTTTGGACCTTGGGAAGACATATACCTGACAAAAAGGGCAACTTGTGCCGTGTCTCTTATGTCGCAAGACTCATCTATAGCAAGTGTTAAGGCAGAAGACAGTTGAATATCTTCCACCTGCAAATATGTTACATTTGAAGACATTTTAGCTATTCTATCTTGTACTGTTTTAGCGGATAGTGGTAAATCTTTGATTTTTTTTCCACGATTTCTGGTTTGTTTTTGAAATCACGAAACAGTTCTTCAGATGCACGTATGGAGCAATCTTTGACATACTCACCATCTGTGAATGGTTTGCAATTTCTAGTGATACCGCGAAGGTTGCCAGATTAACATTACTTGTAGATTACGTCCAGTTACTTAACATGGAACTTGATTGCTGCTTTTGTTTTTGGAGCTCGTCGACAGCTTTTTTTCGTTCTTCGCCGGCTGGATATTTACTAGAAAACTGAGTATGTTTTTTAGTGAAGTGTCTCTCTAAATTGGATTTCTTATTGATTAAATATAATACTTATTATGTTACCTACCTTTACTTCGGTTTTTTTGTATTAATATTATGCATATATATATGTACATACATAATTTAGATAATTCGCCTCTAACTCTTTTACTTGAAACAACAAACTATACGTCACAGCCAAAGCACTGATGAAGACGCCAAATTGTCTTGCGTCGAAAGCGAATTAAAACCTACATAGAAACATCCGACGACGGCGTCATTCGAGAGCTTCCGATGGACTGACGACAGTGACGACACGTGTTACGGAGGAGGGGTGCAGATGAAAAGCGAGTACAAGTGGTTGAGAAATTTAGCAATCGGTGCCTAATCCTCGTTAATCAATTCAGAACGATTTTTGAATGTTTGTTTGTTTTTTTGTTTTTTTTGATAAAATAAATAATATTTGCGTATGGAACTAAAGAGCCGCAGGTTCACATCCAAAGAGCCACATGTGGCTCGCGAGCCGCAGGTTGCCGATCCCTACCCTAGGCTATTCCACTTATTATTCCCCTTAACCTTTCACCTCCCATTTTTAAGTTTGTAAATTACATGAGAGATAATAAAATACACCATTCCTGTGATATATATCAATATGCTAAATGAAACATGTTGTGACGGGTACTAATCTCTATAAAAAATGTGGCACGGATAATAAATAAAAAAAAAAGCCGAGAACACTTATTTAGACATTTATTCTCAGCACCATATATAGTACTTGTAACAATAACTAATCAAACAATATGAATTATTATGAAGTTTAAGTTTTAAAGTAAACCAAAAATGGAACTTTATTCAAACAAAATCCAGATCACAAAAGAAAATATCAAATTGTATATCATATTAAATTTTATGTTAATAGTTACTTTATTTAAGAACTGATTCAATCCAAGTATACATTTAAAACGAAATAGTAGATTAGAAGAATTTCTTTTCAAACTTTTTCTCACAGATTTCTTTAATAAGTTTATCAAAATCTATTTTTCTGATGGTTTCATTTTCGATTCACAAAATACTTAATGAAAAAACCTCGTCAGGGCCTTTGTGCTTCTTAATTGATTTTTGATATTTTTAAAGATAATTTTTTGATATGACAATTTGAATGTAGGCCACACTTGATTTTGAGGTCCTAGGCTGAATTCTAGTTAGCCTGTAGGAAAATCCGGCCCTGTTTATAATATTTCTTATATATATATATATATATATATATAATATTTAAGAGGCACGTGATCAATTTGTAACCGTTCAATCAATCAATCAATATCAATTTGTAACCATAATTTCTGAACCGTTTGTTGCTCTTTACCAATTAAATGAAGGTCACAAAGTAAAATTTTTTTAAAATATGTAATAAAATTCTAATTTTATCCGGATACATAAAATAGGGTTAATACAATTTAAAAATGAAATAAAAAACATGATATAGAAATTCATGATAAATATAAAGGCAATATTTGTGAGTAATGCCCTAATTATGCAACCAAAAGAAATAACACGTGAATTAACTATTTGATGGCCAAATAGACATTGCAGATTAGTTATCAGATGGTTAGTAAGTTGCGTTTCACGATATTTAGTGCAAAACAAATGCGATCTAGTACTTCTGGATTGATTGAAAGGCTGCCAGAAATAAAACAACGAAGATAGTTTTTGTCACTCAAATTTATAAAACTTCCAAATTCTGTCTAAAAACTTCTTAGTGACAGCGGACATTGGTTAAAGCCCCCTGTCTTATATAATATGCAAATATGGAATAGTTACTGCTGAAAGCTCACTCCTCAAAGGCATTACGCCCCGTTCCATTACAGAGAACAACGCTGACGTACTGATGTCAACAGATTATCAGGTTTTTGAGCAAAATTTTAATAACGAAATTCACAGCATTGGAAAAATCCATCATTATGCAAATCTTTTATATTATTTATTTAACAATTTAATACTTAAATCTTTAAATGTACTTGTTTTCAGTAATTCGAAAAGAAAAAAAATATATATAATGAATGGTTCATTTTGAAACTAAATAACTTTCTCGCTGTGATAAGAAACGGTATTTTTAGGGACAAACTATTTTTTCTTATCCAAGAACTATAGTAATTAAGCAATGAAATCTAAATTTTTTCCTTTTATGAATATTTCATATTTTAGTAATTAGTGAATTTTCTAAATTGAAAAATTGCTTCATATAATAAAGAACATAATATTGTTAATTTATCATCTGTTCTATTGCTAACATTATATTATTGATTTACAATTTTATTTTGATAATCTTTAGTCATATTGACAGATTGGGAAGGTTTTTACTATATGTTTATTTATTTTACACTAAAAAAAAGAACACAATTGTAATTTGTCTTAAATATTTCAAAAAATTAAGAAAAAAACACAGTCACATTATTTTGAGATTTATTTTCATAAATTATTCCTTAAATTAATAATTTTATTTTGGTTTCAGTATATTTAGCTGACTTCAGCTAAAGATCTGGAACTAAATTGTTGTCTTGAATCGTGAGTTTTCATGGAAGAGAGTATTCGATTTTATAATTGGTGTGCGAAAAAAAATGGTGCATTTGAAAATCACCAATTAAATATAAATTCAGTTATTGAAAACTAAGTTATTCAACTTGATTTTCTTTTTTAAGACAACATCGTCACTTTACATTTACGAAGATTCTATAACTTTTTACTTAAGTGTATTAATTTTGACTCATTTTACTGTTTAACTGAATATTTAAATTTAAATAACAAAACAGTTTAACCAGAGAATTGATTTATTTTCCGCATGCGACAAATAATTTATCTGCAATTGCTTAACCAACGACTATTTTCAAAAATTCTTATTTTAAGCAGAAAAATTAATTTCTGCAGTTTCAAAACAGCAACCGTTTTATAATTTGCGATCAATAAGTAATGAAACCATTTCACGGTGTTTTTAAAAAAAGAAATCTCTTTCCAATCTTACTGTTTAACTGAATATTTAAATTTAAATAACAAAATGGTTTAACCAGAGAATTGCTTTATTTTAAGTATGTGACAAATAATTTATCTGCAATTTCTTATAACCATTGAATATTTTCAAAATTCTTAGTTTAATAGTTGCAAGAAAGCAGAAAAATTAATTTCTGTAGTTTCAAAACTGCAACCGTTTTATAATTTGCGATCAATAAGCAATGAAACCATTCCACAGTGTTTTTAAAAAAAGCAATCTCTTTCCACTCATTTTACTGTTTAACTGAATATTTAAATTTAAATCACAAAATGGTTTAACCAGAGAATTGATTTATTTTCCGTATGTGACAAATAATTTATCTGCAATTTCTTAACCAATGAATATTTTCAAAAATTCTTATTTTAAGCAGAAAAATTAATTTCTGCAGTTTCAAAACAGCAACCGTTTTATAATTTGCGATCAATAAGTAATGAAACCATTTCACGATGTTTTTAAAAAAAGCAATCTCTTTCCATTCTTACTGTTTAACTGAATATTTAAATTTAAATCACAAAATGGTTTAACCAGAGAATTGATTTATTTTCCGTATGTGACAAATAATTTATCTGCAATTTCTTATAACCATTGAATATTTTCAAAATTCTTAGTTTAATAGTTGCAAGAAAGCAGAAAAATTAATTTCTGTAGTTTCAAAACTGCAACCGTTTTATAATTTGCGATCAATAAGTAATGAAACCATTTCACGATGTTTTTAAAAAAAGCAATCTCTTTCCACTCTTACTGTTTAACCGAATATTTAAATTTAAATAACAAAATGGTTTAACCAGAGAATTGATTTATTTTCCGTATGTGACAAATAATTTATCTGCAATTTCTTATAACCATTGAATATTTTCAAAATTCTTAGTTTAATAGTTGCAAGAAAGCAGAAAAATTAATTTCTGTAGTTTCAAAACTGCAACCGTTTTATAATTTGCGATCAATAAGCAATGAAACCATTCCACGGTGTTTTTAAAAAAAAGCAATCTCTTTCCACTCATTTTACTGTTTAACCGAATATTTAAATTTAAATCACAAAATGGTTTAACCAGAGAATTGATTTATTTTCCGTATGTGACAAATAATTTATCTGCAATTTCTTATAACCATTGAATATTTTTCAAAATTCTTAGTTTAATAGTTGCAAGAAAGCAGAAAAATTAATTTCTGTAGTTTCAAAACTGCAACCGTTTTATAATTTGCGATCACTAAGTAATGAAACCATTTCACGGTGTTTTTAAAAAATGCAATCTCTTTCCACTCTTACTGTTTAACCGAATATTTAAATTTAAATCACAAAATGGTTTAACCAGAGAATTGATTTATTTTCCGTATGTGACAAATAATTTATCTGCAATTTCTTATAACCATTGAATATTTTCAAAATTCTTAGTTTAATAGTTGCAAGAAAGCAGAAAAATTAATTTCTGTAGTTTCAAAACTGCAACCGTTTTATAATTTGCGATCAATAAGCAATGAAACCATTCCACAGTGTTTTTAAAAAAAGCAATCTCTTTCCACTCATTTTACTGTTTAACCGAATATTTAAATTTAAATCACAAAATGGTTTAACCAGAGAATTGATTTATTTTCCGTATGTGACAAATAATTTATCTGCAATTTCTTATAACCATTGAATATTTTCAAAATTCTTAGTTTAATAGTTGCAAGAAAGCAGAAAAATTAATTTCTGTAGTTTCAAAACTGCAACCGTTTTATAATTTGCGATCACTAAGCAATGAAACCATTCCACGGTGTTTTTAAAAAAAGCAATCTCTTTCCACTCATTTTACTGTTTAACTGAATATTTAAATTTAAATCACAAAATGGTTTAACCAGAGAATTGATTTATTTTCCGTATGTGACAAATAATTTATCTGCAATTGCTTAACCAATGAATATTTTCAAAAATTCTTATTTTAAGCAGAAAAATTAATTTCTGCAGTTTCAAAACAGCAACTGTTTTATAATTTGCGATCAATAAGTAATGAAACCATTTCACGGTGTTTTTTTTTAAAAAAAGGCAATCTCTTTCCTTTGTTCCCACTAATCCATAACAAATAAATTTCCTCCGGGCACAGAAGCGTGTGTGAAGTTTACTCTGGTTGGGTGATTATTTTTAGCAAAATCGGAAGACCCTAAGATAATGAAAGTGGCAATGAGCTTGTCCAAGTGGCGCCACGCTTTACTCTCAACAAAGACGAAATTCGATGAGTCTGTCTCACTCCTGCATGACTAAGCTCTCCGAATTTTCCGAAACCGATAAATGAACACATAGTTTTTAAATTCCTTCTATTAGCTCACACTCTCCCTGTATATATCTTGTTCAAATTTTCAATCGTTAATAAAATACTTTTCATTCCTCCACTCAAGTTCAAATACATTTTTTTTGAACTTGTAATGGATGACACTGGATGTTAATACAATTTTTCAACTATTAATTCAGTAATTAAATTTAATTCATTAATTTTAGGGTTTTTTTAGAATTAAGTTGCATGTATCTACCAATAGATGGTGCCATATAAATTTTTAAAAAAGGAATGAAAATTATTTATAAAGGACTTTCTGCAATAAAGTGAAAAAAAAAGTAGGAATTGACTTACATTTTTTTTATATTACTTGTTACTAGAATGTTTCTTCGTCAATGAAACATTTTGTTATTCCATTGACTTCCCCTTATTTATTTTTGTGACCGATTTTTCCGATGATGAATAAACTGCTATCTAGAAATTAAATAGCAGAACTTCACCCATCAGATATTAGGTTTTAAATTCTTCTACGCAATTAAACGATACGTAAAACTGAACTGAATGGCCGAGTGTCTAGCGCTCTGGCGCTCGGTGCCACAGTTTTCGGGTTCGAGTCCCGGTGGTGCCATGGATGTTTGTAGTGGTTCGCAATCCACCTTAAACCGTAGGTCCCGGTCTCCTATGACTGTAAGAGTGACACGGAGCAGAAGTCAGACTTCTACCTACGGGTGCTCCATCAGAACCGAAGCTGCATCGCTCTTCCATGAAGGACACGACAACAACACAACATTTATTGAACCAAAAATAATTATAATACCATTTTTAAAGAGTCAAAATTATTATTGGTGATAATTTAAGGCTTTTAAGTCTATTTAGCAAGCATGTATACTGAGGTGAAATATACTGAAATGAATTTTTTATCCATTCCGGAGAAAGTACATATGTTGTATTCAAACAGAAAACTCAATACACGATTGGATAGTAGAAAGAACTAGTTTTATCACGGATGAATTGACTCCAAAAAATTTTCTGACGGCTGTCCTACATATCCATGTTTTCTAGTGTTAAAGCGTTAAGAAGAAATATATAAATATTTTCTAATGCAACTGGAAATACAGAGACAGTTATCATTATGCTATAAGCAAGGGCTGCACCGCTGTTACTCTTTTAGCACTATCCAGGGGGCACGTGTAGCTAGAAGATAGGTTACGGACGCGAGTTACACTACCCCTACAACGCTCTTCAAACATATTAGACTGGAACCCACGGTTTTAAGTGGAATCCGAACTACGCACATCCATGCCACCACCAGGATTATAACCCGAAACCTGTAGTACCAGGCGCCAGAGCGCTAGCCACTCGGCCATCAGTCCCTTTACGAAGAAATATTGCATCTAGGAATTGGATGAAATTAAAACTGAAGGCGACACGTGGGACAGTGGGATAAGAAGATAGGCTTCTGAACGGCTGGTGCTCCACGTTTTCAATTTTAGATTGCAATGTGAAATCAACTTTACTCCTCTGTACATTTGAACAATGATCTTAATTTCTGACATTCACTTTTCACCTTGTTATTCACTTCACTATAATTTTAGTTTCTTGGTTCATTATTAATTCTCCGTGTCCCAGCGGCGACATCAAAGATGATCGTCCCATTAGGGGTTAATAATTAGATCTCTAGACTCTCCAAGAAGGCAAAAAAAAAAATTTCATTTGAATAGTGAATATGAAGTATGTTAAACTCCATGAGTATTGAATGTGAATCAGCATATGTGCTATTACTAATATGGAAAAGTAAATTCACATAAGTATGTTGATCCAACGGAACACTAAATATACATTCAATACATCCTTATTTTTAGATCTTTAATATGGTTGGCACGTTTCCAAAATTTATTTCCACTTTTTTTATTTATAGAAAATTACATGAAATGTATTGAGATATTAACATATTTTTTCTGGTTAAATGGGTACTCGGTGTACAAATGTTCGGTGCTACAATTTGTTTACCAACACCGAACATTGTGGTTATGGTGTGTTTTAATTATTTTTAAGAGATACTTTTGACTAGTTATCTTTTTAAAAGTTTACTCGAAAAAGTATAGTCAAATTGCAAATGATGAAATCAATAAAAAAATTTTAAATTTTCTTTTTATGTGAATCAGCATTAATGCATCAAAACAATTTTCACGATATATTATACGATATATCACGATATATTATTCTAAGATATATTATATACTGCCAGCAAGCTATGTTGTCTCAACATTAATACATTATAGAGAGAGTTTTCCTTTAGTTTTTTAAATGAATAAACTAGTAAATGGAAAGTTTTATACATAAAAAATTTTGATGTCCAACAATTTTAGCAAAAATCTTAAAGTTAGTTCTTCTTAGTTTCTCATAAAAAGAACATTCCTCTCAGAATCTTGTCTACAGCTATGTTTCATTAACTTCCCATCATATTTTAGCTTTATTCACAATCTTGTCTATGTATTTTTTTTATTTTACTACAGCAAGTTTAATGTTGTTGAATTATTGAATTACTTTTATGAAACCTTTCATTTTACAGACATTTTAGAAAGCTATAAATACTGCTTAACCACCAAATTGCTCTGAAAATGTTCTCGAAAGTTCAATCATTTCATGTTATCTCCATGTATAATGGGGTTTTTTTTGTCCTAAAACGACACTTTTATATAATTAATGGGAATATATTAGGCTTGTATGCATCTGCGGTTAACATGCGAAATAGGAACCATTTTTTGAGAGAAGCATATATTTAAAAAAAGGAAGAATGTAAAAAGGTTCAAAGAAAATTAAAAATATCCTACAAATATTTAAAACTGTTGGAAGTTTTTAGTACATGTAAAATTTACATAAATAAATATATTAATAAAATATACATAACAAAAATATATGTACATAAATAAGAAGTGAAAAAAAATTGTAATTTGTAGTAATATCTTTGAATTTTGATGGAAAAAACTTACATAAAATAAATCTTAAAATTCTATTTTTGTATTTTAAAGCTAAACAAGCATCGTATAATATGCTACTTATAAAGTGCATATTATAATATATATATATATATGTGTGTGTGTGTGTATTGGAATTTATATTTTAAAACCAATATGTTTTCTAAAGAACTCTGTCTAATAGGGTACTTTTAATTTGAGTTCATTTTTTAGTATATTTTAGAAAATACTTAATCATTTAATAATAAAGTAATATTTAAAAACTGATGACTATAATAATGACGATAAATTGAAATCAAATGAAATTTTATTTTTTCTATTTTTAATTTTTAAAAATCACTTCACAAGCTTTTTAACTATAGAACTATTAATTTAGAATGATGAGTAAATTTCAAAAATTAATCGTAAAAAACTTTTAAAAATAATTTTGTTAAATTAATAATTCAAAATTGATAAACCCTACCTTAATAAAACAAAATTTCATTTTTCCAGTTTTTAATTTTAAAAAATATTTCCCTGGAAATAGTATTTATAAATAAATTTATATCATTTTGAATACTTATATTGTAGTTTGAAAAATATCAGCGTATTAAGAATCCATGATGTATTAGAATTACGAGATATTGGAGGTGAAACGTGAACAAATTTTTATTGTATAGTTTCCAATTAATGATAATTACATCACACTAAATGTATTGTCCATACAAAATTGCAAAAATCGATGAACTTGCAAATAGAATCGAAATGACATCAAATGATGAGATGCATCTTTATGTTTAAGTTTTTTACAACTCACTGAATTGAGATAAAAATATTTTTTGTCGCTTTATATTGATGCATCGTTGAGCAGTAACCATGGCAACTTTTTTTAAACCAATTATTTTCGTTCGAAACAAGAATCATTATTACACAAAGTGAAAAAAATTGGCATTCATCTTGAATTCTAAAAATACAAACGACGACAGTATCATCCAGTATTAAGTTAACATTATTCTGTCAAATTATATAATGATAAATATGTGCGAACACTGAGGCAATTTTTTCGTTGAGCTGTATAAGAATTAATTGCAAAACACTTAATTTTATGTCTAATTTTACTATTAATACAAGTTGAAATTTGTTATGCATTTGATACAATATGCTTCAATACTTAAGGTTTAAAAAAATTTTAATTGAAATTAAGTGCAATTTTTAGAGTAACATTTTTAAAATGAAGCATAAAATTTAATTTTATAGAATTGAGTTACTTTATAAGGGCGCGCAGAAGATCTACCTCCCCGTGGTGCACCAGCTAATACTTTTTAGTGGCTAAAAAATCTGCAACTTGGCATTATTGTTAGATTAATGAACTCTGTTTCAGCATGTTTTGTTGTATTTGTTGTATTATTTTGTTGTTGTTGTTGTATGTTGTGCTTTTTTTTTTTTTTTTTCATTGTTCTTTTTTTGCTGTAACTGTTCAAAATCTGCCATTGGGAAAAAAAAAAAGTTACTTTATAAATGCAAAATTAGGAAAGCCTAAAAAAACCCTCTTAATATTGCCTTGACCTATTTATTTTATTTTAAGGGGATCAATCTAAATATCCAACAAGAAAATATGCTGATCCTGATACTTGCCCAGAAGTAGAGAAAAAAAAAGAAACCTCAGCAATTTTCCGAAACAAAAAAATTCTGCATATGTTTTTGAATTCCTGATACACAACACTATTTCAGATACATATGCGTTTTAAAAGCATCATGAATTTCTGCAAGCACATTTTCTCAATAATTTTCTTTTGATAAGAAATGTTAGAATTTTTCTGTCGCAGCATGGTAGGGGTGAGGGGATGGAGATAAAAATCTCTAAGCAACACCACTGCTCTTTGGACGCCTCACAAAACAAACATCTCACTAAAAGGGTTGTCTCGTTAATTTTGAAAAAATGGCCTGGAGATCGCTTAACCTTATCAGTGGCTGGAACGAAGAAAGGCGAGGCAAATCGATCTTGATCGAAGACCCAAAGAAGCAAGACGAATCCTTGTCTTTGTGCAGAAGGTTGCAAGAAGATGCTTTTTCGCTTTTCAGATATGACATTCTCAAGCATCACCAGAGCCATCTTTATGCGGATGGATCTGCTCGTTAAGTTATCAGCACCCAGAAAACACTCACAGTTTGTTTCTTTCACTTTTTAGCTTTCTCGGCATCTTTTTTTTTTTACCCCTCCATCCCGTCTCGCGACACTGCAGCAGTCAGACTCGTAATGTCTACAGCATTTTACATCTTATCTGTAATTTCGAATGAGGCGTAGTAAAATGTGTTTTTCTTCTTCATCCGTGCAAACTTTTGTAGCAGAAGAAATGGAAATTTTGATACGCCTGATGTGATTTTCGATGATATTTGAATTTTGATGATATATGGAAATTTTGATTTGATATATTTGAAATTTTGATATAAATTTTGAAATGATGATAATTTAGATTGTAATAAATAGTCGTATGTTTATTTTGATATTTTGATAAATTTGGAAATTTTGAATGAATAGAAATTCACAGCATTAATTTTCTATTCATTTTTTAAACTATTTCTATTATATTCTTAAAAATAAGTATTAACAGATTAAAAGTGAAAACAAACCAAATTTTGATTTGGACAGGATAATACAAACAATACATTCTGTTTCAATGTTCCATTGGCATAACCGAAATGAATTTGCATTTTGATGTTAAAGTGGAATTATAAAGATGGTTATAATCTGTCTCTCTAAAAAACTAAAACACTTAAAAGTTTGTTTTTTTAAAAATTTGTCATTTTGTTATCCTGTTCGTAACCAAAAATTAAGAAATATTTTTAGTAATTATTTTATAATTAAATTAAAACTTTATTGTTTCAATGAAATCAGATTTTTTGGACACAGCAAGCCTTAAAAAACTGTCTAGTGTAATTAATAGTTGTAGTGTAATAAATAATCGTATATATAGTGTTATTAATAGTAATAGTATAATAAATATTCGTATATCTACTGTAATTAATAGCAATAGTGTAATAAATAGTCGTACGTCTAGTGTAATTAATAGTAGTGTAATATAGTCGTCCAGTGTAATTAATAGTAGCAGTGTAATAAATAGTAGAAGTGTAAATAGTCGTATGCCTAGAATAATTAATAATAGTAATATAATAAATAGTCCCATGTCTAATGTAATTAATAGTAGTAGTGTAATAAATAGTCGTATTGCTAGTAGTAATGTAATAAATAGTCGCAAGTCTAGTGTAATTAAACGTAGAAATTTACAGCATTAATTTCCTATTCATTTTTTAAACTATTTCTATTATATTCTTAAAAATAAATAATGTTAATAATAATAATAACAGATTAAAAGTGAAAACAATTATTGAGGATATTTGAATTTGAATAATTGCTTATTTTAACCAATTTGTGTTATTTAAGGCGAATTAGTTAAAATTTCAAACCTTTAGTTCTGCACACATAAATTTTCTTAATAAAATTTGTCAAAACTAAAAAATGTTTTATTTTCCATAAACTTTCAACGCCGGAGCATATATGCTAACTCCTTTTAAAAAAAATTCTATGATTTAATAGATAATTGCCTTGTAAAATTCTTGATAACTAGGGGAGTGATCAGAACTTGTTAGGTTTTACAACAAAGAAAGTTTAATTCGAAACTTAAACAAAAGCTTTCTCTCAGCTGATTTGGTTTGGTTTGTCGCTTTATGGCCATCTTGTGCACACTTTAGGCTAAACAGACCGGGACCCACGGTTTAAAGTGGATTCCGAACCACTACAAACATCCATGGCACCGCCGGGACTCGAACGCGAAACCTGTGGTACCGAGCGCCAGAGCGCTAGCCACTTGGCTATTCAGGCCCTTCTCTCAGCTGAAGGATATTAAAAGAAAGATACAAAAGCAAACTATGGATTTAGTTAGCAATATAATGAATAAGTGTGCATTTACAGATTTTAATTAATTGCATCATTTAAAGAATCTCCAATTATCTTCTTATGTCTGAAAAACTAACAAATTTTGGAAAGATCTGATTTTTTGAACACGTAGAATAGATTAAATATAATGAATACTAACTAAAAAATTCGAATTCAAAGTAATTTAAGCATGTGTATTTGTTTTTCCGGCAAATATAGGTAGAACAAGAAGCATTTCAATGATCGTAAATTATTTCAAATGCGTAATTAATACATGTTTTGCAGTCTAGAATTTTTTTCTACAAAAACAGAGAATCCAAATGTTGAGAGGGAAAAAAAGAAGTAAGAATAGGATAAAGAAATTGTTTTTGTTTTTTCTGTCTGAGTTTTAATGTTTTAAGAGTTTATACCAGAGATGGGAAATCGGCCAAAAAGATTCCGACTCTTGAGTCAGATTTTTATATCGACTCCTGACTTTTTTCAGTAGTTTTATGTACTGAAGAATTTAGAAGAATTGATAAATTAAATTCAATAACTGTTATCGAACTAATATCTCTATAAAAAACTTAGTGCTTAACAAAGCTTTTTTTACAATTATGTGCATTATTTTTAACAAACACTTTTGGAATCTAAAATTAACAGTATAATATTATTTATTTTGCATAATACCACATTTTAAAAAAAACTACAAAACAAAATCAAATTAGAATTCAATGGACAAAATTAATACCATATTTTAATCTTATTTTCAGTAATATGCTCTGAATGGGGAAAAATGAAAAAAAAATTCATTTTTATTGGTTAAATTTTTTCTGATATTTTGTTAATTAGAATTATATTAGATTTTTTTTTAATTTCATCCCTAAAAATTTTTAATTTTTCTACAATTATTGACTTTTCTTAATATTTTCACTATTTCTTCCAAACTTATTGAAAACTTCTTTTCGAATCTTTTAAATGGAAAAATTGCTGAAAATATTTAAAAAAATTCATTGGAATATCCTAATCAGATGAATTAGCTAATATTTCACTTTTACTTTATTTAAATGCATATGGTAATAAAATAATTTATTTTTATTTGTAAACTAAATCTATACAAGTATAGTATAGTAAATATATAGTAGTATATACATTAGACTTATATATATATTGTCAATTCAAAAATTCCGCAAATATCTTAAAATTATCCGGATGTAAATTAGAAAGAAAATTTTTATTCATTCCAATTATTCTAAATTTTTTGTATAATATAAATTATTTCTATAAATTGCTAAATAGTTTTTAAAACTTTAATTTTGCCTTAGTTAAATGTGTCTTAGTAAACTAAATTTTTAGTTAAAAATTTAATGCTACTAATAATCTAAATTTGATACCGATACGCTGTTATATATATACACACACAATTAGATGGATAAATATGTTTTACTTTTAAAAAACTATCAGTTAATACATATCATCATCAATTGGCAAACTATAATATGAAATGTCAATGCTTTGTAATTTGTACAGTTTCACAGAATTAAATTGCAATTTAAAACTTAATATTATTTATGCATTAAAATTAATATTAAGATTTTGTAAAAGTAATGCTCGTAGTTACAGGTAAAGAGACATCTTTCATTTCGCTGTTATAAAATATAAAACATTTTTAGTTTTGATGAATTTTAAAAAGAAAAATATTAATCATAAAATAAAAATGTCTGCGAGAATTAGAAGTTTACGGTGTTAAACAACTCGCTTTAAATAATACAAATTGACTAAATAAAGCAATCATTTTTATCTGAGAATTCCGAATAATTTTACTCACATTTAATATGTTAGCAGCATTTATTTTTAAGAATAAAACTGTACCAGTTTGGTAAATAAAATGAAAATCAATACTGAAAATTTGTTACTGTATTTGTTTACAATATTAGAGAGTTTTTGCATACCGTACGTTAGTTACCGTAGGACGTCCGTTAGCATTTTCTCCCTAGCGCGCATGCTCATAAGAAACATAATTTATAATTAATTAAGACATAATTAATTAAGACATAATTTATACATAATTAAGAAACATAACGGACGTCCTACGGTAACTAACGTACGGTATGCAAAAACTCTCTGTTAACTAATAGTACTTTTCAGTTTCTTAATGCTTACTCTATCTGGCAATGGTAAATGCTGATGGTAATAAAGAATAAGAATCTTTAACTAAAAAAAATAATTAATTAATCTTTTTTCGAAGCTTTAATTAAGAATTTTGGAACGAATTAATAAATTTAGGAGAAAAAAAATATATATATATATATAAACTCCTGGGTTTTAAATTTTGCTGGAACAAAAACACCATACATTCATTTTTATTTTAAAAAGATAATATATTCCATGCTATTTGATCCTCAAAAAAATGATTAAGTTAAAAATTTATCATGAGTTTTGAACTTAGTTATTAAATTAAGATTTCACTGTCTAACTATAATAATAAAAGTTGACAGTAAATTTTTAATTATCGCGATTTTAAAATCTCATTTCCCTACCATAAAATTATTAAGTGAAAACTTATACCAAATTAAGTCATAAATCATTCTACTTAGATTTTTATTACTTACTAATTACCATGCCTTTCGCCGAATTTCCCATTTTCTAATCTAAAAGAAAAAACCTTGCTAGGTTTCATATTTCTCGAGGTTCATTCAACCGATCCGTAGAACTTTCTTAATTCAGAAGTTGCACGAAATTCTTTTTTGTTTCTTTTTAAGAATATTTTTTTTTTTCCAATTTTAATGGCTAGTATTAATTATGTGTGCAAATTTCCACTTTTTAGTGATGTAAGAGAGTAAAATTAAGGAAATTTAATAATTAATTTTAAATTTAGTTTAATTTAATTTTTAATTTAGTTTAAATAATTAATTGTAGCAATTAATTATTATTCCATTATTAAGTTTTAATTTATCGTTTGAGAATTGTTTAATAAATCAAAGCTTTCTTTGTATTCGTTTCAATTGTTGCATTTAAAATAAGAAATAATTACTAAGAAATAAGATATAAATTACTAATAAGAAATTACTAAATAAATTACTAAAATAAATTAATAGCTTAAAAAAACTAAAAAATACGCTTTTAGAGTTAATCAATCTAAAAAGAAAAAAATAATTGTTAACATAAGAATAAAATGACTGACGAGAAAATGAATGTCACTGTTCTAAAATCGTGGGGTGCTCGATATCAATCGTTATAATTTCTCACTAGTTTCATTCCGAAATGCAGAGTTAGTTTAAAAATGTCATACAAAGCACCCCACGCTTTTAGAACAGTGACATTCATTTTCTCGTCAGTCATTTTATTCTTATGTTAACAATTATTTTTTTCTTTTTAAATTGATTAACTCTAAAAGCGTATTTTTTAGTTTTTTTAAACTATTAATTTATTTTTTACTTTTTAGTCTGATTAACTCTAAAAGCATATTTTTTTTAGTTTTTAAAGTATAATTGTTTTTACTTTGTTTTCCACTTGGCCGGTTATCCGCTAAGTTTACATACTTTTTACCCACCGCGATTTTCGGCCAATAGGAAGAGCGCAATTCGACATGATCGCACTCCTATGCCTTTGAGATCCGCCTCTTTTTAGCCACCGAAATTTTCGGCCAATAGGAAGAGCGCAATTCGATCGCGGATCAGTTGACTGACTCGCCAGTAGATGGCGCCATCAGTCCCAAAATCGAAGCCCAAAAAGTGAGTTACATACAAACATACATACATACAAACATACAGGTGAAGCTAATAAAAGCGTATTAATAAGGTATAATTACTACTTACTTATTGAGAATTAATTAATTAATTCGATATTTAAAAACGTTTTTCTTTTTCATGTGGCAACATGTTAATTTCGAATATCGCACAATTTGATGAAATAATAATTCGCTACTAGAATGTTATTAGAGATATTTAAGTGCAAAAATATTTTTTTTTTAAATATTATTTATTCCTTCGCATTTTTAAAAATTATATTTGTTCTTTAATTTTTTTTTTTTTTTTTTTTTTTTTTTTTTACTGTTTTATTTGTTTGAATGTTTGGGATAGAAGAAGATGTAAGTTGCCTATTTGATTGTCTGTTTTCAAGTGTAGTGGTATTCGAAGTTAAACAAATTTAAGAGTCTAAATTAGAATAGCCTCATTTTAATCGCATTGAATCACAATGCAATTACATTCTGAGAGACATTTTTATGTATTGTATTCTAGTCAATATTATTAATTAAAGAAATTTGCTTATTTGAAATGAATTTAAAAATCAACATCTTTATTTTATTCTACTAACTAATATTAAACTAACTATGTGTAAGATCTATTAATTTTGTATATTTTAATTTGATTTTATTAGTTAATTAAATTAGTATTATAAGTAAATTATTCAGTTACTGTTTAATACCATTGAAAAAATAAGTCTGTATTAAATAGATATATTTTCTGTGATACAATAACCTGCTTTACAAATATTTATTTTAATTTTATTTGGAAAGATGGTTCTGAAAAAAAAAATCTATTTTTTATTCAAAATTACTCTATAACATTAAGATATTTGGTAAATAAGAACTAAAAAAAGTCCTGTTATTCTATTGTTTTTCTTTATTTATATTCATATTTTTGGTTAAAAATAATTAAAGCTTATAATTTTTTTTATATTTTAAATCATACAGAGGTAACGATAAAAATAATCAATGAAAACTTTGTCGTTTCATTAGCATAATTACTTTACTTTCAGGAATGAAAACATCAATTAATTTTTCTTATTTTCGATTGATCCATAACATCCTTTTGAATAATTTCCTATCACCTTAACATCTATCTTACTTTGGTTTTTTAAATGTCCTAATAAACTTTTCACCCTGCCTTTTGCTAAATGTCCCAGGTTTTCATTAGAAAAATAGAATAATATTTCAGGAAGCTAATTTTAAAACTCGTTCTTCAAAGTGATTGCCTAAAATTTTTCAAGCGTGTTATTCACAATATCGTGATAATTTACATCATTGTTATTTTAAAAAATTCCTCAATATTGTTTTTTAAGTCGATCCTAAAACGTTGGTAATATTAATAGATTCCTTTTTTAGATCATATTTTTTTATTCAAATTTTTGTATTAGATTTCAACTTTTAGGATTAACGAAAATTGCTTCCAAAAAACATTTGGCTATCTTTTTTTATTCAACCTTTAATCTATGTTAGTACATCTAATATAATATTTTTAATAATATAAAATAATACAATAAAATTTTTTCTTGATTTATATTTGTTATTATATATATTCATTACTTTATAAAAAAATTATTTTCGTTATTAAATTTATAATAAAAATAATATATTAATTATATATATTAATTAATAAACTATTTTCATTATTTATATTATCGTATTTATAATCTTTTTTGATATTTTAAGGCATACAGAGGTAACGATAAAAATAAATACAATAATAACACAAAAATATAAATAATTATATTAGTATAAATACAATAATAAAAATAAGGAAAATATTATATTTTTATTATTATTATTTATACTATATTATTATGTTATTATTTTTAACTTTCAGGATTAGTAAAAGCAATTTCTGTAACTCTTTTAATATCACTTTTCTATCACTTCTAAATCTAAGTTTTTTTTTTTAATTATATTCTTTGTTAATTCACATTTGGATTAAAAAAAGCTATTTCCGAAACTTCTTTAGAAAACTTTTAAGGCGAATAAATAATACTTATTTCTATAATCAGTTTACACCAAATAAATCAAAAAATTAAATGTCAGAAAAAAATTTATCATAGGCCAATTCGCAGGTCAATTTTAAATTACTATTTCTACAACTTCAACATATTAAGTCGTGAAAATGGCAATACGTTTTTTTTTCTCATATTTCCTTCAGAAATATTTCCTTTCCTTCATTTTCCTTCAGAAATAATCCTCTTAATTAAAATAAAGTACTCCTCAAAATTATATCAGTTAAATCTTTATGATGATAATTTAAAAAAAATTATTATTATTTAAAAATTCAGAATTAGCATAATCTATTATTTAAAAATTTGAAATTAATATAATCTATTATTTATTTTTTACATAAAGAAACAAATAATACATTAAATACAAATTCGATACAAACATCAATTAATAATAATAAGTGCAAATCATATAATAAGATCCTTTAAATTGAGCAAAAAATTTATCAATAAGACATTTTTAGCATAGAACAAAGAACAAAATTTTAACTAAGAATTAAGAACAAAAATTTAATTCATTTGTATCAGAGCATACACAAACTCTTATATTACATACAAACTTTCTATGAACATAAATATAACCCAAAAGAACAGCTAAAGCAACTGTGTTTGTTTAGTGTTCCTAACAGCAAGATGCTTTCTATCACAGCTCTATGTTTTTTTAGTTACTTGATATTTTTTTATTCATATCAGCAGCCTCACAACTTGGGTGTTTTTTTTTTTTTTTTTTTTAAATGTTCCCTTCCAGCTTTTGGAAATTACTATTAGCCAAAGTAAGGAAATGAGGGATCAGTTACAACAATAATATCTATATGAGTGAATTGTTAGACTCAAGAAGTAGGTTTAAAATGAGTCCCTTTCTTCTTGACCTTTTTCTTTTTCCTAACGATCCCTGGAGTTTACAAACCTTACGGCCTACTGAAAACACGTGCTCTTTGTTCCCGGTATTTCAACTTGATATGGGTTTATGAATGGGCAAAAAGAACCACGCCCTTTGTTGCTTAAAATGAATCCCCCATTAAGTAGAGGCAGAAGAATTAAGAATTGTTTTTGTGATCGGGGGGCTATACATGCATTGAACTTGGGTGCGTTATTTTAAAATTTATATAATATTATACATTTATTAACTTATTTATTTTTAAAAAAAGAATTATTTTAAATTAAATTTATTTATTTTTAAATTAAGAAATTTTTAACAATTAAAAATCTCTTTCCAAAAAATAAATAAATCGTTTTCCAGGGCTCATATATGTATGTACACATAAGAGCCATAGGACATATGTGTATGTTTTAAAATTTTATATTTGTTCTTTGTTTAATTTTAACACAAATTTTTATTGAATAATAAAACAAAACTCGCTGAAGTTTGTATAAATGAGTGTTATTGAAAAATTACAATAATAAATATAATAATTCAATGATTACTGTATATCTATTATTAATTTTAATTCCGGATTTTTGATTGGAGGTCATTCACCTGTTGGATGACGCATTTGTAGCACATTCAGTGTTACCCAGGATGTATGAAATCTTCTATACTATATCTACACTGTGCTGATAGAATCTGAAACTAATCTTTATAAGGGAAGTATCTTGCGATTCATTCTATTTTCCTCTCCTCCTTTAACCTAATGGAAGTATTTTTCTATACATTTATCATACCTATTTTCTATATATACAGGATTTGATATCGCTATCCCTTCGCTTATCGCCCAGCTCTACACACGAGGTCGCTACAGTCAGTTCTTTATTGAAAATTTTGCATCTGAAGAAATTTGGGGCATTTTGAATGAAATAATAACAATCTAATTGAATTTATAAATTCTGAAATAGTTTGAAATATATACTATAACTATAACAATCGATGTACAAATTGATAAAATATTATAAAATGGTTTTTTAATAATAGACAAAATCAACAGCGATATAAAAAGGTTTTTTATCACAAGAATAATTCTTTTTTTTTTTCGAGCAAATGTCATAAGTTATACTAATATCGATCAATAAATTCGAAAGATTAATTGTAGTGTTACCCAGGGCGAAAGAAAGATTTATAATAGAGTTTTTGGAGGGAAAGATGTTTTGTAGTACTACAAAAACAGACCAACTTATTTTCCCAAAAAATATTTATACTAAATCTTTCAATACCTTATACAAAACAAAAAGTATATTTTTATAAATATATATTTTTTATAAAATATTTTTTTTATTTCTTATTTTAAATATATTTTTATTAATTTTTGCAATTATTCGTAATAATCAAGGGAAAGTATATCAAAAATTCTTGAGCTTGTGATATTATAGCTTTACACATCACCATATAAATTATTTTAAATTTCTGGTTCGGAACATTTAGTTCAATTTCGTCAGAAAATAATATATTTTGAACGAAATCTTTTCTTATGACAGTAATTAATTGAAAAGTTTTGATAAGATGGGACGATTAATAAACAAAAACCGGGAAAATATAAGCAATGAGCATGTATTAAGTATTAAAAGTATAGAAATTTACAGCTAAGTAAACAGGAAACACGAAATATGAACTTATTGTATAATATAATGAACTTATTGAGATTGTAATAAATTATATTCGAATAAATAATAAAGTAACCTAGCTGTGTTATTTAAAAACTCACGTAAAGTGCACATGCCACTTAATTTAAATAAAGATAAAACATAATATTAAACAATGATAATGATAAAATACTTTATTTTTCATTCTAGATGCTTCTCATTCTTAAATGATCAAGCGACAAAGAAAGTTAATTCGGAAGTGGAAGAGATGCTACTCGGCTTCTAAGTGCATGAGTTAATGGAATATCCGGCTTAAAAGGGGTATTATTGAAATATCCCTGTCCTTTTTCGGCTTTTGTAAGAAGTAGAGTAGGATTTAAGTAGTAGTATTAAGTAGAATTTACTATCAAATCACACAACTTACTAGCAGAGCTTAAATTATCATTTTTTATTCATATGAACTTGTAATATCTATAAATGTAATAATATATGAACATTAAGGTTTGAATTTGAAATAGTACTTTTTTCATAATTTTTAAAATAAAAAAATGCAGTTAAATAAGTATAAAAGTGCAAGTTTTAAATAAAAAATGCTAGTTAAAATTGTCACCTATAAAGTAGATAATATTTTAAATTTCATATTGTATTTAACAATTTGGGGGACATGATGATCGAGTGACTGGCGCTTGGTGCCACAGGTTTCGGGTTTGAATTCCGGCAGTACTATGGACGTTTGCAGTAGTTCGGAATCCGCTTTAAATCCAGGATTAGATCTCAGTCTAATATGGTTGTTGGGCGTAGGACTAACATCCCTACCCCGTAAAACATCTCCTGTCTCGATACTTTCCAATAGGCAGATGGCCTAGATCCACCAAGAGGCTGTTGTTTAACGAAGAAGACTTATCAATTTATTGAAAACTTGACTTAAAATACTTTTAGAATCGATTCATTAATAAAGAAGCCGAAATTTTTTATAAATAGGTTAATATTTAAATACATTAGATATAGTTAAAATTTTCCAAAATGCAAAATAATTATAACCATTTAAAACTGGTGTGAAAAGAAGGAAAATATGTAATAAAGATTAAAAAAAATTCAATTTTTTAGCAATACTTATGGTGAAAAATATATTAATTTCTTTAAATGTAAAATCGTAATAATTCACACTAGAAAATTACAATATCTCATTTTCTTTTCCTACTGTTATAAAGTGCTAATAACAATTTCATTAATAGAAATACAGTAAAAATACAGTGAGGCAGATTGCGAATTTATTGTACCATCGCCAAAACCAATTGTCTCTCATACTTCCTGATATATAAATTTGTGTCATATAAACCGTCCCTCCCCTTTCTGCAACAAGTGATACAAAGCACAATGCCTGCCGGTAATTTCATCTCCATGCAACTAAGAATGGCGTTCGTTACTCATTCATAAGAAGTATAATATCGATTGGGCACTGTGGATTCATGGTTTATTTAACAGCTTCTCTGACAGTTTTTACAAAGTTTCTCGGCGCCAGAGTCTTCGGAGGAGGTCTGCTTCAGGAATTACAAATGCAACTGCATGTTGTGCCTCAATTCAACTCTTTGAAGCCGTCGTGACGATGCTGCAGGAATGAATTTAACATATCTGCTGCGAATCTGCGCTCATGTTTTAGCCGCTAAGATCGGCGGGGGATGTTTTAATTGGATATTTGGTATGCGGTGTCAGTTTCTGTCTGCTGAGACATCAGGGCAACTGTTGATATTGGGAATATAAAGTGCCGAATTGAATTCACTAAATCCTTCCTCGTTTTTCATGTTTCCCTTTCGTCCTTATCTAAGACTAAATAGCTTTGCTGAATAATTCGCATATCCATATAGCCTTAGGAAAACATTTTTCGCAATAAAATTCAATAAATTACAAAAAAACTTATCACTCTAACTTGATTTTTTAGTTAATTGAGTTGATGCATGTGAATTATTCAACTGAATTATTAAAACTGATAAAATTATTATAACAGATTGTGAATTATTAAAACTGATAAAAAATATACGTATCATTACGCATATTAAATAAATATTTATATAAAAATATAAATATCTCAAAGAGCATGAAAATAATTATTATATGATATCTATATCCGTTACTGTTTCGATAGTTAAATTTCATCTTTTTGCATGTAATATTTCGCTTATGTAAAAAAAAATCTTATGTTTTTTAAAATTATATTTTACATGCCGAAGGCGTATTAAATGCAGTTGTCTATATATTATATTTTGATGATAAATGCCAATAAGTATTAAAAGTATTGAACAAAGAATTTCGAGATAATTGGATTGTAAAGTATATTACATGCTATTAATTTATTAATGAAAATATTCTTTAATGGCGCAACATCCCCATGGTGGACCAGGGCTGTCTGCCTACTGGAAGATTCCGAAACATGAGTTTTTTTGCTATTTACAAGGTATGGTTGTCAGCCCTACGTCCAACCGTCTTATTATACCGAGACCTACAGTTTAAAGTGAATTCCGAACCACTACAAACATCAAGGACATCGAACCTGTGGCACCGAGTGTCAGAGCGTTAGTCACTCGGCCATCAGGCACCTAATGAAAATATGAATGAAATTTATTAATGAATTTAAATTACGTACAAATGAATTTTTTGCATATGAAATATTTTAAGAATAACATTTCTCTAAAAATAGCTATTTGCATTTGAATTTTTTCAAAACATACAACGATTTTTTCCTCCCTAAAAATATGAATATTTTATGAACCACAAAGTATCACACCATACTTTGATGTAGGTAAAAACTGAACAATAACAGATGCATTAATTTCATAAGAGGGTTGAGATTGCTCAAGAACCGCTTTTAATAAAAAAAAAAAGTATTTATGTTTACTTATGTCAGTGTAGGAACATGATAAATTTCATCCACTCAGCATTTTTCACTGAGTACCTTTATATCTATTAGATGCATTTAAATATTCTTTTTTTCGAACCACAAGGACACGTGGCTCTTAAAAAACAACATTTATCAACCCATCTTCAAGTCGCTCGGAAGGACTTCTGAGTATTGGTGAGGGAAAAAACCAGACTCCAAAATAATCCTAAATTCTGCTTAATGCACCTTTCTTTAGCTGACCGGAAGTGAACGATGTTTACAGTGGCTAGCTTCCGCTTAGATCCGAAGCCGCACTTCAAGGTTGGCAATTTTTTTTTTTTTTTTTCTCTGCTCCAAAGAAAAAGTCAATTTCTTTTGTTAGCAGCTACTGTCTAGAGAGAAAATGATTGATTTTTCTGCAGAAAGATTCATTTACTTTTATAATTTTTTTCCCCAGAAGATATATTACTTACCGATGTAGTGAAAAATGATGTCAGCTAAAAAATTTCGATTAGTTAAACATTGAATAATTCATACATTAATGTTTTAATAAATGATGTTTTTCTGTATGAAAACAAAAAAGTAAAAACGGGATGAAGTGTATAATGTCTAGGTGGAAGAAAATGGCGACATCTATAAAAAATAATATAAAATTTATTAGTTTAAGAAATTTCATTTAAGTAAATAATTTTGCAATAACCTTTCATCTATAATGAAATTATTTTCTTATATTCTTTCTGTAATTTCTATAAATTAAATAAATTTTAAGTGAGGTGCCACAAAATGAACAGAAATTTTTTTTTGATATTAAATTCATTTATTATAAGATGATGATAATTAAAGTAAGCATTGTTTATTTGTATAATATTCATTGCAATTCGATATGAAAACATAAGAGGATTTATTTGCGTTGTTATATTAATCATATTTTCTGAGGGACATTCTGTGTACTTTTTTTATCTGATAATGTGTGAGACATACCAAAGTGTTAAAAAAAACTGTGAAAAAAAAAATGAAAATTATAACATTTATAATCAATTTCAATTATAAAGTTTCTTTAAATGAATTTTAAATAGTGATATCCTAATACCAGCAAATACTATTGTGTTTAATACTTGTCTGGAAATATCTGTTTACTTTTTATTGCAATTTAGATTGTATACAAATTTATTAGAATTAAATTCCAAAGATAATTAATTATCAGTTGTCTAAGAATTTGATGCAACTAATACTTAACATTAACATTAAATATCACATGCAATTATAAATAACATTAATATAAAGTGAGGAATAAATATAAGAAAAAAGCATTTAATTGCTGGATTAGAGCAGTATGTATTTAAATTATTTATGGCTAAACTAGATGTAACGTTACATATAAAAATTAATTTGTGCTATTCATCTGCAATAAACATTATAATAATAATACCAGAAAAGAATTACTAGGAAAACAATTATAACATAATAAGTCACTAAAGCTAAAAATATTAAATTTGTCATTAAATTTTATAAAATATTGTATAAAATTGATTATATATATTCATAAAAAATTGATAAAACGAGATGTAAAAAAAAGCTAATATAACTTTCTTTTAATGCGTTAAATATATTTTATCATATTAAATGACACTAACTATTTCCAAAATAATGAATAAAATATCATGACCTTTCTAGTTTGCTTTATTCTTTTATCAGTATTATTATTATAAATTAAATATTTTTCCATTTTAAGAGGAAATGCAGAAAAAAAATTAATTAAATCTTTATAAATGAAACTGTGTTCTTAGAAGATTAAAATCCTTTTTATTTACAATAGCATATCTATTTTTACTTTGATTTCTAGAAACTTTTAAGTTAATGCAATCGATTCAATTAAATTTAATAATAAGAGCTTTCACTGAAACTGCAAAAGAGGTCTCTCTAAAAAAGCACATAGTCATTAAATCGTTTTCCGTTTACTTTTTGATAAGGATCTGTCTAAATTGAAAAGAATAATGCAGAGTTTGTAATTAAAAACAATTAACTTTTTCTTCTCAAGATTTGTACTTCCGTTACGTTTATTCTGCACCTACTTTTTTCTTGAAAGATCTCATTCTGCAAAAGGCTTTATTTTTATCAATATCCTAAGAAATAAGGCGGGTCTTGATAAAGATGCATTAATCCTTTGCCAGACATTGTAAAATTCTCTAATTAATGCACTAATTATTAGTTTGTATTCTTATAGTTAAAAATTTTAACATGAATGATATTGCGAAGCTTTCTGATTAATGCCCTAATTATGAGATTGGTATTCATATATTCAAAAATTATAGCATGAATGCCATGGTACTAAAATTAAAACTAACCATTTTTGGCTAATAATGATTAAACAAATAATATAAGTTCACTCATTTGCATATAGCTATTTCTTTTTTTGTCAAGTTATAACATTTTTGGTATTTAAAATAATTTAATATCAGTTCAAACATGAGAAATGGTATTACTCTTTATATTACTGAAAAAATTCAGGCCATCAATCAATTTTTTTATAATTTAGTTTAGTCACCAATAGAAAATATTGTTTAAATCGAATATATCTATATTTATTAGTATATTTGATTATAAATTGATTGTAGGTCCTTTACTCAAAATGATGACGAATATATCTGTAATCCTTCAAATATCAATGGATGTTCTATAAATTTTACTACATGAAAATGTACTTTTATCTTGTACTTTTAATGTTATATAGATTTTACTACTTGAAATCAATTTTATTCATTCTGTACTTTTAATGTTGCATGAATTTTACTACCTAAAAACAATTTTTTTTTATTCTGTAATTTTAATTTTCATAAAGATTTCAGTTTTCTTTAAACAAATAACACAATATCTCTCCGTTTTTATTGTAATAAAATAGATTTTTTTTTGTAAAATTCTTCTACAGTTATTATATAATCTTTCATTAATAGCATTTCCTTGCTTCACATCAAAAATTTCTTTTGGAGTTATTTTTTTATCCCCGGTCTGTTTTCCTAAATGTAATAAAAGAAGCAGTCAAATAGATTTCCTGTTTGATTATAAAAATTTGAAATTTGATTATAAAAAAATAGAAAATAGGGCAAGATTCTAATCAAAATATGAATAGTTTTGAGATATAAAAAAATGACAGTCGATCATTTTTAAAAAAATATTTTGAATAATCATTCAATTTGAATATGTCTACTAGTAACAAATCAAATATTTAAAATCGAATGTATATATGTGCAATGAAAAAAAAATCTAATCAGGGGTAAAAAAACATTAATTGCAATTCGGTTATTTTAAAAAGAAAAAGAAAAAACGTTTGAAAAAGCAAAAACGTGGATAAATTACAATTTACAATTTTAAGCTGATTATTTTTATTAATTTCAAATATTTCTTCTTAAATAAAAAGTTGTAATTTTTTTATGTTTTAATTTTGTCAAAAAAAGTATTATACATTTATAAATACTAAACTTTGTTAATCATAAATCTCATACTGTAAAAGAGGAGCTATTTTAGGCTATAAATTAAAAATTTTATTTCTGCATATAAATGATGTAAATATTTTTATTCAACATTTCATGTTAACTTAAAATTTCTTCTTATAACGCGAATTTAGGAAAATTACACTTAAGAAGATTTTATTGCCATTTATATTTTGAGGTCAATTGATTTAAATATTTCAAATTAACTTGAGATTTAAATTAATTTTTAGTTAATTCATTATTTTTCAAATTAATTAATTAAATTAGATTTTAATTTAAAGATTTCAAATTAACTTGAGATTTAAATTAATTTTTAGTTAATTCATTATTTTTCAAATTAATTAATTAAATTAGATTTTAATTTAAAGATTTCAAAAATCAAATGAAATTATGAGTACTTTTTTAATAATGTTTGTTTATAAGGTTTCCCTATAGATAAAAAAAGTCTTATTTTATTAATATATTTTTTTTTTAAATCTATTCAGTTTCATCAATTTTATAAACGATCCTAAAATAAATGTTAAGGTGATCGATACACTTTTTTTGTGAAGGAAATTTAATTTTTGAGTGCAGATAAATATTTCAATAGGATTATGGTTAAAAACTGCATAATAAACTACATAGTATAAAATTTAATTTAAATATTTATAAACAATTGCATTTTCTACAACTAGTGAAAAAGCATGTGATTTTTTTTACATCAATTTTATAAAAGATCCTAATAATATAAATAAATGCTAAGATTCAAAAACTGATCGATACACTTTATTTGGGAAGGAAATTTAATTTTTTAATGCAGATAAATATTTCAATATGATTATGGTTAAAAATTACATAATAAACTACATAGTATAAAATTTAATTTAAATATTTATAAACAATTGCATTTTCTACAACTAGTGAAAAAGCCTGTGATTTTTTTTAAAAGTCAGAATGGGTTTTTTTAATAGTATTTAGAAAAAATTTGGTATAAACTGTGGCTTTTCATTTTAGTGTGTTTTACAAAGAAGCTTGACTGATAAAATTACTAAAGCAGTCGTTGATCTATAATTTTGCATTAAACAAACCAAATATAAACCTAATTATTCTTAAGAAATAATTTTTCTATATTTATAAGAAAAATAACCCCATTTTCGTTTATAAGAGAAACGCAAATAGAAATTCTGGAATTGTCTTTCGGAAAGTTTCGATCTAAAGAGAGTGGAAAATATGAAACTCACTTAATAACCTTTTCCTTTTTCCGCAAGAGGAAAGAGGAAAAAAGTAAATATGAAGACGTGATGGGAGTAAATATCGCCAATATCATTTCAGAAATATTGGAAAGAGAGAGTAAACACGAGCCGATTAAAAAAGATTTCCGAAGTTTTTCTCAAACAATGAATTCAAAAGAAGATTAAAAGGGAAAAAAAATCAAAAACTAGAAATCTTTAAAGTAGTTTAATGTACGTGTTTTTTGCCTAAATGAAAAACAAGTAAAACTGAATTATTTATTTTATGTCAATTGAATGCAGCAACTACAACTATAAAGAAATGAAGATTATACTGTATAAAAAAAAAATTTCTGTTAAAAAATGTTGAAAATTTTCTACAAGCCTATATAAAAAAAAAAGCTGAAGAATTTAAAATTTTTAATTGATATATTTTTTAAAAAATATACAGATGTATAAAACTGAAGGAGAAATATACATTAAAATCTCAGCTTCGAAAATAAATATAATAGAATATTAATAAAATCGTTAACAAAATACTAAAAATTATATAACAACATTGGATAAATAATTTTATTCATACATTTTTATAAGTACATATTAATGGTGCAACATGTAGACCAAGACCAAGAAACCTGCCGTCTCACGGAAGGAGGAAAAGATTCTGTTGTGATGGAACACCCGTAGATAGAAGTCTGACTTGGCTTCGTGATGCTGAAGAAAGAGGGCAGTGCCTTCTGGGAGAACTTTTTAGAAGGGGAAACTACCTGAATTTGAATATCGTATAGGAGAAAAACCGGAAGACTCCCACCATGTAGTCCGTCGAATGAGGCAAGAGGCTAAGCATCCTAAACGTCACTAAGCCTCCTCGTGTTTTGAAACTATGTCTACAACAAAGTCGGCAGCGGATTGAACCTCCGTCCTAATGCTCACCAGTAGCACACGTTTCCACTGAGCTACGAGTCGACGTCTGTTAATGTTACTTGTTTCATTAACAGACAGCAACAGCAAGTTAAATTTAAAGTAAGTATATTGTTATAAAAAAATAATAAAAGTGAAATAATAAAAAAAAATTTGTAAAAAAAAAAAAGATCTACCCAACATAAAACTATTAAGAGAAAAAATATATCTCTTAGAGGAAAGTTAATAAATAAATAACCTATCAGCAAACTAGGTATTCATAATTTCTTAAACAATGTGCTAAATAAGAATTTCTATTTATGAATAATTAAATTAAGACCTCAAAATGCCTTTGACAACTTATATTTTATTAAAAATTGAAACTCTGCCAAATTCAAAAGAGAAGTGGATACTTTATGCTTTTATAAATTAAAAATTCCGCTCCTGTATGTAAATGGCGTAAATAATATATTTCCTTCAACATCTCATGTTTGCCTAATTTTTATCGTACGATACAAATTGTGGTAAATTACTTTTAAGAAAATTTTATTACTAGTTGAATAAATATAGGTAAAACGATTACTTTTAAGATTTCAACAATAAAATTAAATTAATGAATTTATTTTTAATAATAGTTGCTTATAAGGTCTTTTTAGAAAGACATAAAAATGTTTTCAATTTTTTAAAAATAATTATAAAAAAATATTCAATTTAAAGAAGGTACCCTAATTTAACGAGGAATAAATTGAATTAATTAATTTAATTTGTCGAGGAAATTTTTTTTCTGGATACAGGCAAACATTTCTTTTATATCATTATGATTAGCTAATGCATAATAAACCATCTAACCCAAAATATTTTTTAAATAAAATCTTTAATAGCACATGATTTTTTTTAAAAAAAGAATTAATATTTTAATCAGGGTTTGAATATATTTATTAAAAATTCTGAATGTATTTTTTAATATATTTATAAAAAATTCTGAATTTATTCGTTAAATATATTTTTCAAAAATTCTGAATGTATTTGTTAACTATATTTATTAAAAATTATGAATGTATTTGTTACATATATTTATTAAAATTTCTGAAAATATTTACTAAAAATTCTGAAAATATTTACTAAAAATTCTATCACATTTATTTTTAAAGCTGAATTTTAAATATGTCCTTCTCTTTCAGTTTCACCTATCTGTATCTTCCTACATTTTTTTTTTAAATATACATCAATTGAAAAAGTTAAAGGCTTCAGCTTTTTCTTATATATCGTTAAATAAAATTGTCAACATTTTTAAAGCATAAACAGTTATATAGAACAATTCTTTATAATTTTTGTTTCATATTTTGATGTATGTTATAAAGACGTTTTGTCGATAAAATAATTCATTACTTAAAAGCATATACCAACATTTCAAAATAATTTTTGTTCTCGCTAAATTAGAAATGTTTTATTTTATAAATTGGAAATGAATCCTTGAAAGAGAGAAAAAAAGAGCTTATATAATTATTATAATTATGAAGTTTATATAATTAAGCCTGTGAAATAATTCGATCTGCAGTATTAGTATGTTATTAATCAATAGATATTTAGCTATTATTATTAAAATTTAAAAATATAGAATATACAGTGTCCTTGAAAGTTCATTTTTACTATTGTACCTTCTTTAAATTATTGATAATTTACAGAAAATATTTAAAAATATATAATATTTTTATAAGCTTAAAATATTTCTTTTAAAATATATGCCACTTAAAATAGAGCATTTATATAATTATTTACATACTATGCCTAGACAAATGTACGTGATTTATTAATTTGACAAAATCTTACAATACTATTTTTAAAAAAGATTTATACAAACAACTTAAGATATAAGAAAAATACAAATGTTTATTCAAAAACATCAAGAATAATAACATACCATATCAGGAACAAATATTAACATCTTATACACAATATCCAATTTAAATAACTACAGACTTTTTTTAGTTCAAAGAACTTACACTTAGTAAACAACAGAGCAAACACTTATCTGTGGAACATATTTTTCGGGAAAAGCCTTCCAAGGATGCTGAAAAACTGATAAGAAAGAAACAAAAGTCTACATAGTACACCCTTTACGCCATGCCAATATATAGTATTTTATAGGATGCAGTGAAAATTGGTGACTTGCAGAAATTTAAGCTCAAAAAAAGATAACAGGCGCTGTAATTTACGACCTACGGCTTCAAAAATAATGAATTTACTGGCGATAAAAGACAACTTGAACAATGAGTTATGTGACGCTAATAAGACTTGGCACTTCATTATGTCTATTCATCAATATTTCATGGAAGCTAAACGATTCTTCTGGCCCAAAACTTTTCAAGAATTGAAGCAAACAAGTTTCCCGACTGATACATGATTCAAAAGAAACTTTGATGAAAAACAAAATGTTGTAGAAGATATTATTTTAAGAAAAATGTTTGAAAAAGACTTTTTCGGCATTGTTTCTTTATAAAATACTCAAATATAACCAGATTTTAAAAAATGATATTAATAATTCATGAAATAAGTATCGATTTTGTTTGACGTGGAGTTACTTTTCTTAGAAGTGCCAATAAGGAAACTTATATATAATTTTTTATAACTCCTTCAAGAATGGCTCTTAAAATCTTCTGCTCAAATATATCCAAATGAGCTCATCAGATCTTGAAAAAATATAATGCATCAGCGTAAATGAGAGACTTTTCTTTTTATATATTCCTAACTAAATAACAAACATTAAGTAATTTATTTTGTCAATCAGAAATTTGATTTAAATATAAATCCTTAAATTATGTTCACCTTTGTGTTTCATAAAAACAAATACTTTTTCTTAATATTTCCAACTTTTATCACTACAGGAAAGTTATCATTTCTCGACTACAGTTTTCCAAGGGCTAATGTAGTTTCTGGAAGAAATCGGATGTAGAAAATAATATATAATTTCGGAGAAGGACGGATTTATATTTAAAGAAAATTTCAGATTGATAAAATAAGATACATGAAGTGTTATATTTAGTAAGAATATTTAAAAGAGAAGTAGCACGTTTTTGTGGTAAGTAGGTAAATAAAGATTATAATACATAAATTATAAATTTAAAACTTTTCCATAATTTTAATCTTATAGCATGAGAAAGGCTTCATATTGAATGAGAAAGTGTAAGAAAATATTTCTAAAATTACAGAATTAATATGTAAAATCAAAACTGCTATTTATATAAAAGAGATTTATAATTTGTTTTAGTTTGCTACTAAGTTAAAACACGAAACAGTTTCATATAATACTTAAATTTCTCAGAAATCCTTTGTATCCCATATTTATAATCATTTTTTTAAAATTCCCTTTTTTCTATATATACATTAAAAAAAGTTTCAAAACACCTTAATTTTATATTACATTTTCAGACTGATTACTTGAGAACCATTTGACTGTCATATTTTTTTAATACCTTAAAATTTTGTTATGTTAATAGCAATATGTATTTTATGTTATCATAATTCTACTTTTTAATATTTTTCAATCATTGAAAATATAGAAGATCTCATCCCATCAAAAACTTTTGTCAGAAGAAAATATGGATATAAAACTTTTTTATGATGAGCCTGGCAGGTCAAGAATTATCTTGAATTAGGGTTTGGATCCCCCGGACCAAAACTCGGAGATTCGTAAGTAGGGTTTTCTGGATAGATCTTGTGGGGATTAGCAGAAAGCCGGACATCCTCAGGAAACCGGAGAATCGTGGCCCAGAACTGAGCCGGCACACTCTAATGGATGGTGAAGATTATGAGCTTTATGGTATGAGTTTCATTGTTACGGTTTCTGTGGTCAGAACTGCGAAAAGACCTTGAAGGATGGAAGGGATCATTCCTGGGAATTTTATTAATAGAGATTTTTAAATAAAGGGCCATAATATACGATGACCACTAAAAGACCGAAGGATTTGAAAAGATCATAAATGTTTTAAAGATATAGAGCATTTTTTGTAGACCAAAATGGCTGTAATATTATGTTCAGCAAAGTAAAACTCGTTGAATTTTCCCTATCCCTGTGAAAAATCAATTATTGAAACGCAGAAAATATCACTACCTAATTCAACAGAAAGTGGTTTGAAGGAAATAGATTTTTCAAACCGGATTACTAGGTACCGAATCATGTCATCGATAGGAGATACTCTGATATTAAAATGTTAGCGATATTTTCTCTGAGTTTGAATAATTGATTTTCCATTGAAATAGAAAAATCCCAATGAATTGAAATCACACGTAGACATTTTAATCTCTAAGGGATGCTTTATAACTACAAAGTGAAAATTAAAAAAAATTAAAGAATAAGTTATAAACTTTTCAAACCTTCAGACTTTCAGTGGCAACCCTACATAATATCAACTACTGAAGGATAGTAATCCATCCCATAAAAAATGGAATAGTCCGATTTAAGCAATAAGATCAGAAGTCGTTTACTATAGTTAGGAAGTCGTTTAGTATCGTCGGAATTAGTATAGTTAACTTCATATAGGCCCTGAAGATGGAAGAAAAAAATTTTTCCATAAACTAAAAATTTCCATTTGCTATTTGGAGTATTACAGAATGAGTACCAGACAAATATAGCATTATGTTAGGTTTAGATTAGCACTTTCATTTACATTAGGTTAAAGAAAAAACTGTTTTAACTGATAGAAAAGTTCACAGATAGAAAAATATACATAATTAAATAATCTTTCCTTAGTAATTAATGATGAAAACTTTCTTTTTAAGTCTAAAGCTCATAAACAATAAAAATAATACAGTTATTATTAAAAATTATTATTGATCATTTCATCGTTTAAGATAAGATTGTGTTTTTATTAAATTCTTATTGCTGATATTTTTTTAAAATTTAAATAGGAATTTAAAAATACTGGTGCTAAGCATTTTAAATTGATTTGGTTATTTTATTGACTCAAAAACGTAATAATTATTTTTTATTCAATCAATCAACTAATAATTCAAAAATAAAAACGGAATCAGTTCGATTGCAATTCATTCCGTTATTTTTAAATTGTATACAAATTTAAACATAATTATGTATTATAATTTATATAAATTAATGTAGTTTATATAAAAACAATAAATAAAAATGAAAAATTTCAGCTGATTATTATCGGAAATTACTTCATAATCAGCAGATAGGAATACAATAAAGAAAAGTTTCGTTTAGGAAAAAAATCTTCAAACATAATACTGGAATTAAAACAGAAAAATAATTCATTTGTTGCAAATGCATATCCTTTATTTTCACGGCTAACAGATATAATTAAAAGAAAATTTTGCACACTTTTTTTTATACTAGGCGCTTACTTTTTAAAATAATCTAGCGTCACTTTTTATAGCAAAAACTATTCTTCAAAAAAATTTAAAAAAATAAATAAATAAACAGTTTTCGTGAAATTTTATTGATAAAAAAATACTATTGTTTAATATCATTTACTGCTAAAAACAATTTCGTTTCTATAAATATTTCTACTGATTAGGAAATATCTTTATTAATAAAAAAATATTTTTGTATCTTTGTGAATAAAAATTGTCTTGTTTATTGCCATTTACCACTAACAATATCTTGTCAATAGGGATAAAATTTGTAGGTCAGAAATTTTTTTCATTGAGTCTTAAGTTTGATTTGGTTTGGTTTGTTACTCTACGGTCATTTTTTGCACACTATAGGTTAATTAGACCGGAACCTACAGTTTAATGCGGATTCTGAATCACTAACAAACATCCATACCATCGTCAGGATTCAAACAGGAAGCCTGTTTTACAAAAAACCAGTATTGAGTCTTAAGAGCAGGTGATTTAGTTTGGTGTGTCGCTCTACGGTCATTTTGTGCACAATTTGGGCTATTTAGACCGAGACCTAGGATTTAAAGTGGATTCCAAACCCCCAACAAACATCCATGGCACCACCAGGATTAGGACCTGAAGCCTGTTAAGAGCAGGTTAAGATCCTTCTTTAGACGTGAGGAAACAAAGTGGTGTACTCAGAATAATGTTAAACCGTTTACATATCTGCCCTTGTTGTGACAAATGCCGGCACTGAAGACAAGAATAATAAGTATTAATAACTTGTGTATCACATATTCATTTTTCTTCAATTTTCATGTCTAAAATAATCACAGCATAACAGTCTCATTAAAAATAAGTTTACTGGATATTATTACATACCACATACCAGTTTGCTTATGCAACATAGCAACCAGCAAATTAAAAGTCTGCAGAGAAACGAGTCTAATCGATTACCTTCTACAATAATAGAGTTGCAATACCAAAGGGAGGCCCATCATCTGTTCGCGTGAAAAACAGTCTAACAAATTACTTCTGCGGGAAATATATCCCCCCCCTCCACCCCTCCATACAGAGAGAAGAAGAAAGGCAAAACAAAAAAATATTCATTTCCTCCGACTACAGGACCAGATAACGGATGGCACTGGTAGTTAAAAGCGTGCCCACGCAGGTCCAATTCCGAGTGATGGGGAACAGGGCTCCCCGAGGGAGAGGATTCGTGGCCGATAATCGTCGCTATTAATTGTGAAAGCCGCTTGGCGGAGGGAGATCCCGGAAATCGGGCGGATCGTTTACTTTGAAATTAGCGTGTTTGCTTTCAATGCCTTTCCCTTGTGCTCGCTCGCATATAAGTGGGAATTCTTGTGGCGGTGGGGAAGAGAAAAAAAAAAAGTCATTAACCCGAGTGTCCAGTTGCGTGCTACAAGGAAGTGGCTTTAAAAAAAAACTGAGTCCAGTTTCGAATTTCTTTCAAAGATTTAAGTAGCTTGGAAGTTGGAAAGGGTAGGGAGAAATAGGGAATATTTTTATTTTCTAAAAATTGTTCCTTCTGCAAGCACGTGGCTTCAACTGTCCGTGAAGCTTATTTATGAAAAATCCTTATTTTGATTGGACATTAATTAATTCCAATAGCAATTAAGTGCTGTCTAATCCTTCAAATAGGAAGGTAGAGAAGAAATTAGAGTAACAATATGAATTCTAAAATTCTTACTACTATTTACTCTGACGACACTGCTATCCTTTGCAAAAATAAAAACCCTAAAATTTTAACTATCACCCTTACTAATCACCTTGAAGTTCTCAATAACTGGTTCAACCAATGGAAGACTTTTTTAAATGTTGATAAAACTGAAGCCGTTCCTTTTTCTGCTGGTAACAAACTTAAGAAACCTGTGATCAAAACCAACAATTTTATTATTCCTGGAGTACTCAAACTAAATATTTGAGCGTTATTCTGGATCACCATTTAACTTGGAGGCAACATTTCTTGCATACTAAAACAAAATTTCGTACTGCTTTTTGTAAACTCTATCCTCTTATTAATAGAAATTCAACTATGACCGCGGATAATAAACTTCCTTTATATACTTATGCGGCTAAACTATTGAAATCTTACAAAATGCCACTATCCGCCAAATATCCTCTGCTAAATGGTTTATGCGTAATTCTGATCTTATTAAAGCTTCTGGCATTCCTTCTTTATTTGATTTTCTAAAATCTATTTCCAGTAAATTCTTTAACAGCTTGATAACCATAACAACACGGCAATCCAGGAGATTGGATTATATATTTATAATAATGTTCTTAAACGGCCATGTAAAATTTTACTCCATGTTTTTCTTTTTGAATGTTTCTGTAAACTGTTCTATGATTTTGTAAATTTATACTGGGCAATACTCAAACGTTTTCAACTGTTTATTTCCTGTTATATCGGAGATGGAGCCCTCCGGGCCTAAATAGCACCATAATCTTAAACAAATCGTCAAATTAGATTAATTTTAATTATTTTTTTGTAAAAAGGAAAAGAAAAAAAATAGATTAAGTGGCCAATGCAGCATGGATGTTGTCTTGTTAAATACCACATTGCAGTAATGTTCTCTTCAAGATCAATCGCGATAATGCAGGTTTTATTATAAAACTTGAAAATCTCTGATTATGATTTATGATATTCTGATTTATTTTATTATTATTTAAATTATAAAATACATTATATACATTATATAATATATCATATAATTTAACTAATTAGAATATTATTATAAATATTTTATTATTATTTATATTATAAAATTATTATTATTATAATCTATTTTATTATGTTTCGCTATTATTAAATGCTATGTAATATATATTTTTCTTTTTTTTATAATTTATTTTGTAATTTTCTTTTACTTATTTATAAATAAGATTCTGTAAAGAAGATTACACATTAGCGATAAAAAAATATACAAAATTATAAGGGAATAAGAACAATCCAACAGTTTCTTTCAATTGATAAGATTTCTTTAAATATAAATTATCACTAAGCAATGTGCAAACCTTCAGTATTTGAAATACCAGAAAATCTTCAGAAAATCTTTTACCCTACACATTACTTTTTTTAAGAAAATAAAGAGTTAATTATTGCATAATCTGCTTATCGTATGCAACATTCTGTTTTTCTACAAAAATCCTGACAAATATTTTCTCTTATTGAAAACGGAATGAATCATTAAAACAATAGTAATTGTATGACTATTTCTTGTTAATTGAGTTAAAAACAGTTTCAATACCAGAAGTCTGGATCAGACTGCCATTCCTATTTCCCTTGCAGATGTAAATGCCTTGGCAAAATCTAAACATCTGATTCCTCCTAAGATCAAAACTAAATACCAAAGTACAGAATGTGTCGACAGAAATGTAGACAGAAAAACAGCTACAACTCTCACAAGATCAAGGATAAAGCACCACAAAAATATGAAAATTTCTGCTGACGGCGTTAAAAAATACCAAAAATGTGGCAACTGCCCTGATGTCGAGCTTATTCCTCATCATGTCTTTGATTGCCCAGCTGTTGCAGTCGCCATGCATGGTCTGGACCATTCCTCGGAAGAGGATTTATATTCCGAGCTGGCAATCAACATAGCCAATATTGGTCGGGAGCACCACGATATATGATTCCCTTGTACACTTCAGGGGATACGACAACAACAACAACACAGTTATTTCAATGAGCTATTCACTTTCATTCTTAAACACCAAACACTTCCGAAACAAAAAGTAAACAGTTTTGAGCATGCAAAGAATAACACAATGCAATACATTGTATTCAATAATAATTTCAATACTTTTTATGTATGCTGGTTTCAGAAATTAAAGAAAAATGAGAAAAATAGCTATTACAAAACTAAAGCAATGAGCTAATATCCATAAAAAATATGCAGTATTCATAGAAAGTATTGCTGCATCAAAATACAATATGTAAATGATTGGATCTGCTGTCGTTTAACAGCAATGCACACGCGGCATAAAATGGGCTTTAAACATGACAGCAGTTTCTGTAAACAGAAGTAGCGAATTTCGAGATAGTCACGTTTTAGATATGAGTGGTAAATATTTATTGAAGTGCTCATTATTTATTTAAAAAATACGATGATGAGCTATTGAGCAAATAGAATCGAGCCAAAGTCAATCCTATATCGCCAGATAGTTGAATGCGAATCTTACTGTAGTTTATAAGTATTTCTAGAAAGTACAGGAGAAAAAGGCATACAACTAGGGGGCAGATGACTACTATTTGCAGCTAACTGCAGGGATGAACAACCAACGGTTACTCCAACTCTCTTCAGAACAATTCTGGCAACTGCCATTGGAAGCCTTGGAAGCAAATGAACTGTGAACATTTGCTTCCAAGGCTTCCAATGGCAACTGAATCACGAAAAGAATTTATGCAAGACGTCCAATATTATGTGCAACTTCTCTCACTACGACACTTAATGAAAGGTTTAATTGAAAGATTTAATGCAAGATTAATGAATGGCTTAATTCACTCATGTCAGTCGGAGTGTGTCAATGTTTACTTTTTGCTCATGAACCCAAATTTTGTTTGCAAGGTGATTCAAAAAGATTTTTGGTTCGAAAGTAAGCAAGAACCCGCTACTTTCCTAGTCATATTCGTGAAAGAGAACAGATTTGACTGATCCAGTGTATATGTGGGGCAGGTACTTCTTTAGATCATTCCAAGAGGCACCGTTACTACTTGATTATATAGAGACGACATTTTCAATCCAATTGTGCTGTTTAGTTTGGCGATTCGTTAATTCTATGAGACGATAATGTTAGACTATACAGAGATCATTTGATGAAAAATACCTTTGTGAAGAGATTTGTGTACTGTGCGTATAGGTTAACCAGTGTCTTTTCGGACTTAAACCCGAGTGAACATGTTTAGATGTTCTTGGAAAACGTATGGGTTCACTTAGCCAGCCTCCTTCAACTTTTCAGGGTCTTCGAACTGCTTTAATACAGTATGGAGGATTTGAGATAGTACGGGACATGGAAAATTACTGTCGTATTAGTTAGAGATGATCACACAATGATCTCAGATACTATTTTTTTCGTATGTTTTTATCTTGTGTATTTCCAAGACAGAAAATAAGCATATTGTTTTTGATAAATTTCATTAAATTCCAATTAATATATATTTCACAATCACAACAATTCAGATTTTTCGTTCAGGAATCGTGCAAGAATTTCTATTAGTTCTGAATGTTTTTTGCATTCTATCTATACAGAGAGCAAATTACAATATTTTGTCACATGACTTTTTTGTATCTTAGAATCTTACTTTGTAAAAATTTAAATTTTAGGAAATTTAATTTGTAATGACAAAAACTTTTAAAGAAATCAAAGATAACATTGGATACATTTCATTCCAATTTATAAAATAAATTGAAAATAACACTTAAAATACGAAATTAATTGTACTTAATGTTGATTCATTATTCTAAATGTACTGTGATTCCTTTTCCCAATCCAATCTATTTAAAGCTGTTTTCTCAGAAGTAACAGCAATATGACATGCCCTTTGAGAATAAATGATGATCGAAATGCCATCGTCCCTGTTAATGGAAACATATAAAAACAGAGTATTCGAGAAGAACTTCAAAATGGCGCTCACAATATTAAGGAAATTTTAACAGGTTTTTTTCCAACGGTTTCAGGTTTTCCACGGTTTCAACAGGTCCACGAGTAGGGCTTATATATTGTAAATGTTATAAATAACTTTAACTTTTAATAAATATAGTACTGCTTCCCATCTCTATCGTCTTAATTAATCAAATATAATGGTGTTTGTAAATAATAGTGTTTTTCTGTAATATTATGGAAAGCATTTTCAAAATAAAAATATTGATCATTTAAAAAAAAAAAAGATCTGCCTTTTAAGTAATAAATAATATTCCGCAACTGTAATCAAGATTGTATAGTTAAAACAAAATTAAATTTTACATAAATTACTGAAATATTATAAAGCAGGGTTTTTTAAACAAACTTGAAACATCAGAAAGCAAGCTTATTTAATCAGACATAAAATATCATACCGGTAAAGCAAGCTTTTGAACCAATTTTAGAATATCAAAAAGGGTAACTGTTTTCAAAGCAAAACTTATTGTCTTAAGTTAATTAAAATAATGAAGCCCCACTTCTACCGCAATAGTATCTACAAAAATAAAGCTTATTTTTATAAAAAAAAAAAGCCATATTTGTTTTTAATTCCTCTTTTTAATTACATTATTTATAATTAATTTATTTAATTAAGATATATTTTTTTACTAAGACTTAAGTAACTATATTCATTAATTTTGTCTTTTTTGTTTGGTACAAACTTGATAATTTATTCAATAAAGAGCTTAAAAACATCAGAAATAATACCGTGAATAGCTGGTCGAATAATTAACCTACTTACGAAATTTTTTAAGCGGATATTTAATATGCCAGCATCAGAATGGAAGTAGAAAGAGAAAAAAGGTGTTTCCCAAAATAAAGCAAAAAGAATTCCCTTCGTTTTGCAAAGCGTGCAAATTATAGCTCGTAAGTGGTAGCCATAGTTGATGGCTTTTCAAGTGTTGCTCTTCTACACACGCAGCTTAGATTCCTGCGAGAAAACAGCTTAGAGTATTTGAATATTCAATATACTTAGAGAGCAAAAGGAATCATAAAAATCCCTGAAAATGTAAATATTTGTTCATCTGTTTAAACAAATTTGAATGAAATTTCATACCATATCAAATGAAATATGAAGATTATCCTAGATTATTTTATAATTATTATTAAACTTTATAAATACGAAAGCTGAAACATTATGAATATATTCATCACTAAGCAAACAAAAATAGTTAATAGCAAATACAAATAACAGATTACTTAAGTATGGTTTAAGAAATTGTATTCCTAGATTAATTTGTCAAAATGAGATTTGTAAAGCATGCAAAAAATGTAAATATATATAAATATGTAAAAAATGTAAAAAATATATTTTGCTATCTACTATGGTTATTATCATTATGATATACCCCAAAAATTAATTTTAACAAAAATTTATTAGCCGAAAAATTCCTTTTTTGTACGTCATTATTAAATTGAATTAAAGAAATTTTAATGTGTGATACAGTTTTTTCTTTTAAATCACTATGATTAATGTTTTTAAAGTTTAAAACTTAAGAGGTTTTCTTTTAGAAGAACCTATAACGTTTACTTTAAAGACAACTTTGCGATACTAAAAGCATCATTTTAAGTAATAATTAACTTTCTTTCTTATCCACTCAGTAAGGTTTATTAAAGAAATAATTAAATTTTGCTGAGAGGAAGACATTATATCCCGGCGTCATGCAATTAAAAAGAAAACAAATATGGCTTCTTAATGAAAATACACTTCAATTTTTATAGATAAAATTGAGATGTAAATGGGGCTTCCTCATTTTAATTAACTTATGACAAAAGTCTTGTCTTGCGAAACCATTATCTTCTATAAAAAGCAAATAAATATAGTACAAAAATTATTTATTATTCATTTTGATTAAAAAGCTTATTTCATTATGCAACATCATTAAAACCCATTAAAATCTTCAGCTTGCACATGAAGTACGGCCATTTTATTTCAAATGCACGAAGTATTTTAGTATTGCTATGAAACTCCCTTTAAGTAAGTAAATAACTTTATTTTTAATTAATTAGAAGCTTTTACCTAATTGGCTCTTTAGATTGTTTAATTTATTTGAATTATTGATTTCCATTTATGCCAAATGTGCATTCCACAAAGCAAAACTTAAAAGATATAGTCAGGTGTTTGATAATGCTGGTTGCGAAGATGCTGAAAATCTCAGTGAGAGCATTTCTTGGTACGCTGCTTGTAAGTCAAATATCATGAAAGATGGAAATCATTAGAAGATTAATTAGAAGCTTTTACATAATTAGTTCCTTAGATTAATTCAAATAAATTAATCATTGATTCACTTTTATGCCAAAATACGCCAAATGCGCATTCTACAAGGCAAAACATAAATAAAAAATATAGCCAGGTTGGCAAGGTGCTTGGCAATGCTTGTTGCGAAGTTATTGAAACTAAGTGAGAGTGCGGCTTGTTAGTAAAGTATAATGAAATATGGAAATCATAAATTAGAAAATCATAAGATTAATAAGCCTTTTACATAGTTGAAAATTGGCTCTTTAGATTGTTTGATTATTCTTGAATTATTGTTTCACCTTTATGCCAAAATACGCCAAATGTGCATTCTACAAGGCAAAATGTAACGATATAGTCAGGTTTGGAAAGTGTTTGGCAATGCTAGTTGCGAAGTTGCTGAAACTGTAAGTGAGAGCACTTTTTGGGTTGCTGCTTGTAAATCAAGTATCACGAAAGTTGGAAATCGCTAGAAGTATAATTAGAAAATTATTAGATTAATTAGCAGCTTTTACATAATTGGCTCTTTAGATAGTTTGATTTATTTGAATTATTGATTCACCTTTATGCCAAAATACGCCAAATGTGCATTCTACTAGACAAAATATAAAAGTTGCGAAGTTGCTGAAATAAGTCGCTGAAGTTGTGAAATCGCTGAAGTTGAAGTCGCTGTGGATTCTATAAATTAATATATTTGAAGTATCAATTTATTTCTCACGTGTAGGTTCATAAAACTTTTGACATAAGCATGTATGTCACCATCTTCGAATAATTACAAGTATGAGTACAATATAAGTGTGAAATGAATTTCCAAGTACTTTAAATTTTTATAATGCGAAACATTCACCCATACAAATTCCCCTGTTTGTACTTTTAATTTTACCATCATATTTTAAAAATGCATCCTAAATACTTATAACCAGCAGATACTACTTGGCGTTGTAGGTCGCAGAAAATAAAACACTTTCAATTTTGGTAAATTTCATTAAGAAAAAAATATTTGGTTTGAGATTTTAAATAACTCGACTTAAATAAAATCAATTGACTAAATAAAGCAACCATCCTTTGGCAAGTAACAATAAAGTGGATAGCGCGAACCTATTTTTCATACCCGAATACATATTATTACCAATTTTCATAGCGATTGGTTGAATGGTATAGATGTTGATAGACTGCATCACCATCTGGTGGCGATTTACAACAAAGGGGATAGCATAAAAACAATCTCCATGTTTTGTCAAACACACAAAAAATTTCATCAAAATCTGTTTAGCCGTTTAGGAAGAGTTCAGCGGCGAACACATGTACAGAAGAATTATATATATAAAGATATATATATAGATATAGATAGATAAGCCTTTTTCATCATTTCATCACTATATACAGAATGCTGTTCTTAAAAAAAAAAAGTAATAAAGTATCTTCTCCCCTCCCTTTTTACCACTTATACGTAAAAAATGCAATGGTTATGCAAAACCTGCTCATATACACTATGCATGAGAGTTATCAGCAACATGCTGAGATAAGACTACGAAGCTTTCTCACGATGCGCTATTTCGGTACATATTCCGAGCTCAATGAAAATAACTCAAGAGTTTGCCACGCATAAAGCAGAGACCATCAACCAAGCACGATGCCTGTAAAGAACCCCTCGGGTCAATGAATGTCACTCACATTGGCTATGCAGCAAATGGAGTCAAACGTATGCTGTCTCTTTGGGGATGATCTCACTCTATCGATCGAATAAAAATTACCTTCGCTCTCCACTTTGGAATTGGAAAGTAAGCTATTTCCAGCAAATGTCGTCCTGTTATAGTTTCCCAAGTACGCAGACGCACCACCTATGGAGTTGGTGACAGAACCGCCCACAGATAACACTGATTTATCCTTTCCATATAGAGACACGAGCGAATCAATGTCATTGACATGCAGCATGAAAAGATGAATAATACTTCGGACAGATTTCTTGTGCATTAAAGGCACTGGTCATTGAAATCTTTGCCATTAATTCTAATTCAATGCAGAATAGAAATATAGATGATAAGATTAAATTTATTTGTTTTTATGACAATAAGGAAATTTTATTAATATAAATAGGAATACAGCTTAATATTTTTTCAATATTTATGTAAGTTTGTGTGTATATTTTTAAAAAACTACAGATTTAATTATGAAATAAGCATTTATGAAAAAACACATATGAAATATTAGAAATTACACGCATAAATATCAAAAGTAAATCAATTTTATCAATTCAAAGCTCAAATTATATATAAATACAAAATTTCATGTATGTCTCGAACTCGAAAGTTTCATTTAATTTACAAAACACATTTTGAAATTATATAGAGGACATTAGTGTATATATAATTTTAAAAAATATATATATCATGGCAAAAATATGAAATTTTATTAACTACTGAAAATTATCTTAAATTTAAAATGCTGACTTAAAAGATCATATATGACCATAAGGTATCTTATATGTACATTGTATAACATAATATACATTATTTCTAATATATGTTGAGTCTAAATAAATTTATTTACACATTTGAACCGTTTTGAAAGTGGTATTAAATCCATTTTATATAATATGGAGATATTTAAGGGTTTGCATTTGAATGATTTGAAATCGGTATACGTTAATAAGCTCATTCTGTGTTTTTTAAATATTAAATTGATTTAAGTTTATAATGTGATCGTTTTTAAAGTACTAGTTAAAAGAAATTTATACTTTTGATGATATCAAATAGACTTACACCATTTTCAAAGTTAACAAAATGGGAAAATCATACATTTATGAAATATAAAATTTGGGATTTCCATTGAATCAAACCAATTTTTTTATAAATTTTTATTAAATATGTAAAAAAAAAAAATAACATTTAGTAATTTTAGAAGTAATCGTACTTATTTACTTCAAATTAAGTGAACAAACAGGACGCATTGCTAATAGCGTTTTCAACTCTGACTATGAAGTCCTCATTTGAAAACGATTCAGAAACAAACAACAAAATTCCAGAGAAAGAACTAACATTTTTTTATATTATCAACAGTGTTGCCACACATATTAAAATAAAGTGGAGAAATTATGTAGTATAATTTTTGAACTAAATAGTATGTCTTTGCTGAAAATGGACTTTCACCACTTTCAAAGTGGTGGTGGTCATTCACTAGGTAAATTTATATTGACAAAATGCTAAAAATGTTTGAAGAATTTTTTTTGGGAACTGTTTATAAGTAAAAAGCTCATAAGAGATTGCATTGTGATCATTAACACAATTTTTGTCAAAAATGAACTTAATAACTTTCAAAGAAAATGGCTCATTTAATTTAAATTGACATTAATCTCTTAAAGTTGTAAGAACCTTTAAACTAAAACACACATAAGATATTTATAAATTACTGAATAAACAGTGATAAACTACTAATAATATCAAATGAAATTTAATGCTGATAGAATTAATTTATTACCTCAATAGAAAGGAATAAAATGGAATGAGCTTACAACAACAAAAAAAAAAGTCTCCAGCATCTTTATATTGAAAGAATACACGTGTATTAAAATAATACACGTATAATATAATACACGTGTATTAAAATATCATTACGTATATTAAGAAAAGAATCATGAATTTCTTTTATTTTCTTAAACACTATATCAATATACACTTATTAAAATTACTTATTATATTGATCATCTTTAAAAAGAATAATTCAACGAAAAGATGCATTAATTTGTCGCAAATAACTATACATAAAAATACGATTACTATACGATTTTAAAAAGCATCCTTCCAAATTTTCACTTAAAAGCAAATGTGAATATTATATCTTCTTCAAAACAAACTCATTTATTTTAAAGCTCATATCCAAGTTAAATATGAATGTCACAATCTCAGCGAGACTTGCTTGTTTACTTAGATAAGAATCTCATTTGGCATTGCAAACTTTAATAACAGTTAATAGTTATTGTTACTAAAGCAAAAGATTTTTTTTTTCACAGATTTTTAAATTTAATTTTCCATACTATTATTTACTCGATATCAAATAATATTAGCTTTATTTTAACGAAAATGAACTTTTTAAATATATATTCAAAAAGTTCAAATATATATGTAACAAATATTCTAAATGTTCAAATATATATGCATATACTATGACTGAGTGACTGGCATCGGATTCTAGTCTCGGCGGTACCATCGATGTTTGTAGTGGTTCGGTTTAAGCCATAGGTCCCAGTCTGATATGACTGTAGAGAGTTGGGCGTAGAATTGACAACTCTGCCCTGTAAAAAAAAATCATTTCCTGTCTCGAAATCTGCAGGCAGACGCCCTTGGCCCACCATGGGGCTGTTGCGCCGATGATAATGATGATTATATAGAGGGAGATTAAAGATTTCCGAAACAATACATGAATATTTCTAGATAAAGCATGAAAAAGTACTTTTTTTAAAAGATTCCTATTTTCAGTTATTTTTTTAAACTTTTTACGTATGTTATAATAAATATTTATTAAATAATTCCTTTAAAAAAACTAATCCTATTTCCTAATTTTAAAATAATTAATCTCATTTGAAAATAAAATACGTTTCAAAGTTATGTATAATTTAATTCGGAAAGCTTATTTCCGAACGAAACTCTTAATTACATTCAGTTTATTATTTATTTATCTCTCCTAAATTAATACGAATAAATGCGTGGCATAACACATTACTGGGAATTCATTCTATTTTAAGTAAGAAATATTACTCCTCGGTTTATTAACCACCTTCGCATCATCATTTATCACGGATATAATGATATAATTGTGTCTCTGTAGAGGATCATCGTGTAATTTGTTACATTCTGGCAGTAATGGTGCAGTTTACAGTAATCCCTTCGGTAATACTTGTTTGCGAATCGTCTGTAGCTTTTTTTAGGGTTATAGCTTGTCTAGATTATAGAAACTACTGATTGTATTTTATTGGATCTTTCTTTTTAAAACAATTTAATGTTTATCATGTTTCATTAAGGAAAAATCATAGACAATTTAATTTTTTTTTTGTTATAGAAAATATTCAGTACATTCACTTTTGTAAAAATATAATTGCAACACAATCTTTCAAATTCCTTAAACTAATGTAAAGTAATTACATTATTCGAGAGTTTTTGCATACCGTATTTTGGACGTCCGTTAGCTTTTTCTCCCTAGCGCACATGCTCATAGGAAACATTATTACAGATATGCATGCGCAATTTCTTATGATCATGCGCAGTAGGGAGAAAAACCTAACGGACGTCCAAAATACGGTATGCAAAAACTCTCTATTTGAAAAATATTCTGTTTCTAGAAAAAAAAATTATAAAAGAAAATTTATTCAAATTCGAAATAATACTGCTACACGCAATATGTGTGATATTTGAATTAGTTATGTGTTACAGCTTGTGACATTAATTATTAAAATATTCTGAAAAAGAATGGAGAAAAATAAAGAATGCAGAACGGTGGATATCTAAATTTATTAAATAAATAAAGGATAAGAAAAAATTAAAGGATAATAAATAAATGATAAAATAATGATAAAGATAAAACAAATTAAAGGATAATAAATAAGTAATAAAGATACCATTATTTTTACCACTACTAACTCTTAGGTGCCTGAAGCCACAGTCCATGGTGTGCTAAGTCCGTTCGCCTACTGGCAGATTTGGAGACAGGGGGTGTTTTCTTTTTACAGAGTTGGGTTGTAAGCCCTACGCTCAGCAGTCATATTAGACAGGGACTCTCAGTTTAAAGTGGATCCCGAACCACTACAAACATCCAATGTCACCCTCATCTTTTTAAACTTTTTTTTTAATTTCAGTTTAAAAGCTAAACTCTTTGTGTTTGAAACTGCTGCTTTCTGCTTGAAATTTCGTTGATTGAATTTTTTCGTATATTATACGCAAATACTGGGTTATTTATCTTAAATGACATTAGCCCTTTTCCCCTCTTCATAGGGGCAGCCTGATGGCTAACAGCTAGCGCTCTGGCCTTTGGTACCACAGGCTTCAGATTTGATTAAGGCGATTGGCATGAATGCCAAACCAAGACATCCATGCCACCGCCAAGATTTAAACCTAAAGTCTGTGGTACCAAAGGCTCGGATGTTTGCTAGTGGTTCGGAATCCACGTTAAACTGTAGGACCTGTGTTTAATTAGTCTAAAATGTGTACAAAATGACCATAGAGCGACAAACCAAACCAAACCTCTTCATAGGGAATGATATTAATACATTACAGTAGTGTCCATTCATTTAAGAAGTTAGCAGACTTTCATGAATCAGTGTTGATGTAATCCAAGTGCCCCCCATATCAGAGGATACTCAAAAATTCATACTCAGTAAAGATATAACAAATTAAGCATTTTTATAATTAAAGAAAACTCATAATTTTGAAAGAAAAAAAAAATCTTAAATTATTAAGAATTAAATTTCTCTAATTTCATTTAAATTTCAGACCTTATTAAATAAATAACTTTTTTCATGTTTTAAAAATGACATTTAATAAATGATATTTCAAGAATTTTAAAAATAGCTTAAAAAATAATTTAACTAAAAGGTAATCGTTGAACCTACGAAAAAAAATAGCAGATGAAAGTGATCTCTTATTCTGCAAACTATCTCCATCAGTTCAAATTTCAAATCTATTTAATCGAACATTTTCTTAAAAGCTTTATTTCTTATTATTCAAAAATAACATTTTATTAAAAAGAAACTAACTGTTTCGTTTCAAAATATATCTTTCCTCCCAAAATATTTTGATACTACAAAGTAATTCCTTTGTTTAAAATTCATTCCATTTTTTGTTTGTTAGCTTTTCATCAATCTAAATATGCGATTCCGGCATATCAAAATGCTTCCAATTTATTTTACTCAATTTTGAATTGTTCTAGAAACAACTCCGCTTCGTTCCCCTCTCAGCTATTGCCATGCGATCAAAGAAAAGCCCTTCGGAAGAATTTATCTTTATTTTCCTCTCAGTGTTTTTTTATTTTTGTTACTTGTATCTATTTATATATTGACCTTACTTTAACCCTCTCTAGCTTACTTTAGATTGTTTACTAGAACGAAATTTATTCATTTAATTATTTTTTCGTTTTTATACTTAGAAATTAATTCATTTCCATATTTAACTTGAGCTAATAACATTTTCTCAATTTTTATAGTTTAATGGCTAAGATTTGTAAGGGTGAAAGTATTTACAATTTTTAAAATCCCTTGAAAATCTTATTTGTAAAACACACTTCATTTTTTTTTATCTTTTTTTTTTTATTATACAATTAAATTTATTTGAACATAATTAAGACCGAGTTCTTAAATGAAGTTTATTTTTCTATAAATTGATAAATCCACATATATATATATATATATATATATATATATATAAATGCCATGTATGTAATGTATTTACTGGTTTGCCTAGTATAAATGCAAAAATTTACAAACTTTTATCACTTTAAAGTATGGCTTTAAAGTCCAATACATTTACCATTTGATTGTTTAAATACTGTTAAAGTCCTTGTAACGTAACTGCTTCAAATAAATATGATTATGGTATCGTTAATTTAGCAACATATAGAATAAGAGGAATACTCTATACTTTAATTTAACAACTAGAAATGAGAAGTTTTTTTAATTAAATATGAAAAGTTAATTAATTTGTTTTATTGCTGCGAACATTATAAGAAATTGAAATTGATTAAATAAAATTGTATACAAAAAAAGAAGACAAAATCTACGAAGTCATAGTATTTTATCTTTTTCTTAATTCGATATGTACTAAAACATTTAATTGGTTTGATTTATGGTCTTTTCTCATACAAAAAATGAAGAAAAATATTTTGTTATTCGATATTTTTTACCATGCGTAAACGTCATGTTGTCTTGGTTAGAGGTCTGTGACGTTAGCAAAAAATGCGTAGGAGAAAATAAAATTGCTTGCCGTACATCAGCAAAAAAAAAAATACTCGAATAGCAAAAGTTTATAATCAAACAATATATAACAATATAACAACAGTAAAAGTATAACAGTATATCAACAATATAACAACGGCAACAGTATACCCGAATAGCCACAGTATATAGCCAAATAGCAACAATATAATTTTGATATATTCCCGTGGCTATTGTCTGCTATAGTATTTTGAAGAATTTCTTCTTCATGAAGTTCTATGGGTTATCACACTTTGGTATATTCCCAAGTCTATTGTTTGTTAATGCTTCTTATAATATTTTTTAAAAACTAACTAGAGAATATCTAGATATGTCTTGCAGTATTGCGTCTTCATGAAGTTCTAGGGTTATCACACTGTGGTATATTCTAGTGGCTGTTGAATTTGGTAATTCTTGTAGTATTTTGACGAATTTTTTTATAAATATCTTGGGTATACTAACATATGTATTTTCTCAACATCGTATTTTTATACATTATAAATGTAAATTCGTGATAGTAGACTTCATTTTTACGAATTAGATTTGCTTATGATATTGGTGGTTATTTTGATGGAACAAATTATGAAACACGTGAAAAATTTTCCATAGTGACTGCTGTCATGTTTTACATTTTCCAAAGAAGTCGATAAACTTTGTGGTTCTTTTTTCTTAACAAAAATATATATATTTTTTTTTTTATTGTTATAGGTATCACAAATCTGGTTAAATGTACTGTTAGGATGAAAATAAATAATTTAAAAATGGTTTCAAAAATATTGTCTGTTAATAATAGTAAAAAGAGACTAAAATTTTTGGACGAATATTACATTTGGATTAATTAATGTATGATGTTGTATTATTACATGTAATAATTATAAATTGAGTATTTTTATTCCTATTTAAACGAGATTATTCTAATATAATTTTTATATACATTTAGATAACATTATTTTAAGAAAATTAAAGCAAGATTTAAATCAGAATTTTACAAAGCTTGTTATTTTCAAATGCCGAGCACTTTCTAATGAGAGTACTGTGGGACATTTACTTCTAAAAGTACTCCAGGAAAACAATGTCTTCCCTTCATCTCTGTATCGATCGACTGCTTATGGTATGTACAAGTGTGAAATACAAGAAATAAAAATAAACAATTTTTCCAAAGAGCAACAAACCGAGATTTATAAAACTAAAATAATTATTAATTTAATTAGCAATCGTTAATTTTACATGAATAGTTGATTTATGTCCTGCTAAATTGCATATGAATTCTATTAATTGAATTTACATAAACAATGTTAAAAATTATGGAAAGATATTAAATTATGATTTAGTTTAACCTAATAAAACTTTTAATCAGATGTGATTTAACTCAGTTTTTAAGGATTATGTGATCATTATGGATTAAATATATATTACAGATTTTACGTTAAAAGTAAAATTAAGTACAGAATGTCTAAAGAATAACAAATTAAAATTGATATTCAATAATTTATAAAATTTTTTTGCTACTGAATTTCACATAATAATAATTCAAAATTTTTATCCTGTAAGTAAAGAAAAAAATTTCTTGCTTCTGAATTCTACTTTTGAATAACATTACAATTAATTAATCAAATATTCAAAAAAATTTATAATTTAATATCTAATTTAATTCTATTTTTAAAGCTTTTAATTCTAAAATTATAAATTTTAAATTATATTTGAAACACATAATAAACATTTTCCTCACTTCATCTATAGTCTTGCATACAAAATTTGTAAAGTTTTTATAGAAAATATTTTTTTTTAAATTTAAGTTTAAAGAATAAACCAATAAAATAATTTTTAATATTTGAAAAGTAATAGGAAACATTTGTAATTTTTATATATATAGGGTGCCCCAAAATTCATTACGATTTTATAAATATTTCAATATTTTTTATATCATCAAAACTTTTACTCGACACTCAATAATGATTATAGGTATACAAACTGAATAGTTTTCGAGAGACACAAATTTTTACAAATTTATTAAAAATAAAATCACATCGTGCTTGAATTATAGAACACTCTATACTATAGAAATGGCAATATATAATCTTATTTGTATTAGTACGGACGAATATGATAAAGTCAAATTTATGAAAAAACATAATATACCCCAATATTTTATAAATTTATGGTGGTGAATAATCTCTAATAATATAATGGATCAGAAAATAAATGATAATTAAATAAAATTATTCTTGTAATAAATGATATAAGAATAATATAACGCTTAATATAATGGAATAATATTAAGCTCGTTTTTATAGTTTTCTCTATTAACTTTTGAAGTTTCGAATTGCGATTAATTACTAAGAGCTACTAATAAACTCTAGGAATCACCCTCTAAAAATAAACAATTTATGCGCAATTTAAAAATAAAGCATAGTTCTAAATTAATCGTTTTTATAATTTAGAAAGTATGCGCATCAAACATAGTTTTTCTAAAAATCATGCATCTATTACAAATAATAAATTTCGAGGTATAAGTTTTTTAAATTTATCGAAAATAAAATCACTTCTTGCTTTAATTATTGAACACTCTATATCATAGAAATGTCGATATAAGACATTATTTATATTATTTATAACGAATATGATAAAATCAAATTTATGAAAAAATGTAAGATATCACGACATTTTCTACATTTATGGTAGAGATTAATCTCTAAAAACAACGACATTTTTTAATAGAATAAAAAATATTAAGCTCGTTTTTATACTTTTCTCTATTAACTTTCGGGGTTTCAAATTGCAATCAATTACTAAGAGCTACTAATGTATTCTAGAAATCACTCTTCTAAAAAACATATATGCATAATTTAAAAATAATTAGAAACTATGAACATCAAACATAGTTTTTTCTAAAAATCATGCAACTATTACAAATAATAAACTTTGAGGCACATTTTTTTTTTTAAATTTATTAAAAATAAAATCTCTTCTTGCTATAATTATGGAACACATTGTACTATAGAAATGGTGATCTATAACATTATGTGTATTAATTATGACGAATATGATAAAAACAAATTTGTGAAAAAACATAATATATCAATACATTTTATAGTATACGTTTTTGCTAGAGATTAATCTCTAAAAACTACAACATTTTATAATGAAATAATATCAAGCTCGTTTTTATAATTTTCTCTATTAACTTTCGACATTTCAAATTGCGATCAATTACTAATAAATTCTAGAAATCATTCTCTAAAAGTAAATAATTTATGCACAATTTAAAAATAATTAGAAACTATGCACATCAAACATAGTTTTTCTAAAAATCATGTAATTATTACAAATAATAAGTTTCGAGGCATAAATTTTTAAAATTTAATAAAAATAAAATCACTTCTTGCTGGAAATATGGAGCACTCTGTACTACAGAAATGGCGATATATGACATTATTTATATTAATTATAACAAATATGATAAAACAAAATTTCATGAAAAACTATAATATATCACGATATTTCAGACATGTATATTAGAGATTAATCTTTAAAAATAACAAAATTTTTTAATGGAATAATATTAAGCTGGATTTTATAATTTTTCTATTAACTTTCGACGTTTTAAATTGTAACTAATTACTAAAAGCTACTAATGTATTCTAGAAATCACTCTTCTAAAAGTAAACAATTTATGTATAATTTAAAAATAATCAGAAACTATGCATATCAAACATAGTTTTTCCAAAAATCATGCAATTAAATAATAATAAGTATAAATAATAAGTTTCGAGGCATAATTTTTCAAAATTTATGAAAAAAAAAATCACTTCTTTCTTGAATTACAGAACACTATATAACATAAGAAATGGCAATCTATAACATTATTTGTATTAATTATGACGAATATGATAAAAACAAATTTATGAAAAAACATGATATATCAATACATTTTTATATGTTTATGCTAGAGATTAATCCCTTAAAAACAAAAACATTTTATAATGGAATAATATTAAACTCGTTTTTATACTTTTCTCCATTAACTTTCGTCGTTTCAAATAGTGATCAATTACTAATAAAGAGTATATTATTAATATTAATAATACATTCTAGAAATCACTCTTCTAAAAGTAAACAATTTATGCACAATTTAAAAATAATTAGAGACTATACATATCAAACATAATTTTTTCTGAAAATCATGTAACTATTACAAATAATGAAATTCTTACCTTCTGATACAGAAAGGGTCGTGTCAATGCCATCCACCTCTCAGCGGCCATGACAATAGCCACACACCCGGAGGACAATCCGAATGTCCTGAGGATAACCCTTAACGCACAGAACCACCGACTGTCCACAAGCGGTTCGCTCATGTACAGCTGCATGTACATGAGCAAGAAGGAGCCCAGGAGGGCCACCAAGTCATTGTAGGCCAGGCACCTGACCATCAGAGTCTGCTTGCGATTTCTTGCTGTCTCGCCCCTGGCTAAAAGCACCAGGGCGCTCACGTTGGCACTGATACCGAAACAGTAGAAGAAGGTGATGAGGATCTGTCCCAGGATTGAGACATGTCGAGTAGAGCGAACCATTGTCAAGTTTCCAACGGTGATGTTGGAAATTGTCCAGTTGCCTTCCATTGCCATCAATGGAGTTGTCAGATCGTCCATACTGGGCAATGCATTAAAGTTCCAATTTATAGTTTTAAAGATGACACATGTCTATAATCAGAATCGTAATTACTTAATGATTCAAAAAATAAATCAAGAAACGTAGGCTTGCTTTTGCATAATAGGTTTCTTCAGTTTTTCAGGTAGATTTATTGCAGCAAAATTTTCCATTTGCATTGGATTGTAATGGAATTAATTTTAAAAACCACTGATTAATTAGCAATTTGTTTTGGAGACATTAATAACAAATTAATTATAATATTTTATCATTAAGAATTTTTATGATGGGCTAATAAATTTCAATCCTTGTTCATAAATATTTTCCATATTAGAATATTTGTTTTCTATTATTAACAACACAATTTCCTTGATCTAATAATAAAAACAATTAATAAAAAAGAATGTCTTTTCATTGAAATATTATTATTATCAATTTTGATTGCCAGCAGATGCAGACTTTTCCCATCAACAATAATGAAAAAAAAATTTTAATTAAACGTTTCAGAACTGTGCAAAAAAATATTTTAGAACACTTTCAAATCCATTTTCAATACCTTAACAGTTATTTCATCACATTCAAAAATATCTCCAAACTCTTCTATAGAAACAACAATTCTGTCGAACAATTTTCTTATTGATCAGTTAATAATTCGTTCTAAATTAACTAAGAATTATTCCATCAGAACATCTATAATAATTCCTTACATATCACAGTCGAAAGAATTAATCGTTTGTCAGCGCGAGAGAGAAGACTTTATGTTGTTTACAGAAGGTTCTCTTTGTGGGAGTGAAATAATCCTTTTACGAACTTCCCTCCAGAACGCAGACGATTTTGTGATGACTCCTGAGCGACCAGCAACAAGTTAATCCTGTAGGGGGCGCTGGGGACAGAAGAAGATGGGCATTTCGAAGCGCGAAAGCAGTTCTTCATTTTTAGTTTTGTGTTTTCCTTCCCTTGTCGGCTGTTGCTTCAAACGATTGGAGGCACAGGGTTAATAAATAGTTTTGTTCTTTTTTTTTTTTCCCAGATCATTTTTTTTTATATATATATATATTTATATCCGGAGAAGCTTTTAGATGGGTTTATGTTTTCATTCGGATCTCATTTGATGACACTGTCGTTATGTCATTAGAGAGAGAAATGAATGCACTTTCATTGGGAGGAAGAGATTTGTTAGGACATTTGTCAAATCTAAATGAGTTGGATTCGCTTACTGTCGCTCTGATTTTCGTTTTAGAAAGTGATTTTCTATGAATTTTCTATTTGTTGTAAGGCTTTTAAACTGTTTTAACGAAAATCTAAGATATATCTTCTAGTTATACATATATTTACTCTATTTTAATAATAATAAGAAATTAACAAAATTGGATTATTTTAATTATTTTTTGTTTAATTTAGTTAATTATATTTAATTTAATTATTTTTTAATTAATTTATATTTGTTTTGTTATTCATATATTTACTTAATATTTTGTACAATATATATTTTTCCAGAATTTATGAAAGCTGTTAAAAACTGATACGTGATTTATAATTATTAAAATCTTTGATCTTCACATAGGAGAACAATCTAAGTTTAAAAATGAGCAAATCAATTAAATTGCATAAAATAAAACTTTACATTTTTTTTATTAAATGAACTTTTTAATTGCATTAATAAATTATTTACTATTCTTATATTAAGAAAATGGGATTTTGAGATTTAAAATGCATAACATTTTACATTACTCATACTTTTTTTGTATAAAAAATTATATTTTTTAATTTTCAAAAAAGATGAATATATTAAAATCCAATGCTATTTTTATTTTCATTCGTATTTTCTTAAGACTTACAAGAAAGATTTAACTTTTTATAACGTTTTTTTATTATCTTATTATGATAAATTAGTAAAAATGACATCATTAAAATGTGTTTGTTTTTTACATTTTATCTTTCCCATATACCTTTAACAAAACTATCCAATTTGTAAAATAGGGAGAACTGAACAAACCTAATTAACTGTTAATCTTTTCTTATGTAATTATTTCGTTTTTCTTACATAAAGTAGAAACCAAGTTTAAGATGTTGTATTATTATTATAAATAATTAAATGTTTTTAAAGTATTATTAAATATGACTATATAAATTATATGTGTGTGTGTGTATATATATATATATATATTCAGATTTGTCTGGTTATGAAATATATTTACTTAATATATTGTACGATACTTTTTTTTTTCAGAATTTATGAAAGCAATTAAAAATTGATACATGATTTATAATTATAAAAATCTTTGTTCTTCACATCGTAAAACTATCCAATAAGCTTAAAAAAGAGCACATCAATTAAAATGAAACTTTATATTATTTTTTCAAATTAAATTAACATTTTAATTACTTTATTAAATTATTCACTGTTCTTATATTTAAAAAAATTTATTTTACGATTTAAAATACATAACATTTTACATTACACGTGCTTTTTTTTTGTATAAAAATAAAACAAATTTTTGATTTTTAATAAGATGAATATATTAAAATCCAATGCTATTTTTATTTTCATTCGTATTTTCTTAAGACTTACAAGGAAGATTACATTTTTTATAACATTGTTTGTTATATTATTTTGATAAATTAATAGAAATGACATTATTTAAATGGGTTTTTTTTTTTTTTTTTTTTTTTTTTTTTCATTTTAGGCTTTTTGTATATCTTTAACAAAACTATCTAATTTGCAAAATAACGAGAATTTAAAAACCTAATAAATTTAATCTTTCAAATCCATAACTGTTAAACTCTTTTTATGTACAAATTTCGGGTTTTTTTTTTTTACATAAAGTAGAAACCATGTTCAAGTTGTAGTATTAATGTCACTTGTAATTAAATGTTTTAAAATATATGTATTATATATATATATATATATATATATATATATATATATATATATATATATATACTTGTATTAAGTTAAATAAGGATGTTATATATCATTTTATTGTTTATTATGTGCCCTATCTAATGATTTAATTTGTTCGCTGGTAGGGCAAAACTCTTGGAAAATCTTAAGCTAACAGAAACATGGAATCCAACAAATTATGGGTATAATTTTTCTGTATGAATTTAAAATCGGACAGACTGCTACCCAAGCAACACTGAAAATTGAAATTAATGTAAAATTTTACATTAATTTTAATTTTTTTTAATTTTAATTTAATTTACATAATTTAATTACACTAATGTAAATTAATGCAAAATTTTTAACCAAAAATTCTTTTTCTTTCAAATTTTCATCCTAAAACGAAATGAAGTTTTGAATCTTTTTTTTTTTTTTATTATTATTTTTTATTTTAATGAAATACTTTTCAAACAAAAAATTTAATCCGAAACCGTAAATGAACAAATATTATTAACACATTTAAGTAACATCAAAAAATGAATAATGAAAATTGAGTCATTGTTAAATAAAATGGTTAAATATCTTAAAATCATTTACTTTTTTTAAATTGCTCCTTATAAGAGCAATTTATTTCTGTATTACACCTTGCATTATGCATAAGAAATGCATTAAGCAAAAAATAATCATTTTACCTGCTAGAAAACAAGTAATTAAAAATTAATGATTGACCTTATCAACTCTATATCATGCTGAGACTCCAAGGTTAAAAAACAAGAAGTTGCTGCTTTCTTTTCTAATGTTCTGTTTCTATTTAAAAAAATGTTTAATTTTAAATGTTTCTCTTTTTTAAAATTGTTAAGTATTTTTACCTTTGTAACTTTTTATTTGATCATGTAATAATACACAAAAATTAAATAAAAAAATTTTTTTTATTGTTTGGGCAGCATATTCCCCAAACATGAGCCCCAATAGAAGATGTTTGGATATTTTAAAGAGAAAGGTTGCTAATTGTTTATCACCTCGTGGAACATTTCAGCAATTGGAAAGCTCTCTTCTATAGGAGTGACAGAGAATACCCCATATCCCCATTGAAAACCTTATTGATTCCATCCTCCGTAGGTGTGCGACATTGCTTTCAGTCAGGGGAAACCATACCCCTTAGTGGAACCCCTTAGATTTGGATCCTCACATTTTTTTGTTTGTTTGTTTGTATAATATGCACGAACTGTGCATTTTTCTTCAATTCCTTCTATTAGCTCACACTCTCCCTATATATATCTTGCTCAAATTTTCAACCGTTAATGAAATACTTTTTATTCATCCACTCAAGTTCAAATACATTTCTTTTTCAACTCGTAATGGATGACACTGGATGTTAATACAGTTTTTTCAAACATTAATTCAATAATTAAATTTAATTGATTAATTTTATTTCTTTTAGATTTAAGTTGCATATATCTATCAATAGATGGCGCCAGATAAACTTAAGAAAATGAATGAAAAATATATATAAAGGACTTTCTGCAATAGAGTGAAAAAAAAGTAGGAATTGACTTAAAAATTTTTTTTTGTATATTACTTGTTTTATTTATCGACAAATATCGTCAATAAAATTTAATTATATCTTGTTCGTTGTTTCTTCTTCTTTTTTTCTCACATCTTACAACACCTATACATCATATATCATTCACCAAAATATTACCTCACTTGCAGTTTATACCCAATATCATAATATCCCCTAATTGTTTGGACAGTATATAAGTATATGTAGGTTCTTTCGAATTTTGTTAAACTACACTGCCAAATCGTTTTTCGACCTTGCTGTCTCTAAATAGAAAATTATTCTGACTGCTCCATGTTAAAGGAATACGTCGCTAAATGTGTCTTTGACTTGAATTCAGTCATGTACAGAAATAACGCGATTTATAACATCCTGAGGGTACATATTCCTTAATAAAGCCATCTTTAACGTGTTGTAATTAATTTCTTTTGGATTTCTATAAATATTTATTTTTATTTGCTAATTTTTTTCGTGTTTTACGAATTGGAAGACAAACTTTGTTTTTGTATATTTCATATAAATTTTTATGTTCTTTTTTGCAATTGTTATTTTGAATTTTTTCCCTTTTTTGAGATGGGGTTTAGAGGGTTTTGTATTGTGGATGCCAAGATGGTTTTGTTATAGAATTTACGTGTATTGAATACTGTTGTGCCTTTGGTAGTATGATAGCATTTTGGCAAGGTGGTAGTATTTCTAATTCATTCCTTGGCAATTCTCTTTTAGTTTTTTTCTGTTGTGTTCTTTATATACACATAAACGTATATAAGCTTGTATACATATATACTTAGACATTTTACATTTTTACACTGTTTGTGGTTTACTTTTTAAAAAAAATGGATTTTCAATTTACAGTTTCGTTATTTCAGGTGTCCCGTATTTCGAATATTTAATCAAGTTTTCTATTTGATTATATAGTAATAGGAATTGACTGAGTCAAAATTTTATAAGGCGAATGTTTTTTATAACTTCATTCTAAAAATCCGAATCTATTAATAAACCGAATTCTTCTAATTACAGACGCATAAACAATTTTTAAAATATTTTATCGTCAATGTAGTTTTAAAATAATTCAAATGTTAAAGTTATTATTATGTAATTTTTTTTTCAATACAAATAAATAAGAATTTAAAATAAACAATATCAAAAAGTTGAATAGATAATTTATATAGTGTTATTTTAATCTTTAAATGAATACAAAAATTATTTTTGATCTTTACTAATTATCTATTTTTTTCAGAATTTTATTTAGTATGTATTTTATTTACTATATTTCGTTCAATATTCGGATTAAAATTATAATACATTTTAGTTGAAGTTGTATTCGTTTGCCTAATAAAATATGTAGACATTGTTATTTTTCTGACAAAGATAATTCTAACAAGTTATCATACGATTTATAACTCTATATTTCATGATATTCGCATTTCTAAATTGTTCTTCCTAATGCAGCTAGCAATATAGAGACAGTTTATCTTCATAACATAAGCAAGGGATCCACCGCTGTTACTCATTTAGCACTACCCAGTGGGCACGTGCAGCTTGAAGATATGCTACGGACGTGAGTAACACTATCCCCGCAACGCTCTGCGATTATATATATTAGACCAGGACCTACGGTTTAAAGTGAATTCCTACAAACACTTCAAACTGGATGTTTGTAGTGGATTCCTAATCACTACAAACTTCGATGACACCATCGGGACTCGAACCCGAAACATGTGGTACCGAGCGCCAGAGCTCTAGCTACTCGGCCATCCCGCCCCGCATTTCTAAATATCTGCATAACAAAACATCCTTGAAAAAATTTATTTTTATACGAACATCTCTATATTTTTCACACAAAATATTCAGTTCCAAATAGTTCAACAAGCTTATGGCGAATAATTTAAAAAAGAAAATGAGAAGAAAGAAGAAAAGAAAGAAAAAAAGAATTGTTTAAAAAGTGAAGCAGAGGAAAAGAATAAAAAATGTAAGACTTATAACTAGTACAGTAAGTACCATTATATCAAGCAATACAAATAAAAGCGTCAGTAATATACACAATTTTAAAAATGAAAATAAAAATTCCTGCCTCAAAAGAAGCGTGGGTAGATATAGAGGAATTTAAACTTGGAAGAATTTGTAAGAAAAGGAACATTTAAGACCCCTCATTAAAGTTCTACATTGCTAAGAAATACGATAAAATGAAAATAAAACAGGGGTTATCTATAAAGTGCATCAAATTATCCTTTCCCGTTGCAAATGCACAAACTTGTTCGTATTTACTTTATTGTAAATTGTTATTGCTCTTACAACAAAATAATTTTGGTATATACTTTGGAGAATTTATTATTAACTGGGAAACTGCCATGATAGTACCTGATGAACAATAGAGGATATAAAGGAGAATAATAATGGAAAAAGTTGTAGAATGTCTCAGACGGTACCTATGCGGAAAACATTACAGTTTTTAAATAATAAAAGAGAGGGAAAGACAAAAAAATGTAAAATATCTTATACAGTACCATAATATATTTCAGTAATATACGTAAGTGCTACAATAATATATATATGTAAATCTTTCTAAAAAGTTTCATGTCTCAAGAGAAGCGTGGGAGAATATAGGGGAAATTACCTAGCAAAATTTCACTTCGCAGATTTTCAGTTGAACATGTAGTTGAATGATTTTAATTTTTCTGAAATGTTAGAAAGGTTTTGCGTTTGTGTGTGTGTGTGTGTGATTCAGTGAAGTTATTTGTTCTAGTTAAATCAGCGCAAATATTCATATTTAATATAAACTTCTAATGTATATAATAAAGAATATCTCAAGTAATAAATGACAGTAAAAGAATTAAATTAAAATTCAAAATTCTTATCCAAAAAAAGTTAATATGGTAATTAGTACAGTAATATAGTAATTAGGGAGCTGATGGCCCAGTGACTAGCGCTCTAGGTGTTCATTGCCACAGGTTTCGGGTTCGAGTCCTGCCAGTACCATGGATGTTTGCAGTGGTTCGGAATCCACATTAAACCGTAAATCTCGGTCTAATAGGATTGTAGAACGTTGGGCATAGGGCTGACAATCCTACCCCATAAAAAGAAAACATCTCTTGTCTAGAAATCTGTCAGTAGACAGATGGTCTTGCCCCACCATGGGGCTGTCGCGCCACTGATGATGAATATAGTAATTAGTACTGTATACTATAAAGCAATAGTTACATAAAAAATTATTCGGATTATAATGTGCCTCGACTGACTCGTGGCTTAGTGGTAACGTACACTGTTGGTGAGCATTAGGGCTAAAGTTCAATCTGCTGGCGGCTTTGATGTAGACAGTGTTTCAAAAAACGAAGATACTCGATAACATTTGTGATGTTCAGCATCTTGCGTCATGATTTGGACTACTACTACTACTACACCACACCACACCACACCACATCACTGTAACTGAGTTGCTCATGTACAGTTTGAGAATGATGTGGGTGAGAAGTCTGACTGGGATCGGTGATGCTCTACAGTCATATGAGACCTGTACCTACGGCTTAAAGTGGATTCCGAACCACTACAACATCCATGGCACCGCTGGGACTCGAATCCGTAACCTGAGGCACCGAGCGCCAGAGTGTTAGACACTCGACCATTCAGACCCCTCGTTAGTCGGACTACCTAATGAGAGTTTTCCTGGTTTTCTCCCATATTATACGTAAATGTGAGGTAATAGCCCCTAGAAGTCCTCGCAGAAGGCACTACCCTCCTTCTTCGACGACATGGAGCCAAGTCAGACTTCTATTTGTTGGTGTTCATCACAACAGAAGCTGTTCCCCCTTTCCCTCCTTCCATGAGACCACAAGGGTTCATGAATTTGGTTTAGATGTTCCGTCGACCAAGTGGGTTAAGAAACATAATGGGGTTGAAAATAAAACGGAATATTCTGCATAATTAAACTTCAAATAAAGAGCTTTTAAATTCTGAAATTTCTAGTCTTGGCCAGACAGCAATTAAGCAAACAAAGCATATTTTTAGCAACCAATTTCACCTTTGAGACTGCTCAAAAATAATCTTTCAAATTCCGTTTCCCTTTTATAAAGTGGCTTAATTTAGTTTACTTAGAAACTCATTAAAATACACATCAGAATTTTTTTTTAAATTTTAACTTAATTAATTTTTTTTTTGAACATCAAATAATAACAGTTGTTTTATAATATAAAAAACAACAGTATTTTATTAAACGAAATAAAATTTTTATCATTCCAAACACTAATTAAAATCAGGTTTAATAAATTTACATATTAATAAAATAAAATAGAATAGTTTCAATAAATTTTTAACTTGTAATAAAACAAGTAATATAAAAAAAAAAAATGTTAATGTCAATTCCTACTTTTTTTTCACTCTATTGCAAAAAGTCCTTTATAAATAATTTTCATTCATTTTTTTAAGTTTATCTAGCGCCATCTATTGGTAGATATATGCAACTTAAATCTAAAAAAAAATAAAATTAATCAATTAAATTTAATTACTGAATTAATATTTGAAAACATATTAACATCCAGTGTCATCCACTACAAGTTCAAAAAAAAATATATTTGAACTGCAGTGGATGAATAAAAAGTATTTTATGAACGATTGAAAATTAGAACAAGATATATATAGGGAGAGTGTTTGCTAATAGAAGGAATTGAAAAAGAAAAAGCTAAATATTTTTTTTTTATCTTTATGATAAATACTTTAAAAACCAAGATGTCAATAAACTCTGTTCTAAAGCATTTATAAGAAATTGAAATAAATATCTGTCGTTTAGTATTTAAGTTTGATGCATTTCCCTTAAACTCTTTTATATGACCACCCATTTTTCACGTCACATAAATCAGGAAACGAGACACCCGTCTTGAAATCCTGTCCCGTTACAGAGCATCAAAATGAAAGTCACAGTTACGAGGTGGAATAACCGTAAACCTCCCATAAAACAGAAACCTTTCAATAAGTTCCAGTCTCTTCAGGGAATAGAAATTCGAGTTTTTCTACGAAGGCAAGTATCCAATGGGTGAATTATCAGCTAAAGTAGAGCATTTCAAAATCATTCAAGTAGGATTTTTACTATTAAAATCGGATTATTTAGATATAATTTGAAAATGTTCGAAATAAAAAATATGGCTCTGAAAGTATACGAAAATTGGAGGAAAAAACTGGTACTAAATATTTAAAATCTGGAATTTAATTAAAACAGTGAATTAACAAAAAATTTCATGTGATAACAGCTATAGAATTCAAATATGTACTCTGAAAGTATTCGTTTGTCTTCGAATAAAATTGCTACATCTGATTCATTTCTTCTTTTCAGTATATGACATATTTCGACTGTATTTCTTTTCTTACACATAAAATTATGGGTAAGAAATTATTAAAATTATTTTGTTTTCGTGAGCGAAGTTTTTCGTTTCCTTGATCATTTTTTCCCCTTGACCACTTTCACAGTTGCTTATTGGTTAATTTTTTTACATGACTTTCAAAGGTTATTCTTATTGGTTTATTTAAATTTTTTTTTGCTAGCTATTAATTATAAAATGAAATAATGCAAAATTGTTCTAAAAGATCGTCTGGTGAAAGTAAATATATATTAGTAGTAACTGTTTTATGGTTTACTTATTTATTATAATAATCGATAAAAACATATCAAGAAAATTCAAAGATGATGAAAGTGTTATTTCTTCAGAGGCACAGCATCCAATAAATGATTAGATTTTTTTTTTTTACATAAATATTATTCTGAAAACAAAGTAAAACGATATGAAACAAAAAATTATGTATCTTAGACCCTATAATGTTTTATTTAATATAAAAACATTTCTGTTATAGTGTTAGAAATATATAACTTTTTAGAAAAACACTCCACATTTATGAAAAATGTAAAGAATAAATGATGTCCATAATGAAGGTCAAAATAAATGTCTTTTTATTTGTAAAATACCACTAATGCTCCAAAAAAACAACACATGTTAGTATTTTCCGGTTAAGTTCCTTCGAAATAAAATAAATAAAACGAAATCACACACAAAAATTAAGAATCCTTTTTTCAAATTAAAAAATTTCAAAATCAAAATTGAAGAGATTCCAGACATGACATTTAATGACTTCATTTATTGTTATGGGGTACCAATTATTTTTATAAAATGCAACTCCTATTCCATAAAAGCAATATCATTCAAATCTTTCACATGCTGTCACGAGGACTTATTGCAGAAAAGCAAGTCATCAATCACTTAGCTATTGGTATGCAGATGAATTTTGGATGAAAAGAGCCGTCAAGTTTCAAGTGTCTCACTTGCTAATATGATGGAGAGGTAGTTTTATAAGAATCACAGCATTTATACAACAAAGTGGACTCTTTTACTTGATACTTACAACCCTAAATTTTACTAAAATAATGAGATTCTTATTTGCTGATATATTTACCTGAAAGTTTTTTGTATAAATACATTTGTTTAGTGTAAATTATATAGTACATCTTATTCACATTGATGCAATCTTTTGTTAAAATGAATTTTAAGATTTGAGTAGTGTATGAATAGCAGAATTAACATGAAATTTTAAAATAAAAATACTTATACAAAAAAAATCAAAACTAGTAATTATTATGATCACTAATATATTGAAGTTTTGTAATCAAAATCTTTTATAAAAACACAAGTATTTTTCGATCCTACCTTAAGTAATTTCAGTGGCTACGGAATCTTTCAATACAAAAAAATATTCTTTTTACCATTTTCAAAAATCTGGTTATAATTTCGTGAAAAAGGAACTATAAAATTCAGAAAAATTAAATGTTCACAAATACGTTCAATTACTTTTTATGAATAACAAAAATAATATGAAGCTTTAAAATAAAAATACTTATTTAAAAATTAAAACTAGTCATTATTATGTCCAACAATAGATTAAAGTTTGGGCCTGAATGGCAGAGTGTCTAGCGCTCGGTGCCACAGGTTTCGGTGGTGCCATTGATATTTGCAGTGGTTTAGAATCCACTTTAAACCGTAGGTCCTGGTCTAGTATGATCGTAGAGTGTTGTCTTGAGGTTTATTCAGTCTTCAGCCCTCTGGTTTCTCCCTAAAGTGAAGCTGCATATTACCCTTAGCCATGGACCAATCGCCTGTGACAGGGTTTATTGGACCTGATGATTTTCCTGCACCAAGGGGATTAATAACAACAACACAGAGTTTTGTAATCAAACTCTTCTCTTCTATAATTCTTAATTAAAACATTAAGATTATTAAAATCTATAATTCTTCTTCAATTCTAAATCTTCTATAATCTTTAAAATACGGAAGTATTTTTCGATCCTGCCTTCATTAATTTCATGGCTGCTAAATCTTTCAATATAAAAAAAAAAATTGTTTTTATTATTTGCAAAAATTTGGTTATAATTTTGAAAAAAATTAACTATCAAATTCAAAAAATTAAGTGTTCAGAAATATGGTCAATTTTTTTTAATAACAAACTCTTAAAAATATCCAAACTCTTAATCCTTCTTTAAAAACCTTGCATCAACATAGGCATGCATGGGAAGGAAGGCATCGATCTGGAGTATAACAGATCAGGTTCTGTCGGAAACTCGACAAGAGATGTTTCTTTATCAATAAATTGGAATGGGTGTGATAAACCTGTTGTCCGAAATATCTAATCGTTGGCAAATGAGTAAGGCCAATAGGTTGGCGAATGGTACAAATCTTATGTCATCCATGGGCTGTTCGCTCCAAATCGTGGTACCAGTCAGTGAATGTAGTACAGCAAATCTTCTTCTTCTTCTTTACTGGCATTACAGTTTTGTCCAGGTTTGAGCCTCCAACACAACAGCTCTCCATCTGTCTCGCTCCATTGCCAATCTCTTCCAGTTAATAATTTTCATTTGTCTAAGAGCCTCTTTGACAGCAATCCCTTTTTCCCTTGGTCTTCCACTCTTCCTATTGTTGAACAATTTACATAACATAATCCTTTTAATGATGTTTCCCTCTTCTCTGAGATGTACATGTCCGAGCCAGCGAATTCTTTGTGATTTCGTGTATCTCACAACGTCTCAATTTTTAATTGGGTGTTCAATTTTTTTGTTGAGTCTTCTAATCCATATATTTTTGCCAACTCTTTGTTCAAAATTTTTTCCTCTCAAAGGCCCTGATTTAATCCAAGTTCTTAGAGTTTAATGTCCACTTTTCTCCAGCATATGTGACAATCGGTCTTATTAGAGTCTTATAACTCAAAAGTTTGGTTTTCTGTGAAATAAATTTGTTATACAACTCTTTATTCTGTTGCATTGATATCGTGACAATATTTTTTTGGGGGTTGTTAACCTAGCGCTCAACCTCAAAAGAGGATGTCCAGTTATACCTCCAGACACGAGTACCCATTTTAGTCGTCTTTTAAGACGTACATGGGCTACGTTGGCACTATTCTACTCTGGTCACCACACGGCGAAAGCGTGATTCATCATAAGCAAATAGTCTGAAAATATAGGAAATAGCCTGGAAATATAGCAAAAAGTCTGGATAATGTTACATCTCTGACGTTTTAGTCCTAAATTACTAAGATCAAAATGCTTTAAAACTAAAATAGAGAACTTATATCAATAAGAAATTATCCTACAAATCCCACTTCGATAAATTAGAAAAAGTGCAAAATATGTAGTTTAAAATTAATATTCAGACAATTAAAATGCGGAGAAAAATCAAGCACAATATTTTAATAAAAAAAAAACAGAAGCGTACTGAAATATGCTCTCTGGAAAATAAGAACTTCTGGGTATTTCCAGGCAGATCACATTAACTGGTGGACAATTCCAAGGTCAACCAAGCACATGCAGTAAAAGATAAGGCAAAATTTAGATATAACCCTTTATAAAAAGAATCTGTAAAGGAAGTGCTGCTATAAAAAAATATATATATTAAGTTAGTCCAAATTCATTGAAATTAATGTAATTAACTAAATGAAATTTTGGAACAATTTTATTGAAATTTTAATGGATAAAAAAATAAAATATATTTTGGATGATTTCAGTGATTTTAATTTATTAGTTTGTTTCTAGAAAAAATATTATTTTTGATTGGATATTTAATGAACAATGCTAACTTTTTAATTTAAAATGTATCGTCGTTTAATCTTTGGATCCAAAGATAAATAAAAGTACTTAAAATTGAGACAGTATGCTTTTTAATTTTAGTGTATGTCCACTAAAACATTGCACAGACACATATTCCCTTTTGTATTAGTAATTTATATAGAAATGAATAAAATATAATATTTGACTATATTTTTAATAAAATAAACGATAAATGAAAACCTTAATGTCCTGCAGTTATACAACTGTTACATCTACTCGTGGAGGGATGGAAGGAAAGAAGGCAGCTTCTGTTGTGATGGAGCACTCGTAGGTAGAAATCTGACTTAATTCAGTGACGCTGAAAAAGGAGGGAGGATTTTTAGGGGAAAATATGCGTATAGTATGGGAGAAAACCCTTGCCAAGTAGTTCGACTAACTAGGTAAGAGGCTGAACATCACAAATGCCATCGAGTCCTCGTTTTTTGAAATAGTGTCTAAAACAAATCCGCCGTAGGACTGAACCTCAGCCCTAATGCTCACCAACGGCGCACGTTGGCACGAGTCGGGCTCAATCATATCTTATTTGCATACAAAAGCAAATTTAACATTTTTGGTTGCAATGAAAATGTCATTTATGCAGAAAAAAAATGTGGAACTTAATTGGAATAATAAAGCATGGTGGCGGAGGTGGCTTTGCTGATGGGGTGGGGGGGGATGCATGTCAGGATCAGGACTAAGTAATTTAATACATATTGACAGCATAATGAATCATCTATTTTATTTAAATGTTTTAAAATATAAACAATTTGAAATTACCTGCCCAAAATTTAGATATTGAAAACAACTTTTTTATTAAGATAACGATCCTAAGCATCCGACTATCAATTTCGTCTGATTCCTCTGCGGTCTGATAGCCAATTGGCTGGCGCTCTGGCCTTTGGTACCACAGGCTTCATTTTTGAATTCTGGCGGTGGCATGGATGTTTGTGAGTCCTTCGGAATCCACGTTTGAGTCCCGGTCTCATTAGCCCAAAGTGTGCACGAAATGACCCTAGAGTGACAAATAAAAACCAAATCTGATTCTTCTCTGTAATTGTCCACAAATTTGAAAACACCACCTTCATCGTCGTACTTAAACAAATCATAATTCATTTGGAGAAAACTTGAGGTTAGGGTATGAGGACATGTTTAAAAAAAAACTTAAACAGTAATGATCAAATATTGATGAGACAAAAACTAGTGAATTCTACTCTCAAAGATTTAAAAGTAAGTACCAATTGACTAAAATACAGCAATGTTTACAATACAATATGTACAGATTTTTTTTCTTAGTGTGCAAAGACTTTTATAAGATTACTTTTTTTGTTACTTTTTGATCATTGATTTTTCACAAAAAAAAAATTTATTAAAATAATTAATGTAATTTTCTTAATAAACTGTTATAGATATTACAAAAATTTCTATATTATTAATTTTTATTAACTGGTAGAATAATATTTCATTGAAAAATTTGTAAGTAAAAGAACACTTTTGAAGAACTGTGTAATATATTCCATTTATTGTATAGCGGTAGTGTTCGAAATTCTATTTCATGAAATTTAAATTGTTAATTGTACAAAACGTAGAACTTTCAACATGCTTAAAAATCTAAACTGAATTATTTTTTTGGAGAATAACATGCGAATTTTTCTTTTCTCTAATAGAAATTTGTATGTCGTGTATAGAGATATTCTCTACTTTTTCCCTGGGATCACTAAAATGTGCGCAATACTACAATCTTTCAGCCATGTAAATACTCTTAAAAAATACATTAATCATTGTCATGATCTTGTGACAGGTGACATTGTTAGCAGATATCAAGCTAGAAAAAGAATCATGCTTGCATGCTAAAAATATATATTTAACAAGCGTTCTATTTTTAACCAGTATCCTATGGCGGATTTCATTTACTATACTATAGCCATGTATAATTTTACATTCACTAGAAAACTCTCAAAAAAGCAATGTCGTTATCTATTATAAAATAAATGTATTACGAAAACTTTTTAGTACCAATCATATTTTAAGTGTACTTACCTTATGAATAAACTATTAAATAGTGATTTATATTTATTACTAGAAGATATATGGCCCAACGGTGCATAAAATAAACCATTTTTAAGTTTGGTAAATTATTTTAGAAAAAAAATATCGATGTAAAATGCAAATTATCGTTTGGTAAATCGTAAAGGAAAAATTATTCTTATTAACTACTCATAAATAATAAAAAATATTTTTTCAAAAGTTTTATTTTTCAGAAAATTAAATAAGTCTTTATTATAAAATATATGAAACAACAGAAAAAAACACGAAGAAAAGAACATGATTACATAAACTTCAATTTGCCATTTTAATTTTAAGTAAATTTATAAAGATAAATAAAAAACAACTATAGACGAAACTAGCACGCCATCTGATGGTGCTAGGCACAAACCATTTTTTTTTTTTTTTGTTTAAGTAAAAAATAAATGGCAATGCATGCGAGATTTTTGATAACTATATCACATACAAGTAATATAAAAAAAAAAAATTTTTAAGTCAATTTCTACTTTTTTTTCACTATACTTTTTTAAAAAGTCCTTCATAAATAATTTTCATTCATTTTTTTTAATTTATCTGGCGCCATCTATTGGTAGATATAGGCAACTTAAATGTAAAAAAACTAAAATTAATTAATTAAATTTAATTACTGAATTAATATTTGAAAAAGCTGTATTAACATCCAGTGCCATGCACTACAAGTTTAAAAAAATGTATTTGAACTTGAGTGGAGGAATAAAAAGTATTTTATGAACGATTGAAAATTTGCAAAAGATATATAAAGGGAGAGTGTGAGCTAATAGAAGGAATTGAAAAAGAATAGTGAAATCTGCGAAAATAATTGAGACGTTAAATGTTATAGTGAAGCCTGATAACCGAGTGGTTAGCGCTTTAGCGTTCGGTGCCACAGGTTTCGGTTCGAGTCCCGGAAGTGCCATGGATGTTTGTAGTGGTTCGCAATCTGCTTTAAACCATATGTTCCGATCTAATATGAATGTAAGAGTTTTGAGCGTAACGCTAATAACCATACTCCGTAAAAATAAAATATCTCTTGTCTAGAAATCTGCCAGTAGGCAGACGCCCTTGGCCCACCGTGGGGCAATTCACCACTGATGATGATGTAGTGCTACAGCTTTTAAGTTATTCTGGAACATATATACGCACTGTTCTTTTATAATTATATAGATATTTATTTGGATATTAAAAATTACTTGTGAAAGAACAAACTATATCATTTGTTTTTACTATAATAGTAATTTAATTAAAAAGTTTTCAATTTGTAAAAAAAAATGAATTAATCTTAAGCTAGGAGGAAAGATAATGCTAGATATAGAAATACTTTTCACATATACTTCACGAAATCAAATAAAAACAGAAGTAAAAATAACCCTTAAAAATCCACATATTCTAGTGGCACTCAATATTCTTGACTTTTTGAAAAGAATGATGATATAAAAAGATAAAAAAAATTTCTCTTAAATGATTTTTAATGTATTCAAATACATGTAACAATCAATTTAAGAAAAATATTATTTATGTCTAAAGATTTAAAAATCCTTAACACTCAGTTACATAGTCGCCATTCAATCTTCACTCATTTTGATATGCAACTGATGTGTTTAAAAGTACACTAGCGGAAAATAAAATCCAAACACCAATACGTTGTGTAGATAAAAGAAATTTTGGAGACGTCTTTATACAATCTGAAGATGATGTCTATTCAAATCTCGCGCTAGGCGAATAAGAATGGCGCTACTATAAACACGAAATGTGAAGGTTAAAGATGTCCGTTCCAAACTGTGGTGTTAAAATGTAAATACAGTCTACACGTTCCCGTGGGGGCCTGATGGCCGAGTGACTGTCGCTCGGTAAAACAGGTTTCGGATTCGAATCTCGGCTGTGCCAGGTATGTTTGTAGTGGTTCTGAATCCACTTTAAGCCGTAGGTCCCCGTCTCATATGACTGTTGGGCGGCCTGGTGGCCAAGTGGCTAGCGCTCTGGCCTTTGGTATCCCAGATTTCAAGTTTGAATCCTGGAGGTGCCATGGATGTTCGTGAGTGGTTCGGAATCCACGTTAAACTGTAGGTCCCGGTCTATTTAGCCCAAAGTGTGCACAAAATGACCGTAGAGCAACAAACCATATGACTGTTGAGCATCACAGACTTCTCACCCACATCTTTTCCAAACTGTAAAGGGGCAACTCAGCTCTCGGCGCAGTGATGTGGTATGGTGTAGTAATATCTGCACCCTGGATAATGCTGGATTTGCTACATATCTGCCGTTCCAGTGTCGAATGACCATGAATCAAATTACCCGTAATTTGTTAACAACAACAGCATGTTAATAAAAATGTACAAATTTCAAGACGTATTGCATTTTCCAGGAATTAGGGGTAAAAAAAGGAAAATATCAAGGGATGCTATCGTCCAGGAAAATAAAACCAGAGAAAGAATAGTGTCAACATAATTTTGTCACTGGCTATAAACGGAACATTTCCCGGAAGAATCGGACCAAGGTCATCAATTACGGAGAAAATTACACTCGCTGGCATTCCTTCTCCTCTCCTCCCATAGGGTGACACGGTCAAGAAAGGGGGAAGCTCCAGATTAGTGACATTCTCAATTTAATTGACCGATCCGTCAGATAAGGGAGATGGTGTCGCTGCAACTATCTGGTGAGAATTATCTACTGAGCCCATTGCATTCATTTCAATAAGTGCTTAAATAAACTTTTTAATAAATTGTTCTCTTCATTATTCGAGTTTTATAATCTACAAATAAAGCACATAGCAGGAAATGTATCATATTTTTTCATGTTCAATTTTTTTTTAAATAAAAAACATTTCAATCGGTAATTAATTCAATTGTGTAAAGACTTTTTTAAATAACAAAATAATGATGCAATTGGGACCTGAATGGCCGAGTGGCTAGCGTCCTGGTGCTCGGTACCCCAGGTTTCGGGTTCGAGTCCCGGCGAGGCCATGGATGTTTGTAGTAGTTCCGTAGAGAGTTGTGGGGCTAGTGTTACTCGCGTCAGTAGCTTATCTTCAAGCTACACGCACCTCCTGGGTAGTGCTAAGTGAGTAATGTCGGTACAGCGCTTGCCTTAAGGCATCGAAGACAATTGTCTAAATGTTTGCCAGTTTCATTAAAAAAAATAATATTAATGACGCAATTTAAAAGTGAAGAACAAACTATTAACATTATAAAACATGATATGACATGAAACAAAAGACATGCAAAATTCATCAGTCTGCAATATAGTGAAGCCCCACTGTCTTGTTATTTTTGAATGGGGGAACTTTTTAAACTCATACCCCGCTAAAACATCAGATATGTAGCAGTTCCAGCGCTACCCCGGACGCTGGGCTAACACTGTTTTTACTACAGCGAATGAACAAGGGATAGGCATCTGTGGAGAAGTCACAACCCTCCTCTATTTTCTTAAGCCCAATAGTAGGACAATCCAGCTTACAGATTTACCATGAATATTACAGACATAGACTCAACAGCTTTCGATTATGCTTCTCTTGTAATTTTCGAAACAGGCTTCAACACTTTGAAAACACTGTTCATCAGTATGCACCAGCTCTTGCCAGGTAAAGTAGTATATCTTATTTATTATTTAGGATGCTTAGTGGTAGCTATATATATATATAGGTTAATATTACAACATTAATCACAGTTTAATGATCATTTTTCAAAAAAATCAATTGTACTGCATAGTTTTTTTTTTCCAAAAAGTAAATTTTAACGATCAATTATTTTTGTGATTTGTTATAACAATCTAAAATAGCATATATCCGATTCATGGCTCACTGACAACGTGCGCCGCTGATAAGCATTAGGACTGACATTCAAACCGCTGGCGGTATTGTTGTAGACACGGCTTCAAAAAACGAGAAGGCTCGATCAGGTTTGTGATGTTCAGCCTCTTGCTTCATTAACCGGAATACCTGATGGAATTTTTCCAAGTTTTCTCCCATATGATACGCAAATGCAAGATAGCTCTCCTTAAAAATCCTCCCGGAAGGCAATGCCCTCCTTCTTCAGCGACTCGGAGGCAAGTCAGGCTTCTACTACCTATTGGTGCTCCATCACAACAGGAGCTGCCCCCTTTCCCTCCATCCATGAGTAAATTACTCATGGGATGATGTCCATCCCGCACTGCAGTACACTGAGGGTTAGACACACACAAAATAGCATATTATTTTTTTTCTATTAATATATTTTTGATTCTTAATTTTTTTATAATCTATTTCAATGAAATTGATGTGAAGTTAGTTCATTAGTATAATCATTACGCCACTTACGTTACAATCATTTCTGTTTAATAACATTTTTAAAACAGTTAAACTGAGATAATTATTATCATTATTATGGGCCCCATTATGGGCCAAGGTCGTCGGCCTACTGGTAGATTTCGAGACGAGAATTAATTATAATTTTCTTTTTAATTCCCTTATCCTCCTTTTTTATATATTTCCTTGTATATTTACTAGGGTTGTCGACCCTACAATTGTATATGAACTTCTATTCTTCTTCATTGCCGCAACAACCCCATGGTGGGCCAAGGTCGTCTGTCTACTGGCAGATTTCGAGACAGGAGATATTTTCTTTTTACGGGGGTAGAGTTGTCAGTCCTACGCCTAATGTTCTACAGCCATATTAGACCGGGACCTAAGGTTTAAAGTGGATTATGAACCACTACAAACATCCACGGCACCGCCGGACTCGAACCCGAAACCTGTGGCACCGAGCGCCAGAGAAAATTAGATAATTCAAATGTAAAATTTAGCTTTAAGGAATTAAAAATCTAATGAGATGACTACTAATACAAATGTGAGGTGGTAGGGATGAATAGCACCATCTAAGAGAACTTGTTTTACTATTATTATTATTATTACCCTGCATTTGCATGTTGGCATGTTTTGTAGCAGAGAAACCCCCTCAAGAGATTTATCTGCTGATGTGGCAAAACCTTCCACGCTTGTAGCATTGACTAGTTAGCACCATCAGCGAAATTCAAACTCTTGTCAACTCGTAAATCATTTTGTGTAAACCTATTTTGCCACAAAATAGGTTTATACAGATGTTATCCTGCATGACAAAATAAAATAATCGTATATTAAATAAAATAAATAATTAATTAAAAAATGATTAATTAAAAATAATTTTAATGAAAAAATTAATCAGTTTAATAATTTAATAAATTTAATTAAATAACTTAATTATTTTCTAATAAATTATTAATTAATTTTAATAAATCATTTTAATTACTAAATAATCTGGCACTCGGTATCATAGTTTTCGGGTACGAATACCGGCGGTGCCAGGAATGTTTGTGAGAATTTCGGAATCCACTTTAACCCGTAGGTCCTGGTCTAATAGGATGGTAGAGAGTTGGGGGGGTAATGTTATTCGCGTCTGTAGCATATCTTCAAGCTACACGTGCCCCCTGGGAAGTGCTAAATGAGTAACAGCGGAGCAGTCCTTGCTTATGGCATAAAGATTAACTGTCTCTGTATTGCCAGCTGCATTGCTTTAGAACAACGACTAACTAAATAATTAATAAAATAAAATAATGAAATCGTATAATTTAAATATTAATATTAAATAATAACGAAAGGAACAAAAACTAGGGAATAGTTATTTAGTAATATTAATATATCCTTAAAACATACAACTGATATTATGGCAACAGTTCATATTTATCTGTACTAGACGAAGAAAAGAAAATTGTTATGTAGTAACCTATTTCTAATATAAAATAAAACGATATAATAACATAATATAGAATAAATATATTCTTATCAGTTGAGTATTTTATCATACATTCATTTTTTCAAAATGCTTTTAAACTAAATTTAATAACTACCACAACATGAAACTGCCCTGAATTTAAAGATTTAAAAGAAAAATTATTTTCAAGGACAGGGGATTAAAAACCCCTTTAAAAGTTCAAATGAGTTCGAAAAAAAAGGGGTTCCTCTATAACATTTTTCTCTGTGAGGTTAGCGAACTCTGTGTTTTTCTTCAATGTATTAATCAATCAAAGTTGAAAGAAAAACATTATTCTTTATATTGAGTGACAATATTAGATAAGTACAAAAAGAAACGACTGAAGAACAAATTTTATGACTCTTCGTTACATTTTTCTGAACTCTTAAGAAGAAATATATTTCGTCTAATGCCGGCTAGTATTACATAATTCAAGCAACTATTCATTTTATCTAGCCAAACGTTCTTCAGATAGTTTATTTTTTTTTATTTCTTCACCTTATTAGATCAATAGAATACAAATTTGCTTAAAGCAGAAAATAAATAATGCTATATAAATGTGCTTTTCATGTTGGTTTCCAAAAATACTACATAGTATTTTTTTATTACCCATAAAATATATGGGTATTATTTTGAAGAGGTGGGTTTTTTGTGTCCTTGATCATTTTCAATTTTGGGCATTTTCACTGAAATCAGTAATTTTTTTTTTTTAATTTCTTTCAAGAGCTTTTTTATAAAATCGTTACGAATTCTATAGTTTATTTAGTTATTTTTTTTTTTTTTTTTTTTATAAAATCTTTCTGAATTCCTTTCAAGCGCTTTTTTTATAAAATCTTTCTGAATTCTATTGTTGTTGTTTTTTATTTCTTTCAAGAGCTTTTTTATAAAATCGTTATGAATTCTATAGTTTATTTAGTTATTTTTTTTTTTTTTTTTTTATAATTCCTTTTTTTTTCAAGCGTTTATTTAGTTATTTTTTTTTTTTTTTTTTAATTCTTTCAACTTTTTATAAAAAATCTTTCTGAATTCTATTGTTGTTGTTTTTATTTCTTTTTTTTATAAAATCGTTATAAAATCTTTCTTTTTTTAATTCTATTGTTGTTGTTTTTTATTTCTTTCAAGAGCTTTTTTATAAAATCGTTATGAATTCTATAGTTTATTTAGTTATTTTTTTTTTTTTTTTTAATTCCTTTCAAGCGCTTTTTTTATAAAATCTTTCTGAATTCTATTGTTGTTGTTTTTTATTTCTTTTTTATAAAATCAAGTTTATTTAGTTATTTTTTTTTTTTTTAATTCCTTTCAAGCTTTTTTTTAAAAAAATCGTTATGAATTCTATAGTTTATTTAGTTATTTTTTTTTTTTTTTTTTTAATTCCTTTCAAGCGCTTTTTTTATAAAATCTTTCTGAATTCTATTGTTGTTGTTTTTTATTTCTTTCAAGAGCTTTTTTATAAAATCGTTATGAATTCTATAGTTTATTTTTTTAATTACTTTCTAGAACTATTTTGTAAAATTGTTTTATATTCTACAGTTTATATACCAACGGCCGTAACATGGCCAACGGCCATTTCTACCAACGGCCGTACCATGCTGAATATACCGGTTCTCGTTAGATCACCGAAGTCAAGCATCATTGGGCGCGGTCAGTACTTGAGTGGGTGACCACCTGGAAACACTGCGTGCGTTGGCAAATTTGGGACCTGAATGGCCGAGTGTCTAGCGCTCTGGCGCTCGGTGCCACAGGTTTCGGGTTCGAATCCCGGCGGTGCCATGGATGTTTGTAGTGGTTCGGAATCCACTTTAAGCCGTAGGTCCCGGTCTTCTATGACTGTAAGAGCGTCACGGAGCAAAAGTCAGGCTTCTACCTACGGGTGCTCCATCACAACAGAAGCTGCTTCCTTCCCCTTCAATCATAAGTCCATATGGGCTTGTGGGCTTGGCCAGCCAAGTGGGATAAGAAACAACAACACAGTTTATATATTTATTTACTTTTTTTGTTTTTTAGTTTCTTTCACGAGTTTTTTTATAAATCTTTTGGAATTCTATAGCTTTTTTTTTATTTTTTTAAGATTGCTGCTATGTGTTTTATTCTTACATTAAATTCTAAATTTAGTATCGTGAACTATATATCTTTTTTTCAAAATTTGTTGCCTTTGAAGAAATTTACAGATTTCTTTTGAAAATTATTCTTCCTTGACAAAAAAAACTTTTTATATTTTACTATTTACAACATGTCATAATTTTACAGGTAAACTGCACATCAGCCTGGCCGAAAAATGTAAATAAATATAAAAATTATATTAGATATATAAAAGTAAAATAAATATATCAATAAAATAACCACCACTAATGAAAAAATTGAAAAGCAAAATTTTGAGAATAAAAAATTTTAAATTTTTTTTCCTATAGACAAAAGCGCAATTTAAAAAAAAAATCTTTCTTGGTGGAATTCAGCAAATAATTATTTTGTTTCTATGTTAGCCTTTTTCTTTTCACCGTTAAAAAAAAAAATCGTTCTTTGTATCACACATAAATAATTTTTTAACTTTATACAAGTTACTTGTATAAAGTTAAAAAATTATTTATGTAACTCTAAAATAACTCTTAAAATCTATGCAATAAGCAAAAGTATGAATATTTTTAACTGATTTTATCAACATCTACACTTCTGGAATTTTTGTTATTTTTCATTTTATAATTTTATTGAATAAATATTTTTTTAAAGGGCATTTAATTATTTCTTTTTCTTATTAACTCAAAGGGCATGAGACCACCGACTCCAGCATTTAACAATGAAGGAGCTAGGGGCCCCTACGCGATCAAGGATCTCCGTGTTAATCTACAATAAGAGAACTATGAATATTTGTCATACTTTTGCTTATTAACTGTTGCCTTTTTTTTTTTTTGCTTAATAATACATGTCCATTTTTAATTGATAAAAGACACGAAATGCAAATGATTTTTAAATATTCACCAAAAATACTTTTAGTCATATTTGTGACTTACTGTTGGCATCAATGATGCGAGTAAATATTCAGCATCGTGTAGCAATAAATAAGTACTCTGTATCGTTGTTGTTTCTTATCCCACTTGGTAGACATCTAACCGAAGACCACGAACCCGTATGGACTCATGGTTGAAGCGAAAGGGGACAGCTTCTGTTGTGATGGAGCAGCCGTAGGTAGAATTCTGACTTGGTTCCGTGACACTCTACAGTTATATGAGACAGGGACCTGCTGTTTAAAGTGGATTCGAACAATTAAAAACATCCATGGCACGCCAGGATTCGAACCCAAAACCTGCAGCGCCGAGCGCCAGTGAGACATTCGGCCATTCAGGCCCCACTCGGTATCGTTTAATAATGACTAAGTATTCGGCTACTTTTGGCATCAACGCTGCAAGTAAATATTCAGTATCGTTTAGCAATAAGTACTCTGTATCGTTTAATAATGACTTAATATTCGACATCATTTAAGAATAAATAAATATTTCGGCATTGACAAAAAATGTTTGAACAAAAGAAATTACTCCTTAATTATCAAAAGAATAAAAATTTTATTATTATCTTCGTGGATTGGTCATCATTGTCGTTAATATCAAAATGTTTTGTCGTTAATATATATCAAAATAACTTTAATAGATAATAGTAGATAATAGTTATTTTGATATATATTAGCGATAAAACATTAGTGATAAAATAATGATAAAAAAAAACATTTAATATAAAAAAACTATATTAATATCAAAATTTTTTTTTTCCTCTCCTTGCCCAGTTTCTACAAAGCATTGAACTAACTCATTGAAAATCATCTTAATTTTTTGCTTCAAATTAACGAATTAATATTTCACTTTTTGTTATTTAAAAATGGATGCATATTATATAACTCAGTATCAAGCAAAAATATGAAAACTTTAACAGTTATTTTATTTTGATTCAATTCTTTTTTTTTAATAATAATGAAAAGATTAAAATGAAAACAATAAAACTAATTCATTGTTAAAGTACACCAAAAAATGTAGAACATTTTTTTTTTATTATTGTACCTGTGGGGAAAAAATATACATATATATATATTTTTTAATTTTGATCAGTAATTCATCTTTGAGTTTTTCCTTGATCTTTATTAAATAGATCAAACCTAAACAAGAGACAACGATACTATGCCTTTCGAACGTGATTAAATACTCATATCGCTAAAAGTGACTAACCTTACTGAGTTATTTTTTTACTTATTCATATAGGCAATCAGTATCGTCTCTTTCCGTAGAGGTAATCGGCAATTCATAAATGATTGCTTTTTTTATTTACTCGTGCAAGCAATTAGCATCGCATCGTTCTGTAAGGGAAATTGACATTCTGTAAGGGTAATTCCTAAATGATCCCGGATCTTGAGTATTTTTATTTATTTATTTTTCTTTAAACTATATGATATTGGTGTATTTTAATGATATCTGTCTGGAAAACTTTAAAATGAATTCTTTGAATTATTGAATTTGAATCTCCTAATTAATTTTTTTAATTACTTAGTTACCATTCACTATTTGTTGTTTAAATTATCATTGTAAATCGATCCTTCTGAAGAGGTAAGTGCGAATACGAACTTGTTACCTCTTAGAAAATGTTTATCAAAAATGGTGGACTGATAAACATATTAATTATAGCTTCCCTTCCATTAGTTACATTATAAAAATATTTTTCTTATGAAACGATCGTGTGAATAAATATGATTTCATTATTTCCAGCATATTATAATAAGATGTCGGTTTGAATGCCTGCATTTACCATGGCTTCGTTTCGTTTTTGCTAAATTCCATATCATTGGTGGTTTTTAATGTATGCTGATCTAAAATATCAGCTCCTATAACTGCAAGAAATCGTAACTGTGTGATTAGCCCACGTGCCGCGTCAAAACGGGAAACGTTCATCGGGAAAGGTCAAACTATGCGAATTTCTAATTCCTGCCAAAATTATTCCTTTATAAGAAAACTTCTACAACTCAATGCACACATCTTTTCATAATATAGTTAAAGAATTACTCATGTCAACAAATGAGACTACCGTTCTATTTAACTTTATTTCTTTTGTTTTAGATCCTTCTTTAAACATTGCAGATTGGATTTGAGCAACATGGGTATTAGATGTTTCCTGATTTTCATTAACTCTTCAGAAATAGTGAACTGTTTTAATTTTGTTTCAGAAATTTAGGGCAATGGGATCTTATATATCTGCATCTTAATGAATCTTGTTTTCCCCATCTATCAGCAAGTCTATTCCCATACGAAGCTCTTTCACCTATTATGTTACTATATAGGCTCTATTATATTATATATAAAGAGTTATATTATATATATAACAGAGCCTATATAGTAACATATTATTATTATGCTATGTTACTATATATTACGTTACTATATAGGCGCCTACTAAATTTCTCTCGAAATTTTGGTTACGGTAGTTTAGGAGATTTAGATTGCTCACTTTTACTGTTAGGAAATGTTTTCACGCGCTTTTTTACACTTTCATAAATATCAAGTCTTTCAGCTAATTGTACAGGCGAAATAATATTGCTCCATTCATATAAATACTAAAATCAGACGGGGCCAGCTATTTAATTTGATCCGTGATTAGCAACTAAATTTATCGAACATTGTTTTTTTTAAAGCTGAGGCCCAACGTTCAAAGCATGTACACAACTCATGATAAAAATCTTTCCAAATATTGCTCTGCGTTTTCATATGTGTTGCAAACAAATGACTGGATTAATTTAATTTGTTTCAGTAGTAAGTAGTATAGTTGTAATCGTTATTTTTTTCTTCTGGTTCACGAGTAATTAATTGATATATCTCATAAAGAAGTAGCCCCAAAAGTTGTGACCCATTCTTCTTCTAATAAAGATACACGATTAGCTTGATTCTCAAACAGAACTAAATACAAACTGATGTCTTTTCAGCACTGGATTTCTGCATCAAATTTCTAAATACTATAATAGGAGTGTTACTCTTCCCAACTTGAGTTTTTTAAATTTTTTATTTCGGCTGTTATTCGTAATTTTTTTTTTAATGCATCTTTTCGCTGTTGATCTTTTCTCTTATTAAAAATTGTGTCCAACGATTCCTTACAAAAAACTCATCACCTTAGTCATCGCTTTTAAGGATAGCATTCTTGTAATCAATAATTCTAAAATGTTATATAGTTACTGTTAATTCTTCACACAAAATTTTTAGATCTTCCTTAAGATCTTTTGCCAAGTAAGCCATTTTAAATCTTTTTAAAGACAATTTCAAAACAAGCAAAAAAAATAAATAAATTTTATTCATAATTGGATACTAGAATCATAACTTAAAGCAAATTATAATCAACAAAAAATTAAAAATCATTTAAATATAGAAAAATTCATAAATAATGTTTCGGGGAACAATTTCTAAGAATAACATAAAAAATATTAAAATGGGCTTTTAGCATAAAATATCTAGTATATCCCCAATATATAGTCGCAGTAATGAAATAAACCAAATAGTACTTTCTTCACATGTATAAAAACACTTCTCTTCCCATTTCAAAATAATATTCAAACTGCTATTTTCTAGTCTAAAGCAACGTTTTAAATTTAAGCACAATGAAAAAAAATTATTTTTGCACTATTATTCATTTTTATGAGTAATGTTAATTGAAATTAAATTTCGTTATTAGAAGAATGTGAAAACAAAAGTTATTGTCAAATAAAAATTGTCTTACCTGTAATTTCAACTTGTGAAGTAGCTGGAAATTCTCTTGATCGGATTACGGAAAAAATAAGGCCACTACTTCTTACAATACACAAAATGGATATCAAGATCACTAGCAAACATCCATGCCACCACCAGGATTTAAACTTGCAGCATGTAAAAAGAGCAGAACTCTAGCCACTCGTCAGGCCGCTGAAGTAAGACTATAAATTCACTTAACTAGAGCAACTTTTAGTTTCTTATTTCTAACTTAAAGCCTGCGCGGCTATCCAACAAATCAGTCTTGAGATGAGTTGATTTACAGCCAGGGCTGAATTCTATATTAATTTGCTTCGAAAATGTCTACTTCAAAAGCGTGTAGGCAGTATGAGACAATGACCTCATCCCTTTGAGCTCCTACTTTGATGGATGTGTATGTGGTATCTAGAAGTACTTAAAAAAGAACAAGCTATTTTCGAAGCGAACAAGTTCATTTTTGAATTACATTTAATGCACGTCATTTACAGTAACACATTTACAAAAGGTTAACACACAATTCAATATCATTAGCTCTAGGTTAACATAAAACTTCCATTACCCTGTCAACATCATCATCAGCTATTTGCTGCAATCCTCACTCTGCTCCCACTTCTGTGAGTTCAAAATTCACTCGCGGAAACACGCGACCCTCAACCAAAACATAAACGTTATGGGCCATCACTTGCTTACTGGATCAAAAGTCAAACAAATCCTACATACAATACTTTCTGCACAATATTGATTAAACTAATATATAATCGGCCAGCGATCATGCGAAAAATTGACAGACGAACAAGTCAGATGGATTTAAAAAAGAACAGTGTCATTGTGGAGAGATTTTCTATAAAAATAATGTTTTAAATTTGTAATAATTAAAATTTTAGATCACATGATCTTAAATGAAAAACTAGATGAAAAAATTCCATATTATTTATTTTTCTTTCTCATCGTCTAACAAGTAAACGGGTTTCCTCATTTTCCTTGGATCGTACTGGATTTACCATTCCACGCTATTCATCTTCAAGCTATATTTATCGATGAGTTTTTAATCCCATTCTGTCAAAAAAAAATTAAGTATTCACAGCTTCAGATGTAAATATTATTTTTTTATGTGTGTGTATGAGCATGCATATTATATGAGCATTACATGTAGGTCATAGCAAATATTATAAAGCTCTTGTTCGTCGGTCATTAAGATTAGTTGAACAGTATATTCAGACTCTACTTTACTCGCAACTGCGATCATATATCAAATGTAAACAAACATAGATATCAGCTATTATGTTTTCTGTTTGTTGTTAATGTTGTTATATTTTGTACTTAATTTTACCGGTTTATAAAATGTTGAATATTAATTATTTATACTGCTATTTTTCTGGGAAGGTTTTAAGATCATTGAAGTTTAGAAAAAGTATTGATAGATTATCTAATCAATGGGGTTTTAGAAACAATATCTATACATCTTCAAGAAGTATTCGTTATACTCAGCCGACGGCTATTACTCACCCTCATCTCCTGAAAAATGGAGAAATTGCGCCTGGTATTACTGCAGATATTTACAAAAATAGAAGACAGAGAATGATTGAGATAATTCGCAAAACATTTCCATCTTCATCCGAAAACAAAACTGCTCATTTAATTATAATACCATCTAGTTCTGTTATATATATGACGGAAGATATACCATATTTTTTTCGACAAAACTCAAACTTTTTATATATGTGTGGTTTTAGGGAACCGAAGAGTGTTTTAGTTTTATTTACTTTACCTGATAGATCTGATCTGGATTATGAAAGTGTACTTTTCATACCTAGGCCAACAACTCATTCTATAGAATGGGAAGGATCAAAAATGGACTTGAATACTGTGGTAAATTTTCTAGGTGTTGATAAAGCTTTATATACAGATGATTTAGAAACATTTTTACAATCCTTTGGAAAATCTTTTAGTAAATTTACTGTTTGGTATGATTATTCAAATACATCATCCCATCCGGTACATAATAAAATATCAGATTTTATCCTTGCTTATTCTGGTAACATATCCGTGGAATCTCCCATGAAAATGTTTCACCAAATTCGAGTAATTAAATCTGATGTTGAAATTCAATTGATAAGAAAATCTTGTAAAATAGCAGCTGAAGCTATGAAAGAAGTAATGAAATTTTCTCGCCCTATGATGTCTGAAGCGCACTTGGAAGCTAAGATGGATTATGAATGTCGTTTACATGGTGCTGATCATGCGGCTTTTCCTCCTGTTGTGGCTGGAGGAGCAAGAGCTAAAACAATTCATTACACTGATAACAATCAAATTATTAAAGATAATGAAATGGTTTTAATGGATGCTGGTAGGGATCTGCAAGTTACATTTCTTACTTTTTGAAAATATTTTGCAATGAGTAATTAAATTAATATATTTTTATTTTATCTATTTTAAGTTTTTAGATGAGTAACTTAATTGTGTTAAAAATTAACTATAGGTATTTTCATTTAATATATAACTAAAAGTGCTGCAATATTTTAAGTTAGTTTTTAAAGTTTAACTATATATAACATTTAAGGAGTTTTTAATGATTTATTTACCATTAATATTTGATTTAACTAAAATTTAGATTCTGATCAGGATATTGGCATTTTGAAAATATATTTTTGGGGAACTGATCTTTTATACATCATGTGTGTCAAAAAGTTTGATCAGATTTGCAAGAAACAGCAGTTAAGGTTTTTCAATCTTTGATCAGGTCAAATTGCTCGATTACTTAGAATGTGTAAATGTATTTTGTTGTTGCATGTTTAAAATTACAAAAGAATTATTATATAAAAATCATATAAATATAATATGATATAAATGTATGTAAGTTACACCTTGAGTCACTCTTATATCTTTCATGCACATTGCAATTTTTACATATTTAATCATCTTACAATTTATTCATATGTTTAAGTACTTATATTTTGTTCTTATACTTAAAGTTGTAAATAAATTTTTCAAATGAATATTATATTAAAATATGTGGTAATTACATCTTTTCTTTCCTTTTCCTGGTTTATTTTTATTCTTGCATACCATGATTATCTATAATTTGCTATGTATTATACATTTTATGAAAAAAAAAAAAAAAAAAATCCTAATACAATTATTTATTAATTATTATTTTTTTTTAATTATAGGGTGTGAATTCCATGGATATGTGAGTGATATTACTCGAACTTGGCCGGTGAATGGACAATTTACAAATCCCCAAAAGGAACTGTACGAGATAATTCTGTCAATACAAGAGGAAATGATTCAGTTATTTAAAGCCAAAATATCTCTTGATGATATGCTGAAAATCATGTGCTGTAAACTTGGTAAAAAATTACAAGAACTTGGTATAATACCAAAATCAGTTTCTCAAGAAAAACTAGCTCAAGTGTGTAACTATTTAATGCTTTTTTCATTAACTGTTTATTACTTTATATTTGATTTATAATTTGATAAGCTGCTTCAAAATGGATCGTAAATAAATGACGTTAAAATAATTAGTTTAAAGATATATAGTATAATAAAAATATTTATGTATAATAATTATTTACATTTTAATAATATAGGAATTAACTTTCTCCATTGATCTTGTGCTTAGAAAATCATTACAGTTAAAATATAAATTTTATTGATAAAATCAGTTATAATGACAGTTCCATGAACTATATTTATGATGCAATATACTTTTCTAAAATATGTCACTTTAATTTTTATTTCCCTTTTTTGTTTTGCAGGCTGCATTTGAAATGTGCCCACATCATGTTAGTCATTATTTGGGAATGGATGTTCATGATACTTCTTTGATATCTCGTTCAATTAAATTACTGCCTGGAATGGTAGTTACTGTTGAACCAGGTTTGATAATAAATTTGTATTTGCTAAATATATTAAATATGTTTATAAAAAAATTATGGCTAACGTTAAATAAGAATTTTTCTAAAACATAAGACAAAATAAAGTGAAAAATTGCTTTTTTTTTAAAGTCTAATTTTGAAAAATATAATGCATGATTTTTAAAACTCACATAATTTTATCTAAAAAAATTATATATATGTATAAAATAAATTTGAAATTTTTTCCCTGTTACACATAAAATTATCTAATGATAATTAATAAATTTTATTAAAAAAATGAGCAGTGAAACAAATTTTTTCAAAATTTACCTTGAAGCACAAATGGATATGAAATAGATTTTTTTTTTATTTTAATAGCAAAGGAAATTATTTGCATGCTTTAATATTAATCTAATTTAATGTTTTCTTATATTACTTGAGAATGAATTAAAATAATATCAAAATATGATTTTTATGATTGCTTAATAAATTTTAATAATTTTGTATAAACTATTACTTATATAAGCCATACATTTTAATTTTTAAATAATAAGACTGTTTAATATTATTTAAACATTTATTTATTTTTATTTTTTTATTATTATTATTATAGGCATTTACCTTTCAAATGACACCAAGTATCCTGAAAAATACAGAGGACTTGGCATTCGTCTTGAAGATGATATCTTAATAACAAATGATGGATATGAAGTTCTAACATCTAACTGTCCTAAGAAAGTTCATGAAATTGAAGAACTTTGCAAAAAGGATTAAATATCTTTTAGTACAAAAATACTGTGATTTTAGCCAATTTGACATTGAGTGATGGTGCAATAATATACTTGTGATTTTATCTATTTTGCCAAGTCAAGTATTTTTAATGATAATTGACGTATTATTGATTTAAATTTTTACTTAGAATAGTAAAATTCATGCTGAAATTGTATAAATAATTTATTTATTTCATGTATCAAAATAGTTGTTAAAATAGTCAAATCTTACGGAATATATGTGTTCCATAACAAAGTTACTTAAAAATAATAAAATCAAAATTTTGAAATCGTTGACTATTTCATATTTTTTTGCAAACTTAATATTCTTTATTTTCTTACTGTGATGATTTTATTTTTGACAATGTAATTCAATTATATATTATTAGAATTAATGAACATTTAATATATATTAAAATTTTGAACTAATGAATAGCTAGTTTTTATTCATAATTATTAGTTCATGAGGAGAAGGTTTTGAAATCTTCCTGCTTATACTTTCACTATACTATTTGTATAAGGAAACATGAATTTATTCCAAAAATGTGCAATAATAAAAAAAAAAAAAGAGTCCAATTTTTCATATTGAAACTGAATACTATTTATAAAATATTCCTAATTTGTTGTGTTTCATTATAAAATTACATAATGTACATTCAACCTTTTAAATTGAAACAATTTTTTTATTTTTCCATACAGTAGAAGTAAAATTTGTTGTTATATCATTTGAGTTAATTATTTTGATTTTTTTATGAGCTCTTTCCTGAAAAAAGAATCAAGTATAAAAATGCATTCCCTGAAATTAAGGATAATGTATTCAATATTCACTGTAAAAGACTGATTTTTGAGTTGGTAAATAAGGAAACTAATTATAGAATCTATGAAATATGGATTATATAATTTAAAAATTATAGTAAAATAACATATTAAAATTTAAGTAATTTTTGAAGTATTGTCAAATATATATTATTTGTGAGGAATTGTCCTATTTCCCATGTTATTACTTATAAAATGTGCTTTTGCAAGAATTATTTTAATTCCTCTGTTGTATGAATCATAAAATAATTGAAATATTTCTCCTCAATCATCTTCAAAGGCCAATAATAGATTTCAAAATTTCTCTATTACATATGGAAGAGTCTCTTGCAAACTTTTATAAAAAAGATTTTGTTAATAATGTACAGAATTTTCTAAAATACATACTGCTTTAGTATTTAGAATATATAATGTAAGTTTAAATATTAGTGACAATTATTTATGATTAGTTCAGAATACTGCTGTATTTAAAAATATCAGCGATATCCATATTTGGAATGTATTATTAAGCATAGTTATCTTTTATGTTACTAATTTAATTATCTTTGTTATTGAGATAAATTTAAATAATTCGAATACTGTAAAGATTATCTTTGCATTTCTAAAATGTTTTATAATCTAATTGATTCTGTGGAAAATTATAGAAATTACAATTAAATTTTTATTCATGAGAAATATAGGTTTCAAAAGATTTATTTAAAAAAATTTTAATATTGTTTTGATAAAATTAATTTTAAAGTTTCAGTTTCTATTTAAAAAAATTTTTTAAACTGTTAAAGACCTACAGATATTTTAAATCTATCAAATTAAACTAATTTAATTTTTTAAAAAAGAAGAAAATGTTTATTATATTGTATTGCTGTTAATTCCAATAAAAAAGTTTATCCATAAGGCTTGTAAAAAAATACAGTTTTATGCAAAAGTACAATAAGGTTACATTGAAAACAAAACATCTTCCATCTCTAATATACTGAAATAATACAGAAACAAATGCAATGCAATTAACAGAAACAAAAATTTATGTGATTATTGAATTATAATTTTTTCTATAACAAATTCAACATAATAGCTAAGAACAATATTAATAAAATATTTGAGCAATGTTAAGAAATATGTGATTAATGAAAATGAGAATGTAATATTTTTGAGAATATATACAATTTAGGTTTTACTAATGTTATACATATTAAAAATGTTAAAAAAAATGGGCTTCTTTAAATTTTTGTAATGAAATAATACAATTAAAATAGGCAATAAAAATTTCATGAAAAATTTACAAATTCTGATTGCATAGTTGATCACAGTTTATTATGTAATAAAAACATATTTTAAATGCAATTTTTATAATTAACTAATTTGCTTGAATAAACATTTTATATTAGCTTATCTTAATAATCCAATTTTAGTGATATTTTTATGTAAATCACATGGAAACAGATATAAAAATATTTATAAAATTATTATAATATAGATGTTGTGATCAAAAACATTCATGAAAATAAGAATGGACAGCATTAGTATTTACAATTGCTATATCTTCACTATTAGTATGTGAAGTAAGTTTGAGTTTTGAATAACAAAAATTGTTACAATAAAGCTAAAAGCTAAAGTATCATCAATAAAAATGAACAAAAGAAAATGCATATGATGAAAAAATCTATACAATTGTATTTACATTGCATTACAATTGTATTAGTATGTGAAGTAAGTTTGAGTTTTGAATAACAAAAATTGTTACAATAAAACTAAAAACTAAAGAGTCATCAATAAAAATGAACAAAAGAAAATGCATATGATGAAAAAATCTATACAAATGTATTTACATTGCATTACAATTGTATTAGTATGTGAAGTAAGTTTGAGTTTTGAATATCAAAAATTGTTACAATAAAAATAAAAACTAAAGTATCATCAATAAAAATGAACAAAACAAAATGCATATGAAAAAATTTATACAATTGTATTTACATTGCAAATCAGAACATTATTTTAATGTTCTGTTACAAATCTTATCCTAAATAGGAATTTCAGTGGTGGAATAACTTCCCCAAGCATATAATCTCACCACTCCAATTCAGCTGGGTATTCTCCTGTGAAGCAAGCAGTACAATGACCATACACTTTCCTATCTCTCTTTGAATGCATTGTCACTGATTTCGTCAAGTTTTCCACTGTTAAATATACCAAGCTGTCGGCACCCAATTTTTTAGCTAACTGCTCAGCGTTACTAGTATTGGCTATCAGCTCTTCCTTGGTAGGAATATTAATGCCCATATTACAGGGATTGTGCAAAGGGGGAGATGCAATTCGTATGTGAACCTATATTAACAGATAAAAAAATATTTTAGAAAACAATTGATGCAAATATTAAACACAAAAAAGGAAAATAGTTACAAAAAATTTTAATACAATGAATATTTGGTTTATTATATGCATATAAAATAAAAAGGGGAAATACTTTTCCTTTAAATTTTTATTAAAGATGATTCATAGATATCCAATTTAAAAGGAATCGTCCTCGGTGCTCATTTCGCCTCGTTTAAATTTAGCAAACCACTTCACTACGGGTGATTTTCCTGGAGCAAAGTCCGAATAATGTTTATCAAGCCAAGCCTTGGCTTCAATAGTATTTTTTTTTTTTTTCGCCAAAAAGCAATGCTTTATCACACACGAAATTCCATTTTTTCAAACTAACAAAAGTTGCTTCACTAAAAATGCTGTAACTCACATACTAACAGTGCAACAGCTGTCAAATTGTTACACGTATCTTTTGAAGATTAGGGCTAACTAAAAATCATATGGATTTAATACTAGTAGCGCCATCTATGTGTCAGCCTAGGAACTTTTCAGTCCATCTGTTAGTTAAAGTTAAAAAGTTAAAGTGAACTATTAAAGTTAAGTTGAAGTTAAAGTTAAAAAGTTCATTAAAGTTAGCCGTTAAAGTTAGTAAAGTTCGATAAAAATTATTTAAGTACATAATTTAACATCAGCTTTTAAAAAAATTTTGAACTTAAATTAGTCATTAATACTGATTATAATAGTTATTTTGAATTAATTTTTTACTATATTTTTCTCATACTGTGAACGCCATGTTTGAAACTGTTCTAATTTTTATATTACTGTATATAATTTTTTAATATTGTGTCTTTGTTTGTTGTTAAAATTTGTTTTAAAAATTGTTATAGTTTTTAAATTTTCATTGCTTTTTATTATTATTATTATTATTTATTTAAATTTATTATTAATATTGGATTGCTATAAAACTTTTTGTTTGATTTCAGTAAAGTTTGTTTCCATTTTATGTCATTATTAAAAAAAAAAAGTTTAAATTCGTTTTTCTAACATCATAGCATTCTTAAATGCATCCAATTTCATTTCTTTTGTAGTGATGAAGTTTTAAGTGGTATATGCTTTGTTTAATGTGGATTTTTATTGAAATAAACAAAACAAAAAAAAAAAAGCCAAATTTTATTTTTGTAAAAAAAGGTTTTAAGTATATTAAAAGAAGAACTTTAAAATATATTGTAAAATTTTCACTTTCATGATTTTTAATGCAATACGAACGTCAATCATTCGAAACGTCATTTTTGTATTGTCATATAATATACGTTTAATATGAGTACAAAGATTTGTTCAATTAAAAGAATAAATAATTACTAAAAAATTCTGGCATTTTTAATGCAACAATATTTTAAAACAGTGATACATTATTCTTGTATAATTTATTTGATAAATAGAAAAAATCTATATTAGTTTCATTCGTATGATCTACTCGATAAATAAAACCATGCATGAATGTTATATAATATGTTCTAATCATGCTAAAATAAATAATGATACCGTCGTTTTAACATTAATTTAACTTTTAAAGTTAATTAATTTAACTAACAACTTAACTTTTATTGGCTAACTTTAACGAACTTTTAAATTTAACTTTAATAGTTCACTTTAACTTTTTAACTTTGAACTAACAGGTGGGCTGAAAAGTTCGTAGGCTGATTTCGGAGAGGACTTTTGTGTCTTAATAAAGCATTACTTTTTGGAGAAAAAAAAATACTATTGAAGCCAAGGCTTGGCTTGATAAACATTATTCGGACTTTGCACCAGGAAAATCAACCGTAGAGAAGTGGTTTGCTAAATTTAAACGAGGCGAAATGAGCACCGAGAACGATGCACGCCCCAAAGAGGCTGTTACCGACGAAAACATCAAAAAAGTCCACAAAATAATTTCTGATAACCGTAAAGTGAAGTTGATTGAGATAGCTGAGACCCTAAAGATATCAAAGGAACGTGTTGAACATATCGTGAATGAATATTTGGATATGCGAAAGCTCTGTTCAAAGTGGGTGCCGCGCGGGCTCACAATCGACCCAAAACAACAACGAATTGATGATTCTAAGCAGTGTTTGGAGCTGTTCTGTCGTAATAAACCCGAATTTTTGCATCGATTCGTGACAATGGATGAAACATGGCTCCATCATTTCACACCGGAGTTCAATCAACAGTCAGCCGAGTGGACTGCACGTAATGAACACTAAAAATGCTATAACTCATATACTAATAGTGTAACAGCTGTGAAATTTATACACGTGTTTGTTGAAGGTTAGGGCTAACTAAAAATCATATGGATTTAATACTAGTAGCGCCATCTATGTGTCCCTACAAACTTTTCATCTCACCTGTTATTTTCATAGAAGAATTTAAATTGTTTAATGGCAAGGTATGAACACATTAACTCTCTCTACTGGCATCCATGTCAGTGCATTAGTAAAGGCAATTAATTTTAATTTGTGTATAGATAACTTTTATTCGAAACTGATAATTTAAATTGTTTCAAGAAGATTTACCTCCGACGCTCCAGCTTCTTTTAGTAGCCTGATAATGGAGGCAATTGTTGTGCCACGCACAATAGAATCGTCGATCAACACTATTCGTTTGCCCTTGAAATTGTCTGTTATGGGGCCAAACTTTTTCCGAACTGCCAGCTGTCGTAAGGTCTTGGTGGGTTGTATGAAAGTCCGACCTACGTATCTGTTTTTGCTGAAGACTTCTGTGTATGGGATTCCAGACTGAAAAATACAAATGGATTGGTTAAGCATGTAAACAAACTGATGCATCTTAATTATTAATTTTTTAATAATATTAACAAAAAAAAAATCCACTATTTATGAGTGAAGCTGTTGCAGTAATGAGCAATTTAAACAAAATAATGGAATTTTAAATTATGTTGTACAAATAATTAAAAAAAAAGAACTAAGAAATTTAAGTGTAATAAAGAGTTAATGGACAATTTTTTGATAGTGAGAAAAAAAACCTTTTTTCTTTGTTTTATTATGATTTATTCATTTTATATTGATAGGAATTTTAAAAAAACCAATAAAAATGTCAAAAAAAAAAAAATAATAATAATAGCCCATTGAATCCACATTTGTGGCAGCTGAGTGTTAATAGTAATTTATAAGTGAAATGATTTCAGTTCTAGAACCTTTGTGGTCTCATGGAAGGATGGAATAAAAGGCTTCTGTTGTGATGGAGCACCCGTAGGTAGAAGTCTGACTTGGCTCCATGTCGCTGAAGAAGGAGGGCAATGCCTTCTCGCAGTGGTATCGTATGGGAGAAAACCAGGAAAACTCCCGCCAGATATTCTGATTAATGAAGCAAGATGCTGAACATCACAAATGCCATTAAGTTTCCTTGTTTTGAAACGAGTCGGACCAATTAGCACATAAACGAACTATGAAAGTTATTGATACCTGATATGTCTTGCTAAGACAATTAGTTAAAACATTTATATGATTGGAACTCCTTATATTTAAAATAATAGTCACAAAATCTTTGTCAGAAGAAATTTATTTAAATATAAATAACTATCAATGTTAAATACGCACTGCTGTGTGCTCGTATACTTGTATATTTCGTATACAAAGAAAATAAATTTAAAGGAATTTAATGGAAGAAAATTTTGAAATGCTTAATGATCTTACCTCTTCTGCAAATCCAAAAGCTGCAGCTGTCGCTGACTCGGGCACGCCAGTGACCACATCAGCTTCTACAGGAGCTTGCTTGGCCAGCTGTCTTCCACATTCCATGCGGGCAGTGTATACCATTTGACCTGAAATAAGTTCTTGTGTGAATTTCTGGAATTTTTTTTTTATTGCTACCCATTTTAAAATTTCTTAAAATCGTTAAAAATATTAAGATATTGCATACAATTTTTTTTCCCCCTTTTCTTTAAAAAAAACTTTGGACACGCAAAATTTTAATTGATTATATTAATTTGCCTCATAGTTATTTGTGTTTATATTTTATTTAAAATAAATAAGACATGGTGATTATGTAATTCATATCCTTCGGAACAAAAGAAGTATTAAATTAATTAATTATTATTATAATCACATCTTATTTTTAAATAGCCATTTATTTATTTATTATAAATTTCCATAGTATTATTGCTGTACATTCTTTTTAAAAAAATTATTGCAGATTATGTACTTAACTTTTAAAAATATTTTTCTTGATGTCTATTGTTTGTTTCATTTGCGTTCAGTAAATTTAAGAAATTTAGTAAATGTTGTTGTTGTGACTCATACTCAGTGTCCTGCAGTGTGGGACGGACATCCCATGAGTAGTCTATTCATGGATGGATGAAAAGGGGCAGCTGCTGTTGTGACGGTGCACCCGTAGGTGGAAGTCTGACTGGACTCTTGAGTGGCTGAAGAAAAAGGGTCGTGCCTTCCGGGAGTACTTTTAGGGGGAACTATCCAGTATTTGTGTATCGTATGCAAAAGAACCCGGAAAAATCCCACCAGGTAGTCCGACTCACGAGGCAAGATGCTGAACATCGTAAAGCGCCATCGAGTCTCCTCTTTTTTTGAAACAGTGTCTACAACAAAGCCGCCTGCGGATTGAACCTCAGCCCTAATGCTCATCAGCGGCACACGTTGCCACTGAGCCACAAGTCGGGCTAATTTGTGACTAAATTACGCAACAAAGCTGTGATTTCTGATTTTTAGCAGCAATGTTCATTTTTTTGTGCTATCCAACCTCTCATGTTTATTATAATTGATAGAATACTAAATAAGCCCAATATTTAAGGATGAAACATAGAATCACGAAAAGTCAGGAAATGTATATTTCTGTAAAAATTCATAACTACTGTAAGAAAAATTCTTATTTGTATTAAACAGAAGAAAAAAATGATGCATGCATAATGCTGGAAAATACGTACATGTTCTCTTTAAATAATCTATTATGCATTGCTATTTTGAATGTTAGAAGTTATTTTCAAAAAAATTATGAATTCATTCTTACCTCCCAAAATGCTGTCCGGTCTCGCAAAATACACATACTCCAAAACACACAAACGCGATGTCTGGTTGGGAGATCTTGGAACGACATGCGCTGTTTGAATCCCTTCTTTGGTTATTTCGACTATTTCACCCGGTTCGACGTCACGGAAATAGTCTGCGCCGATTGACCAAAAGGCGCAGGATTCAGATGCCACCACATAGGCAGCGCACCTGCCATCCTGTTCTCCAGAAACTAGAAATAAATACAAAGATCTTTAGAAATTTCAAAGCAAATTCAGATATAACATTAATGTTAAAGCGCTACATGTCAGATTTAATATTTCATTTAACCGATAAAGAATGAAAATGTATTTAAATTGAAATGCATTTTAGCATCCAATTCCTTTTAAAATCAAGATACTTAACTACACTCATGTCCATAAATTAAGGATAATTCAGAATCACACAGAAATTGAACTCTAAAATAAAAATTTCACCTGTAGAATTATCACACACATCTTCAAGAAGAATATGCAAATTACAGGAAACCACCAGATGGCGCGGATAGTACGTCACAATGACGAGAGTATAAGAGAAGGGTATATAAGGAATGGTGGCAAAGAAGTAAAATTGTTCACAAGAGCTTTAAAAGCCTTTCAGTGCAATAACCGCATCGTTATGGCGCAAAGGAAGCATTTGGAGGATTTTTTACGTGGTAGAATTATCGAACGACTGGAATGTGGACGTACCCAGCTGGAAGTATCCGATTAACTTGGAATCGCCCAGAGTGTCATCTCCAGGCTTTGCAACGATTCCAAGATGATGGTAATGTGAGTAGATGTTACAGCACAGGTCGCCCCCGAGTTACAACGCCGAATGAGGACCGGTATTTAGCAGTTACTGCCAAAAGAAACAGACGGAGCACAGCATCAGACCTGTCTCGTCAGCTCTCTTCAGCTACCGGTACGACAGTTTCAAGGCAGACCGTGTACAGACGCTTAGGGCACATTGGTCTATATGCTCGTAGGCCTGTCAGATGTGTTCCACTTACCGCAACTCACTGTCGCCTGCGATTAACCTGGAGTAGAGAGTATTGTGGACACCGCAACAGGGGTCTGGTGTGATGTTTTCCGACGTGTCCAGGTTTAGTTTGCAGTCTGATTCTCGCCGGACTTTCATATGGAGAGCGCCAGGTACCCGTTACCACCAAGTGAACACCATTGAACGACACCGTTACGGTGGTGCAGGATGGCTCGTTTGGGGAGGAATTATTCTTGGTTCCAGAACCGACCTGCATGTTCAGAGTGTAACGATGACAGGCCACATCTATCGGGATGTCATTCTGGAACAACATGTACGTTTGTTTCGGAGCGCCATGGGTGCTGAATTTCTATTTATGGATGACAACGCCCGTCCTCACCGTGCAAACATTGTAGACGAATACCTTCAATTGGAGGTTATCACCCGTATTTATTAGCCAGCATACTCACCGGACTTGAATCCAATAGAGCATGTGTGGGAATGCTTGACCGACGAATAGCAGTCCGTCAACCCCCTCCCACCTGTCAACCGGAACTTCGGAGGGCATTGCTTAATGAGTGGCGTAATATTCCCCAAGATCAGATTGATAATTTGATACTCAGCATGCCTAGGCGCTGTAAGGCCTGTATTGCATCGTCCGGGAGACATACTCCATATTAACCATCATACTAACCATGTTATACTATTTTTTGTAAATGGGTTTTTTTTTTAAATTTGCTCCAGGGGGGAAAAATCGCAATTTTTATTAATTATGTCAAACATCTAGCATCTTTTTTGCTCTTTACCTTTTATTTAATAAATAGACTTTACAAATAAGTCAAATTTGTTTTGCTTCTGTCTCTTTCTTTGCCTGAACTTCAATATCCTTAATTTATGGACATGAGTGTACAATGTATTCAATGAATTCTATAATCCCCTGTCTATAATCCGCTGATTATTTCAGCTCTATAGTAAATGTGAAGATTACAAATCGTTAAAGATAAAAATTTGTTTTCACTATTATTCTTAAATGCATATCATCATTCTGATGTCCACTACCTTAAATTTTTCACATATTTTTTTTATGATTCAGGTATCAAAAACTGAAAAACATCTTTTTTTTTTAAATTGTACATCGGAGGCAGGGAAAAACAGAATTTAAATGTATGTGGTGTAGTATTTTTTCTCTTACGAGCAGAGTTTTGGCACTTCATTTCCAGAAGAATGTATGTTATTTGACAAATATATAATAACAACCCATCACTCAAATTTGACGGCAGACGAGCTTTGTTGAGGGTAGTTATATTACATGCAATTAGCATTTGTACTAATGAGAACAACTTATCACTCAAATCTGTTAGCAGATATTCGGTATCATATATAATGAGGGAATTAGCAAATGTCTGTGCAACCTTCACAGGTCGAAACAACTACAGATAATGAAACAAAAGAATATGCATGCATTATTGAAAATAATAATTATCATCATCATGATTGGCGCAACAGCCCCATGGTGGGCCGAGGTCGTCTGCTCGTTGGCAGATTTCTAGACAGTAGATGTTTTCTTTTTACTGGGTAGAGTTGTCAGCCCTACTTCCAACAATCATATTAGACAGGGACCTACGGTTTAAAGTGGATTCCAAACCACTACAAACATCCATGGCAGTGCCAGAACCCGAAATCTACTCGGTCACTCGGCCATCAACCCCCAAAAAAATAGTTACACATAGGAAAAATTCATTTTACTCTAGTATCGTTCAGAAAATATTTTACAAGCATTGTAAAAACAAACAAAAAATATGTGTATATCTTAGAAAAAAAATTATCAATTTAATATTATTAATAAAATTTTACAAATACATTCATCATTAAAAAAAAAAATTATATTTATCTTCTACAATTATTTATTTTTTATTATTAGTTCAATTTCTGTAAAAACCTTTTTTTTTCCCTAATGCAGCTGGGAAATACTTAGACAGTTATCCTTTTATGCCGTGCAAGGGCTGCACCGACGTTACTCACTTAGCACTACCCAGGGGGAGCGTGTAGCTTGAAGTCAAGCTATGGACGCCGAGTAACACTATCCCCGTAACGCTCTACGATCCTATTAGACGGGATTATATTTGTCGTTTTCTAATGCAGCTGGCAAACAAACAGTTATCTTCGATGGCTTAAGGCAAGCGTTGCACTGACGTTACTCACTTAACACTGCCTAGGAGGTGCGTGCAGCTTAATATAGTAAGCTATGGACGCGGAAAAACAATACCTGTGTAACACTCTACGATCATATTATGCCGGAACCTACGGTTTAAAGAGGATTCCGAACCACTACAAATATCCATAGCATCGCCAGGACTCGAACCCTGTGACACCGAGCGCCAGAGCGCTGGCCATCAGGTCCCTTTTCCGTAAAAACTGATTTTCAATACAAAATGGACATCCTATTTTTAAGGATATGCGAGCGAAGATACTAAAAGATAAACATACCAACTGAGTTCTTGTTGAGCTTAATCGTTTCCGAGACACAAGGGCCTCAGCCCGAAGGGGTCTCGAACAGCGTGTATTCTGTCCTCGCTCATGATGACCAGGGAATAGGCCAACTTAGTTTTCGTCATCAAGAACTTAATCCTGGCTGGCCAGTCGGGTTTGTCCTCAGTCTCGTTGTTGGGCTCGGGTGGAGGCTGGCACAGCATTTGTATCATCAGCTCGCTGTCCGATTGTGTGGACAGGCCGACGCCTTTACCCATAATCTGCAAAAAAATGCATGTGAATATTCAAATAAAGACAAATAGCAATAGATTATTTCCATCCATGTTATTTCTGCATATGTTGCTTGCACTATTGCAAATAGCATAAACTAGCATATACAACAGATACATTAGGCAGGCCAACCATATACAGCCCATACCTTTATCCATAATCTGCAAAAATTGCATTTGAATATTTATTTAAAAACAAATAGCAATAGATTATTTTTATCTGTGCTATTTGCACTATTGCAAATAGCACATGCAATAGATACATTAGACAGGCCAACACCTTTATCCATAATCTGCAAAAATTGCATGTGAATATTCATATAAAGGCAAATAGCAATAGATTATTTGTCTATGCTATTTCTGTATATACTATTTGCAATAGACATATGAGTATTCATATAAAGACAAATTGCAATGGATTTCTATATATGCTATTTGCAATAGACATATGAATATTCATATAAAAACAAATAGCAATTGATTATTTCTATCTATACTATTTCTGTATATACTATTTGAACAGACATATGAATATTTATACAAAGACAAATTGCAATAGATTATTTATATCCATGCTCTTTGCAATAGACATATGGATATTCATATAAAGGCAAATAGCAGTAGATTGTTTCTATCAATGCCATTTCTGTATATGCTGTTTGCATAAATTATGGTGTTAAGATCTGTTATTTCGAGGCATATAGTAAAAAAAATTGTATTTTAAAAATTGAACTGAGTACGGAAGGAAATTTGTTTTATTAAAAAAAAGTTTTTAGCAATGGCATTTAAAATACATCGATGGATACAGTGAAATAACATTGAAAATCTAAAAAGAAGGATAAGGATAGAAAATTTTCACAATAAGTTAAATCTGCATTACACGAAATATACAAATTCAAAAATAGATAAAAAAATGATCAGAATCTAACTTTCTGAATAATTTCTTCATTTTTTTTTTTTTTTTTTTTTTTTTTTTATCATTATCTTCATATGCGTTTATATTTACTATGCATATAAAACTCAAATATTGAAACACATATCATCAATAAAAAATGTTACGGTTAGCTATTTTGAACCGTATCACTTTAATTCTTTTTTCTTTATTTTGCATTAAAATATTTGCATTTGTGTTGGTTCTATTGACTTCTTAAGCTCGAAAGATTACAAAGCAGTTAAACAGAATGTATGAATAAAATTTATTGTGTAGAGTACAATCCATTGTTTGCTATCATGAATACCAAAGTTCTACGGTTAAAGCATTTATATTGTTAAACTTCTTTATCAGTAAAAACTACACAAAAGAATAAATGCCATTCAGAATTCTACATTCCACAAGTCTTGCTGTTTGAACTGATGGAATAGTTACAGTTAAGCATCTTTATCAGTAAAAACTACACAGAGGAAAAAATGCCATTCAGAATCCTGCATTCCACAACTCTTGTGGTTGAACTGATAAGACAGTTTCAAAGAAGATTCAGTATAGTACACATACAAGTTGTATTTGTGAGTCACAGCAACTTGCTTGTATGTATTGACGGGGCTTCTTTTGTAATCAATCGTTATCTTTTATCAACACCCTCCCTACTACCCCTGTTTCTGTTATCTTATATTGCCTGTTATCATCATGGTATTTTATCAAATACATTTAGCCCGTGAATATAAAGTTACGATGGTATATTTTTCGATTGGTCTCAAAAATGAACTTTTTTTTTTTTTTTCCATAAAAGTAAATGGAATGTTTGCATGATTCATATATATAAAGTATAAACATGAATCATTTAAAAACGATGACTAGGTCAATATTTGGACAGCATCAGATTAAATACTAGTAATGATACTAAAATAATTAATTCTATTATTCAAATTGCGGGGTTAATAGAGAGTTTTTGCATACCGTACGTTAGTTACCGTAGGACGTCCGTTAGCTTTTTCTCCCTAGCGCGCATGCTCAGTTTCCTATGAGCATGCGCGCTAGGGAGAAAAAGCTAACGGACGTCCTACGGTAACTAACGTACGGTATGCAAAAACTCTCTAATGTCAAAAATAAACAATGGTCATATAATGGACAAAATTAAATTTTTTTTTTTCCCCACAAAAGTGAAATGTATATGTGCATGATTTTTATACATAAAGGAATCACTTAAAAACGATGATCCATTATTGTTGGACAACATCTTATTAAATACTTCAACAATGATACTAAAATAATTAATTCTATTATTCAAATTGTGGGGCTAATGTCAAAAATAAACTTATGGTCAAAAATAGTAACCATATAATGGTGGAAAAAAAACCCCTTTTTTTTCCAAATGAATGTTTGATTCATGTACATAAAGTATAAACATAAAGGAATCACTTCAAAATGATCCATTATTGTTGGACAGCATCTAATTAAATATTTCAGCAATGATACTAAAATAATGAATTCTATTATTAACATTATGGGGTTATTGCAATATTTACAAAGAAGCTCTATTCAATTACAATTACATATCAAAAATACATACTTCTCTTCGCAGCTCAGCTGCATTAACCAGCTGTCCGTTGTGAGCCAAGGCCAGTTGGGCGTGCTTCATGTGCACAACAAAGGGCTGGATGTTCAAAGGGTCCGTGCCACCCTGCGTCGAGTACCTGTTGTGACCTATTCCAAGATTCCCGTTCAATTTGATCAAGTCTGCGTTTGTGTAAGCTTGCTCGCTAATCCAGGTCTTCTGTGAATTTTCATGTTGTCCTTCTCTCCATAGCTGGTGACCATTCCGGAGCTTTCTTGGCCTCTGCAACAGTGAAAAGAAATTGTAAATTTTATGTCAAAATAAGCTGAGTTATATCAATTATATTAAATATCGAAATCCATCGAGTGCTGAAACTATTAGACATAGTTGCATGTTATTTCTACGGATAGCGTTAATTGTCTCTCCTGAATTTTAGCGAATGACGCTGGGTATTAAAGTAACATTTAAACTTTAAGCTAATTTCTTATTCCACTTAAAAGTTGTTTGAAACTCGTAGGTTTCAAATTAATAGCTTGAATGCTTGTGCAGTTTGTAAACAAAAATTTTTTTTTAATAATGAAAATTATTAATGTGGAGTTAAAAATCCTGCTTATTATTGATACTTTTTTGAATATCGCGTAATCATAAAAACAATGCATAAAAACGTAATGTATATTAACGTATTTTTTAATGTAATTAGAGCATTTTCATAAGTAAAATATATCTCGAACAAGTATATTATTTTTAGGATTTAAAAAAAAATGAATAATGTTTTTTTGTGAGTGTAAAATTTGTTTATATAGCACCGATTTAGAACGAAAAATTCGTTATTATTTAATATGAGTATATCAGTTAAGGCTCGTTCCCACCGAGGCGAGAGACGTGAAGATGCAAGAGGCAAGCGACCAAATTTTTTCGACCCCTTCACAGCGAAACGTCAGAAATAGCATTACGCATAGTGAAAAACCGCTTGGGCTACTCCACGCGGCGAACTGCAAACCGGTTTCAGACGACCGCGGTGAGGTCAAATTTTGGTCACTTGCATCTTGTCGCCTTGGTGAGCACGAGCCTTTATAGTTAAGCCTTTATAGTTATTATCAGAGATGGGAAGGAAACATTTGCGAAAGAAAGAGATTGTTTCATAAAAAAGGTAAGCCATTAAAATTTTTTTATTTTTAACTGGTAAACCTCGTTCTACTATGCAAACAGTAACAAACAAATGTGATATTTTTCTATGTTGCTTTATCAAGCTAGCACCGATATCACGCTCCAGCTTATGTTCATCGATTCATTGTTTGCTAACTGAAAAAAAATGGATTATTACTGCTCCTAAATTAGCAATTCGATGCGAAAAATGCATACAGAGAAACTTGTTTCTACAGCCGAGTTGCTAGAAGAAAAATATTTCGCTCTAGAGAAGAATCGTGAACTACGATTTCAAACATGCATAGTTAAATTAACTACTAAACTTTAAATGTAATAAATAAAAGTCAAATGATATCCAACCAATTTCAAATTATTTGTACATCTAATTTGATTTTTTTTTTTTTTTTTTTTGTCCTTAATACAGAAACGTTTCATTTAATTTAATTAAAATAAAATGCGAAATACCAAATATATGTTTGTATACATATTACTTAGTTTGAAAAATTTACTTTAAGAATTGAAATTTCGAGCGCTTTTTAACGACAAATAAAAGTGTTTAAATACTTTCTCTACTGTAAATGAATGTTGAAAAATACGACATTTTTTACATTTTTACATACGACATTATACATTTTCACCTTTCAAAAATCCCCAATTTAAATTATTCGCGATATCACTATATTTCTAAACTAAATGTCATCAAAGACAGCGCATTTTCAGAGAGGAAACTTATCTTTAAAGTTATGTGATTATTTACTACTCATATCTGACAAAGAAATTGCGAATTTCATAACAATTATATGCAAGAGTATCTGTCCATATAATACACATAATTTTAAGCAGGGCTGGATTTAGATAAAAAGAGGCCCTAGGCTATTCCACTTATGAGGCCCTTTCACCTCTCGTTTTTAAGTTTGTAAATTACATGAGAGATAATAAAATACATCATTACTGTGATATATATCAATATGTTAAATGGAACATGTTGTGATTGGTACTAAACTTTATAAATAATGTGGCACACAAAAAAAAAAAATTGAGAACGCTTATTTGGACATTTATTCTCAGCACCCTATAGAGTACTTGTAACAATAACTAATCAAACATAACACATTTACAAAAAAAAAAAAAAAAAAAAAAAAATTCAAATTATAAAAATCTTTGACTACGAAAATAAAATATGCAATAAAAATTATTATATTTTCTATCAAATTAAATTAAATATATTCACTACATTGAAGATTAAAACAAATTCAATGTTTGTTTATTAGTCATATGTGTAGAATTTCTCTTTATTTTCGATTCAGTGTTTTAGTGTTTACCGTTTTTAGAATAGTGTAATTCTAATTTTGCTAACATTTTGAATGTAGGCCTCTCTTGATCTTGAGGCCCTAGGCCAGGGATGGGCAAACTACGGCCCGCGGGCCAACTCCGGCCCTCCGGAAGGTTCCATCCGGCCAGCGGATAAAATTTTAATTTGCCGGTCCGAGGCAAATTAAAAGAAATATATACCTTTATTATATATTTAAAAAGGTTATATTAAATTTTAATTCATGTCCAGAAAATCAGTGCTATGTTCACTTCATCTTATATGTGAACTAGTGTTTCCAACTATGAATCTTAGAAAGAATTATTTCAGAAGTAGACTGGCAGATGAGCATTTAGCCTCGTTCCTTAGAATCAGTACATCTCACTTCAAACCTCAATATAAGGAACTTTTAAAAATGAAATCGAAATTTCATTCATCTCATTAACATATTTAAATCGTAATACTTGTATATTGTTTTTAAAATTTTAGAAAAATGTATCTTGGCCCGCCAAACTTTTTTTTTTTTTTTTTTTTCGATTTTTGGCCCACGACCGAAAAAGTTTGCCCATCCCTGCCATAGGCTGAAGCCTAGTTAGCCTATAGGAAAATCCGGCCCTGATTTTAAGGTTGTCATCTACTCAACAAAAAGTCCGTAGCGCCATCTGTATTATGGGGAGAGACGTGTCTGTTGAAAACTGAAGGACTGTTAACGAAAAAATAGTTCCACAAAAAAATAACGTTTTTAATTTTTTTTTTTCCCGTGTATATGGTAAATTTAAGCTGCTTCAAAGAGTTCAGAGAACTTTTTCTGCATTCAATATTTAAAAAATATGTAGTACAACGAATTTATTTTTAAAGCAATTGTATATTATAGGCGAAGCAGACGACCTTGACCTAGGGGTCAGAGGAGTTGGGGGGGAGGGGGGTCAGAGAAAAAGAAAGGTAACCTATGTATAGAAGAGGAATGAACTAACCACAGGTTTTTTGCAGAAGGGGAGAGAAAGTTGACATTCTATCCAGAATACCGGAAATAGATCCCCCCCCCCTGCCAAAACAAATGCGGGTACGGATTTCGTCAAATGTTTTAATGCAGATTCGCTAAATGACGAAACGTTAATATAAGTTTTAAAAAATATATTTTAAGTAAAAATTATTAATTTAATGAATAAATTTTATTTGAAATCTAAAATATCAAAAGTGATAAGTTAAGTGATCAAATGATTGAGGTTTCTAATACTGGAATTGAACTACATTTTATTTATCTTGGAAAAATATATAGAATAGTGCAAAGCGCTTAGAGATTGCAATATCGAACCCAAAGTTCAATACCGGTATTCGGAATTTTTTAGATATTAATACCGGGATACCGGTTTTAATACCTGTAGTAGAAATTTTAGAAAGAGAAAGAAAACACAGGTGTTTCTTTGTTTTATTTGCCAGTTTTATTAGACACTGTAAATATCACAGAAAAATTTTGTAATTTATAAACTAGGACAGTATATAAAGAATCGTAAAAAAGTAAGGGAACATCTTATTTATTTAAATCACAAAAGAGTGTAAATATCACTATTCAGTCTGTAGTACTATTACAAATTTTTGAAATGGGATCTTAAAAAACATAATGCATCAATTGTACTATCTTTAAGCCTGGAAAGTAATTTTGTGCAAAAATTACCAGCTGTCGAAAAAGCTCTCTCAGTATCTACGCTAGTCGGTGAACTGTTAGCAATGCGCGATAAATTTTTTCCACGTATTTACCTCTAAATCCCTCTTCTTCAAATAATTCTATTTCTCGTCGGATTGTTTTGATATAGCTGATTTCTGTATTGCATTTTCGTTTGTTGAAAATTTTGTTGTTATCGCCAATTCTAATTTATTTATGAGCATATATAGAATAAATCTGAAAAATATTTTGAACTCTAAAATATGATATACAAATACAATGTGAATAACAAACTTACCAATTTAAAAACTATCGAAATATTACACACTTTCTTCACAACTACAAAAACCTTGTTTTCACAGATAAGAATTCTGAAAAGAATTCACAGTTAAGAATTCTAAATTTCTAGTAAATACCGAAAAAACGGTATTTAAACTTGTGAATACCGGTATTACAAAATTGTACGAAGGGCTCAAAATACCGGTATTCGGTATTGCAATCCCTAATTGCGCTGTACTAAAATTAAATGTTAAAAAATCAGTGCTTTGGAACTGAAGTTAAAAAAAGAAATGTGTGAGGTTTTTTTTCCCCAAATCAATCCTTTATTTCATTATTATTAACCCCTTAACTGCCGCCGGCATATATATACGCCTTTCCGATGTACGATCCTTTGCATTGAGCGGCTATAAAGAAAACTGTTCCCACGGTCTTGGAATGCCACAAAATGACCTTGACAGTGTTTGAAACGGATTTTATTATTTCAGAGAAAAGGGAGAGGGTATTGGTAAAGGGGATGTTTCTGAAACGGTGAGTCATAGCTGTGTTTGAGTAGGTCGTGCTTTTTTTATTCTTCTTTTGCTTCCGTTTCGTCGTAAAACCCGCTATCAATGCAATGAATGTGATTTTGGTTTGTGTTCAACCTTGTTTTAGAAAATATCACACAGCAGATAAGTTCTAACATCTGTTTTATTACACTGTTATTCTATACTTAAAAAAACAAAATGTATAAAAAACGTAAAAAAGATGAAAAATAAAATGTAAAAAAAACAAAAATTCTAAATTTATAGAATTTTTGTTTTTTTTACATTTTATTTCTTCTGTGAAAGTAAAAAGGTTTTATGTTGCAAAAAGGCACCTCTTTTTTCCCTCCAATACATCGCATAACTACGCGCGCCTGTATGAAAAACGGTGGCACTGGGGAGCGCATCTCGTAAGTTTTCCTCGGCAGGTAAGGGGTTAAACTGTTTTGGAATTTAGGATTTGTCTATACTACATAGCCTATTAGTAAATAATACTCGTTGAATAAATGAGATAATTAATTTAGTTTTTTTTTTAATTTTTATGAATATTTTCGAAATTGAATTGATTTGAGAAATTAAGTTGAATTCATTCACTCTTGTTTTCTTATTTATATTTCAATGGTTTTTGTACAAAGAGAAAATAAATTTTTTGCAGTTTTAAATTCCCATTCTTTATTTTAAAAAATTTTTCCACCAAAATCAAGCAAACACTGGCTCGATCACATATCAGAAACAATATATATATATATATATATAAAAATAATATACCAGAAACAAACATACATAAATAATTAACAAAAAGGAATTTATGACACAATTTTGTAAATTTTCTATTCACTTTCATAGATTATAATTTGCATTTATAACTGCATTCATTAGATTTTTTATACTTTAAGCGTATTTTTTTTTTTTTTTTTTTTTTTTTTTTTTTTTTTTTTTTTTTTTTTAAGCTCAATTTCTAAGCTGAGCTGAGCTGATTCTGAGCTTGAGCTGAGCTGAACGAAACTGAAAATCATTTAAAAGACGTAAAAATTAAAATGTTGAACGGCAAAACTGCAATGGCATATTAAAACTAGAGAAAGAAAAAAAAAAAAAACCCAAAATTTGTACGAAATATACAATAGCAAGTGAAAAGAAGTCGACCAGGAAATCAGTAAAACCAGAAATCTTAGCAACTACCGTAATTCCCTGTCCATAATCCGTAGCACCATATAACTCTCAGCGTAAAAAAAACAAAACAAACAAAAAAAGAAAACAAAAAAAGATCTCATAATCCAGGATGAATCGCGCCTGTTCTTTAACGCACTATATACCATTCAAGTATTGCATATGCTCAAGATCGTTTTGAAGTTATCTTAAGGGTACGTATTCCTTGATAAAGCTATCGTCAGGATATTGTAATTTACTTCCTTTGAGTTCACTAATTTATAACGGGTTTTACAGATTTCAAAGTCGACTTATTTCCCAGTTCATGATATATTTTGTACAAATTATTGCGATTTTTTTTTTTTTTTTTTTTTAAATCTGCCATTGCATTTCAACATTTTGATCTTTATATTTATATATAAATTTTACACCAGAATCTGGACTGGAACAATAATAATCTGGACATTTTAATATCAAATATTACTTTATAAAACAGGAAAGATCTTTCAATTTGCACAAAAATTTATAAACAAAATGATTTTATAGCTCTATTATTTTGACTTAAGATCAAAACCTATTTAAAAACCTTTCTATAATAGTATTTGATTCCAAACTTTTGATTCTAAGAAAAGCAAGCCAGCTGAATATAACGTTCATAATATAATTGTCTCATTTTGATCAAGGTCACCTTGAGTTAAATCTCAATTGGAAACATGGTTCATGCTACATTTTCTCAAAAAAATAAATAAATACTATTTTCGCAGAATATCTATTGCAGACGTAAACTTGTTGTTTAAGGAGAAAAAAGTAATAAAGTTGGAAACTTAAAAAATTACTAACAGTAAAAACAAATAAAAGAATGCTCTAGAAAAAAAATATATTAGCGAAATGAAAAGAGAAAAACAAATTAATTTCATATTTTGACGAAACCTATTTTAAATTGTCGAAAAATTCATGCACTGTATACAGCCAGATAGAAATATAAAATTGTTATTTCTTATAGTCATACATAATAGGATTTTTTTTTTCTAACCTTTTCCTTTAAAAATGTTTAAACCGGTCATAAAACATATACGTTAGAGTAGTTTGTTATATGACGTATATGGTCTGACTTTATTATTATTTAATAATAGAAAATAATAACCGATGTTTTTGTCAAGTGGGAAAAATACATTCACTATCGTTCGTAAGTCCTTACTTATAAAATAGAACATAACATTGTAATAAAAGTTAATGCGATTTCTGTGACTGTATTTTTCGCTGACAATTGCTGCAGTTGTATATAAACTACTATTCTTCTTCATTGCCGCAACAGCCCCATGGTGGGCCAAGGGTCATCTGCCTACTGGCAGATTTTGAGACTGGAGATATTTTCTTTTTATGGGGTAGAGTTGTCAGTCGTACGCCTAACGTTCTACAGTCATATTAGACCGGGACCTACAGTTTAAAGTGGATTCCGAACCACTACAAACATCCATGGCACCTCCGGGATTTCTCGAAATCTGTGACACCGAGCGCTAGTCACCTAGGTGACTACTAACTTCTGTCTTTGTTGAAAAGGACAGGTGCTTTCATCATGACCCACTGAATAATTAAAAGAAATTTAAAATTAAAAATGTAAGTCTTTTATTTTGAATTTATTTAATTAATACTTATTTAATTGTTTCATTTTTTAATTATTTAGAATAAATTTTAAAAATTAAGAAAAAAAAAAAAAAAAAAAGGAAATGTTAATTGCAGAGTATTGCAATTATTTTATCCATAATTTTATGGGTAAAAAATCGGAAAGAAAATCTGTATTGTAACTATTCTTATTTTAAAATGGCTTAATATTAACATTTTATTAAATGGACTTCAAACATGTTAAGGGATATAAATATACATCTTTAAAAGCTAGCCACGAAACCAAGTTGAAAGAAGATGTCTTTGACATAAGAAAATTGATGCGAGACATAACTATGAAATTGACTCGCATTAAAAGAATGTTGCATTAAAAGTTTTGTAAACTTCTTGACCATAAGAACGAGAATATAATTTAAATTGCTGATGAAATTCGAAGCACTCGCATGTAATATGAGTTTGAATGCTCTTTTTCTACAATTACACTTAATTTTTTATTATTTTTTCATTTTTTTAAAAAACTTGGATCAATGAGCAAAGAACAAGGCGAGAGTTTCAACCAGTATATTATCATAGAAAAACGATGCTAAGATCGTTGCAATGTAAATATGATGGAGTTAATGGGCAATGGATATTTCTTGAAGGTGTACCTTTGGAACTAAACTGTCACTAAAACTCATTTATTAAAAGTAATAAAAATAAACGAAATCAAATAATTAATGCAATTCTAGAAATTTAAAAAATTAATTAAAATGTGATAACTAATTAAACATGATAGAATTACTGGAGTGAGAACTCTGGAAAAAGAATTAAAATTAAATTTAAATTTATTTCAAGGTTTCAAGAGAAATAATAAAAATCTACACTAAAAATCCATCGCAAATCTACACTTTTGAAATTTTGTTATTTTTCATTTTATACTTTAATTAAATAAACAATTTTTTTAAAAAAAAAACAGGGCATTTAATTATCTATTTTTCTTATTAACTCAAAGGGCATGAAACCACCGCTATGTTTCAACATTTTGCAGTGAAGTAGCTAGTGGCCGCTACGCGGCCAAGGATCTCCGTGTTAATCTACAATAAGAGGTCCATCACACGTGCCATCTTAAAAGTACAGCAGAAAAATGTGAAAAACATTTAAAGTTCATAAGAATAAAGATGTTTAAAAATAATGAAGATACTTTTAACGAAAAGATTTTGAGAGTTAAATAAAAATAAGACAAAAATAATAAAAATACATTTCCGTAGAATCATCCCACTCATTCATGCTTTGATGAGCTATACTCAAACTTTTATCGACAAGAGGTTAAGAAAATGCAAATCTTTGGACTAATATATTGAAAGTCAATATTTTTCCCAACTTTTATCAGTCTAATGTTTAAAAGAAATAATAATAATTACGTTTTACTTTCGTTTAATATACACTTTACTTTATTGCACTAGATTTTGAAAAAAATGAAGGAAATTTATAGAAAACCTTTAGATGACAGGTAAAAAAGCAATTGAATAATGGAAGGAACACCCCCAAAAAATATAAAAACATCTGAAATTATACAACAAATTTTTAAAAAATAAAATTATTTATTGGCCTTTGAAATGTATGCAAATTGTGAGTAATTATATTCTGTTAATTATATTAATCTAAGCGGCAACAGCAATTTGAATAAAGTGTGACTTTCAAATTATTGTTATAGACTTAGATATCCCCAACTTGAAAAAAATATATATATTACTTGCATTTTAGATTTTTTTTTTCTTTATTTCTATAAACAAATGCATTTGAAACATATATATATATATATATATAAACATCATAAAACTTTGCTATCATTGCATTTAGTATATTTTCTTGATATATCTACAGAATTCATGACCAATAAATAAATAGACTAAAATATCCACAGCCTACTTGAAAAATCATTGCTTTGCATTTTAGCTTTTTTTCTTTATTTCTATAAACATTCTTAGCATGTATACATGCATTGAAAACATATATATATAAACTAAATCATAAAACTTTACTATCATAAGTAGACTTTTTATATTTACTTTTATATTTTTATGACCAACAATAACTTTTTGACTGCGTAATATAATAATAAGGAAAATAGCTATATAAATTAAACTCACCTATGCTGTATGGCTATTAAGCCTAGGTAAATCAATTCGGTGACTTCTAATTTTGTGGGCCATTCCCCAGCCGCTACTATGCCGAAAACTCCACACGAATCTCGCAGCTCCTTGGTATTTTCAGTCATTGTAAAATGTAAAAGAACAGCACGTTATGTCCTTCCAGAACGCAGCTTTCAGAAGAAACTTGAAGTAGCCAGTCAAACGACGAACGGACAACTGTTTATAGTCCCAAACTGGTCGAAAGGGAGCTAAGCTTTTTTGCTAAAATTTATAGTGGTCAAGCATAGTGTATTCTTAACGCGTATTGGCTGGTTGAACTACTGTGCAAGAAAGAAGGTCAGAAAGGGTCAACTGACCCCTCTATTTTGTTTGGGGCTTTTCAAAACGTGTTCTTCATCTAAATGAATGTATGTCTGATGCCTACTAAAGGATCCAAATGATATTTACAAGTCATAAATTAAGATAGAGTTTCTGCGTTAAGTATAATTAGGTTAGTTTGATTCTCATACTTTATTTTATTGCTCATATTCAAATTTTTAATTATTATTTACTCATTTACTTAAAGCATGTTATGTGTTTTTTATACTCATTCATTTACCATTCATGCTACTTCGTGCTTCATTTAATTCATTTACTATTTATGCTCCTTCATGCTTTATTTAATTCATTTACCATTCATTCTCCTTCGGGCTTCATTTAATTCATTTACCATTCGTGCTTCATTTAATTCATTTACCATTCGTGCTTCATTTAATTCATTTACCATTCGTGCTTCATTTAATTCATTTACCATTCGGCTCATCCGTGCTTCATTTAATTCATTTGCCATTCATGCTCATCGTGCTTCGTTTAATTCATTTACCATTCGTGCTCATCCGTGCTTCATTTAATTCATTTACCATTCGTGCTCATCCGTGCTTCATTTAATTCATTTGCCATTCATGCTCATCGTGCTTCATTTAATTCATTTACCATTCGGCTCATCCGTGCTTCATTTAATTCATTTGCCATTCATGCTCATCGTGCTTCGTTTAATTCATTTACCATTCGTGCTCATCCGTGCTTCATTTTAATTCATTTACCATTCGTGCTCATCCGTGCTTCATTTAATTCATTTACCATTCATGCTTCATTTAATTCATTTACTATTCATGCTCCTTCCTGCTTCATTTAACCTTCATTCTCCTTCGGACTTCATTTACCGTTCATGCTCATTTGTGCTTCATTTAATTCATTTACCATTCATGTTCATCCGTGCTTCATTTAATTCATTTACCATTCATGCTCATCCGTGCTTCATTTAACCTTCATTTACCATTCATGCTCATCCGTGCTTCATTTAATTCATTTACCATTCCTACTTCATTTAATTCATTTACCATTCATACTTCATTTAATTCATTTACCATTCATTCTTCATTCGATTCATTTACCATTCGTGCTTCATTTAATTCATTTACCATTCGTACTTCATTTAATTCATTTACCATTCATGCTCAATCATGCTTCATTTAATTCGCTTACCATTCATGCTCAATCATGCTTCATTTAATTCATTTTCCATTCATGCTCATAATATTCCCTTAATCTTGTAGCCCACGCACCCAATTTTACGTCACTAACACCCTCGCAGGGTCGATACTATATGAAACAAATATTATTTCATTTAAATAGCATCTTCAAAATAGAAAATAATTTTAACTTACCTTTTTTTATTATTATTATTTATTGAAATACATCTATTTTTTACCCTTTTAGTCTCGTTTATTCAATTTATGTTTAAAATAAATACAATTTTCTAATTAAAATATTATAAAATTTTAACAAAATCTGTGTTTTTGATTATATTCATATTTGAAAATTTTGTTGAAAACGAAACATATAAATATTCATTATTCAATACGAGAAATTGGTTCATAATTCCGATTTCATTTGCTTGCTCAAATTAATCATTCAATTCAAATTACGTTATTTTTTATGCTTTTTCAGTTACAAATCATTATGTTCTTTGGAATAACTTTTGCAAGTGATAAGGGAATTTGTTTCACTAAAGGTTTATTATATTTTTCACAAGCAGAAAACAGATTTTTTTTTGAGGGGGGGGGGCATTCTTTACATAGATGAAGGACAGCTGATTATTTGGGTCGCTTTGCTTCTCTGGCATATTGAGTAGCCTTTTAAGTGTTGTTTTTACACACTTATTATAAAATAAATATGTTTATTATGATATATGAATGAATTATTATGATCATGAAAATAAATATGTTTATTATAAAATAAATATGTACAATAAAAGTGTGATAAATCTCAAGGGCCGGAAAAATGTTCAAGGCGGGCAGCATACAACCCGCAGGTTGGCCACCCCTGTTTTAATCCTTTGTTCGTTTTTTAAAAAATGCTCTTTTACAAACTTACAGTTCTTTCCAATAATTACGTCAAGTCATATTTTTGCAACTTAGAAAACTGTACGAGATCTGTAAATAGTCTTGCATAAGTGTGACGCAATATTGACAAATCTTGCTTATACGACTTGAGGAAGGGACGTATTTCCCCCATTTTGTTCCGTATTTTCCAAAATATAACTCATTATTATTTTCTTCATTGCTTCAAATCTGAATTTTTAAAGTTTACTTCCTGTTCCGATTCTGTTTCATGCTCGGAAATTCCGTTACTTTCAATCTGATATGAGCTGTAGCACTTTTTTTTTTTTTTTTTTTTTTTTTTCACGAGACGAGTTTTGGCATTTCATTTCCATTTGTTATTTGACAAATATATAATAAGCCCATCTTTCAAATTTGACAACAGGCGAGCTTTATTGTATGTAGTTATATTACATACAATAGCGTTTTGTATTAATGAGAACAACCTGCCACTCAAATCTGATAGCAGATATTCGGTACCATATATAATGAGGGAATGTCTGTGCGTCCTTCACAGGTCCAAACAATTACGGATTGAATATCAACCAATTGATATACCATAAGTTGTTCGATCCTGTTCCATGAGCTGAGAAATGTCTACTTCAATAAGAAGTGAGGGAAGCTGCCCCTCCCCCTCTCTGATAGAACTTTGTGTATTTCTGTAGATCGAGGAAGTATCGCTCACAAATACGGAGAAATTCGTAAACATTTCAATAAAAGAAACAAGTAGTGTCTTTTTGACGTCAGTGCGTGAGTTTGCCTGTTAATTTTTCTTTGATAATTTCTTCCTGGTGCTTTTGACAACTTTATTTTAATTGGAAAAAAAAATAATTAAAATTTTTAAAAAGGTTTAACATGAAAAGAACATCAAGGTATTCCACTTACTGCAGTATGGCTTATAGGATATAATTTTTTAAATCAATTTTTAAAAAATTTGAAAAAGGATATTTTAAATCCTATAAAAAAAAATAGTAGCCTTTTTGGTAAATCTCACAAAGCGTTTTGCTGACACTTTAAGGTATTAAATTTGTCTGATTTACATTATCGTTAATCGTAATTGAAAAAATATTTTTCAAAAAAATTTTTTTTTTTGTTCTAATGCAGCTGGCAGTTGCCTTCGATGCCTTAAGGTAAGCGCTACTCCAACGTTACTCAGCACTACCCAGAAAGATACCACTTGAAGATAAGACAATAGATTAACAATACCACCGCAACCCTCTACGATCATATTAGACCGGAACCTACGGCTTAAAGTGGATTCCGAACCACTACAAACATCCATGGCACCGCCGGGACTCGAAACCTGTGGTACCGAGCGCCATAGCGCTACCCACTCGCCCATTTAGAACCTTTTTCAAACATAACTTTCCACATTAAATAAAACCATCTAATCCAACCATCTCTATCTATTTACGATGTTCAATTGTTTTTATCTAGCGTATATATTTATATAATTAAAATATCTCCCCAACTAAACCAAACAAATGAATGATTATTTGCACAAAGAAAAATGTTAGTAAAATAATTAATTAAGCATTAGTTTAACTGGGCCTGAATGGCCGAGTGGCTAGCGCTCCGGCGCTCGATACCACAGGTTTCGGGTTCGAGTCCCGGCGGTGCCATAGATGTTTGTAGTGGTTCAGAATCCACTTTAAACTGTAGGTCTCGGTCTAATAGGATCGTAGAGCGTTGCGGGGGCAATGTTACTCCGCGTCCGTGGCTTATCTTCAAATGACACGCGTCCCCTGGGTAATGCAAAGTGAGTAACGTCTGTGCAGCGCTTGCCTTAAGGCATCCAAGACCAAGCTGTCTAAGTGTTTGCCAGCTGCATTAGAAAGAAACATTAGTTTAACTGACTCAAATGTTTTTTCTTTCATAAAGATTATAAAAAGCAACCGTAATCGACTATCCAAGGCAGTTTGCTTTGGATTGTTATCCTGATAGAACATGGCATATTTCTATAAACAAAAATGTTTGGCTGATAATCACAACTTTTCGCTTAAGATGTCAATACATGAATTGATTCATGGTGTTATCATTAACTTATCTATTCTGGTGGATAACACAGTTTGTTATACCATAGTCTGTTTAAATTCGTCTTTCTGTTGTTGTTTCTTATCCCATATGGTAAGCAGAAATAACTAGACCAAATCCAAGAATTCGTGTGGTCTCACGATAGGAGAGAAAGGGGGGGAGTAACTGTTCATAATCTGCCATTGGAAATAAAAATATTAAAAAAACAACTTACAATGTATGTAATAAGTAATCAATCCACGTCCCCTTAGTTGCTCGTAAGTATGCCAAAACGATAATCGATACTATACCCTATGAGGGAAAACATTTGGGAATTATTGAAATTGTAAGTAATATTTTCAGATTTACATCCAATGGATGGTTGAGCAGAAGATTTACCTCCCCGTGGTGCACCGGGTAACACTTTTTAGTGGCTAAAAGATCTACAACTCGGCATTAATGTTAGATTAATGAACTCTGTTTCAGCATGTTCTGTAACTTTTCATAATCGGCCATTGAAAAAAAAAAAAAAAAATGTTTATAAAATCTATATTTATCACCAACATCTTGTTATATACATTCAAAATGCAACATTTTATTAGTCAATTTTCTAGAAATAAAAATTTTCTAAAAGAAAAATTAAATTAATAAATAGTTTTATTGATAAATAGATAATATTTATCTTAAGATATTATTCTAGTCTATTCATTATAATAATTTTTTTATACCACTTGGTAGACAGCAACATCTATATCAAGTTCAAAAACCTGTGCGGTCTCACAGGAGGGAAAGAATGAGGGGGAGGGACAGCTTCTGTTGTGATGGAACACCCGCAGGTAGAAG